>CM051840.1:16743465-17343465 GCA_028451465.1 Erethizon dorsatum | reverse complement strand
AGTGACTTTCTCATTTTGCCATTTTTGGAATTTTACAACTGATTTTTATGACACAGCTAAGAGATGGACACACTTTCAGGGCTTCCTTAGAGTTCAGAAAAGATCATTGGGAACGCCATGATGTATTCCTAAGACCCAGACAGAAGGACTCAATGTCAAATTGAGGAGCCAGATAGAGAACGCAACCCTGGAAGGGAGAAGGAGGCAGGACCCCAAACCTCGGGGAAATGCACTTCCAGGACAGAACGTGGCTCACGCTCGGTTACGGGGCAGGAGCAGAGCGAGGCCACTTCAGGCCTGCAGGATCCCAGAGACAGCGCCTCGGTGCCCTCTCTCAGGGTGTCATGGGAGGAGGAGGTGCCCCCTAATGAGAGATGGAGAGGGGGGTGTCGTGGGGACCCGGACACAGGAGGTGGGGAAGGAGGTCCCCAGGATGGATGTGGAACATGTGGGAAATGTCCAGATCGTGTCTCTGAAGCAGAGCTGGGGAGCAGCCCTCCCCCCGGGGTGTTGCCAAGAAAGACATAAAACCACCCCCAACCCGAAGATGTGATCGCAGTGGGCGGTGGGTGACAGGCAGGGCAGAGACTTCGGGAGGGCTACTGATGGCTGCGTAGAAAATGAAGGAAGTAGGGGGAAGATCGGGTATTTCTAGGGACAATAACAAAGCTGTACAGGCAAAGCAGTTACAGTCTACAGCACACGGGTCAGCAGTGGCTGCTTTCTGCCTAGCGGTGTGAACACTGCATGAAGTGTGGAGCCGGCCACCTGGATGGTGGCTGGGAAACTGCATGAGGCCAAAGAACTAGATAGTCGTTGTTTTAGGGCAGGTAGGCAGGCAATAGGTAAGGATTAAAATATAGACTAAACTAGTAGCAACATAAACACATTATTTAGAAATACGGAGATAACAAAAACAGTCAAAGATAATAAAGTGATGATTTCTGGAGAGCGGAAATCAGCGATGGGAATGGGAGGTACTGGGGCCCCAGTTCTCATTATGAGCCTTAGGGGCTCCTTGGCAGGCATTTTTCTGTTTCCTCTCTCTGGTTCGGAGCAGGTCATTTCTACTGTTTGGTCTTCCAGTAGATGAAATGGTAGATGGCTTCCCTTGCCTCTTTCGGTCTTCTGTTGAGCTCAACTATTTAGAATTTCTTGATTACGATTGTTGTGTTTTTTTCAGTGCTGAACTTTCCATTCGGTTCTTTATTGTATTTTCTATTTCTTTGCTGAAACTTTCCATTACCTCACCAAGACTTGGTGGATTTCCATTCTTTTCCAGTGCGTTTGTAACTGCACACTGATGTGTTTGGAGAGAACGCCTACATCTGTGTTATCTTGGTATTGGCAGCTGCAGGTTGTCTTTTCTAATACAAGTTAAAATTTTCCTGGCTTTTGGTAAGATGAGCAATTTTCAAAGGAAACCTTGACATATGTTAAGTCTTTGTGAGGGGATCTGGATCGTATCTAAATCTTTGGTGTTAATGAACCTTCTTTCGTGTCATACTGGTGGGCTGGGGCGACAGTGCTGGTTATTTCCAGGTTGAGGTTCAAGTCTTGGTTCCCCATTTGGCTCCAGTGAGGGTGAGAGGGCCCCTCAGTACCGCTGGGCAGGGCTGGGGGTTCAGCTTCCCACTAAGCCTCTGCTGACGGCACTGTGGCTTGGAGACACGGGTATCTCGCAGGCTCTTCACCTGGCCTCCACTGACACCACGGTCGCAGTTGTTACATCAGGCAAGAGTAGAAGTGTGGGCTCCTCACCCAACCTTCTCTGTCACCACCTCAGTGGGGATTTGGATGTCCCTTACTACTGGGCAGGGTTGGAAGTGTGTGGGTGTGGGTGGGAGGGCACTGAGGCTTTTCTGTGTGTCTATCTGGAATAAGGTAATAAAAGTTTTCTGCTAGGCCACCTGTTTCTGGCTGTTTGGCTAAAGAAGCAGGCTTTTCTCTGAGTTTTCTTTGTCTGGGCCTATTAGCATTTAGAGGCCTCTGGCTTCCCCAGTACCCTGCCCAGATTACACAAGGCAAAGAGAAAAGCCAGAGAACTCACTACCAAGGCGTTTCTCCTAACCCAAGGTCCCTACTGTTTGCCTTCTTCTTTCCACCTGCCAGAGTCTTGTGTTCATTTCATAACTAACTTCTGGGAAGATTAGCTGTATTTAGCATGAAGATGAGGGAAAAGCGGTCTACTCCATCTTTCTGGAAGTAAAGTCAGAATACCATTATGGTCCTTCTTTTGCCTTGCCTGGAACAGGGCCTCTGCCATGGCTTCAGCTCTGAAGGAGAGCACCTGGGGCATCTACCTTGCTTGGGTGACTCAGCCTCGGGTTCCAAGAATCACACTTCATTTCCTCCTCGTCCCTAGACCGCCAGTGGTCCTCTTGTACTCCTCTGCCTCAGTATCTGCCATCGGCCCCCATTTCTTCTGTCACCCGTGGAGTTGGTTCTTGCTGTTTTTTAAAGATTAGAGTAGTTTCTGTTTTCCTGCCTGCGGCCGGACTTACACAAAGATCTGAACATTCTCATTTTAATTTGATAGCGATTGCCAAGTTGCCTGTCAAAGACTTGTACCTATTTAGTGAGACCCATAAGGATGTCTGTTTACCAGCAGCTCACAAGCTTTGCTCTGCCAATCTGATAAGTGAATTTAATAGCCATTTTCATTTGTCTGATTAAAAATTGAATCCTCATCTTTTCATATGTTTATTGGTTATTTGCATCTCTCTTCTGCAAACTATCCATTCATATCCTTTATCCTCTTTTTTCTATCAAGTTATTTGTATTTTTCTTATTGCCATATAGCTTGTTAATTTAATCTTTTGTTGTGTGTGAGCCAGATATCTCTTCCTTGTCTTTGTTTATGCCATTCTTTGTTCTGCGGAAGGTATAAGTTTTGATGTATTCAATTTTGAGAGAAAGCTAACTCTAAGAGAATCAGCAAAAGAAAATGCACCAGATCACGTGACCGAACAGGCCAGAGCTAAGGCTTTGGGGGCGGGTGGAGCCGGGTCACACTGTGTTACCGGGGCACTGATTTGGCTCTGCTCTTCTTCAGGATGGTGTCATTCTAGGACTCAGTTTTGTAGCATAGCTCCCACTACCTCTGCTTACAAGGTTGAATATAAGTAACAAGATCTTGTCTAAAAGTAGCTTAGTTATAAAGAAATTCTTTTTTTCATACAAAGCTCCTGAAGGTAGTTAGCGCTCAGAGTGATTCAGTACCTCTAGGTGCCAGAGTATATTTCTTTCTTTTCTTGCTTGTGAAAAATGACTGCTGTGAGTAGCCCATAATGGCAGCGAGTGAAGGTTGGAAAGGTGCCTTCTTGTCAGTCATCCCCTCTCATTTCGCCAGAAGGGATGTATCTTTCCCAGAGCCCTCTCACACCCACCCCTGTACCCCAGCAGACACTCCTTAAGATTCCAGGGCTTGGGGCTGGGTCATGTGACTTAGCCATGTTGCAAAGGAGGATGGGAAAGCAGGGAATGGTTTTCAGCCTCTGGACTGGGGGACTCAGGGAATGGTTGCGTGGATGCCCAGCAGCTCCTGCCCCAGGAGCATGGTTCCAGAGACAGCCTTCATCCTTCTGGGACCAATTCCTGTCACCTGCTGTTTACAATCTCCCTCTGAGTCTGAGAATTTACCTGCTGATTGGCCAAACCAGGTCACATGCTCCACCTTAGGCCCAGACATGGAGCTCATCCTGACCCCATGAATGGACAGGGAGAGCAGTTGCTTGTTCCTCAGTTATGGTTATTAGAAGTTGCAGAAGCAGGTGCCAGAAAGCCACATGAAGAAGTTACACTAGAAAAGCCACATGAAGGGGTAGCAATCATTATTGGTGTCACATCAATTTCTGAGAGCGAATTTCTAGCTAATGCTGGACAAATGCTGTCTTTCTGGCCATTCTCTCATCCCTCCTGTCAGTGAACCATAAAAGGGACTTGTAAATGAGCTATTTTTCTTCCTTTCTGCACTGCCCATGTCTCTCCACACCCAGCTGTGCCTGTAATTGCCCACTTTGAAATGATGGCCATTTAAATGGGAATTCAGGGGACCCTCGCCTGATTGGAATCACCCTGGCCAAGCTGAATGCTTAATAAACACCACAGACATTTTAAAGATCTTGCTTCCCACCTTTGGAGGTGCAGGGGTCACTGTGAAGGTCAGTGATGATTCCTCTATGCCTGTCCAAATGTCCATTTCTGCTGTCCTAGCCAGAGGCCACCTAACCTTGGCTTGTGCTCCCCACATACCCATTACCAGCTCAGGAAGAATGGGAGCTGCACGAAGGTTCAAAATTGCTGCCTTCTAGAACAGACTCAGCTCAGAATGCTTGCAGCTTTAAAGCAACTTGGCAGATTGTCTATACTATGTCTCAGAGCCTGAAATGGGATGAAAACTTGCCCACATTCGTTAGTGATTAATTGATCTGCTGCTGGAGCTCAGTGAAACTCTGCGACCCACTGAAAGACCAGCTCAGACCTGAGCAATCAAACCAGCTGTTAAGAACCCTCTTCCACAGGTCTGCTTCTTCTCGGGACTTCTGGGGAGAGAATATTCTGTGGCAAAGGGAAGAGGTTTTAGGAATAAAAGCAGGGAACTTGCAGACAGGCTTGGATGACAATTGGAAAGACTGAAAACTGATCATTCCTCTTCTTGTTTGTGACTTTCCCTTCCTGGGCGAAATATAAGGGGGCAAAATGCAAAGTGACACTGGGGTTCTGGGATGAGAAACTGCCACTTCCCACAGCCACCGCACTACACACGGTAGAGGGCACATGTTCATGGTTGAGGCAAATACATACATGCGGTGGGCAGAGGACCCTGGAGTTCTGTCTCAGCAAGGGGATCTCTGGGTTCTTCCAGGCTGACAAACTCAAAGCTCACCGCCCCCAGGCCAGCCGCAAACTATGATTCTGCCTAATTCAGTAAAAATATAGGATGGGGACAATCGATTTCAATTACCTGGAGCTTTCTATTAAATGGGGGCGTGAAGGATTAAATAAATATTTCAAGCCAGGCACTTCAGAAGTTTCAAATGCAAAACTGTTTAGCAGAAAATTTATTCTTTTCAAAAAGAAAATATCATTGTGTAGGGTTACATCTTTTGTTAAAAAATCTAACTTTGAGCAACACCCACATCGAGGAGCAGTGGAGGAGGTGTCCATCACAGCGTTCTTTGTGTTATAGAAGCAGCAGGAGAGTCGGGGATATAGCCCCGTGGCACAGCCCCTGCCTGGCAAGCGCGAGGTCATGAGTTCAATTGCCAGTACCAAAAAAACAAAAACAGAAAAAGAAGAAGACCAGCGGGAGGATCTGCGTCCTCAGGACAGATGAGGCTGCTGCAGGAGCAAACACCACCACCCCAGGGGCGTAAACAGCGAAGGCTCTCCGTTTCTGGAGCCTTCTGGATGTCCTCTCAGGTCCGCTGGGCTCTGCCCCCTTTATCCCTGCTGGGGACACTGACTGAGGACCAATCCTTCTTCCTGCACCCATGAAGACCCAGGCAGGACAAAGGATGCCTGGAAAATCAGGCTCTTGAGCTTCTGCCCAGAAGCGACTCTTGGAAAGCAGAGAGTGACTGTCCCTGCCTCCAGTCCAGGGTTGTGGCCTCCATGAGCCACTTCCGTGGAGCAGGTGAGCATGCACTGGGCGGAGCCCCGCTCTGGAAAGCGCTATGGCGCAGAAGCCTGTGTCCTCCATCTCCTGTGAGTTAGGGACCCTTGATGGCCCCCAGGACAGAAACACTCCTTATGGCAGCTGCTCCACTTTCAGACCAGGTAGGCCAGGGGGCAGCTGGCCAGGGTGCACAGCTGGAGAGGTGGCAGCTGGAGAGGCAGCAGCTGGATGGCAACCCAGGACAGCCCTTGGTTTAACCCAACCCCCTGCCCCCATCACTCTCTAAAGAGTAGCAGGCCTAGCGTGTTGGAAGCCCTCTGCTCTATTTTTCATTGTCTGCATCATAAACCATTGGATGTCCATGTTAATTTTCTTTATTGCTGTTAGCTTTGCCTTCCAATTATGCAAATGTTCCGACAGAGCAGCTCCTCATCACTCAGACCCTGTCCCTGGCTGACATTTGGTGCTGCGTATCTTGGCGGTGACTGACAAGGCAGCGACTCTTCTCTCTGGCCTCCTTTCTCCAAAGTGCACAGGGCTCCAGGACCAGATGGGCATCTGGGGGCCCAGGAGCTGCAGTGGCTGCTGAGCGGGCAAATAAACACTAATTAAAATGACACACTGAGGCTGGAGCTCTGTGTTTGATTAGTTTCTTCAAAAAGCATAAAGATTGCGAGATACAAGGAGAAGGTTTTATGGACCTCTGTAGTTTGGGCTTTTGTTCTATCTGGACCCACTGAGGTTCGTAGCTTGCATTTCATTTGGCATTTGGGATTCCAAGACATGACCTCTTTTGCTTGGTTTCCCAACTAACCTCTCATTCATTCAAGAAAGTATTGAGTGTCAGTTATGTTCCAGGTTCTTTCCTAGGCTTGATGTCTAAAGCAGAAGATCAGAAATGAAGGACCTGACACAAGGAGCTTGTGTTTTGCTCAGGGTCAATCAGAAAACAGAGAAAAAGTATCTGGTGAATACCAGAAAGTGGCTGATGCAAAGTAGGAAAGTAAAGCAGGGAGTAGTTAGGGTGCAGGGGGGTGAGGCCCAAGCGGGGGTTCTTCAGAGGACACTGCCATGGAGATGAGACCTGAAGGACCTGAAAGTAGGAGGCTGGTTGATATCTGGGGGAAAATGCTGAAGGCAGCAGAGACATCAAGTGCAAAGGTCCTGTGGCAGGAATATGTTTGAACAAGAGCGAGAGACCACAGCAGAGTGAAGTAGGGAGAGAAAAGTCCAGATACGTCCAGAGAGGTGAGGAGACCAGGCCATGTGGGGCCTCGTGAACAACTGTGAGGATCTGAGATTTATCTGAGTGAGGCAGGAGGGCTGTGGAGGGTTGTGGCAGAGGAGTGGCATGATCTGATTTATACTTAATTAAAAGGACCACTCTGATCATTTTGTTAAGAATAGACCAGAGGAAGGGGTGAGGGTAGGGACTGGTGCATATCCAGAAGACGAGTCGGGAGGGAGTGTTCCAGCAGCTGGGACCACCATGGTAGCATCGGGGCAGGGAATTGGGTGAAGCTGGATGTATTTTTAAGGTAGCACCCACATTTTCCCAAATAGATTGGGCATGCTATGTGTGTTCTACAAAACAACACAGGTCTCATGATGATGCCAAAGATGCTGGTCCGAGCAACTCGAATTTTGAGCTGTAAGAACCTGTCAGGACTTTACCGAGAAATATTAAGATTTCTAAAGAATGAGTTTTGTGTTCGAGGAGGCAAAGATAGACATCATCTCCTGCTTTGTGGTTTCTTTAAAAACATTACAGTACATTATTTATGTCTGATGGGTTTGTTGTTCTATAAGGATTCCAAATTTTCATCTTCCATTTAACACAACATGAAAAAGAAAATGAAATTTTCTTTAACATCATCAGAATCTTTTCAGCTCTTTGTTTCAGTGGGGAGGGGCTGTAGTATAAGAGAATTGACTACAACAATTTGTGGAAAAGCACACAAATAGGCCAGGAATTACTTGGCCTAATAGACTTCAACTTGAATTAGATGTAAGACAGATGAGTCGAATCAGGCTGTTGTGCAGCAGAAAGAATTGCAGCGTCAGATGGAGCAATAAAAGGGTGGAACCCGAGCAGAAACACATGTTCCACAGATATTAGCTGTTAGTATGAGCCTTTCTCTTGTTGATGCTCTTGTTATGAAATCCAATATTATCCCAGGGAGGGAAACAAGGCCACTAACTGTCAGATGGCAAGGTGCTCAACACTTCATCAAGTCTCCATGGTAGCTTGACATAGCTTGAACTGCTCGGGAAGGCACGGGGAAATTGTTCCTCCAATGTCCTGGGGTGGCGTGGTATGGGAAGTGGCATTGTTGGGCTGACTCAGTGGGCACACCATTCGGCAAGGGGCAGGTCATCAGCTCAGTGTCTGGTGTGTTCCCAAAATATCCACCAACTAATAAATCCCAATAAAACTATGCTGAATTCCAGGACTTCCATCAGCCAGATGGACTGGCAATGGGGTGGGTCCCATGTGAGCCATTTTATCTTTACTGGCATGTTTGGTGGGGCTGGCACGTTCTCTCCTCCCCGAGTATGACTGGAGACACCTGGCGGGGCTACTTAATTTATGCGTTCCAGATGCCTTTTTGACATAGATGGTTTTTATTATATTGATGGATCATTTTTACTTACCTTATAGGGAAAACTTCAAATTCTTGGCTATGTTCTGCGCTGATGAGGTGGTGGGAAGCAGGTATTCCCGCACGTTGCTGGCGGGATGCAACAGTGCTGCCGCTGTGAAGGACGTTCGGGCGATCCCTACAAAAGGACAAACACATTCAGCCTTCGAGCCAGCAGTCCCACTCCTGTGGATTTATGTTGCAGGCATTTGTGTACAAATACTTATGATCGAGGTTATATATCACAACGTCGTTTGTGGGAACCAAAGATTGGAAGTAATCCAAGCATCCCTCTGTAGGAGACCGGTTAAAAATAAAACCCAAACCAAAGGAAAATTTAAGAATACTGAGAAATACTGAAATAAGTAAATAGAAATAGGGGTTCATGGAGTAATTACTTTTGCATGTATGCAAGTCTGGTATGTGATTTAAAGTAAAGTGCATGGCAGTATATGTGGGATGTTGCTTTTGTGTGTGAATGGGAAGAATGTAAGGGGATCCATGTTTATATTGCTTATATTTGCATAAAGAAGCAATGAAGGCTGTATTGGAAACTAATGAAGTGGTTACCTAATGGGCAGGAAGCGGAGTGCTCAGAGTGGGAGGAGCCCATTTAATGCATTCTTTTATATTATCTTGATTTTTAAGCCATCTGAATGTATTGCCTGGCAAAAATTTAGGCAGATTGTTTATAAATGGGCATTTTTCTATTTTGGAGTCAGGATCAGTGTTAGGATTGTAGATACAGCAGGTGTCAATAGGGGGCAGAACCAGGGAAGCCCTTGTGCTTTCATAAACCAGGAAGCACTGGACAATATGACCATCATAAGCCTCCTCTGATGGCCATTGCTGCCCCGCTGACCACCCCACAGAATGGTCAGACAACCCCCATGTCCTGTCACGTGGGATTGTGTGTCCAGGTAATAGTTCCCATCACACTTTATTAGAGCCCTGGGGAGGAGAGTCATGGCCACATTTCAATTTCAGAAGGGGAATTGCTGATCTGCAACCAGGATGACTTCCCCTGCATGAAAAGCTGATCTGTGCTAGCTCTGATAGAATGGGAAGGGCAGAGAGGGAGGTGGAGTCCTCTCTGCGGTCAGTCCCGCTGCGTTCTTGATCGGAGGTGAGGGGTTTCCATCTCGAAGGTTCCAGGGCTGAAATTACCTAGAAGAAGAGACAGGAAGCAGCTGACATGTGGAGCTTCAATCAGTCTGCCTGCTGCAGGCACTTTCAGCCTGGGAGGCCCCAGTGGGTGCTGGGCAGGGAGGAGGTCCAGTCTATCACTCTGAAGACGGGGACACGATTCAAAGGGCTGCTGAGCAGGGGGCTGCATCTGTGGGTATCTCAGCATCTTATGCTGCAGTTGTGGGTTTAGGATGCTGTTCTTGGGGTCTGCCCTGTGCCTGTGTGTTTCCAAGGCCTTCACCCTGGTGCCAGGAGACCCTCAGCGTGCAGGGTAAGCACACACCTGATTTAAGCCAGGAGGTTCCTGGATGTTTGCTCCTCTAATTATTATTATTTTCTTTTCAGTACTGGGGACAGAACCCAGGGCCTTGCACATGGCAGGCAAGTGCTCCAGCCCCTGCCTTTCTAGTGATTAATAGCAGCCCCTTCCAACCTCCAAAGTGACCCAGTTTGAACAACAAACTGTTTTGTCCACCTGTCAGTAAGTCACGGGGATCACTCTCTAGCTAATGGAAGCAGAAGAACTGCATTGCAGGAATACTTTATCTTTTAGAAGCTTTATCAAGAAAGGGCTCTCTTGTCCCATGGAGAGAAGTTAGTCAAGAGTTTGCCTTGGACAATCCAGATTTATGTCAGTTAATTATTCATTGTGGTAATTATAAATAGCACTCCCATTTATCTTGGCAAGCGTCTAGAGTTCGATAGTAAGTTAAATAAGGTGTCAGGTCCAGCTGGAGTTGGTACACAGATGAGACCATCGGGATATCTTGTTAGTGGTTTCACTCTCAGGGACGTACTCAGGGAAACAGCCCGAGTGCCATGTGGCATCTGCTGAGATTCTCAAAGGGAAAAGGGGCTTATTTTCCAGTGGCTCCCATAAAAGATTGGTGATTGATTCTGTTTGGATTACTTTCTGTTAGACCCAAAACTGGTACAAACTGGATCAGTTGGGATGAGTAGAACCTCACAGACACTTGGGTCAGAAGGATTTGGGTAGAGGGCCAGGAAGTCCAACCCCTCCCCCAAGCATCTGGAGTATGTATAGTTTTTTGTTTTTGTCCTAGGACAGAACCAGTCCCTGATGTGTCTTATTACCTAGTAACTTCCGTATGCATTCACTCTACTACATAAGCAAATCTCAATTCTAATAAATCCAAAAGTTCCTTCCATCTCTTGATTTTATGACCTTTTAACAAGTGCATACACTTGAAAGTTTTCTGGGGGCTGACTTGTATCACTCTTAGAAAAATAATGAAATCTTCAGGGTTTAGTGTGTATGCTGATAGGTCTCCCAGCAGGGGAAGCAAATAAAAATATATTTATTGAAAAAATTTGGATGATTGGGAAATTACTTCTGGGATGAGCTTTCTAGTTACTGACTTCAAGGGAGGATTTGTTAGCACAGTGGAATGAAAATGATACATTATAATTTGATATTTTTCATGCAAATGGAAAAGTAGCAGAAATATCCATCATCTCAGTTCTAAAAGGAGCTCACCTGGAAAGAGGAGAGGGAACACACTGTCACATCAGGAGGTGGCTGGGTATGGCTGGTTGAAAAATAGGCACAAAGTTTCTGGCAACTTGTTTTGGCTCAGAGAGGTGAAGACATTTGCCCAGCAGCTCACGGCCTGCAAGAGAAGGACCTGGGATCGGACCCTGGCCAACCAGCCCCGCAAGGGCCCCCGTGCCCTGTGCTGCAGAGGACCTGGCCCTGAGGGAGCTTGGCTGAGGGTCATCTATGGGCTCAACTCCATTTAACTGTAAGATGTTTTGAAGAATGGGAAGAGAGGAGAAATAACAGTCCTTCCTCCTTGCAGGCATGGTTCAACTGTCTGATTTAAAGCCATCTGTTAATTAATTAACAGTGCCCACAAAAGGACCATGAATGCCTGAAAGGCATGGAAGCTCATTTCATTTTGTACATCTTTGGTTCAGTGGATCCCTTAATTCAGGGTGGCCTTGGCCCCAGCTAGAATCTTTCTAATGTTGCTGCTCAGAGGTGGAAGCCAGTGCCCAAATACCACTTTAGAAGAAGAGGGTGAGCCCTGGGATTTTATCCTCGCCTCGGTCACCTCCTGCCATTGATCACTGGCCAACTTTCCGCCCCATTTAGGGTTCCTGAGGTGCTTCACAAAGAGAAATGGAAATGTGTGCAGGAATGCCCAGGAGCACTGAGGCCCACCGAGGTTCTCAGCCAGCGCCCAGGTTGCAAATGACATTAAAACCCAGGGAAGTACTAGAGGGGAGGTGCTGGCTCAGGTAACAGAGTGGCTCAGAGCCACACAGAGCAACAGATCAGTCCCTTACCGGTCCCTTTTCCTTCTCTCTACTCTCATAGCTTCCCCGAGAGTAACATTCTTATCTGAATGACTTCAGTCTTGGCCATGTGATTTCCTTGGACTCATGGGATGTTGGGGGCTACGACAGGAGAAGAGATTGTGGACATGATGGCGATGCCTGGCTCTTGCCCTTGTGGCATGGGCATGAGAAGGGCTGGTTCTGAGTACCCGCTGAGCCCAAGCTGGAGGCCTGTGGAGCTGAATCTGACCTGAGTTCTGAAGCAGAGACATATGGTTGACCTGCAGCCTTGCGCAAGAGAAAAATGCAATTTTGGAATGGGGGGTGGATTTTGGAGATTCAGCCCAGGGGTGCTGTACCACTGAGCCACATCCCCAGCCCTTTTTTTTTTTATATGCGGGTACCAGGAGTCGAACTCAGGACCTCGTTCTTGCCAGGCAGGCGCTTATGCCGCTGAGCTATATCACCGGCCCCCCAGGCCTTTTTATTTTTATTTTGAGACAAAGTCTTGTTAAATTGCCAAGGCGATCCTTGAACTTGAGATCCTCCTGCTACAGCCTCCTAAATAGCTGAGATAACAGGCATTTGCTACCATGCCCCACCATATTTGTTTTTTAAAATGCACTGGGATTCTGGGGCTGTTTGTTACATAGTTTTGTTGGTTACATGTCCCTCTCGGGACCCATCACAGAGGCTGGGCAGAGTGAAATAGGTGTCTGACTTAAGCCCAAGACTCACACTGGAGCTGAGGGTTGAAAACATGCTTTTGAGTGTGGGCTGGGGATTGAGCCCCAGAACTATAAAAGAAGGACATCATTTTATTCAAAGTCATGTAAATGCACGCTGAAGTAATACTTACCAGCTACACCAAGTGTATGCTTTTATTTTATAATATAAGGACAACTGGACAATTTTAATGCTCTATGCCTATAATTTTGTCACCTTCTCCCTTCACTTAATGACTCACTTATTAGGGGAACAAAAGCAATCAGAACTCCTTTGATTCCTGAGGCTGTGGCCAGTGATCAATTGCCCAGTTCCAGAGTAGAACATATTTTGTCTCACCTTCTCTTTCCTATTTGTTAAAAAGATGGAAATGAAACGAACATCACACTGTATGACAGCAGCTATTCAGCTCACATAATTCCCAAATGGTACCAGGCACCACAGTTTCATAGGTCGTTCTTCCTGTCATTTCACTTGAAATACAGACCTTGAAAAGTGTACACTTGGCCTTTTTCAAGTTGAAATCTCCATTGACAGAACCATTAAAGTGTCTGTCCCCACGGTCAGAGCTTTTAAATGCTCCCTTCTCTTTTGCGGTATGCAAGTTTGGGGCCTTCATTCCTATTTGCGGAAGTCAGCTGCTGTCAGGTTGGTAGCAATTCTGTGTTTTTGTTAGGAGGGCTTGAGAGCCAGTCCTCACTGGACGGCGAGTTTGACAGAAGTCATAGGTTTTCCATGTGTCTGCAGACAGGAGTTTGGGCTGCAGGACAGTGGACTTACCAGGCAGGACAGGTAAGGTTATATTGCAACAACAACAACACCCAAATCACCTTGGCCTTGCACAACAATGTGCATTCAGTGCATCTAACATGGGATGTTAGCAGGCCTTGCTCATTTCCTCCCTCAGAGGTCTAGGCAGACGGAGGCCTCGCTGTATTTGAACATCACCACTTCAATGCACGCTCCCATCTTATACCAGCTCTTTAACTATTCTTCCTGGAAAACACCACATGTCGCGTCCTCTCAGACCTCCCTGGCCAAGCAAGATCATATGTCCGTACACAACTGCAAAGGGCAGGATGTCCCTGCTGAGGGGATGAGGAGGGGAACCGGAGTGCTGGAGATGGTGGTGATGTTTACCCCAGTGAGGATTTGTTATGAAAAGGAGGGAATTGATGTGAAAAAGCAGCTTCACAAACGTGACGGTTCCCTCACATTTTCATCTCAGCAAATGATTAGATTTCTCAGTGGATGGATTAAAGAGAATTATCATTTGAGGCAGGACACTTTTTTGATCCCAATCTATGATCTTATTTTCATCTGCAGGCAGGCATCAGCATCCATTTTCTAGGCTCTGAGCCAGATGAATCATTTTCCTCGCCTGTTACTCCGTCTCCATGGTGCCCAGTCTGGGCCACAACCAAACAGCGGTCCCAGCCAGGATTTGGGCTGAGGAGATCCAGACTCCTCTGCACACTTGGAAGAGCCACCCCCAGCAAGTGGGCACCTGTGGGCTGAAGCCACTTGGAATCTGATGAGTAACTTGTCCTCACCTGAGAAAAGAGAAGGACACTTCAATCCCTGGAACACCCGTGGGCAGGCTGCTGTTATTACGGGGTGGGGTGATTGTAACCAATGTGGGAAGGAGCCCTGCCCACCTCAGGCTGAGCCAAGACCAGAGGGGAAAGAGCTGAAGGACATCGTCTGGTGCCTACGGGTGATCAGGAGGCCCTCAACTCTAGCCCAGTTTTCTCCATAATGGAGGGGAAAAAGGAAAGAAAACTTCAATGCTCCCATCCTCCTCAACACTCTATAAAATCACCAGTTAGGAAAAAAAGAAAAGACACAATTCCATTAAAAAGTGAGGGATGCTTTGCCTGAAATGTCACACTTTTCTATGAGTTTGAGGCCAGCAAAGTAAGTCACAACTATGGTGTGAATAAGAACTGTTTTCAGGAGAGAGATGCTTCTTAAAATAGGGAAATAGAAGAACATGCTGTCTGTCAATTATTCGTAATTTAGTCTAACAACTCTACAAACTTAGGCAGAAACAGTGCGGTGGGCAGCATCTAAAAGGGCTCTTGATAATCCCTACCTCCTCCTATCCTGTCCTTGTGTGATCGCCTCCCCTTAAGGGCAGGCTGGATGTGGAGACTGGCTTCTAACAAACTGAATGCAAAGGTCGGGAGGCCAAGGCAAGTTGAAGGCCAAGATGGGCTGAGTTGCCAGCCTGCAGCCGGAACACCAAGAAGAAAGAGGAGGATCCAGAGACCAGAAGACTCTAGTCAGGGCCGGATGAATCGTGAGAGCTTCTGGGTCTAGCTGTGCCTGAAACCAGCAAGCTACTCTAACACATTCCAGTTACCTGATGTCACAAATTCCCTCAATTTAAAGCTATTTCACTCAGGTCTATTGTTTCATACAATCTAGAGTCCTGATAAAACCTTTCAATTTCAGTCATGAGTTGCTTAATGATGCTTAATACAAGTTCTGAGGAAGTGTCCTTAGGCAATTTTGTCATCGTGTGACCACCATAGAGTGGGCTTACCCAAACTAAAATGGCTATGGCATTCATTGCTAGACGATCTAATCCTACGGGACCATCATATATGTGACCCATTGTTGGCCCAAACATTACGAGGCCATGGCATGACTGAATATGGTTTTGCTTTACAAGGTGTGTTCAGTATCTCATCCTGAAAGGAGTGGAAATGACAGGATTGCAGGCACATGGCAGCCCAGGAGGAAGGCAGTGGCCAGGGAGGTTCTCTGCAATCACACCGGAGGGTTGGTCACTAACCGGTCTCCAGGTTCAGCTGGTTTTCCAAGAAGAGTCATCATGTTACCAGGTCTCTACCTTTTTGTCTCCTGAAAGTGAAATCCTGTACCTTTAAGACCGAGCACCCACATAGCTTAGGGTGGTTTCAATTAGACCTACGCTTAGGAAACTGATGGAAAAATGGAAGCCAGACTGGAACGCGATGATGCCTACTCTGAAGAATTTTCCAGGAGGAGCTGTACTTGCTCAGGATGCTGATGCTGGATCCAAGTGCTCTGGTTCCACTCAATTTAATGATGCTGGATCCCTGATCTGCTCAGGCCTTGGACAAATGAGGAGATGATTACATGCATGGAGAGAAGAATAGCTTTCTGGTCACGGGAGACTTCTAATTGCTCTGCAAGTGATCATCGCCTGAATTGGAGTTTTGGTGCTGCTGTTATTGGTGCTGTGGACTTACAGGACTGAAGGTTCTCACCAGCCTCAGGTCCACTGATCCTCAGGGTGAAAAGACACACAGGCAGGTGACACGTAAGTCTCTCACAGGGGAGCTGGATTTCAGGCCATCTCCTTTGGCCTCATTGATCAGTTTCTCTGGCTTTCTTGTGCTAATGACTTTCTCTGTTCTCCATTAGCTGCACTTGGTATTTCTCTTGTTAAGACCTTTCTGGTTACACTCATTTCAAGTAATTGCTGATGGACACCAGCCTGGCTTATTGACCAGTGTTTCTGACCCCGGGTCACAGTAGAAAATGGGATTTCTGGAAAATGCCATAGAGGTCATGGACTCCAGGATCGGCCCAGTGAGCGCAGACACACTGCTCAAAGAGGGATGGCAGGCAGCAGAAAACACTGTAGAAGTGAACGCTTGCACCTACTGGAAGTCAGACACCAAGCAGAGAATACCAGTGTGGCCGTTCACGAGGAATGCGTACCCAAGGCAGGGGTGAGATTCAGGTCCAGCAAAGGACCGAGGTGCTCTATGTGAGAAAGCACGGCTCAAAGAGACAGTTGCATATAGAAGTACTTTTCAGTCTTAGCCTCTGAAAGTGTACATGACTCTGTGTTAGTCAGGATGGGCTAGTTTAAGGTGCAGTAATAAAGATCCCCAAATCACACAGCTACAATAAGCACAACAGTTAATTATCACAGATTCTGTGTATCCACCTCATATCCACGTATGCCAGGCTTTCTGCACATCACAGCACTTGGGGACCTAGGTTCATCTTGATGCTCAGTTCTAGAAAATCCTTGAGGCAGGCAGATGCTAACGTGGCTTAATGAACGCTGGCTGACACGTTACAGGCAAAACCAGCCACATGGCTGCATCAATCTTCAAGTGTGGCAAGGAAGGGCGGGCCTGCCAAAAGGTAGGAAAGGGAGAAATTGTGTATTTAGCAAACAGCACAGATGGCGGTATGGCCCCTTCCCTGTTCATGTGCAGCTCTGCTCCCAGTGATCTGACACTTGTGGAGCAGAACTGGGGGTGCGGTTAGAATTCTTATCTGGTGAGTGCAGCTGTCCCATCACTCAGGATGTCGGAGCCCAGGAAAGACTGAGACTCTCATCCATGTTATGTTCAAATAAATAAATAATAAATTGATTAAAATTAAAATTCTAGAGGAACAATGATCTCTGAGCAGAGAATCTAGCATCTACAATTAGAAGAGCAGAAGTCAGCTAGGCATGGTGGCACACACATGTCATCCCAGTACTCTGGGAGGCTGAGGCAGGAGGATCAAAAGTTCGGACCCAGCCTGGGCAACTTAGTGAATTAGCAAGACCCTGTCTTAAAATAAATAAAAAGGCCTGGGGCTATTGCTCAGTGCAAAGACTCTAGGTTCAGTTCCCAGTTCTGAAAAAAGGAAAAAAAAGTGAAGACATGTAACAAAACAACAACCACCAACGGATCATTGGTTTTAGCCAGAAAATGCCTCTTTTGGAAAAAAATGAAATCAAGAAACACACATGTAACTGAGATTAGTGAAATGCAGGTGACCAGGTTCAGTGCTGAGTGGAAGCTTAAGAAATGTGTGTGAAGCCTTTTTGATGGAAAAGCAGCTTGTAAAACAGCTGCATTTCATGGGGGACATAATCTAGACCAAGGAGCTCTTTGCAAATATGGGGGCTTCCCACGGTCCCTGGAGTTGGGATCCAACTGTGGGTGAAAGCAGGTCTGCAGAGCAGCGGCCCGGGGGTCCGGGGCAGCGGAGACACGGCGCTTCCAGTGGATGCGCTGCCCCTGTGCTCTTGGAGTGTGTGTCATTTTTAGATTTATTGTGAACATAGCTCTCTCAGGGCTTAAAATGTTATTATTTTGGATTATCAGGAGTATCCAATTGACGAAAACAATATAAAGAGTGACATGTGGTGCTTTTTCAGTATGAAAAGAACATTTATATTGGAAATGCATCTCTCCAAGAGCTAAATGGAGATCGTTGTGGAATCCTGTCCAAGGGGGCCCTGAGCTCTTTGAGTCACCCCTGTGTCTAATGCTGAGGAAGTATGTAGAGAAAAACAGCACGCCACGCATGGGCTTTGGGTAGGGGGAAACCGTGCCTTTCTTTGGCAAAATGGAAGAAGGAGAATTGGAAAAAAGGAAGGGGAGAAGAGAATAGGCATGCTGATCCCACTGCCAGCATGCTCTCAGGGGGGCAGGTCCGTTTAGGGGATGCAACAGTGGACATTTATGAGCCCTCTGTGCCCTGACAGCTCTGGGCAGGTGTGTGAGCTCCAGGTATTATTTCCTCTACCTGGCCGTCTTTGTTCCAGTCATTAAATCTGTGTTCCAGTCATTAAATCTTTGTTCCAGATTCTCTCTCTCTCCCCTCCCCCACCCCTCTCCCTTCTCAAACAGTAAGTGTCCAAATGATGTGAGCTGCATGTGGTCCTTTTGGAGGTCCTTGTCTGATCCGTCTCCTCTTGGCACTGATATCAAGTACACAGGACAGGAATTGATCTCCACCTCCCCTGAGCTGACAGCCCCCTCCGGCTGCAGGGACAGCCTCGTGTAAGGTGCTCCGGACACCTCTGTGTCTCAGCCTTGCTGTGTCCCCTCCTCCCCAGGACCCCACCTCTCCTCTTCCCTCTTCCTGCCATTCTCTGCTCATCTCCTGTCTCGCCTAGCCTCCCTCCCTATCTTCTTTCTTCCTAAACATTTCTACAGAATTAAGTCTTGCAAGCTATTTGCATAAAACCATTACAAAGGGGGCAAGAGTGACATTTCTTTATGGACCTGGGTCAATAGCTTTGACGAATGAGGTTGTTGGCAAGGAAAACAAATTGTTAGTGTTATATTGAAATTTCGCTGTGGGTATTAAATATTTGCACGAGGTAACCAAACACTCTAAGGTTTAGGAGATGAATTCCATTCCAAAGGCACTAAAATGAAAAACCAACTGCAAATTAGGTTTGAAATGGACCTGGCTGTCCTCAGAGATTTTGCGGTGACTAATAGATTAGTCCCCAAGTGGAATGCAAACCTACTTTGCTTTCAGAGAAACGAAGAAGACTAAGAAATAGAGGCAGCATCTCTCTGCAGCCCCGAATTGCGTGGGGCCCCGTCACCTTGTGTTTAATAGCCCGTGCTTCTCTGCTGAGCTTCTTAATTAAGCTGCAATAAGAGGTGGCCCTTAAGAAATCCCCAAACACCTGAGTTCTTGGCTTAATATCCTTCACTCGTGACGGTGCCAAGAAGTGGCTTGCTGTGGGCAGTTCAGTAGCCTCACTCCGAATCTACTTTAGTGCCCCACCAAAAAACATGTAAAGTAAAAATAAAATAATCATCATTTAGTGGTTTCATTTTTATTTATCTGAAATGCACACTTTGAGTAGAAACTGAGCACTCTGCCTTGGCAGCTTCATGTCAAAGGTCTTGCACCCATTATCATGGCCCTCATTGAACACATCTATCTGAGGCTACGTCATAACGGGAATCATCCACAGCCAGTGGTAACCACATGCAAGTGTGAGATGTCCTAACGTATGCACTCTTTATGCTTCTTTCTCCCCTGAAGCCATTGAAGGCCCAAGGGATCCCGTGGGCAGTACAACCAGAGTGGACTCAGCCACATGGCAGGCTTCAGTCTGGAGGTGTCAACCTCTCGATGGTGGCTGCAATTCCTTCATTCACTCACTCAACAAATAATTATGGCAGGCTGTTATGGAACAAGTCTGTTCCGGGTTCTGGGGGTATAGAAAGACAGAGTAATGTCGTCACATCCTAGATCAGACTCCCTTGCCCCAAATCTTGGCTCCCTTACCTACAACAGGATAGTTAATTAATAATAATACCTGACTCAAAGAGCTCTTGCCAATTTTAAAAGAGCTAATATTTATCACGTGCCTGGCAAGGATGTTTGCTATAGAATTGTTTGATAATATGAGATCATTTTATCTGACGCAAGCAACTGAGAAGTTGAATTACACTTTAAAAAGACATAGCTAAATAGCTGAATATGTTACTTTAAAAACACCAGAAGAGGGCCAGTGATATAGTTCAGTGGCATAAGTGCCTGCCTGGCAAGCGTGAGGTCCTGAGTTCAATTCCCAGTACCCGCATAAAGAAAAAAAAAAAAACCATCAGAAGAGTTAAAAGAACAGAGCAATAGACACCACTGTAACCCTTTTGAAAGATTTACAACCAAAATTAAGTATAAAATGAGGTTTTACTTATTAATCATTAACCATTGAGAATGCATAGATATCTGAAGTGTCATAATTTATTAGGGTCACAGGGTAAGGATTAACTCTATTGCCATCGTAAGACCTGAGGTTTCTCTTTATTGTCATTTTAAGCACACAAGTGATACATGAGTACATTTTCCTTATTAAAAAATAATGAAAACATTAGCATGAGGCTAAAATCTGCTTGGACATCTGGTGTCATTCTGCGCTAATGTAAAAGGAGAAGCCCAGCTCTCAAGCAAAATAGCAGATTTATTGTTCAAATTCATGTCTATTTCAGGGCAGGGACTTGTCTGCTCCAGAATGCTGTCATGCACAGACCTGCGATGGCAGATCCTCCACCACCTAGAATGTGTCACAAAGGCAAGAAAGCAGCACGCATACTGGGTTGGAAAGGTGTCCTCCCAGAACCGTGACACCCACCTCCTGCCACGCCACGCACATGACCACCCCTCGACTTCACAGCGCAAAGCAGGCCAGTCCTGCTGTATTCCTGACTCCCTGCCACTTACCATCTGGGCCATCTTGAGAAATCACCAATTTTATCTGTGCCTCAGTTTCCCCATTTGTAAAATGAGAACAGAAATATAATACTTATTTCAGAGGATTGCTAGGAGAAGTAAATGACCTTTAAGGATATAAAGAGCTTAGAAAGGTGCTGTGTATTTATTCGCCATTTATACTTCTTCATCTAAGAAGTGTCTATTCATTTCAGATGTCCATTTTTGGATTGGGTCTTTAAATCTGGGGGGTCTGATTTTTTTTTTTTAGTTCTTTACATATTCTAGATATTAGTCCTTTGTCTGAGGAACAGCTGGCAAAAATTTTTTCGCATTCTGTGGGTTGTCTCTTCACTCTGTTGGTGGTTTCTCTTGCTGTGCAAAAGCTTTTAAATTAGATGAGATCCCAGTTGTTGATTCTTTGTGTTATTTTCCATGTGATTGGAGATTTTTCCATAAAGTCTTTGACTACATCAATGTCTTCAAGAGTTCTACCTATTCTATCTTCCAGCAGATTTAGTGTTTCTGTTTTAATATTTAGATCTTTGATCCATTTCAATTTTAGTTTAGTGCATGGTAATAGACATGGGTCTTTTTTTAGTCTTCAGCATGTGGAGAGCCAATTTTTCCAGCACCATTTATTAAAGAAGCTATCTTCCATCCAGTGAAGATGTTTGGCCCCTTTATTAAAGATAAGGTGGCTGAGTATGTTTGGAGCTGTTTCTGCATCTTCTAATCTGTTCCATTGATTCTCAGGTCTGTTTTGTTTGTTTGTTTGTTTTGTTTTGTTTTTTGTGAATACCATGCTGTTTTTATCACAGTAGCTCTGTAGTATAATTTCAAGTCAGGGATTGTGATGCCCCCTGCCTTGACTTTGTTGCTCAGGATTGTTTTTGCTATTCTAGGTCTCTTCCGGCTCCAAATGAATTTTAGGATTGTTTTCTCTAACTCTGTGAGATATGCTGTTGGAATTTTGATTGGAATTGCATTCAATCTGTATAACAATTTTGGAAGTATGGCCATTTTCACCATATTGGTTCTTCCTACCCAAGAGCAAGTGATATCTTTCCATTTTCTGATATCCTCTTCGATCTCCTTTTTCAGAGTATTGTAGTTTTCAATGTAAAGGTCTTTTATTACTTTTGTTGGATTGATTCCTAAGTATTTCTTTTTTTTTTTTTTTTTTTTTTTTTGATGCTATTGCAAAAGGATGGTTTCCCTAATTTCTCTCTCAGCGAGTTTGTTAATTGTGTACAGGAATGCTATTGATTTTTGAGTGTTGACTTTGTATCCAGCTACTCCACTGAATTTGGTTATTAAATCTAGGAAGACAATGTTCAGATAGAAAGGGGCCGGGGGGGAGGAAAGGAAGGAAGGGAAAAGAGAAAGAGAAAAGAAGGAAAAATGGAAACAAAGCTTTTGTAAATAAGGAGGGAAAGAGGGTTTGAAGGGAGGACAGGGAAATGGGAAAAAAGGAAGAACCAAGGTATATAATATACAGGTACAAATTCCATATGATGAATGTGATCATTATGTATATCTAAAAAGTACCAATAAAATTAACTAATAAAAAATACTTCAGATAGAAAAAAGAAAGGTGCTATGTAAATGTTAGCTGTGATGATGAGGATGAAGTTTTACTATTCGTAAAGTATTCTGTATGTTTACAAGTGAAATCCTACAGTGGTTCAATTTTCAATAATAATAGAAAGAATGAGTTCCCATCGCATTCTATAATTTTAGGGTGTGTGTGAGTGTGTCTGTGTATGTATATATGTATATATGTCCACACACATATATAAGTGTAATATAACATGATAAAATATACATGCAAGCCACCTGTTTCCTTTTGTTTCCATGAAAACTAAGACACAACTTTGCTGCTTTTGATCGCAGACCACAGCAGGATTTACAAAGCAAACGTGGGTTCCTGTTTATCATTTCCTCCCATGAGAGAGAGGGAAGGGCTACTGCCTGTGGTAGCTCCTGCCCATGTGCCCACTGGGCCTTGGCATGTGACATCACAAATCAGGGCCCAGATGCTTGTACAGTAAAAGCTGGAAAGCTCACGTCTGGATATGGGGGAAGAAAGCAGAGCGAGGTGGGATCAGAAGAGGCACAAGGGTCATCCTGGAAAGTTGGAGCTGAAGAGTAGAGGGAGGAAGGGATGTGACAGAAGCCATGTTCCGGAAAGAGGGTCTGGGGAAGAGCCTGTGATCACAGGGGAGGGCAGAGATCCAGAGAAGTGAACACCAGAGAAAGGCCACCAGAGGACAGGGGATTACAGGACTGCAGGTTGACTCTGGAGGAAAATGCAGCTGGAAGGATGCAAGAGAGACAGCTGCCTCTGTGCCTGCCCACTGCTCACCCCACTCCCTGGGGCCAGGACTCCTGAGCTCATGCTTCGACCTACTACTTTGCTGGCCTCAGTCCAGCACCAGGGTGATCGTGCGACTCAAGCTAGGCCAATCAGGCACCTCATGCCTTTGGCCATATGACTGGCTCAGAATTGGCACATGACCCAGTCAGAGCCAGTCACAGCCAACCTTGGGCCTGTGCTACAGGGGTGGGGAGAGGCGCTCTGGAAAGGGACTTGGACTAGAAGATGCAGGGTGGAGGCTTCTGGAGCCATCGTGGGGATAGGGCGGACCTCATGTGAAGTAAATCCAATTAGTTGCTTTGAGATAGACAGAAAGGGAGAGTCGGAAGCCTGATAATGAAGTTTTAGCCTCTGGAATTGGATATGCCCAGGCCAGCTCTATCACTGACTTTTCCTTAACGTGAGCCAATACATTCTTTTCTTTATCTTATGTCAGTTGGAGTTGGGGTTCTTGTTACTTGCAAACAACTGTGTCCTGAAGGATAAAATATACCTCTTTGAAGACTGATGCACATTGTCCCAGAGTGGATGGGGCACTGACCACCCTGCAAACACAGGGACAGGCTTACTTAGCCCACTGAGAACAAGGTCTATTGGCTTCTCAAAAACTGCCATTTGCTCTGATTCTTTCTCCAAATCCAAGCGAATTCCTCCTGGAAGGGCATGCGCCTGGAAGAGCCTCCCTGGCCTCTTAATATCAATATTCTTTTGCTAATTTGTCATACATTATTAATGTCACATGCAATGTCATTGCCCATCCTAGAAATGGGCCTAGAAATTCCCATGGTGGCCGGTCATTGTTTAGTCGATTTGATTTTTTAACAAAATAAGAAGTCCTAATTGAACCCCTAAAGTGTGTTTACTCTGAATGCGTTACAGTTGCACTTATCAAGTCACAACTGTATTACCCCCTTAAATTACCTTGAGAAACAAATCAATAGTTTATTTAACCAGAGTCAAGAAAAGAAAAAGAAAGGGGAAAAAGAAATGCCCCGAGGACTCTGTGTAATAAGTTTTACTTGGAAGGAAACACTGTGGGGAAACATGGGGAAAGAATTTCTGTGCAAACCAGGGTATGTGGGTAGCTCGAAGGAATAAACAGACACCTAATTTAATATTGTTCATTTCTGTGCACCTTCTTACAAATAGCTTACGAGGCCTTTGTAGGGTATGGGCTGTTTTCTGAGTGTACAACAGGAATAAACAATTTTATGACATTTTTGATAGTAACAGCAGTTGCATTTAATGTGGATATTTATACTATTTCTTTAACTGAATATTTGATATTGTTAGAAAACTGGGCAGCTCATCAATGCCTACAACTTGGACTCCGGGGGCAAAATTTGTTCTAGTTCATATACCACCTCTTAAGCTCCCTGTGTGATTTAAATTTACAATTTTTCAGGGTTTTCTGCCTCAAGTCATAGCTCTCCGATGCTGAGAGGAAATGACAGTCCCCTGTGGAATGACTGATGTGCCAAATATTCCCTAAGACCTGAGACTCCCCATCAACTAATATTTTGCTGACACTTGGGAAGTAGCTGATTGTAAGCAGGAGACAAATTCTTCGACAAGGACGGATGGGCATCTCCCATGGATGGATAGCTGCTCTGAGTCGGAGCACAAGAGGAAGTTGGAAGCCCAAGTTATCTCGCCAACTTCCGGATCCATCTGTTCCTGGTCTCCACACACTGGTCTGGGGGAGTCCAGAGTTAGGAGAGAATTAGAGATGCTGGTGCTCAGCTTATGCTTCACCGAATTCCGCCCCGCCTTCCCTGAGTCTGCCCCTATCTGTGGCCTTGACCTGGGCTCTGAGCTTACAGCAGTGAATGGAGTAGGCACAGTCTCTGCTCAGTCAGGGGGGGGAGGGACACGCAGGGTTGGGGAGGCGGGAAGAGGACCAGAAAACCCATAAACAAAATAATTTTAGGTAGTGATAAGTGCCACAAAACGAATAGTACCAAAAATCGTACCAGAGAGCGTGTGGAGAGGGTGCCTATTTGTCCCTGCTGTCCTGAAGCCTACAGTTCCTATGGCGTTCGTTGTTCCTAAGACCCAGTTCGTCAGCTTTGCTTCACCGGGACCTGACACAGATCTCTCTAATCAGGCTCTTTTTTGGGGTTTAAGCTGAGTCATTTCCTCCTGTTTGTAAGCCAAAGAGCCCAGGAGACACAAGAACAGAGAGTGCTTGAGAAATAAGCAGCAGTTCTTTTTAATAAGACCATCCCCAAAAGATCTGGAAATGGAATAGAAACCAGAACATTGGGTAAGAGAGATGGGATAAGGCCTACCTGTTCGCAGCCCCTGATGTGGTTTTGGCTGTCTTACATAACAAAACATACTTCCTGTGTTTGAGGGAACTTCTCAAATTAGAAGCCATCCTATTTCCAACAGGGAAGCCAGAAATTTCTCCCTTGACTTCCCTGCAGATAGAGCAGTCATGTGACTTGGACTTGGCCAATGGGCACCTAAGTGGAAACTCATCTTAAGGAGCTTCTGAGGTGAAGAGGGCTGTGGGAGGTGTCTGTCTGGAGCATACTGACTTCTTGTTTCTGGTGGCAGCCATGACTGAGGTGATGGAGTCCAGAACTCAGGGTCCGTACAACAGGCTGTGGTGTTTCCTCTGCTGGGCTCCTCTGGTTTCCACAGTGTAGTTCAGACCTTAGTCCCAGTTCCACAGGTTCCAAGAAGCCTGATTTTCTGTCTCTCCTGGGGAGTCTGTGAGCTCCCTACACCATGTACTCAATTTCTGTCCCTCTTAAATAGCTGGGGTGGACCCTAGTGACAGGGCCACGTGACTCCTTCCTTTAAGTTTGAACAACTGTGTGTGCTGCTGAGCTGCCACCCAGTGTCTGATGGGAGGAAGAGCCATTTCTTCTCACCTCAGCTCTGACAGACTGAGCAGGAAACAGTTATCTTTGCTTCAGAATATGAAAATTGGATAATGAGTCAATGGTGAGCCCATCTGTGAACATGTTCTCACAAATTCTAAATGTTACAAGTTGGAGGACAAGAAGTCCCTGGAAACTACTCAATATCAATATTAGTAACTACTGAGACAGGATGTTCTGGCCATGGGGAGAAGCGCTGCTCGTGGGCAGGAGTCCCCGTACCATGGTCCTTAAATCTCAGGAGAAGCAGGACCACAGGGTAGGGCTTGGGGCAGGAGGAAAGTCAGGGCAGAGTGAACAGAAGGTCCTGGCCGCTCTGGCAGACTCCATTCATTGCTCCCCAATATCCATAAGCTCCTCCTCCTGTCATAGAGTCCCAGATCTTTGTCCAGCTGATCAGAACACATTCTGGTTACTCCTGTAGGTATTTGTGGCCATGACAGTAAGTTCTAGTTAGTGGAAGATAAGCCTAAGTGCTGTGTTCCAATTCTGAGAGGCACCTTACAGAGAGAGTGAGTTCCCTCTCCCGTCACACTGTCCTCCTGCTGACTGGAGTAGGCTTGGTGTCCTGTCTGCTGCGGGCACCTGGAGCTGTAGGGAGAAGCCCAGGGCTGAGCATGGCATAGACGGGACTTGGTCCTTGATGTCTGTATTAGCCTTGGACTGTTCATGTTTACATAACACAGAAACACATCTTTATCTTGTGTAAGGGACTGTCACTTTGGTTTTTGGAAATTCACAGTAAAATAAACTTTAGTAAACACAGAGACCATTTTGCTCAGCACCGAGAGAAAACCTGGAGCAGAGGAATCTGGGACTGAGCAGTTGGGTTTGTGATTGCAGCAGGAAGTCTGATAAAAAGAGAGTGGGACCAGCAATCTCCATGGTCCAGCAAGTAGGTAATGTGGGCATAAGGCAGGAGTTCTAGGGCTTTGAATGAGGATGGACACTCAGGAACTGGCTGGGGTGGGCTGGGCAGAGGAGCTGGGCCCTGAGATTGAAGAATGAGGGAGAGAAAAGCAGCGAGAACAAGACTTGTTACCTTCTAAGGCTCCGAAAGAGGAGCTGCCACTCCTTCCCATGCCAGAAGGGGAGACTTGACCAACACAAGTTTCCACCAGGAAATCAGCCCCATGAGGCTCTCAATGGTTAAGATGAGCAAAGAGATCGTCCACCTTGCCCAGCACCCGGCCAGAGCTCAGTCACTCTCTGGCCTCATGACAAAAAACTGAATGGCTGAGTGATCAGCCTAACAAACAAAAGTGAGGTGAGTCACTCAGGACACTGGCGAGAGGATGACTGCTGGCAGGAGAGGACTGGGCTTCAAATGTCTGACTTCCAGCAGCTCGTGTGGAATCTGGACGTGGTATTTAACCAACGGCCTTATCTGTACGTTGGTGGTGTTGATGACCTTGCCTCTCATTGAGAGAGCAAGTGCATTGAGATAGATGTAGATATGGATCCAGAAATGGATACTTACTGCTCAGCCCAGTGTCTGGAAAACAGCAGGGTCAAAAATATAATGTATTGTCTTTTATTACAAACGAGAGGCTCTCAGGACTTTGCAAGTTTCCACTTTCCAAATTTCCAGGTGGCCTTTCCCTCAACATATTCAGATTTCACCCCCAGCCCTGGGTGAGTCTCCATTCCCCTCTAGAAGAGCTATTTGGACCACCCAGCAACATTTTCCTCCCCTGACAGCATGTTACTACTGTCATCGGACCCTGGATGAGGACTGTCCCGGACAATATCTAGATTCTTATTTCATCTCCTGCTTTCTCAGCCACAGAAAGTGAAGCCCACATAAACATCTGGCCCTGCTGGGTTCTGCAGAATCATTAGTAGTCAGCATTCCATCGCAGTAACTAATTACCTGAGATAACTAATTTATAAATAGCCAAAGCAAAGGTTTGCTTTGGCTCACACTTTTGGAGGTGCTAGTGCATGGCCTATGGCCCTGTTGCTTTGGGCCTGGAGCAAGGCAACAATTTGTGGTAGGAGTGTGCAGTGGAATGAAATCATCCACCTCATGGCCAAGAAGCAAAACATCAAGAGGAAGAGGATAGGGCTCCGCAGTCCCTTTGAGAGGATGTCCACAGCGCCCTTGAGGACCTCCCACTGTGCCCCATCTTCCAAATATTCCACAACCTCCAGATAGTGCCAACTTTGGGGACCAAGCCTTCAACACATGTGCTTCTGGGAGGCATTCAAGACCCAAATGACAGCACTCGTCTCCCTCATTTAAAATCCCATGTACCCCTATCACATGTTCGTTTAACACTGAATTTTTTTTTATCATAAATTTAAATCACTGTGGTATTTTTATTTTCTTCATATTCTAAAAGAAAATTTATATCACTTTCATAGTGTGTCCAGTGGAAACTCAGAAACACAGTGATCAATAGCTACCATCACCAATTTTTAAAAAACACACGAAAAACTCAACTCTAACATTGGAAATTCGCATTATTCCTTTTCCTCCTTGAACGCGTGCTTCCTTGGTAGATTTTGATAGGAGTATACTGTGTTTTTATCCTTAGAATTCAGATATTTTATTGATCACCACTGTGACCAAAACATGTGCGAATGAACATTGCCGTCTGTGACCAAAAAGGTGTGGAATTTAGTTATCGCAATGGTGAATAGTGAAACAGTTTGGAGCTATTTTTTAAATTAATTCTTATAGTCACGAGTGAACATTGTCATGTTATAAAGAAGGTTCAGCGTCAGTGCTGTCTCCCCTCCCTCACTTCTAAACATCGTGGTTTGGATGAAGGAAGCGCCATGATTCTGGTTCACATAAATAAACAGCTGGGAGTGAAGAGCCTCCTGTCACTGCGTTCTCTGAATGCCCTCCCTCCGTGTGCTCCCTGGGTCTCCCAGTGGGTGAGGGGGACCAGCAGGAGAGGGTGGCGAGGTGAAAGGTGAGTGAAACATGGGGCTTCGTCCCACAGGACCTGCTGTGGTGTAGCTCAGCCTGCCTGCCTGCGTCCACTCCAGCAGGTCACAGCTCCTGTCTGGTGACCCATGTTTGTCTCCAGATTCCAGAAACCCACTCCCCTGGCCCTGCTTGGGGCCCTGCACCCTCCTTTGTCAATTTCCCTTCATCCTGCCCACAGATTTTAAATAGCGCCTTTATGAAACCACCCTCAAATTAGCTGACGTGTGTGTGCCATCTGCCTCCCACCACAGCCCTGCCTGACTGACCTTGGCTTTGTACATTACGAGGGAGAAGGGCATCACTGAAAGAAGATGTGGACGAGCAGAGCCCACAGAGTTCACGTGTCCTTTGAGGATCTGAAAACTGATTCTCTTGAAACTGCCATGCCTCTGAACCCTTGGAAGTTGTCCTGTGTCCCCAGGGGCTGAGTACTATGATTTGGTAATGATTAATCTGACACCTGACCATGGACTCCTCTCTCCTGCACCCCCTAACTGCAAAGCAATGCTAGGAACCAAAAGTGACTAGAGAAAGCCAGAGGGTGTCTTATCACGCTGGGGGAGCAGCGGTATGTGACCCCACAGCCCTCATGTCAGAGGAAGTGGATCCCCCGCATCCCTGCCCCAGACCTGAGGTTTGGGAAGGGGCTGCTCTGAGGACGCCCGGGCCCCACAGCTGGATTTGAGCCCAGTGCCCACCCCGCCTTGAAGCACAGCCTGCTGCATTCCTTTCTCCACCAGGCTTCCTACCGTGCTGATCTAGAAATTCCAGACAACCCAGTGAGAGTTCTTTATTGCAGCAGTGGGCAACCAACATACGATAACATGTAAAAAGATAGGGGTCCCCTGGCAAGGACAGCTGCAGTGCAAAGTTGAAATTGGAGCTAAAATGTGCTCTGGATCCACCTGCTGCCAGTAGGACTATTCCTCCAGGGCAATGCAGACACAGGAATCTCCGTCTCTGTCTCCGTCTCCCTCTCCCCCTCCCCTCCCATGTTCAGGGAGCCTATTGGTTAATAAACATCCTGAATTATACTTTGCTTTCTTGAATCTCTGTTTGCGATCGTGAGTTTGCAATAGTCTGGATTATTGCTCGGCACATACAGACCCTTCTGCCCCACCCTGTCAGCTAGTGTGTGTCTCCCCACTGGGCTGGCTGCACCCAGTGGGATGTCGGCAGAGGACACGAGGTAAAGGCGTGAAATACGCTCCTCAGTCTGGCTTGCTCCTCTTCCCAGGGATCTGCTCGGAGAAGACCCCCTGTCCCTCTGCACTGAGCCCAGCGTGCACGCACAGGGTGCTCCTGAGCCCACCCGGGCCAGCTGAGCCCCTGCTGACCCAGGCACCTATGTGAGGATCGGTCCTTACTGTTGACCACTAACAACTTGCTGAGCTCTCCAACTGTGCTCTGTGAGACACAAGGGGAATGGTATTTTGTTTTGCTTTGTTTCGTTTTTTTAATTCCTCTCCCTGAATCCAGAGTGCATTCATTTGTGTATTTATTTATTAGTTCACTTATTTAAGTCGTATTTTTCGAGCCCTCAGAAGTTTGGTGCTATTCTGGGTACTGGAATCTGGAATTCAATGGGGCAGCTCCGCTCCCTGCCTGTGTGAGGTAGTCATTTCGGTGGAAGAGACAAGTAAGTGAATATGCAAAAGAACAGACACGCAGCTTTGATACGTGCCGTGTTTGAGATGAAATAAGACAGTGAGTTAGAGGCAGGGTAGGAGTGGCCACCTCAAAGTGGAGATCAAGGGGCCTCTCTGAGGAAAGAACATTTAAACTGAGACTAAAGGTGGGGACAGACAGAGGAACTGCCCTCGGAGCATTTCAGGAAGTAGGGCAGCAAGTGCAAAGGTGCTGCAACAGGGCAGGGTTTGCTTAAGTCCAGAACAGAAAGGAGGGGAAATAGGGCGGGAAGAGAGGGTTTTCCTCACGGACCTGGCTGCTCTTCTATTGGTGTAGGGCTCATGGGTCCTGGGAATGGGGTTATCTTAGTCACTTTTCATCTCTGGGATAAAATACCCCACACTTATACTCAGAGGTTTATTTTGGCTCACGGTTTCAGTCCATGGTTAGCTGGCTCCAAGGCAGAAACAGCACAGCAGAGGGAGACGGCACAGGAAAGCTGTTCATGCCATGGCACCCAGGAAGCAGAGAGCGAAGGGAGGAGCCAGGCAGGGAGACAGACCCTTCCAGGTCCCACCCCCAGTGACCCGCCTCTTCCGATCAGACCCCACCAGCTAATAGCACATTCAGCTCTGACCTCTGCAGTGGTTTCATTCACTGATAAGTACAGCACCCCCATCACCCGATCACCTGCTAAAGCCCCCCTCTGAGTACTTGAGACTTCGGGGGGACATTCTAGATCTAAACCATAATAGGGCTGGATCTGATCCTAGGACCAAATGGTGCATAGGGAGGGGTTTAAGCAGGGGAGTGAAATGATCTTATTTTTAAAAACACACTCATTAAAAATAATGACTCACTATGACTGTGATTTTGTACTAGGGAGCAAGTGGGATGCCCTCTTGGGGGAGGTCTGCCCTGCAGATCTCTGTTTAGGGGACACAGGAGGCTCAGACCAGAGGCAGGATAATGAGGCCCACCCACAGAGGTTCTGTTTGAGTTGTTTCACAATGGGCCTCAGCTCATGTTTTGTTGGAAGAAAATATACTAGGTCACATAAATGAACAAAATGAAACGACATAAAATAAAATAACGACAAAAGTTTGAATGCATATCTAGCCCAAGCCCAGACTCAGATGTGGGGAACAGGCTCAGAAAAGTGGGGCCTGCTTCAGTCACCCAGCACAGTGACACCAGGCCACTTCTCGCTCACACATCGCAGGAACTGTTCACTGGTGACTTCGAGGTCTGTGCCCTGGAGGGGTGGTGAGTACCCCACCCTCCCCACTGTCTCCCCGAAGAGCTGGGAGCTGCAGACTGAGACAAAGCACTGCCTGGCAGCCCTCCTGGTGAGTGGGGACAGCGGGAACACGCACTTCCTGCCCTACACAAGTTAAATAGGTGCAAAGTTTGGGTATGGTATTCATACTTTTAGAAATGTATACATGTCACATCTCCTCCAGAAATTTATTTCAGTAATGTTATTAAAGACGGAGTGAGTCAGAAAGCATCCTGAGAGTCCCCAGTAACTGTCTTTCTTCTATTTCTTCATTTTCTATATCAGTTTCCTTCACCTGGCATAACAAATTGTCACAAACTTGGTGGCTTCCAACCACAGAAACGTACTCATAGTTCTGGAGACCAGAACTCCAAAGTCAGTGCATGAGCAGGCTGTGCTCTGCCTGTGGCTTTGGGGAGGGTCCTTCTCTGCCTTTTGCAGCCCTGGGTGTGGGTTCCTTCCCGGTGTCCCATCGCTTCAGTCTCCGCCTCTGTGTTCTGCAGCCTCTCTTCTGAATGCCCACATCTTCTGTTCTTCTGTCTCTTGTAAGCTCATTTGCCATTGGACTTAGGGCCTACTTGGATAACCCAGGATGCCTGCTATGGTTTGGATCTGGAATTCCCCCAAAGTCTCCTGAGTTCAAGGTTTGGTACCCACACCATGGCACTATTGGGAGACGATGGAAACCTTAGGAGGCAGGGCCTTGCGGATGGAAGCAGGGTTTCTGGGTGTGTGCCCCTTGAAGGAGGGCACATTGGGACCCAGGCCTCTTCCTCTCTCTCTGTTTCCCGGATGCCATGAGGTGAGCGGCTTTGCTCCTCCACACGTGCCTGCCACAATGTCCCTCTTCACCACAGGCTCAAAGCAACAAGGCCAAGCAACTGTGGACTGAAACCTCTAACACTGCGAGCCAAAATAAACCTTTCCTCCTTTTAGGTTGTTGTGGTGAATTAAATAATGGTCAACTTGTAATGCCCAGCTGAACTGAATCAGCATGGTTCTGGGTGTGGAAGGCCCACCTGAGGATTATTGCCAACAGCATAAAAAGGAGAACTGGAGGGGAAGATGGAGTGCTGTGGATTCTCCTAGAGAAGCTTGTCACGCTGGCTTTCCTGATATGAACTTGGCTGTTCTCATTGTCGTAGGAGCTTGGGTCCTCATTGTCACTGAGGATGGCTGCAGTTCTCTTTGGGAGAGCCCTGGTCCTTACATCGAGCATCGCTTCCCGGCTCCAGTGCAGATCCCTCAGCTGCTGGCACAGATCCTTCATCCTGCTGGTGCAGACTTTCTTGCTTCCACCACTGACCTGTGGGCCTTCACAGCGCAGATCCTTGATACAGACTTGCATGAGACACTGTCGTGGGCTCTGGGCCTCCAGCTGGAACAATGTCCTGGAGGACATTACCATGGGCTCTAGGTCTTCAGCTGGACTCGTGCAGGACATTGCTGTGGGATCCAGGCCCTCAGCTGGATTCTTTGTGTCTCTAGTGTGTGGACAGATCTCCCACACTCTTTTTGCATTTGACTCTTTGGGTGACTATTATAAAATAATCCTATAAATTATGTGTCCTATATTAAATCTTTCCCCTTGTAAACCCTGACTACAACAGTTGTTTATCTCAGAAACTTTGTCACAGCAACAGAAAATACTAACAATGACCTCATCTCAAAAGCCTCAACTTAATTACACTGACAAAAACCCTTTTTATTTATTTATTTATTTATTTATTTATTTATTTTACAAAAAGTCTTTCTAGAAGAAGGTCATACGCACATGTTCTGGGGATTTGGACAAGGACATATGTCTAGGGCCACCATTCAACCCACTACACTGGAGTCAGTGACCAGCTCGCCCTTGCTTACCAGGGGCATTCTTGACTTCAGCACTGAGGTGGTGAATTAACTCACATCTGCAGTGCATGAGTAGGTCAAGGTTTCCAGAAGAAACTTCTGGAATATTTCAGTCTGCTTAAGGCTTACTGGAGAGAGGCAGAGAGACTGCTTGACTTCAGCTCACTTCCTAGAATGGACTGAAGTGGCAGTTTGGTTAGAGTCACTTGGAAAGCCCTGATTTGGTTCACATTCAGTCATTTAAGAAAGTACAGGGCCGGGGCTTTAGCTCAGTGGCACAGCGCCTGCCTGGCAAGCACGAGGTCCTGAGTTCGATTCCTGGCAACTCCCCCCAGAAGTGTATATATCTGGTTTTAGTTTAAAATGTGTCTTTTAAGCCAGATGTGCTGGCACACGCCTGTAATCCCAGCACTCAGAGGCTGAGGCAGGAGGATCACAGTGAGTTCAAGGCCAACCTGGGCTACATAGTAAGACCCTGTCTTAAAGAAAAGTACCTTGCAGGGTTTTTTCTTCCTCTGTCTCTTATTTTTCCCTTTCTTTCACCTTCTTCCTAGCCTCTGTATTCCCCCAGGGCCATCAGAGGTAAGAGAGGGTTTGGATTTGGTCTCCAGCTCAGTGGGGACATCACTGGCATCTGAACCAAGTTCGGAGGTCATGGGTGTCCCTGCAGGCCCTGTGCTCTGCCATGAGCCTGCTGGGAGGCAGGTGTCACTTCCCTTTCCAAGGATTGAGGCTGGACTTTCACACACACTGTGCGGGGCGAGGTGCCCTGTTTCTCCCCAGGCTGTCTCCGGTCTCTTGACAGCAATGAGGCTACAGATGTACGTGTGCCCTGGGCCTCCTGAGGGGAAGGCAGGAGATAAACCCTGCTGGATTCCCAGCCCATTTCTACTGCTCTGCTTTCTGGGTGACCCTGAGGCCAGCTGGGGTTGGAGACTGGGGACAGGGACCCTGCTGCTGCTAACCAGGCTCTGATGGCCCCCTGTCTCCCTTCTGTGTTAAAATCAGGGCTGTTGGGAAAAAGGAGGGTGAAGGTGGTGCTCGTCAGCGCCCCCTAGGGGACAGGGATTTCGGGCTCTTGACTGGGTTTGTTGACTCAGCCACTTTGTGATTGGCCTTGTTTTTGTTTTCAGATAAAGAAACGGAGGCTCAGAGAGGGCAGTAATTCCAACACTGGCACAGGGCAGTAGCAAGATGCGCACACAAGAACCTTCTTCCATCTACTCATCCTCTCAGTGTTTGTTGAGCATCTTCGAAGGGGCAGACAATTGAGGTACAGCAATGAACGAAATCGACAAAGTCCTGTCCCAGTGGACTGTGACAAGGAGGACAGACAAGGAGCATTAACCACCATCAGGCCCTGATCAGGGCTGCAGGGCAAAGCAAAATGGAGCAAGGGGCAGCCTTACGAAGAGAGTCCTGTGTGTGTGTGTGCGTGGTATTGGCGATTCACACTGAGTTACAGCCCCAACCCTTTTTATCTTATTTTGAGACAGGGTCTTGCTAAGTCACTAAGTTGCTCAGGCTGGGCTCAAATTTGTGATCCTCCTGCCTCAGCCTCGCAGAGTGGGAGCACCACCACACCTGCTTCCTTTTTTTTGTAAGGTTGGCAGGGAGGTAACAGTCAAGCATAGGCCTGAAGGAAGTAAAGGAGAAATCCATCCTCTAAAGGAGGAAAGCGAGCTCCAGGCCACGGGCACAAGTGCAAAGGTAGGACTGTCTCATGTGTTGAAGGAACGGCAAGTAACTGCATATGTACTTTGTGGAATCTCGTTTGGGGGTGTCGTAAATGATGGGTGGAGGGAACAGCCTTCCCCGGGTGTAAGCAGTAAGGGGTGCATTGGGTGTAGAAAGTTTAAAAACAATCATAAATGGACTAAAATTCAGTGATAAGCACTCCTTCCCACCACGGAGATGTCCCCTCTACCCCGTTCCTTGGAGTGCTATTGCCGCATTAGACTAAAACCCAGGAGGGCTGGCCTGTGTGTGTCCTGCCCCTGTAGGGCTCCCGGGACTTGACTGTTCATTCGGGAAGCCAGCTTTCGTTGGAGGAGAAACAAACAGGGAAAATGTCCTGCATATTCTGGCAGCTGCCACATGACCAGATGCAAATGAAGAATTCTGTGGGGAAGGACAGCTTGGCAATAAAACGCTGGACCTGGACAGGACTGCATTCTGGGACTCTGCAGGACAGATGGGACAAATATAGGGGGACTGGCGTCCTGTGTGGGCCATCGCCATGCTGTGGCCCCTTTTGGAGGGGCTTTACAAAGATTTATGTAGACGTCACTGCTTTCTGAGGACGTGCCCTGAGCTGAGGTCCCGATGGCCTATGAACAGGGAAGCCCCGCCCTGGTCTCTGTCCCGGGGAAAACCTCGGTTCCTCCTGTCCAATGGCCATGGGCCTGACATTTCTGTGGTCAGAACTGCCACCCACCTGGGCCAAGATCAGGGCCACATTCTGTCTGCACCCACGACAGGCTGTGTGACATTGCCCTGGACGCTTCTATCCCCAGCACCTCATCGTGAGCCAAGGCTCAGGACTGGGTGACCTCAAAGGTATTTTTAGCACCAAGGTCATGAGTGTCCGGAGAGTTCTCCTGAAGACTGCTCTGTGCAGAGGGCTACGGGAAATTCGGAGCCTGGAAGGCCACACTGTCATGTAGGAGACAGAGTCACCTGCACACGGAGTCCAGCTCACTCCGAGACTGTCTTCCTCCATCCGACAGGAGCGAGGACAAAACAGCAAGAGTAGCGACAGCTCTGCTTGTAAACCAGCCCTCGTCATTCATTTACCAGCTCGTTACCCTCATAGCAGGATGGGCGTCACATACTGTTATCATGCCCCTTTCCAGGTGGGGAAACTGAGGCACGCTGTCCACAGGTCTGCGCACACTCCTCCCAACACTCATACTTCCCCTCATCTTTTGTTCTGGCCTCAGGGTTGGCCCCTGGGAGCTGAGAACCCAAAGGCCGAGGCTTTAAACAAACCACACAGCACATAATATGCATCCAATCTGTCTTGGTTGCCACAGCGGGTCCCCAGGAGGAATCTCAGTCCAACGATGTGGTTGTCAAGGTGACCGTGGCCTCCTCCAGGATGCTCAGATCTCATCTCTCCGTGTCATAGCCCTGACTAGCCTGGGCTTCTGCAGGTACCCGGAGCCAGAACACGTTTCCTCCCATTGACCTTGAACCTGAATCAGCTCCAGACACTTCCGCCACCAAGCTCCCCTCCAGGGCCAGACAGACAGGTGGTGCCCTGCAGTTGTACAGGGCCCTGTGCTCAGGTGGGTCTGCATTTGGCTCACTGCTCGGCTGACAATCTTAAGAATTTCTTGACCAAGGATCTTATACTTTTATTTTGCCCTGGGCTCCAAAAGTCACAGACCTGGATCTGCAGTATTCCATGGGGCAGGAGTTGCCCTCTTCTAGTATTGAGAAGCAAGACTCCGGATCAAAGATGACTCCCTCCTCAAGAGGAGCCCTTAAGTGTCTGAGCGGTGGGGTCCCAATTTTGGGTCCCACTAAGAGAGGGCCACACTCATTAGGATTCATTAGCACCCTGAAGTTTTCTTGGCAACACATGCCTCTGCTCATACCCTGAAAGTCACGTTGCAGTGAACCTGGCCAGAGGTGGAACGACGTGAAACTGTAATTAAGAGGCTCTCGTCTAGTTTCTTCCTCTACCACTTCTTGGCCCTGCCCCTCCTGCTTCAGGATGAATTTGATTGGGGTATAATTGAGCCCTGGCTGTTCTGCTGATAGATTTGGGGCTCAGGCAGTGTCTGTACTTGGATAAAACAGTGCCCCTCTCCTTGGAAGATGGACAGTCCAGGTGGCCTCATCCTGAAGTCTCCCACAGCAGAGGTTCAGCTCATGAAGCCAGCAGCCCCATCCTCAACCCTATCCCGATCCTGGAGGTGTCCCCAGGTCGCCCTTTCCTCTGAAAGCTTTGAGAAAGGAGCTGGAGCAATTGGAATGAAAATGAGGAAGAGGGTTTCTAGGCAGTTTCCAAGCAGGGCCAGGCAGGGAATGAAAATGTGGGGTCTCTTGGGCACAACTTACTAGGAATTGTAACAGAGCAGAGCATTACACTGAATGTGGGGACTTCTAAATGGAGGCCCTGTGGGGCTGCGTGGGCTCCGTGCCCATGAAGCCAAGCCTCTTCCAGCGCCTGTAACTCTTCATGGGCTTAGGCCAGACTGCGCATCTTTGGAAAGTAATTATGAGCCTCATTTTCCATTCATCCCTATTGGGTGAGTTTCATGCATAGCTAATCAAAGGCAGCGCTGAAGGCCGGCTGGTTTGATCTCGAGATGAGCAGGAGGAGGGTGGTGCGGTTTGCGTGTGAGCTTGGAAGGCCGGTCCACCCATGTGTGCTGCCCAGGGCGCCAGAGAATACATTGCCCCTGAATCCTCCAGTCTCCAACTTCAAGCCACAGGTTCACACTTTGTGCTAAGGACCACCGCCTCTCTGTTTATTATTTCACATCCCAGCACAATGGTTTGACATTTCCTAAGTGTCCTCACTTTCTCCACCTGTTGATCTTTCATAAAATCGAGTTTTCATCTGTCAACATCCGGGTCTGTCTCAGTGGTGAGGTCTGATGTGGAGCCGAGGAGGCCAGGCCTGAATCTGTGCTTGTGCGCATGGGTGGATTCGGCTTGGTGTGAGCGTGGGCTCCAGGCCAAGAGCTTTGGGAAGTCCAGGAGGGGGAGACAAAAGCCCTCCACAGCCTCCCTTCTATGGGTGGCCAGATGGGAGCTGAGAACCTTTTACCCCAACAGAATCTTCTGCCATTTTTCTCAAAGATTTTTCTTAAAGATTCCTAGAGTCCATGTGCTTCTCATACCCTCCGTCCCCACCCACCATCCTGATCCACAGCACTGTGGGCTCGGTGGCTGTGGCCTTCAAATTGTTCTTCCTGCATCTGACCTGGCTTTTTCCCATACAGAAACCCAGGGCATCTTCTCAAAAAATAGAAGTTAGATAGTTTTACACCCTGGCTTAAAATGCTCCCGTGATTTTCCATTTGGAACAAAACTTAAGCATGTTCCTGCTGTCCACTTGGTCCTACTGACCTGGAAGCCACTGTCCCCTGACTTTATCCCCTGTCCCTCTGCCCCGGGCCCCACTGCCCCAGCTGCGTTGGGCTCTTGCAGCTCCTTGAACAAGTGAAGCTCATTTGTGTTTCATGGCTCTTGCCTCTGCTCTTCCCCATGTCTGGAGCACTCTCTCCGCGTGCATTCTTCTGGAAATACACAGCATACTGGACCCCTAGGATGTGCATGCCCTAATTCCTGGCCCCCGGGAATATAATAAGATTCATCTGGATTAGTCAACTGGCATCGCACAAGCCTTTAAAAGCAGAGAGGAAGGCAGAAGGAGTCAGAGAGATCCAGAGCTCTAGGATCCAACTTGTCTTCGCTGGCCTGAAGATGGTAGGGCCAGAGTGGGGTGTGGAAGGGGTGAGAAAGACATGAATCCTGCCAATTCCAGTGGGCTTGGAAGAGGAGCTTGAGCTCTTGAGCCTGAGAACCACAGTGCTGCTAACACCAAACCAGATGCTGTAGAAAACGCAGCCTCGCTGTGCTGCTCTTCCAGCCTGCGGAACTGAGAGACAATGTGTGGCCATGGTTGAAAGTCAGCGAATGTGCAGTCATTGGGTACAGCAGAAACAGCCTCATTTTCTACTGTGTTATCATCACCCACACTGTGAAGCTCATAGTAGTTGCTCATTAAATTGCTAAATGACTGCAGGGCTGAATGGATGGCTTCTTTGTCCATTTTACAAATAGTCTGAGACTAAAGAAGGGAACGATCTCATTTAGGGCTCATCTGAAATTTGTTGGTCGAGGAAGGCTAGGCCCCAGATCGATGACCCCAGTCCTGACTCATGCCCTGGGCGCCAGCAGGTCTCCCAATAACTTTCTTTATTTGAACTGAGAGCAGCGATGAATTAGCTGAAAATTCAAGAATCAGAGCCTCATTTCATTCACTTAACCCCTCAACAAATAATTATTTGGGCACCCACTTTTTGCCACGCCCTATGCAATCTTGGGTGAGCTCTTCTCCTCTCTGAAGATGAGATATTTGAGCAAAACTGGAGGTGAAATGTGGCCACGAGCCTTGGAGAGAAAAGCATCCAGAAAGCAAGTGCTGAGGCCCCTGGAGGTCAGTGAAGGAGTCGCCAGCCAATGGGAACAGAGCCCAGGTGAGAGCTGCTCTGCTTTACTGGTATTAAATCATCTTTAATCAGCTTCTCCAGGACTTCTCTGAAGAGATCGTAAAAACAGGTGTGCGTCCCACGGGGCCCTAAATCAACTTGCATGTGCAGTCAAATGCATCCTGTTTTCCCTTCAAGAAAATGTCTAACATCAAAGAGACTCAAGCCCCTCCTTGTCCACTGAGAGAGAGCCAAGCCCACACTCTCACTTCCATACCTGGCCACATGCGGATTCGCTCTGCCTGCTGCCCCCTTCTGCCAGCTTAATCTTCCTTGTCCCTTTCCAGAAGAGGAAGGGTGGTAGGTAAGAAAGCAAACAAACTGTCACCTTTATCTGTGCTCTCAAGCAAGGTGTGACTGGCCACGGCCCCCACGTTTTCCACTGGTGGGAATTTTGAGTGAACATCGTGGTTCTCTGTGGTGGACCTCGTGGATGACTACAGGGAAGTCGGTTTCTCCCACTGCCCAAACTAACCCTCCCTCATGCAGCCGCTCTGCTTGGAATCAGACATTCATATAAATTAGACTCCACAATTCTGTGTAATTAAGGGGGAAGTGGATACCGTGCTGCCCCGATGAGTCCCATTTTGCCAAAGTAAATCCATCTCTGCGCAGCCAGCTGGCCTGGGGAGTCAGCGCGACAGGCACTCATCTTTCTTCTGCCTAAATGGTGGCTTCTACTTCTGCTTTGCATTGGCACAATTTCTCAACTTCTCAAAGCATATAGGAACAGATTTCTTTCCTAATGCACTTGCAGCTCTGCTGCAAGATAACCTAGTATCTAAATGAAAACCCAAACAGAATTAGCCACAGTTCCAGGCTTGTTATAGACAACTGTGGAGTTTGTTCTAAAACCGGGGCACAGGAGCTGAGAAGTTGGATCAAGGTTCCTTGCTGTACCAGTCTTTTGGTCTTGAAAGGCAAGTTTCTGCCAAACTCCTTGATGCCCCTGAGCTCCAGCACAGTCTTCCGGAGCTGCCTGACTCTGGACATTTGTCCTTCACAGATGATCTGTTGGAGCTGAGACTCTTTTACAGGAGCTTGAAGGGTCCAGTAGGATTGTCCAGCCAGGATGACTACAGAGACTGTTGTCATCAGGAGCGCTATGGACATAAAAGGAGAAAGGCTATCCCAGAAGCTGCAGTTGCGGGCGTCAGGCAGCAGGGGTGGGAGAGGCCGTGAAGGTCCTGAGGATTCTGGTAGCCTCCCTCAGACATTGGCTGAGTCGTGGCTGAGTAACTTCTGAGGCTGGGGGACACCTGAGCCCTGAGGCCCCACCCATCTCCAGGCAGACACTGAGGCCCAAATGGGCTGAGCAGCCCCATCTGCCAGAAAGGGAACTGGACGGCAGGCCGAGGCCCCAGCCCTGGAGGACCCTGGAGTCTGCTGGGAGTCATGGGAAGACACGTGGTGGGAGGCACCTTGCAGGCCCGCTGACCCTACAGTCAGAAGTGAGTGTGTCCCCGTGTGGAATACTCCATGCACACGTGGCCCCTGCCTGTAGTGAATATATGTGTACACACACATCTTGCCGTTGCTTGTGTTCATCTGTCTACCAGCGTTTATAGAGCACCCTCGTGGCAACTCTATCAGGTCCCTGCAAAATGGGGATGAGCTGAATTGGCTTCTTGTGCCCAAAGCAGCCAGATTATTGGAGGGCGGCAGGGTTGAGAGATGTCTCAGGGTGGACAGATGGAGGGAGCCACCTGCAGAGTGGCCCCCGTCCACAATTCCCTACCTTCCGGGTCTCTGAGGACCACGCCCCTGCGTACAGTAGGCACCAGCACACAGTAGGAAGAGCCTCACAGACCTTCATTGTGCCCCCTGCTTGGAAGTTGTGATTCATCCACCCCGATTCTGGACAGCCTTTCCTGCAGCTTGTTTTAATCACTTTTGGAGTTAAAAGTCAATATTTAATTAACCAAGTAATTACATTCGGCTTACGTTTGAATCTGGGTGTGTGCTCATCTGTGCGTGCTGGGACACCCGCCCTCCCCCTCCATCTGTCCCCTGCCTCTTTCCCACGGTGCCCCCCTGCACCCGGCTCTGGAGCCAGATTTCTGGGGGTGACCAGGCAGGTGAGACAGCTTTCCCAGAGGGACACCCCAGAGTCTGCTCTGTCCCCAGAGTTGTGCATGGTGTAGTTAATGGTGAGGGGGACGCCTTCCTGCGACCTCATCTCCCTTTGCTAAAGGTGGGGAAGGGTGTAATTAAATCAAGCCATTCATTAGAGATCAAAGGGGGTGAGGTGATGCCCTGCAGACCGCTCCCCCTTAAGAGAGGTCGCCCCAGCCTTGTTCATGTCTCTCCTAGAGGAAAATTCAGGACAGCTGTTCCGTGTGATTTAGTGTTGGAGTAGGCAGGTCGGGGTTGCTGGTGCCGGCTTGACTGATACGCATGGTGGACGTGTGCACTGTGGGCTCCAACTTCGCAGCCAAGTTTGTGTTCAGAAGGGCAGGGTGCTGGCATCACTGCCGTGGCTGAGGCATGTTTAGGTAAGAGTATAGACACATATATTTTAATTTGAACTTAGAACTTTTCCTGCATCCTAATAACATGTTTCCAAATGTATTGGCTGCAATGATTTGACTGTGAATGGCCTGGCTTGGAGGAGAACAGTGTGTCCATGTGTCCTGCGTGTGTGTTTGTGTGTGGGCACATCTGCATATCTGTCTGCTCCGGATCTGACTCACAATCAACCACTGTTCTGAGCACCTGGAGAATTTGCAGCTGCAAAGCCAACCCCGACAACCCACACCACCTGGAAGCTACCTACTGATTTCATGGTCAAGTGCAGGGAATTTTTGAAGATTATCGAATAATTTTTCATCGTTCAATGGCCTTAGGTTGGAAGGTACCAGAAACAGCCACCTTTGGGTGGTTAGTCTGTACCCCTCCCCCAGTGGCACCAGCAGAGAGAAAGAGTGGAAAGCCCATTGTCTGTGTCTGCAAAAAACCTCCCGGGTTTTTAATAGAAATTGCATTAATTATAGATCAACTAGGAGAGAACGGACATTTTCACTACACTGAGTCTCCAACCCATAAACAGTCTTTCCAGTTATTTAGTTCTTTCACTTTTTTATCAAGATATTCTAGTTTTCAGTACATGTTTTGCTAAATTTATACTTATGTGATCATTTTCTTTGAAGAAATTGTAAGTGTAATTATAACTATAAAGGTAAAAATTACATTTTTAATTTCATTTATGCGTTGTTAGTATGCAGAGATGCCATTTTTATATATTGATTTTTATGTATTGATCTTGTGTCCCATGACCTTGTTGAAGTCACTAATTAGTTCAAGGAGGTTTTGGGGGTTTTGTTTTGGTTCTTTTTCTGGTAGATTCTTTGGGCATTTCTCTGCAGGCAATTGTGTCATTTTCAAATACAGGTAGTCTTCTCCGTATGCCTTTTCTTTTCTTGCCTTGCTGCACTGTCTAGAACTTCCAGGTCTGTGTTGCCTAAAAGGGTGAAAAGGAACATTGGTGACTTCTTTCTGGTGACAGACACAAAACCTTCAGTCCTTCATTATTAAAGGCGATGTGAGCTGTACGGCTTTGTTGATGCTCTTTAAGAGGCAAAGGAAGTTAGCTTCTAATTCTAGTTTGCTGAGCATTTTTTAAAAAATCACAAATGGGTGTTTTTTCTGCATCAATTAAAATGATTCTTCTCTAGCCTGTTGATAGGTTGCGTTGCATCGATTGACTTTTTGAATATTAAGCCAGCCTTGCATACCTAGAATAAATCCTACTGGGTCACCTTATACAAGCCTTACACATTACTGGATTCAATTTGCTAATATATTTAAGGATTTCTGTGTCTAAATTCATGAGAGATATTCATTTGTAATTTTCTGGTTTTGTCTGGTTTTGATGTCAGGTAAATAGTGGTCTCATAAAACAAGCTGGAAAGTGTTTCCTCTTCTATTTTCTGGAATAGATTGTATAAAGTTAGTGTTAATATCTTTTTTTGTGATAAATAAAATTCTACAGTAAAGCCATCTGGGCCTGGAGTTTTCTTTTTCTGGTGCTTGTAGGGCCATTCAGTTTATTTATTTAATCTCAATTGAGTTAGGTAGTTTGTAGTTTTCAAAGAAGTGACCCATTTCTTCTGAGGTACAGGACGGATGAATGTAAAGTTGGTCCTGGCCCTCCTTTATGTGATGATATAATGCGTAGTGATACGCATTCTGTTTTATTCCTGATATCAGTAATTGCTTTCTTCTCTCTTTTTATCTTTGTCTGCCTGTGGTTGTATTTTCATTTTCACTCAGTTGTGTGTATTTTAAAATTTCCTTGGTGATTTCCTCTTTGACTCTTGGGTTTTATGGAATTGTTCCGTTCAATATTCATATGGTTGAAGATATTCCTGTTGTGGTTCTGTTACTGGTTTCTAGCTTGTTTTGTTATGGCAAAAGAACAGTTCCTTTGTGATTTCAATTCTTTTAAATTTGTTAAGGTTTTCTTTACAAGCCAGGAATGTTTCAAGTGATCTTGGGAAAATGTACCTTCTGTTGTTGTTGGATGGAGTAGTCCATAAATGTCAATTAGATCCTGTTGATTTATGGCACTGTGTAGTCTTAACTATATGCCCTTACTGATTCTTGCCTGTTAGATCTGTTTACCAAATAGGTTAATTACTGATAGAAAGTGTCAAATACTCATATCTATGGTGTCGAAATCTCCAATTTAAATTGTGTATTGATCTGTTTCTCCTTCCAGCTCTATCAGATTTTTGTTTTGTGTGTTCGGAAGCTCTCTGGTGTGCCCCTTTCTAAGACATATATCTTCTTGCTAGATCAAACTTTTTCTCATTGTGTATTGTCTCTTGGTGACCCTAGTAATTTTCTCTGCTCTAAAGTCTACCTAATGTGATTGCAATATAACCACTCCTGCTTTTATTAAATTAATATTTGCAAGACAAAACTTTATCCATTCTTTTATGTTCAACCTACCGATATTACTATGCTTGATGTGCGTTTCTTTTATATAGCATACAATTGGCTTATATTTTTAATCCACTCTGCCATTTTCTCTATTCATTGGTATAGTTAGAGCATGGACATTTGAAGTAATTATTGATGTGTTAGGGATAAAGCCTGCCACTTTATTATTTATTTTCCAATTTTTTCCTCTTTTTTTTTTTTTTCTTGCCTTCTGGTGTTTTTTTTTTTTTTTTTTGTGGGTACCGGGGGTCAACCTCAGGACCTCACACACCAGCAGGCGCCTGTGCCACTGAGCAATATCACCGGCCCTTTTTTCGTATGTGGGTTCCGGGAGTCAAACTCAGGACCTCGCACTTGCCAGGCAGGTGCTTATGCCGCTGAACTATCTCACCGGCCCCATCTGGTAGGTTTTTGAATTCTGTAGAATCTCATTTTGACTTATTTAAAATGTTTTAGAATACAGTACTTATTTAAAATGTTTTAGAGTTTGTATATTGTTCTCTGTGGCTGCTTAGGCATTAGAATGTGTATATATAACTTATTGTAGCACATGGCCATCAGTGCTTTAATACTCCGAGGGAAGTTTTGAGACCTTACTGCTACTAGGCCATGACTCTTCCTATTTCTAAAATACAATCGCCTTAAGTGCTGGTCTTCATGCATTGAGCATCATGCCATGTGATATTACTATTTTTACTCAACCATCCTATATGATTTAAGAAACTCACAAAGTGAAGACTAGTTTGCTACATTTACACCTATTTTTACGCATCCCAATATTCTTCCCTTTCTGTAATTTCAAGTATTCTTCTGCGGCTATTTCTTTCTGCCTATATAGTTATATTTGAAGTGAGTTTCTTATGTACAACATACAATTGGGTCTTGTTTTTAAATGCGTTCTGCCGATCTTTGTGTATTGCTGATGCATTCTGCCAATCTTGATGATTTTAGACCACGGACATTCATTGTAATTGAAATAGTAGGATTAGAGTTTGCAGGTTTGTGTTTGCTTTTGTTTGTTCTTTCTGGATTTAATGGGGAGGGGCTTTTGTTTGTTGCTGGTCTCCCTGTGGGTTCCTTGAACAGTCTAGAGTTGTGTATTGCTGCATCCGTGTGGTGGTTTGCGGTCCATCTCTGTGTTTGGCACTTTAGAGGCTGTTCTAGGCACACACAGGTAACTGTCTGCTAATATCTCACCTCACTAGTTCAAGTGAGGGACGGACCCTTCCCCTCCAACGCTGTGGCTTTGCTCCTATACCAGGGCCTCTCAAGCTGGTCGCTGTTGGCATTTGGGCTGTGTTGTGGGGGCTGGGATCCAGAGGGCAGAGAACAGAGGTGCTGCTGTGTCTTGCAACACACGGGATCCTTTCCTCCCAGTGATGGGCTTTGGCCAGTTGGAGACCCCTGGCTTCGCGGTCAGGAGCCTGAGGAGAGCAGTGAGACCCCGCTCAGGCCCTGCCTTTCCATTTTCTAATTGTACCAGAGGGAAAGCGCTGAGCCGGCTCGAGCTGCCCTTTCCTCGAGTGTGGAATCGGAGTAGTCAGAGCATGTCACTAGAGGGGCCAATGAGATCCTACATGTCAGTGCTTAACACAGGAAATGGCAGTCGTACAACAAGGAGAACACTATAATTTTAATAGAATAATGACAACAATAACCAATTTATAGAAAGCTTACTATTTACCAGGCACTGCTCTAGGTACTTCTCACATATTAACTTGCTTATCCAATACAATAACCCCAGGAGGCAGGCACCATCGTGTCTCCATTGTCGTGCACTTGAGGATCCAGTGACCTGGAGGGATTAGGTCACATCTCAGGCCCCAGGCTAGCAGCCCAGGGACAAGCAGAGGTGAGTCCTCAAGAGCTTGCCTCAAGGGGCAGCAGCCCGCGAGGGTCTGGACTGCAGTGAGAGGGTAGCTCCAGGAGAGGGCGCCCTGGGGACCACACCAGGACCCAGGGAGGAAGGCAGGGGATCTGCTGACCCTGACCCTGCTCTCCCCTGCTGGCCAAGTACAGCCTGCAGGCACGGGCAGGGAGCCTGGGTGGCGGGGAAGGTGCAACTCTCTCAACACACAGAGCAGAGGGGGAGGAGAGGAGATGAGGTGGGAGGGACGACAACCCCCACCCCCACCCCAGGCCCTTGCTTGGTCCCTCAGAAGGTGCTCCTGCTGTTAGAGCGTCCTCCTTCATTTTTATTCGGCGCCTCTCATGTGCCATGTGCTGTAAAGGTGCTGGTGACAGAGCTGTGAACAACACAAACCCTGTCACTAGGGTAGACCTTAGTGGAGCTGACCCTCCAGTGGGGGTGACAAGTAATAGATAATTTCAAGTTGTAGTAATGACTACAGGTGTTGACTAAACATCTGATAAAATACGGACAGTGCTGGGGCTGGGGCACCTCCTTAGATAGTTGAGCTGGCCAGGCCTGTCGGAAAACACAGTAGTGCCTAGACTTGGCAGAGGAGGATGAGATAATCATACAAACTCTGAAGTAACACTGAGTCATGAAAAAGAACAAGTGCAAAGGTCCTGGGGCAGAAATGAGCCACCAACAGAAAGAAGTCAGTTGAGCTGGAGAGATGGACAGGGGCGGGGCACTCCGGGCCCTGGCAGGGAGTTTGAGGTTATTCTGCAAGCAATGAGAAGCTCACGAGGTTTGAGTGGCTAAGTATGAATCAGCAGTAAATGAGACAAGGGCCTTGAACTTGCATAGCTGGAGAGCAAGTGCCCCCTTGGATTTTGGGCCCCACTGTTCTCATCCTGCTCAGGGATCTGATCTGTTTCTCTTCAGGAAGATCCCTATGGTTGCCCTGGGGCGAGCAGAGGGTGGGACAGGGGTGTGAGATGGTGAGGAGACCCCTGAGTTCAGGGGAGAGGACGAGGCAGTGCAGCCCCCTGCGGGACCTGGAGCCCTGCTGAGCGCCCTGAGCCTGGGCTTGGAGTGGTGGCCCCGTTTCAGTGTGGACAACAAGGACCAGACTCCTTCAAGGCCACAGCCACGTTGACTTAGCTGGACTCCATGGCCCTTGGTTTCTCCCAACACTTCTCTCTCCTGTTTAAAATAAATGAGACCAAAAGTCTATATGTGGACGGAACTTGAAGGCTCACTTCCCCACGCAGGAGAAAAATGACCGCAGAGCACACGGAGCGATCAGCGAGCAGCCTGCCAAGCTCTACTGTCGCCTCTCCTCCCACCCTTTCCTGGGGGTCAGTTACAGCAGAGTGGAATCACAGCTTCCCCTGGACCTTCTAGTCCTTCAACCCTCCTTTATTTAAAAAAAGAAAAGGCATTTTGTTTGTTTTGTTTATTTTGTAATTTAAAGCTAATAAGGTCATTATGGGATCTGTTGATAAGGGCCTTTCACATATCTCCCCACCAAGATGAGTTTTTGGTTTGGTTTGGTTTTTTTTGAGACAGGGTCTTACTATGTAGTTCAAGTTGACCTTGAACTCACTGTGTAGCCCAGGCTGGCCTTGAACTCAATGCAATCCTCCTGCCTCTGCCTCTAATGCTAGGATTACAGGTGTGCACTAGCATATCTGGCTTGGGTTGAGTTCTTATAATGGCCACATTACCCCTTTTATTCATGGGGAAACTGAGGCTCCTCCCTGGCTTGCTTACAGGCAAGCTGAGCCCAGGCCAGGCATGATAGGATGATAGCCCATGGGGTGCACAGCCTATGTCACTTGGGTGTCCTTGCCCAGGCATCCCCATTGCTGCACAACAGACTGTGAGCACACCTCCCGGGCCAGACAGACGCAAGCTGGCTGGATTGTCCCCTCCAAGGGGCCACCACTGCTCCTTTCTCTCTGCAGAATCTGTTGAATGGGCAGCTTATTCAGGGCCAGGCTGGTCATCTGACCTGGGTCTGAGCTGCCGCCGCTGCATCCTGCTGGCTCAGGGGAGAGTCTGTGTGCAGAAGGAGTGCAGGGGCTTTGCTGCCAGCTGTCGACTGAGCCAAGTGCAAATATTTTTCTTTTGGCTTGAGCAGAGTTAGGTTTTTCTCTGTGATGGCTTCAACCATTCCAAGAAACTCAGTTTGAAGCCAGAGGACGTTGTACAAATCCCCATCTGAGTGCCAGCACTGGCTCTGCCCTTGTGGAGACACACACCTGAGTCTCCTCCCTCAGGACAACGCAGAGGCAAGGCGGAGAGAACTAAAACAAGAAAACGCATCCCTTCCATCCCCAAAACATGCTTCCCCCAGCCTCTTGTTGGGCTTGGTCTCCACAACTGCCTCCTCTCCGCGGGATAGAAATGGGGCCTGTCAACCTCCCCTAAAAGGCAAGTGTTAGGGAGATCAGTTTTGCATGTGCACAGGCCTTGAGCAGGAGCAAGAAGGCAGGCGTGGCTCAAGCAGTGAGCCTGGGGCAGGGAGGTGGCTGTGGGGCTGGAAAGAACAGGACTCAGAGCCCTCAGAAGTGGTCTGTGAGGAGTGCCGATTTCTGATCAGGAAAGTGCTGTGCCTGTAACCTTTGTCCCCCGCCAAAGGACAACAGTGTTTGGAATATTGTTGTTGGGAGGAAGTATAAAGCTCTTTCCTGGGTGAGATTTTGCAACCAACACTTACGCTAGTGATGCCCTGCATTGCAAACCCTTAGTCTTTTTGAATTCATTATTAAAAATGGGAACCAGTCTTTTAGCTGCCAAGAATAGATGATTTGTACTAAACCAACTCCTTCCTCATATTAGAAGATGTACTAAGGATCACGCATATGAATGTTTAAACCAACTCCTTCCTCATATTAGAAGATGTACTAAGGATCACGCATATGAATGTTTTTCAGGCAGTTATCAAAAGGAATTTGCAGCTGGGAAGCAATCAGAGCTCTGGGCTTGCACTGATAATTTGGCACCTGAGAACATGGTAGTATTTAGAAGGGGCTGCAGGGGGCACTGATGGGCACTTGTAGCTATGGGTACTATTCCTGGAGGCTTGTTTCTAGGCAGAATTCTGCATAGTGACCTTGAGCTTGAGAAGTTGGGAGGGGCTGTGTTTTGTGGGCCTCACAGGCTGCAAGGAGGAGGTGGATGTTATTCTAAGGACATGGGGGTAGGGGGGCTCTAAGCACAGGAGGGGCATGCCCTTTCTGGCTTCTTGTTGGAGGACAGATTGTGGGGGCCAAGGGCAGAGGTAGGGAGCCCACAGAAGAAGCCATTATAACAATCAGGTGAGAGGTGACAGAGCATAGCCAGGACTGGGGCTATGGCAGCAGAGAAGAGGGGCTGAGGTGCATCTGGGGGGACTGAGGTCAAGAGAAGGAGGAAGGGGGCTCCTAGAATTTTACCTGAGTCACCAGGATGGTGATTGAGCACCTACTTCTCCCCTGGGATCCATAAATGTCTACTCTAGAACCTGCGGTTGAAATAAGCTAACTATTAGGCTTGGATTATAATTTGCGTTAGTGACTCCTGGTGAGAACCAACAGAATAGGCTGGCATAAGAAAAGAAGCTACCAGTGTGATGGGGTCATGGGGCTAACAGAGCAAGAAAAACCACAGGATCCTATGCATGAGCTTGTGTATCTATGGATGTGTGCATGCACGCATGTGCACACTTTAGGTATATGTGTACGTACATTTGCATGTGCATACCATATGCATGTATTGTAAGTAAAGAACTAAGATCTGAACCCAGAACCCATAGCCTTAACATTGAGCTTCTTAACTGTTCTCGGTATATATTAATTTGTTCCAATTTGAAAGTTTATTTTAACTGTTATAGATAATGTTCCCAGGGATGTCTTTAAAAATGCATCTTTGTACCCTGAATTCCAGGGAGCAACTGAGGTGCTCTCAGGCTCCCTGTGGCATCTGTCATATCTCTTGGCAGCCCTCTACTCTAGGGTAAGGACCTGACTACCTTCTACAGAAGGCCAGGACTTCCTCTCCTACCACTGAGCCGGCCTTTGGAAGTGGCCAGGCGCCTTCCAAGAGATGAAGAATGGGAAGGGAAAATGGGCCTTCTGAATCTCTATGGTTCAACCCAGGTCAGCGATACTTGTTCCCCAAAAACTTCAGCACATTTTCTCATAGCTGATTACAGCCGGCATGCAGAGGTGGAGGTCTGGAAGACATTTATCAGCTGCTATTTTCTGCTCATCCATACAGGAGCTCTGACGGTTCTTGGGGCTGGAGGCTTCTCCACTGAGATCATCCCTGGCTTCCTTCCAGCCCCGGGGCCGAGAAGAGCTGCCCACCTGAACCTGGTTAGGAAGACTGGCGTGGGATACAGGGAAAAGAGGGGCTCTCTGTGATTCCTGATGTGAGGAGGGGTGGGGGCACCTTTTACAGAGCCTGCCTTTCTCCACAGGAGAGAGACTCACCCAGTGGAGACCTTGCCTGCATTTTGTCCCTTGGCCAGGGAGCCCACGGCAGGGGTGGATTTTCCTGGCACCCTCTGGACAGGTATCGCTGTTTTATTCAGTCTGAATGAGTCTTTGGTCAGCATCTTTCTGGGTCAGGGGCAGGGCTTGGCTAGGCCCTGGGGGCACCCAGACAACAATTCCTGGTCTTTGCCAGTGTAGCACAGGGGTCCCCAATATCAGCCATGCACATATGAGTGTCTTTATGAGGTGTGGTCAGAGATGTGGTGAACAATGCTCTCAGTGCCATCCAGCAGAAAGGATCGTGGAAACATGACAGTGGGGCCCCATCCACCTTAGTCACCGGATCTGGCACCGTATGACTTCTGGCCCTCCTCAGAGTCAAAATGAGCACGAAAGAGAAAGAGTTTATCTCGATTCAGGACATCAAGGCAGCCATGACAGCACAACTGAAGACACTCAAGGAAGAGAACTTCCAGAACTGCTTCAGAAAGTGACAAGTACTGTGGGAAGCAAGGGGGAGGATTTTGAGGGGTATTAATGGCAACATGTCTTTCACTGTAATCAATTTTTAAAAAAAATTTTTTAAATCTTTCACCATATTTTAAAATCACACCTCCTCCTATAAATGAACCATTTCTGCAATGTCCCATTACCTTCTCTACTATGACTTCAGATTTTTCTGAACTGGACCTTCTATTTTTATCCTTACGTGATTTTGGACTGTGAATAGAAAACCAGTGTTCACTGACACAAATAGAAGGTCATTGTCAAAGTCCAGTGAAGACAGTTATTAATGTCAGCACGTCACCGCCTCCCACAGTGGCAGATGCACCCTGGCTTTTGTGTGAGTGGAAGAGGGGCGTTGACGTTGAAGCACCCCTGGGACATTCTCCTTGAGGACCAGCGGGATGGAGAGTGGAAGAGGAAAGAACATTCTCAAGGGTGAGTCATGGGCGCTTCGTGGTGGCACAGGCCCTGCAAGGCCTGCACAGGGTTTGGATTTGATTCTTTTTTTTTTTTTTTTTTTTTTTTTTTTTTTTGTGGGTACCGGGGGGTCGACCTCAGGACCTCGCGCGCCAACAGGCGCCCGTGCCGCTGAGCGATATCACCGGCCCCTTTTCCGTATGTGGGATCCGGGAGTCGAACTCGGGCCCTCGCGCTTGCAAGGCAGGCGCTTATGCCACTGAGCCATCTCACCGGCCCCTGGATTTGATTCTAAGAACAACAGGAACCCACTGACATGCTCTGAGTGGGTAAATAACATCTGCTTCGTGTTTGCAAGGGCTGCAGGTAGAGAGGAGGTGGTCAGAGGACAAGAGCAGAAATAAGGAGACCAGTCATCCATTGAGGTGGCTCAGGTGGGGATGCTGGCAGCATGGAGCAGGGCTGGGTAGACGGGTCCAGTTCTGCCCTATGGGTTGGCAGTGCCCGTCTGTGGATGACCGGTGGGGGAGGGGAGAGGAGGGGATAGAGGTGACTCCTGGGTTCTGGCTGAGCAGCTGGGCCAATGGTGGTGCAGTGCATAGAGATGGGAAGGTTGCAGGAGGAGGACGGGCAGGGAGAGCTGTGGGAGATAGGACACTGAGTGGCTTTGCAGACATGGTACGTGGCAGGCTCCTGGCTCCTGAAACTTGGAAGCACACGCACAGTTTATGTCTTGCTGAACAGGAATCCTGCTGCTGAGGACGGTGTGCCACTGAATCACAAGGAAAATAGTCAGGAAAGGACACTTTCTGGATGGAGCTTCTCAGAGAACAAATGACCAGTGATTGCAGAGTCCCGGTGATCACGCCGTGCCCCTGTCCATGTCCACGGGAGCCTTGGTCACCTCCCCTCTGTCGACAATGACCGTATCCGACTTTCCTCCCAGAAGATCCTGCAACAAGAGCCAGCAGAAGGGGACGGAGAAGAAACTTACAGCATGATTGTTTTCTAATTTTTCAATCCAACGTTCATTAACGAAGTTCAATGCTGCCTCCTCAACATCTGCTTGATTGGTTTTGGGTTGAGGAACCAAATCTGAGCCTTGGCTTTTCATAGGTGAAACTAGAAATAGCATTTGACTTCGTTTTGCAACAGCCAAGAGTCAGCAACAGTTTGCACCATCGGGAGGAAACCTCATCTGAAAAGCGGGTCTCAGAATCCAGTGTGGTTTCTCTGGACCTTGAGAGGCTCAGCTGTCATTGTCACCAACAGCCATGAGAATGGTATTAACCACAGATCTCCTCTGCCCACGTGTGGCCTCTGATGGCTGCTGTTTGTCCCCCAGGCATTCCTCTTGGGCCCTGATGGAGGTAGAGCTGTTCTGAGACAGTCACATTCCCTGAGGTGGCCATTAAACGAATGTCACAGCGCGTAGGCAGCCCGCAAGCTGATCTCAGGGCATCCCGGACATCACAGGGACACCAGAGGGCCGGATGAAGGCTGCTAAATAAATTCCGGCCTGGCAGGCAACACCAGAGGCTTCGGGACAGTTCAGGACACAGGTGCTTCTCTACCCTTGGCCTGAGCTTGGGGCCCTTGGTTGCCTTCCTGTCCAGTTCCAGGCCCCATTCCTGGCTATACCCGAAAGTGCCCCTCACAACGCCAGACCTGCAGCCCCTTTCCTTGTGCAGATACCCCTGCGCTCGTGTGGGCCTTGTCCCCGTGCCACGCCGGAGTGTCCTACTTACAGTTTTCTCCGTCTGGTCGTGAGAGCTGGATCCAGAGCCTACACCTCCACGTCTACCAGGCTGGGGCTGGGGAGATGTAAATGTGCTGGGAGATCTGCGCAGAGGAGAGGCCACAGTGGACAGGGGAGGATGTGCCCCGTGTAAAAAGCATCCTTCACTCCTCTCCCTTGACCGTCCCCATGCAGAAAAGGGGACAGTATGAGCAGGTCTTCTGGTGATTCAAACAGAGCCAGAAGCAAAATTTCTCAATTAAAACAAAGGTGACAGCTAATTAAAACTAGTATCTTCACACTGTGGGGAGGGATTCAAACCAAGCTCACCTGTAGCTGCAGGCAGAAGAGCGGCGGTGTTAGACTGTTGCACAAATCATTTACCACGCTAAGAAGCTAACGGAGATTGAATGCGTCCTGTGCACCAGCATTAAGCCTCATACACAGGCATTACGAATTGTGTTTTGTGAACTAATATTGAAGGAGCTGAGAACTGCCACCTCCGATGTCCTGGTCTTGCACATTGGCTGTTTGGAGTCAAGGGTGCTTGAGAAACAGCAGGTGTGATGTGCTCACCCTGACCGTGGCACTGCTTCTCGGCAGCAGGAGCTGGACCCTGGGGAAGGACGCCCTCTGTGGCCGGGGGAAGCAGTGCTCTCCGCGCCGAGGGTGGTGAACAAGACCAAGAGCATCCTGACCTCTTTCAGTCTCTCTGCAGGCTGGACCTGCTCTGTCCTCGCTCACTACTCTTGGTCCAGCTCAGCAGCTAAGTGTTTAACTGTGCCTTTGGCTCCTCGTTTCCTTGGAAAGGCTCCTGTCCACGCAAACCTTGTATTAAGTAAATGTGTGTGTTTTTCTCCTGTCCATGTGTCTCGCACCAATTTAATTCTCTCCGAGTTTGCTCAACAATCCAAGAGGGTAAAGGTAAACATTTCCCTCCTACAGCAATGTTCAGAACCACCACAGGAGGGATGACATTGTTTTCTCCGCCTCTTACAGGCATAGAAACTGAGGCACAGGGAGGCTAAGTCCTTTGCCCAAAGTCCTTGCACAGAGGGGCGAGACAGAATTCAAGCCCATGGGCCCAGAGCTCTTTGTATATTGCAAGTGCAGAAAGGAGCACAGCGCTGGTGACCCTGCCCTCTCTGTGGGGGGACAAAGACAGAGACAGTGTCAGGGACAGACACAGAGATAGAAAGATGACAGAAATAGAGGTAGAGATGGAGACAAAATTAGAAATAAAGGTAGAAACAGAGTTAGAGGTAGAGCCATAGTGAACATCCAAGAGAGAAACTGATAGCAGCCACCATTATAAGACCCCAAACACAGGGGCTGGGTGTGTGGCTCAGTGGTAGAGCACTGGCCTGACATTCACGAGGCGCTGGGTTCCATCCTCAGCACCAGGAAGGGAGGGAGGAAGAAAGGAAGAATAAAGGAAGGGAGGGAGGGAGGAGGGAGGGGGGAGAGAGGAAAGGTGGCAGGGAGGACAGAGCATGGGCAAGCAAGGTGCTGCTCAGGGCATGAGCAGGCCTGGAGCTGCTTTGCACCTTCCTGCTCAGCTGTCCCTGGCCAGGCTGCCCCCGATATTCTTCTCCTTCATCCCAGGCAGAGGAACAAACACAGCTTAGGGCTTCTGGGCAGAGGAATTCCTTGCAAAGGTGAGCAGACTAAGGCAGAATGTAGCCGATGATTTTGGGCCCGAACTGAACATTTATTGCGTTTCTGGGCCACCATTGAAAACCTAGCTTTTGCTGCCTTCGCCCATCAGCGCTGAGGCTGGCTGACCAAGTGCTGGCAAAGTCCTGGGCCTGGATAGGCAGGGCTTGGCGCCAGCAGGGACAAACAGAGAAGCCTCGTCTTGCATTTTTCTACAACCCCGTGGGACTCCTTGTCTTTACCTTTCCCGTTTCTGATGAATACACATACAATACTCCAGCTCCCTCAAACTCTACAAGAAGAAGTCCAGAATGCCCCGTGCAGTGGGCGCTAAGCTCTGCTCAGTCTCGGGGCTGAGGCGACAGTGGGGAGAGGCAAGGACCATGGAGAATGGGGGGGCCCAGACCCATCCAAAGGGCGTGGCTGCTGCTCAGTGGCTGTGGCTCGAGGTGTTTGTGTGCTACCCCCATTTTTAAAGCCCTACAGAGACTGAAACAACACTTCCCTGGACCTGTTAGCCGTCTGTGACCTGCGAGCTGTCCCTGGGTGTGAGACATGGCTGGTGGTCCCTCGTCATCTTGGTTCTTACCCAGCTTTACTCGTCTCCAGACTCTTTGTCCTCATCTACCTCTCCCCCCAGTACAGTCATTACATGGATCATACAACTGTCCTTTAAATATTTAAATATCACAGAGCCTGTCACTGCCCCCCAACATTCACCCCGAGGCCAGAATCACTTTCAGCTTGAAGTGCGTCATCTGAGAACATTTCCCGTTCCTCTCGGGCTGCACACGTTAGCTGTGTAAGCACTGGGAGCACGTGAGAAGGCTGTCATGTAACTGCCAAGGGCTCTCTCTTAGGGAACCAGCGAGGGGACCAGTGAGGCCTCTCAGACCACAGAGGGACATCTGCAGAGACTGACACAGGGAACGAAACAGGCAGACATCTGGGGAAGAGCAGTCCTGGCAGAGGGACCAGCAAATGCAAAGGCCCTGAGGCAGGAGCATTTTCAAGATGTCTGCGGAGAACACAAGGAATGAGGTGGGACAGGGAGATGGGGTTAGAGAGCGGAGGGGTCAGATTGTCTAGGGCTTTACCAGCCACTCAGAGGATGCTGATTTTTAACTGTATGAGAGAGTGAGTCACTTGAGGACTTTGAGTGGTGAATGGACTTTCAGTGAGGATCTTTCATATGGTGAAAGGCCCTGTCTGGTTGCCTGATGGAGAACACAGGGTAGGGGCCGAGGGTGGGTGCCAGAAGTCCACTTAGGAGACCTGTGCCATAACCCCGGGAGAGAGGACAGCGATTAGATACAGATTTGACTCAAGCCTTGGGGCATACTGACTCCAGCTTCACTACCGTGACTGTTTCACCTCCGTCCCTCCATCTTCCCACAGCGTTCTGACATCACATCTAATTATTTTCTATAACTGAACACATTCACACACATCAAGTCGTCATCTCAGCGCTCCTTCCAGAACAGCTCTCAGGCTTCCTCATGAGTTTGGCCTGAAGGGGGCGCTGTGTGCACCTGCTTCAGCTGAGGCCTGTGCCTCTTGGGCTGAAATTTCTGGACTGGAATATTAAGCCTTTGCCTTGGAATCTTATAAGAACCAGACACCCTCTAAGTCCCAGGAAACATCAATTGTCCAGAACTTTGGAATATGGGATCCATCCAGCATTCCCGGTGCGTTGCAAACACCAGTAGTACGTGGGACAATGGCCAAGAATTATCTATGCTGCTATTCCTTTAAATTTTAAAGGAAAACATATATAACTGAGACACCAAATCTGTGATTTCAGAGACAGTATTGCTCAGTTAGAGGCTAAAATTTGATAGGCGAGTCAGCTTTAAGACAAAATTAGCTAGATAATTGCACAGGTGGTATCCTAAGATGGCCCAAAACAGCAATCATGAGGGGGTGTGAGAGGGAGATGCTAAGTTCTGCCACACGGGGTAGTTTGGGCCCCAGCATTTAAGTGTCATCAGTGGGGTGGGAGGTGCCCTGCCATCAGCATCAGAGAGAGAGATGTCAGGGTGACCTCACTCACGGCCCAGGGAGGTGGGAAGGTTGAGTCACGGAAAGAAGAAATTGGGTCTGTTTTTCTCCACATGTCCCTGGGCTGATGCTGAAGAAAACAAGTTTGGGTTGGCTGGCCTGGCTGCTCTTAAAATATTTAAATCTAGCTTCTCTGGCCCTTTGTGAAGCTGTCTCCCGGGTTCTCACCTCCCACCCAAGCTGTCCAGCTGCATGAGGGCTGGGGCTGGAGGTGGAGGTTAGGTCATATATTTTTGTGTTAAAGATGTTGATCTATATGCGTGGTAGTTACAGCATTTTTAATAAATCAGGTTAGTGTTCTACGGGGCGGCTCCCATGTGCTGTTTATGCACGAATGGCTCCATCATTCAGAAGCTTGTTAAAAATGGCAGTTTAGAAGCAGATGAACCAAGCTCTCCCCAGTGCACACTGGGTAGGGGTGAGCGCCCGGAACAAGCAGCACACAGGAGGGGGCAGGCGGACAAGGATGCCCAGAACTAATTGCCTCCACTTGTAGGATGGAAATGTAACAGCCTGAGGACTCTGGTTTTAGCAGAGGAGGGGGCAGGCGGACAAGGATGCCCAGAACTAATTGCCTCCACTTGTAGGATGGAAATGTAACAGCCTGAGGACTCTGGTTTTAGCAGATTAAAAACAAAACATGGTTCCACAGGCCTTTGGATCTCTGTCCCTGCAACTTTTGAAGCTGCAGACTGCAGCAGGTGTGTTATTCACCCCATAGTGGCCTCCCCTGTGCCTCCAGGGAACATCTGACAGGTTGGGTGGGAGCAAGCTTCTCTCCTTTCTGCTGCTAAGAAGAGTTTTTGGAGAAGGAATGAGGCTGAGTCCTTCCTCCTTGTTATGAACAGTGCTAAAGGAATGATTCTCCTTGCTATGCCCCGGATTCACCTCTCCAGCAAGCATTTACTGAGCAATGACTATGCACTAGTGCCCTAGTCCATTTGCACTGCCTTAAAAATACAACAGACAAGGTACTTTATAAACGATAGAACTTTATGTCTCATGGTCCTAGAGGCTGAGAAGCCCAAGAACAAGGTGGCCTGATCAAGATCAGACTTGGCATCTGCTGAGGGCCACTTCTGTGTCCAAGGCAGCACCTCGTTGCTGTGTCTTCAGATGGTAGACAGGAAGCAAGACAAGAGAGTGCTCCCTTCAACCCCCAGTCCTTCTCTACAGGTGCTAATCCCATTCATCACTTAATCACCCCCCAAAGGCCACACCCATGAATACTCTTGCACTGGGGGCTGGGCGTCACATGAATTTTGGAGGGGACACCATCAGTCAAAGCAGAGCAGCTAGGCAGAGCTCTAGATCCTGGGGAGAGCATGGATGAGGAAATTAAGGAGCGTTTATACCAAGGGTGCTGACTACTGAGCCATGAAAAGCAGCACACTACTGCTGCACAACTGCGCGGCTTAATCTAAGAAGCAGTGTGCTGAGCAAAAGAAGCTAGACACAAGAGAACATGACATAGATCCCGCTGATGCGACATCTGGAACAGGTAATCAGAACAGGGCTGCTCCTGAGGCCTGGAACAGAGGTAGGCAGGAAGGGGCACTGTCCAGGAACTGCATCTTTGAGACAAGGATGGGAGGCCCAGGGAAGGAAAAGCCCTGTTAGCAGTAGGAGGACTGTGCCCTTGACCTGAGTTTCCAAGGGCATCGTGGGCCTAGCTCTGTCCACCCAAGTGCCCTGGCCCAGCCTATGTAAATGTTGTCGAGTGGTGGATGGGGACCTCAAGGGTGGCCTGAGCAGGTGCCCAGGAGATCTGAGGGCCAGCTTCAAGCAGTGGCAGGATTTCCCAGCAGTTACAGGCATGAATACCACTGTCCTGCACTCTAAGAGTCAACATTCTCCTCATGAAAACCATTAGAGTCAGCTCAGTAATGGAAGCGAATGACATTGTTACGGGGTCAGCAGGCACACATGTTAGCCCGAGCCATGTGCACACCTCAGAGGGTCCACACAGGTGTGCAGCAAGAGGCTGGTCCCTATAAGCCCTCAACGAACAGTGCCTTTGGTGGTAGATTTGGGATTCAAACCCGGGTCTGACCCCAAAGCCCATGTACCCAGTCACCAGTGAGCTACCTTTTCTTCCAGATTTTTACCAATCGGAAGATGGTTATGTCGCTGAATTTGGATGGAAATCACTAATCACAAAATGCAGATCTGCTAGGGGCTCTGAACTCTGGAGGCCTCCACCCTTAGTGTTGTTACTTTGGGCTCTCAGCTACTCCTATTTTTTCCTCCACAGCCAAACTAACCTACAGCAGCTATCGGGAGCTCTCCTTAGCTCTTGATCAGATGTCTCCAGCAACTGCCAACTGGTACTGCTGCTGGTCTCTGATGACGAACTCTAAACTCTCCAGGGCTAACAGCTCTGCCCACACACTACTTGGAATAGAATTCCGAGTGGACTTACAGGGCTGTGTGAGCCAACACTACCTGAAAAATGAATCATGAGCAGATTTACAGGACCACCAGAGAGAGGCTTTATTTGAACTCAGTCCATGCTACAGCACTGAGGGCCAGTACATCCAGGGAGTCCTCCTAGACTAAGCCAAAGGGTACGAGGGTAGTACTGCTTATATACAGCAGCAGCAGGCCTGTGATTGGTCCTCATTTCAAGCTTGCCATGGTGTTGCATGGGATTGGGCAAGTTCAAGCCTGCTAATTGGCCAGAATTTGAACCTGCCAATTGGTTCAAATTTGAATATGCTAATTGATCCAAATTCCAGCCTTCTGTGGCCAAGGCAGATAACTTCTGGAGCTGCTGCAGGATGTCCAGGACAGCTGTAGGGAGGCGAGGGAGAGGGGTATGGCAGCTACCAGTTGCAACAGGCTCCCTTTTGGCTGTTGGAGGGAAAGAGTCCAGCCATTTCTGATCTGTCTCAAAATATTAACTGAGGCTGCTTCTCAGCTAGTACCATTCACTCTCCAAAGCCTGGAGTTGTCCAGAAGGCACTAGAAACAGGATCCAGCACCTGTGACTACCAAGCAAACTCTCCAGCAGGCAGCGACTGGTTCTGGTATCTGAGGACCCCATTGGCTGGCTCATCAGGGCCCAGCAAATCTTTCCCTTCAACAGCAGCCTTTGGTTGTCCAGTAAGAAGGACCCAACTGTGCCCCAAGCCTGGCTTTCTCCCTTTCTGACTTGCATTGTCTGGCCTATGCCCTCCAATCCCCAAACACCCCTTCCGTGCAGTCACCAGACCATCTCAGATCATAAATGATGTGAAAAAAATAAGTAACAGGCTTCTGGGGACAGAACGAATGGGAGAGGGTATCGTCTTCCTTAGACTGGATACGCAGGGAAGGCTTCTCTGCGGACCTGACAGTGATGGCATTGGGAACAGCCAGGGGCAAAGCCCTGAGGCTGGAATGAACTTGTGTGTTTGACAGGAAGAAGGCCTCCTGTGACTAGAGTGAGACAGCCGTGGGCTGGATCCTGCATGACCTTGTAGAACAGGGATATGACCTTGAACTTGACATTATTGAAGCCTATAAGTTATTCAGGAGTTTTTGTAAGGAAGTGATACAGACTGATGTTCACATTAGAAATCCGCTCCCTCCTGTTCCCTGGGACAAGGAGAGATGCAGGGTGAGTTGGAGATGACAGGCAGAGCAGGGAGATGGTCCTAACCTGATGCCATGATGCTCACTTCCTTCCTCCTAACACCAGCTTCACTGCCCCTCACTACAGGTGAAGCATTCTTCCAAATCCCCATCTTAAATCACATGATTTGTTTCTCAGTGAACCCTCTGACATGGTACTGTTATTATCTCCATTTTTCACAGGAGCGAATCACATGGAGTCATTTGCCTCAGGTCTCTTAGTAAGTAACAGTCATTGCCAGGTTTGAACCAAGGTCACCCTGTTTTCTTCTCCTCCGAGGATCCACAGCTGGCTAAAATCCATGTCCTGAGGATCTCTTTATAGTAATTCCACATTCAGGGACCTGGCATGGCTTTCCCAATTCTGGGTGCCCAAGAGGAACCCAGAGCTGGTTGCTAAGCAACCTCCTTGTTCTCAGTGAATCATGGGCAAAGAGGGGAGGGTGGAGTCACTGGCAGCCCCAGTTGTCACATGATCAAGTATGACCAATCAGAGCATCCCATTCTCCTGACTACAGTGATTGGCTCAGGGTTGCACATAAAATCCAAGTTTGTCAAGAGCCAGTATTTGGCATGAGTGTTGGGAAAGATGTGCCCTCCTGCTGGGGTGACCATTATGCAAAGCCTTCCCTGCCACCTCCAGGAAAATAGTAAGCTGGGAGTAAAGCTGACAGGGAAGTGAGGTGATCCAGAGCACCAAGATTGAGCTGAGCTTTACATGAACTAATATGAATTCTTGTTTTCTGCGAAACCAATTTGAATGATGTTTCTGTCACTTTCAACCTAAAGTGTTATGACAGGTAATGGCTTGTATTCCTCTCCCAGAGACAGCAAGATCCAAGGGAGGGAGCCCTTCTCTTCCCCTCTTTCCAGCTCACATCCCGGCATGCTAGTGTGGACCACCTTGGGCCCACACCCGTGTCTGGGCAGTCACTATGCTTGGAGGTAGAACACAGAGTGGCCAGGCGTGGGCACCTGTCCATCTTAGGCTCCTGGAGTCTGTGACAGCCCCTCTGAACCTTGTATTTACCAAGGAGACAGGGCAGTGGGAAGCAAGAGGACCAGGGAGGCAGACTGTTTGCATCCCGAAAAAGCCCTGGAGCAGGTGGTGCCCTGAAGGAAAACCGAGGGAGGACGGGGGCAAGATCCAGTGAACAGAGGCAAGGGGCCACCCCCCCCAGCACCAGTGGCCACACACAGAGTCCTGTCCCTTTCTAACCCACCATAGTGACAGAGAAGAGGCAAGATGAGCCCTGAAAGGAGCCTGGCTGGGAAGAGAGGTGGCCTGGCCTCCAGTCCCCAGCCCTGAGCTGACCTGGGTACATCATCACTTCACCATTCTGTGCCTTATTTTTCTCATCTACGAAATGGGAGTAGTCAGCCCTTCTCTGGACCTTGGGCTCCCCTTCTGTCAAATGGGAAGGCAGGGATCTTACTGGCCCCCAAGGTTTCCTGGGGCATCCAGACCAGCCTGGCAGGGAACCTTTCTAGAATCCACATCAGCAATTCCGAGTCTTCGGACGCCTCAGGAACCTGTCACCTCCCTGTCGGAAGAACGTAATTAGTTGTGGTAACCCGGATGGTGGGGACTGTGTTCGGGTGCCTGCCTCCCCCAGAGGAAGGGAGATTCTCGGCTGGAAACCACTAAAGTGATAATAAGCAGTTTATTAGTGTACCTGACAACAAGCTGTGCACTTAGCACGACAGACAGGGGAGAGGAAATAGGTGCTGTGGGGACAGGGGAACACCCTGAGGGGCTCCAGGGAAGCTTCACGGAAGAGCAACGTTAGTAGCAGCCCTTGGGCTTCCTACCCTGAGACCACGGACCCACAGGGCCACCTTCCCTCTGTCTCCAGCCTGGGCCTCCAGCAGCACAAAGCGCCTGCTCTGAGAGGATCTGTTGGCCCCCACTCTGTCTCCTGGGCAGCAGTTTCATCATCCTCATTGTCACCATCATCATTGTCACCACCACCACTGTCACCACCACCACCACCACCACCACCATCATCATCATCATGGAAATAAATGCAGAGTGGGAGGCCCCATCCTCTGCTCAGCCCAGGCCTGGCACTCTCGAGCTTCCTCCCTGGCAGTGTGTGTCCTTGGGTGACAAAGGGGTTGGGAAGGAGATGGAGCCAGGTTGGGGACAGGAGACTCCAGGCCATGCTTTTTCCTGGTGAGGCTGGGGGGAGAATGAATTCTGTCTCCAAGAGGTGGGTTCAGGCAGCCTTGGAAGATACTTAGCTGGTGGCCTTTGATCAGCCCAGGTGACCCTGCAGGTCTGAAATAATAGTGCCCCAGGGAACGGTGTGCACCAAGCCACCGCCGAGCATCTGAGAATCAGAAGCCTCACACACAGCCCGGGCCACAGCAGCCCTTCGCACCCTCCACGTGCACACACACATGCACGTAGTGCTCTGCGTCATGCCAGCACCCCTGGCCTGTGGGGTGAGCCCAGCAGCACCCCGCCCTGGGGAGGCTCTGCTCGGAGAGAGACAGCCTCACTCTGCCTCCGGGGCCTGAGTTTGAGGCCTCCCCCAGTACTCTCACTCCTGATGTGGTCAAGTCCCCCCGTCGTGCCCAGGCCTTGGGACGCTCCTGAGATGGTCTTGGGGTGATTCTTTCACCCTGCCACACAGCCTGCCTTGGCCACCTTCCGCTGGCTGGTGACCATCAGCCAGCGAGCAGGGATTGGGAAGGCCCTGGCATGCTCTACATGGAAGGGAGTGGGTAGAGGTTCAGATGGGTGAGTAAGGGTCACTGAGCCACTCTGGGTCTCAGTTTCCTCACCTGCAGCTCGAGAGCACGGACAGCACCATCTGAGCCCTGGGCCCCCCACCCAGCAGCTACCAGGTGAGTCCTGGCCACCGCTCCTGGCCTGGCCTGCAGGTCCAGCCACAACTGTGGATAAGCAGGTGTCCTTCCTGGGCTTCTATCTCCTCTTTACAACCAGAGACCTGATCAGCTAAAGGTCCTGAGGGCACCAGTGTTCCACGAAACTGTGAATCCATAAAGAACTGAGGAATTCTGAAGTGCTGGTATCAGCAGGGGAGGGGACCCCATCCTTCACAAGCTCAGCCCCCTGGCCCTGTCCAGGTCTGCAGGGCACCTTGTTTGGTCCAAGAGGTAGGGGAGAGAGGAGTTGGTCCTGCAGGGATGAGGAGGGCTGTGCTGAGGGCACCTGTGTGGGTACTGTGTGTGTGGATGCTGGTTTGCCTGAGCACTGTGCATGGGCACAAGCAGCTCTTGGGACTGTCCTGTTTGCACATGTGTGAATGTGCATCTTGGCATGGTGCTTGGTCAGGTCTCCTGCAGGTATGGGCAGGCAGGTGTATGCACATGGGCATGTGGCCTGCTGGGTCCAGTCTGGTGAATCCTGAGATGTCCACAGGCACACCTGGAAGGAACAGTCTTCCTCAGAGGTCACTGTGCTGGAAGGTGGCATCTCCCCCTTAGAGAGCGAGGAAGCGAGAGCAGCACTGCCAGGCTGTGAGAAACTGACTGGGTGCCTGGATCCAGCCATGCCTGAGGCTTGATCCACCCTGGATACTTTTTACTTCCATGAGCCCGTGTATTCCCTTTTTGTTCAAGTCGGTTGGGGTTGGGTTTTCTACCTCTGCAACTTTAGGCCCCATCTGACCCAGGGGTTGGGGCAGTGGAACCCCACAGGCAGCCACATGCAATGGCTGGGCCCTGCCTGGAAAAGTCTAAACCCCAAGTGCACAGGACTGGTGGTTGAGCTGTGGGCCCTGGCCTCATCCTATTCCCCTTGTGCTGTCCCCTGGAGCCCTGCCCAGGGCGGCCTCTGTCCCTCTCCAAGGAGGTTCCAGCTACTCACAGGTCTCTTCCAGCAGCGTGCTTTTCTCCTTTTCTATTTTTCATCTTGAGAAATGGCGAATTGAAGCATTTAATTTTCCTCCTCCGGCCCCTTTAATGTGGACGTGCTCGGCAGCGCACGCATGGCTGTGAAGGGAAAGTCATTTATATCAATTAGCAAAGCAAACGGGAGCTTTAGACTCTGGGTGGAGGCTTAGGGACCCTGCAGGAGGGAGGCCCAGTGCGGAAGCCCAGGGGCAAACACCCATGTGAGAATTGGGGGTGTTAGATGTGGGGACTCTTGGTGGTTGTGTGGAGGTGGCATTTTCATTGGGGTCTGGCCATGTCTCCTTCTGGTCCTCAAGTGGCCAAGAGAATTTCCAGACACCTCCATACCTCAATGGTTGCCAGGGCTTTGACCCCATATGGCCAAACTGGCACCCCCCGGGGCCACCTCCCAAGTGTGCCCAAGCCACCTGTGTGCCTGCTGACTTGAGTCCTGACAGCCACCACGGCCCACTGACCTGTGTTCACCCAGCTTCTTTTAGTCCACGCCCACCCCTGCAGCTAGCAGGAACATTTAAAATACAAACCAAATCATGTTATCCTCTTGTCTGGAACCTTCAATGGCTCCCTATTACTCTTAGAATAAAACCCAAGCTCTTCCTTACGACTTCCGATGCCTTGCATGACCTAGTCCCTGATGACTTCTTGGACTCTTCTCCCTCCAGTCTCCCGGCTCACTCCACTACAGGCACACTGACCACACTGCCTCCAGCTTGCCTTGCTCATTTCTACCCCAGGCCCTTTGCACTTGCTGTTTCCCAGCACCTTTTTCTGGTGGCTCTTTCCCATCCTTCGTGTCTCAGTTTAAATGCGACTCCCCCATCCAGGCTAGTCACTCTCCTCAGCTGCTGTTCACCCCCTTTCCAAACCAAGCATTTCGCCAGCCCCTGCTGTATACGTCACTGTTGTGCTTGCTGACAATGCAGAAATGAGCAGGACAGAAAAAACAAAAAACCCTATGTCCTAGTATGTCCTTGGCTCTCTGGGGAGTAGAGGAGAGGTAGAAAGCAGGCATGGCCTTAATGAACTGCAGGTTTCTGAGGGCTGGCTTATTTGAAGGGGCTGTGGACAGAACGATATGTGGGTGAGGCAGAGAGAAACAGTGTTTGGAAATCAGAGAAAGCAGAGAGGGCCCTGTTCACAGACCCCAGTCTGGGCCCCCTTCACAGATCCCGGTGGCCAAGCAGAAGGGATGGGGCGTTCTAGAGCTGGGGACACAGGTGTGACCTGCCTGGGCACTGCAGGTTCTGCGGGGCTGTGTGCACAGGCTGTGGTTTCCATGGGGTCCTCTGGGTGTGTGGGGGTGGAGAGAGTCAGGCAGAGAGGCCAGCGGCAACCCGTCAGGCAGACGGTTTAGGGGGCGAGGGCATCAGTTTCCCGACCTGGACCTTGAATAATTCCTGGGAACTAGAAAGCAGGGAGGAGGGGTAACAAGAGGCCCCCAACCATCCCTTGGTTTTGAAAAGCCCTCCTGGGAACACGGCGTGCATGGGCATCACAGTGGCACATATTTGCACACATATTCGTTCACTCACTCACTCATTCATTCATTCCAGATAGGAGAGGCTTTGAATCCCAGCTGAACTGGGGCTCGGTTTCCACGCCTATAAAACAGATACAAACAGCGCTCACACCTGGCGGACCACCGTGAGGACCCCTAGCCCAGCACTGAGCGAGCCTGCGGTACAGACAGCATTTCTTCCCTCCCTCCCTTCCTTGCTCTGTGCTTTCTTCCTGTCTTCCCTTTACGTCACCTGGTTGGCTTGTCAGGTCCAAGAGAGCAGTGACTTTTATCTGCATTCTGTTTTCTGCTTCTCACCCCCAGTGCCCAAGACCTTGCCTGGCAAAAGCGGGTGCTCATAAGTGTGCAGGAAGTGGGTGTGTCCCCTTGGGTCCTGAGCAGCTGGGGCGCACCTCGTGGGACTGGGGGGGTGAATCATAAATCCCAGAGACACAGATGGAAGCAGGGGCGACGGACACATCGGCAGGGAACCGGAGTAGGTGACACGAGTCAGCAGACCTTGTTCTGCATTTGAAGGGGCCCCACTAATAAGAACTAATAAGAGGTTCAACATTTTTAAGATCACGTGCAGGCTTCTGGTCAAGTTTATGGACCAGAGAGAGTTATAGTTTTAATCTGCTCTACGCGACTTCTTATAACATTGAGTCCTGTAGTGTAACCAGGGTGCTCTCTGTCTGAAATGTGCCCAGGGGTGTATTTTTATTATTTTAACTATTTAGGAAGATCTGCCAAGGCACCCCTCTCCCTGGGAGTTCAGCAGAGCCTGGGGTTTGCGGGGTGCTCCCTGGAGTAGCCCTGTTATGGCCAAATGACAATGAAGGCTCTGATTTAATGAGCAGTCGTAGGTCCTGGGCCAGCTTCATGGAGCCCTCAGACAGCATTGTTTAGGAGAATCTTGAACAATTTCCATTTCCCAGGTGAAAAGCAAAGGGTTTGAGGTTTTCCTCAAGGTTGCACAGCTCTTAAGATCAACCCTGGACTTGACCTAGTTGTGCCTGACCGAATCCAAAACCCGGTCTTGTATCAGCTTTTATCACAGTCTTGGGCCAGATAAATTATTGCAAAACAAACACTCTGGAAAGGCAAGCCAAGCAGTTTGAATAAAAGTTGTAACATCTGTCCTCACTCAGCCATTAATTTTGTGTCATTTTTGTGGTTCTGGAGAGTTAATATTTTTAATGTATATGAGTATTGTTTTATGAAGCCAAGGCCCTTGACACAATGAATGTTTTAAAAGACCTGGAGCATAATTTCATACTGTTAAGTATCTGCAGCAGTTTAAAGTTGTATCTCTGCTTTTATGGCACACCATGACACAATGTGGTCCTATCTATGACCTGTCTGATGCTAAGTCATTGTGGGGGAGAAAACCCCAAGGACAGCCGTGGGCCTGCGGGGGACATGAGCAGTGTTCTGACCCCAGGAGGTAGTGTCCAAGGACGGGACATTCTGAGTAGAAGTAAATGCCCAGGCAGTGGATGGGCAGGGCTGCTCAGGCTGTCCTTCGCTGTGGCCCAGGAGTCCAGAGGGGACATCTGGGGAGGAGCCAGGTGGGCTGGGCCTGGGAGGCGGGGGGCTCAGGAGGCAGAGGACTGGGCCCCCCAAGCCACGGGACATCATCAGCTCAGACAGTGGCGAGGACAGTGGCACCTTGGAGAGGCTTCCTCCCCTCTGGAGATGCTGAGGTTGAGGACCCTGAGCTCTAAGGACCTCAGCTTCTGCCCGTCGTTTCTCCCATAGATCTTCTGCAGTCGCTCCTGCAGCGGACAGATGAGGAGGAAGCGGAAGCCCACAGAGGCTGCGGGCCCTGAGCAGAGGAGGTGAGTCTGGGTAACCCGCTTCTAATTCTGCAGGGCCAGCTGGGCAGCAAGGTGAGCACCAGGGTGGGCACCTTTGAAAGTTCTCCAGAGGACTGGAGAAAAGCCTGACACCACCAGGAGAAAGAACTAGAGGGTGTGTGTTCATGCATGGGGGGGTGTGAGTGTGGACAATTGTGTGTATCCATTCACACCATGTGTTCGTTAATCCTTGTATTTCTTCAGTCAGTGTTTACTGAACACTTACTGTGTGCTCTGTGTTAGATCCTGAAGTTTCAGGAGTTACAATGACAGGCAAAAGACAATGAAAGCAAGTATTGTGTTCTAACAGCAAGGCAAAGGCCTCGGATGGATGGAAGTGAGAGAAGAGTGGGTCACCACCAGGCACCCACTGGTGTCCCTCAGGTGCTGAAATTCTTCCATCTGTGACACGTGAGGCCAGGGCTGGGGTCTGGGGGGCCCTCCATTCTCTTCAGCTCCTCTCATCTCCCATTGGTGAGAGGACGCCCTCCTCAGAGGCCCAGTGTCTTTCTGTGACTGTCCAGAGGAGCTGATGGTTGGTGTGATTTTCATCATCCAGGTGACTTATGAGGAGACTGAGTGCCAGCGGATGTCAGCCACTTGCCCGAGATCACACAGCAATGAACGGAGGAAGTGGGGATTTGAATCCAGGCAGCCACACTTCAGAGCCCACTGCACCGGTGTGACCTCCACCAGGCTGTCCCCACAGTATGACTAGAACAGTAAGACTGCCCAAAGTGAACTGGGTATTCACGTTTCAGGTGCTTTACATCCATTGTCTCATTTTGTCCTATGATGGCTCTGCAAGATGGGGCCATTGTCATTCCTATTTCAAGGACCAGGACACCCAAGCTCAGAGAGTAGAGTGACCCCAGTCTCACCATGAAGTCCAGTCTCAAACACTCACAGGAGTGTGGGGGGTAAATGAGGGAAACAGGCCAGGTGTGGGACAGCAGAGAGGAGTGGGGACTGTGGCAAATCAAATTCAGTGGTTAGGTTCAATGTTGAACTTATGGGGAAATTTAATTTGGTTTTTGTCCAATTCAGTTTGCAACCAGAATTATGGAAAGAATTAAGTTCGTTTATTAAAAAAAACCCAAAAAACAAAACAAAACAAAACAAGAGAATTAAGTTCGTGAACCGAGGTACCACTATAAAACACTTCTGGGGAAATATTCAGCCTGTGGGCCAGTGTTCCTGACCTCTGAGCTGGGCGCTACCCACTCGGAGTAAGGCACCCAGGTATAACAGCTGGGCACAGACGAATCTCCTGCTGCCAGAGACAGAGAAGGGAGCAGGAAAGGAGGATTGCTGGAAATGGGGTTGGGGACAGGGGCAAGCCATCTCAGCTCCACCGGGGCCAGGGCTCAAGGTGACCATGTCCAGGTTGTGGGTGCTGAATTGCCTACTGGGGGCGGCAGGTCTGGTGCAGAAATTCTCAATGTAGGTGGTCCTGACCCCACGGTGTGTTCTGAGGAGGGTAGAGACATTTGGGTCATTATAAAAACTGGGTGCCCCTGAGGGGCCATGGATGGGGACCAAGGGCACCTTGCTTCCGGTCACCTGCACACCCTGTGCGTCTGTGTGCACCGGTCACCCCCACATCCACTGTCCTCCTGCACTTACATGTGAACACTGAGGGCTTCATCCCTTTTGGTGGTCCCCAAGATTTACATGCAGAAAACACTTTACAGGGTAATAGAGATGTCTCATTAGAGTTAGTGGTTCCGCTTCCTATCACAGTTAGGACCTCACTGACCTTCCTAACGTGCTGTATGCAGCAAGATTGCATTATTTTATGCACATCATTTCCAATCAGTACTGGAGGTGCTAACAAGTGCCTCTCGCTTGCAGCCCGCTTGGGGCAGGAGCTGGTACTGGATCCTGTCGCTGTGGGTCTGCAGGTGGAGCCTTGGGCGCGTCGTCCTCCAGCCCCGTGACTCATCAGTGACCCTGAGCAGCTGTAGCCAGGCTGCTGTCCTTCCTGCCAGCTGGGCCTTCCTGCACAGAGATTGACCGCTCCATGGGTCCCAGGGGCTCCTCCAAGTGACCCTCGGCCTGCACACCAATTAACTATTTCCCCAAGGAAGGTGAGGTTGGAGCACCCCATCCCCCCACACAAAGTTGTTTATCCTTCAGGGCAGCCTGTGCCTGAGAGGTCCAGGAAAGCAGTGGGTATGGACAGTTCCTACTGAGAGACGAGACAAAGCCCACCACTCAAGTGGGACAGAAAGGCAACTAGTGCTACTGCAAAGCTCATCTTGGTGGCATAGAGAAGCTGCTTAGAGCCCAGATTCTGGATCTGAAGTCTAGTTTGCATCCACCTCCTTCCTGTGGTATGGTATGGCCCACTTTACTTGAATATGCTGTGCCTCCATTTCCTCATCCATGAAATGGACAATAGAATCTTACTGTGACTGAGAGATTAGAAACATTTTTGTCATAAAAGCACTCAGATCTGCAGTGTTAACTATTATTATTTTTTCTGAGTCCCTATTCTGCACTTCACCTCCCACAATTTGGGGCTGATGTTACCCTTTTCTGAACTTTATCTGGTGTCAGTAACAGTGGGGACCAAAAGGGTCCTCTGGCAGCATCTCCTTTGAGCTGCCACTTGCTCATCATCCCTTCTTCAGCCAAGATCATGGGGATCAGCTCAAGTGGTTGGCATGGAGACATTCCTTGTGTCTGTCTCTCGGTCCTCCCAGCCCAGCTGTTCTCTGCCACTTCTGCCCACATGGAAATCACTCCCAGCTCCTGCGCCATGCAGAGAAAACACTCTGCCAAACTTACAGTCCTGCCCAGGGCTGCACATGTAAGGGGCCAGGCAAGGGACCCAAAAGGGTAGATGGCCCAGGTGGCACTAGAAGGCAAGTGCCGTGAGAAGGGGTGGCTGCTCCTGTTTGGCCGATAGCTATGTGAGGGAAATAAGGCTACATCTATGGAGCTCAATTCTTTGCTTCTGAAAGAAGCTGGTGGTTTTTTTTTTTTTTTTTATGAAATCTGGTTTTCAAATGTAGGCAAAAGTATATTTAAAAGGCACCATGTGGCCAAACATAAAATGCTGCAGGTCTGAGTGTGTTCTCCTTGGGATGTCCTTACTGCCCTTCCTGCCTCTTCAGGGCTCTGTTTGGCACTCCTGTGCTCAAAGTCACACCACCTTTGGGGACTCTGGCCTCCTCCCCTGGACACTAGGCAGAGGGGACTCAAGTTGGTCTCCCCAAGGTTCCTGTGTCTCTTGTAGGCCCCGGCAAGAGCCCAGCCCTAGCGACCAGCCCTCCTCGGCCTGCAGGTCTTGGCACTACTGTGACCCTGAGCTCCTGTCTGAGCCACTTCAGGAGGCCTGTGTCCACCCTCCAGGCAGGGCACCCAGGAAGCCAGGTCCTAGGTGTCCCTGCCCCTCACAGCCCTTGCTCTAGAGCCCCTGGGGTGAGCTCCAGCCAACAGGGTACCGACCAGCCCACTGGGCAATGGGGGCTCAAACTGCCCGGATTTTCTGTGAGACTTCTTGATCCTCGGGCCTAGACGCCTGTGCTCCCAGGGCCAGCAGAGCATCCCAGGACCTCTGCAGGAGGCACGAGCCCGGGCACAGGACCCCAGGTTGTACTCTGGCCTTATAAAGCTGGCTTCTTGCATTTCAACCTTTGCTGCAGGTGACTGACAGGAGTGCAGTTTACTCTCAGGGACTTACACATGCCCAGGGGCCCTGCAGAATCTGCCCCGTATGGCACTGGCTTTATCCCCAGCTCCCCTTGCGCATTGGTGACCCTGTGGCCTTGGTGATGGTGACTGCGCCTGTACTGAGCTGTCTGCTCACAGTGCCCACTTCATCTTCCCAACCATGCCAGGGCACTGTCCCCACATGAAGGACACACAGGCCCAGGCTTGGTAACTGGTGAACCCCGGATCTCATCATGCTAAGGCTGTGGTCCCATGAAGAGGATCCCTCCATCCCTATTGCCTAAAGCCCTAGACCTGTCTGAAGCCACGTGTCCAGCACCAGGGCAGCATTCCCAAGGGACTCTGCCCCTTGCCTGTGACTGACTAATAGGCAGAAAGTGGTTGTCTTGGACAGAAAAGGCCCAAGGTGTTAGAGGAGGGGGAGAGAAAAAGGAGAGGGAAGATGGTAGGTGGAGAAGGGGATCCTAGTGAGGAGAACACAGCATACAAACCCAGAACAATACCCTTACCCTCCCCTCCACTCCAGCCCCTCTTCCTGCCATGGCCCACGTCCCACTCCCAGGCCTCCTGGTCCAGCCTCATCACACACTGGACCCCTGAGTGTCTTCCTCCTGGGCTCCTGATTGCCGATGCCGCTCCTCAGGCACCTTTGGCTCAACACCTGGAAAATGGGGGACACATCCTTAACTCCCCCGAAAGAGACCAGACCCTGTGATCCAGTACTGCGAATGTCACAGCCATCTCTAGACAGTGGCCATGAAGTAAAACTCCTACTGTTCTGCTGGTAAGTGCTGGACAAGAACTGAGGGCTGAGCAGGAGAGCAAGTGGCCAGGACTGAGCTGGGAATTTACCATGGGGGCACCAAGGGCCACCTCATTCCAAAGTGACTCTGAGCCAAGATCTGCAGCAGGGTGTTGAATCTTGTCAGCAGCCCCCTAGGGCACCATGATCACATGCAGCTCCTCTGTGAGCTCAGAGGGCTCAGCCACCTGCCCGGGGCCCCACGGGTGCTGAACCCACTCTCTGGCTCCTGACCAGTTCTGACTCTGAGCCTCCCCGGCTCACTCGGGTCCCAGGGTGCTCTGGGTCTGGGGTGTCCTGGGCTGCGTCTGCCACCAGAGCTCTTGGGCCTGTGCCGGCTGCCTAGCAAGGGACCCCAGGCTTCCTCCTGGCTCCTCCTCTCCCCACAACCTCCCGATTTCTAATGAGCAGGGCAAAAAGACGCCGCACGGCACAGCTAGAGTTCATTTCAGCAGATAATTAAATTACTCGTCAATGACAAGCACAGTGGCTGTGCCTTCCCCGGCAGTGGGCTCGGGTAGATGCGGGGCAGAGACAGGAAGGAGCCGTGTGGCACCGCCTGGGCCTGGCGAGTCCCTCAGCTGCCAGCACCGCAGACTCAGCATGGGCCATCACCACCCTGGGCCCAGGGGATGGCCCTCCGGTGTCACATCTGCGGGCAGTGAGCCTGTGCCCACGTGATCCATCTGCCCGTCACCAGACAGGCCCTGCAGATGGCCCTGTGACTTCTGCTTCCTGTGGACGGATGTTCCCTCACGACAGCTCCCTCCCCCGTAAAAAAGCTCAGAAAGGGACAAAATTCTCACAAAAACAAGAAAATGGATTCACTTTGGGGCCAGCACTGGACACAGGAGTGGCCATCAACCTGGGAGCAGGCTGCAGAGGGGTCTGTAGTGAGGAGCAGGGCCCTAGCCCCAGGCTTCTGGGACCCGCAGAGCCGCCCAGCACCAAGTGGCTGCAGAGAGACACCGTGGACCGCAGTCTCCTCCCTCCCTGGTTACTGCGACTGTGATGACTATGTGGGGACACAGTGGCCTGTCTCCCTGCTCGCTCCTTAGAGCCCCTCCCGCGCTCTCCTGGTCTCCCCTGGCTGGGTGTCCAGGCTGTCCAGCCCGAGGTGAGGGCCAGAGGGAGCTCCCAGGGTGCTTCCTCCTGGCCCCTGTCCAGTGCGGCCTAGAAACAGTCCCTGGCACTATGGTCACCAAGTGCTTGGGGCAGGGTGTCCTAGTGGGCACAGACTTCGGAGCCAGAGGAGCTGGTTCAGATCCTGGTGCAGAGATTCTGCTTGTCATTGAAGAGTAATTTAATTATCTGCTGAAAATGAGGTTCCAGAATTAATACTGAAATGAACTCTAACTGTCTTACAGCATCTTTTCACCCTGCTCATTAGGAAATCAGGAGGGGGTGGGAGAGGAGGAGCCAGGAGGAAGCCTGGGGTCCCTTCCTAGGCAGTCATCACAGGCCCAAGAGCTCTGGTGACAGACGCAGCCCAGGACACCCCAGACCCAGAGCACCCTGGGACCTGGCTGCCAGCTGAGAAGGGTGAGCACCTGCTGCATGTGCCGCCCTGGCCCCGGCTGAGGAGGGGGCTCCCCTGGGGTGGCCTGAACCCAGAACGGCCTCGGAAGGGATGGGCACAGATGGTGACAGCTGCCCAGCACAGCTGTGCCCTGAGTCACTGTCTAGGGGACCAGCCTGAAGCCCCTTCTCGGCTTCCTTGTCCCGTGACCTCTGCCTGGAGCCGCCCCTCCCTCTGCCGGTGGATGCGTGGCTCTCAGCACAATGCAGCCTGGAGCAGATGGCGGCCCCCAGCCCAGCCACTTCCCGCCTGCCTCCCACATGAAAATGGGGAGATGGCCAGACAGACGTCCAATCTGCTGGCCTGGTCCACCAGCCAGCCCTGAGGCCACGTCCCCACCAGGTGGCTGGAGCACCCAGGACAAAGGCGTCTGCTGGGCCCTTACTCAGCACCTCCCCAGCCCTGGGTCCTCCACAGGGTAAAATCACATCTGGTTTCCCCTCCCTCCCTTCCATGGCCACAGGAGGGGGGCAGCCAGCAGGGCCCCCACGTTTGACATCCTGTGCCATGGGGCAGCACAGCAAGAAGAAACTGCCCCTAAAGGGAGCGGCTGCCACCCAGCACCTTTCAGGCCCCTCCTGTGTCCCCTCATGTCCCTGGGGCTCTGGGAACACTGCAGGCTTCACCCCGCTCTTCCTTCCTCCGCGCACTCACTGAGCAGAGGCAGTGATGACATTCGTGTCTGACCCCTGGCCAGGGAGGCAGACCTGAGGCCTCCTCCCGCTCCTCCACGTTCCTCTCCTGCCGCCCCATCCTCTCTGAAATCACCTTCCTGGTTGGTTTTTCTCCTTTTTCCCAGCATAGTGTGAGCCCACAGGAGTGGGCCGTGTCTGTCCTGTCTGCTGCTGGATTCCCAGGTCTGCAGCAGTCCTGGCTCGTAATCAGGCTGTGACAGTATTGTTCAGTGAACGAATGGGTTTGGAAGGTGAATGAACGAGTGAATGAACAGGCTTCCCACGACTGCTCAGCGTGACTCGTGCCCCTCCTCCCTCTCACTTTCTCTGGCCACCTCAGCCGTAGCTGCAGTTCGTGCAACGCCCAGGAATGTTTTGGCCACAGCACCTGCTCCTCTGTGCTGTGCTGAGCTCCCCAGGGACACCTCATATCTGCCCAACACCTGTCAGGTCCCTGGCTAAAGGCCGCCATCTCAGGCCCTCCCTGATCCCCCTGTCCAGAGTGCAAGCCATCCCCACCTCCTGGCCTTTCCCATCCTGCCCTCTGCTTTGTGCTTTGTTTTCTCCTCAGCACTTAGCATCCTTTGCTAGATGGATTTCGCTGCTTTGTTTCTTGTCTCGTTGTGGCAGGAAGGCAGCCCCGAGAGCAGGGATGGTGGTCTGGCTATTCCCAGCCTTCTCCCCAGCACTTGACACAGCGGGCGCCTGGTGCTTCGCAGGTACTCAGTAAATATTTCCTCAGTGGGTGAGGAAATCTGAGGCAAGACAAAGAAGCTTCCCCCAGGGGTGGCAGAGAGGGCTTTCTGGGTGTGAAGAGCCAAGACAGGAAGCACAGCATCCGTGGCAGAAATTCCAGATAGGACCAAGCACCCAAAACCAAATATGGTCTCCTCCAGGCCCCCTCTTCCTTTTTGTTTTTGTTTTTTTTTGTGTGTGTTTTCCAAGGTGCTTAGATCTTGGGTGGGCTGATGACAGTTCTTCAGCAATTAATTCAATGTTTTATTCATCTCTGAATGCCTTAAAGCTGCAAATCAAACTGGGTGTTTTGCTAACCACGTCCCGCGCTCCCTGTATCACAAATAACTGTGCTCTTTTGCATGCCAAGCAGACCTTCCTCTGGCTCAGGAGAAAGAATTTCTTCTGGTGTTCATTGCTCTAATTGCATCCACAGAAAGTCAGATCAAATATGGTTCCATCCCGATTTGCATTATGCAAAACCTTAGTCTCCCCAAGTTTCCTAAGTCACTGTGAATGATTCACAGCCTTCTGATGCCAGGAAATGCACCGTTTGATCTGCCAGTTCATGTAAACTAGATTTATTGGGGGGAAATAAAGGAGTCTTGGTACTATAAACTATCAGGAAATAATCACCCATGTGCATGTGTGTCCCATAAATTTGTGACTTAGGAGAAAAACAAGGCAGCTGACCAAGCACATGTTCCTGAATTTATATCCTCGCTGCAATTATCAAAATGAGGAGGATAGTGGACTTTGGTCCTGGGCAGCATCTGTGCTGTCTGGGGTGGGGCTGGCCAGGCCCCCAGACTCAGGCCAACAAGGTGGACAAAGGCCCGGAAGGTAAGCAGGGCAGCAGGATGTCCAGGTTCTGGTGAGAGCCTGGTGGACGCACAGCTGACTCTGTCTCTGTTGGCTTTGAGGCATCAAGTGGGTCATTGACCTCAGAGCTTTTGTTTCTTCAGCTGCCACCGGGAGCCCACAAGTTAGCAGAACTTCCATTACCAGGGTTAGATGGGTCCCGTGTGGATTCCTTTTTGGGCACCTTCTCTGTGCCAGGCCCTGGCTTGTGCTCTGGGAGACAGTGGAGAAAAAATGTAGCCCAGTCCCTGCTCCCAGGGAGCTCCAAGAGGACAGACCAGAGAGCAACTCTGAGGCCTGGGCAAGCTCAGATGGCATAGGTAAGGCAGTCATTAACTTTTTCTTACAACCCACTTCTAGCTGGGTTTTCTATTACTTGGAGCCTCAAGCGCCCACCTGGCTGTACCCATGGCCCTTCCATTTGGTGAGTAAAAACTTCTGTAAGCACCAGGATGGTGTACCATCCGAATTCCTGCAAGGTGTGGCTGCGACCCCCATTGACAGGGAGGAGTGCTGAGACCAAGTAACAGGGGCAGTGAGTTGCCCACTGTTGAAACCGCGAGCCGTGACTAAGCAGGCACTTGGCCCTTTGCAATTCTGTGATGTCAATGCCTTTTCAGGGTAACTGAGCCCCATCACTATGACTTTCTATTCTCCTTATTTGAGTGACTTCCTGAAGTTAAAGAACAGCATCATAAACATTTCTTGTCAACTTCGCATGCCTCACCTGGAGAAAAAGAGCACATGTCCTTGGACACAAATTACCTGTCCAGGTCAGGTCTCAGAGGTGAAGAATGTAGGAGAAATGGGACAAGTGAGTTTGGGGCACAATCAAATCATGGTGCCGGGGTGAGCTTTCATCCATTCATTTGTCCATTCTTTCAATGCTTGTTGATCGTGTGTTCAGTGTTGGACACTTGCTATGTTCTGGAGCCATAGCAGTGGGCCAGCCATGGCCCCTGCCCTCTGCAGCTGGCCTTCTAGTGAGCAGACCAAAGACAGTGGTCATGTGAACATGTGGAGGATTTGATAAGAGCTTTAATGATAGTAACACAAAGAAACGTGGCAGAGAGTAGCAGAGGGGGAGAGAGCATCCAAGCTTGGTGTTGTAGACAGGGTTTACAGGGGGAAAGATTTAATCCAGGACACATAGGTCATAGGATTATTTTATAATAGTCACCCAAAGAGTCAAATGCAAAAGAGTGCAGGAGATCTGTCCACACACTAGAGACCCAAAGAATCCAGCTGAGGGCCTGGATCCCACGGCAGTGTCCTGCACGAGTCCAGCTTAAGACCTAGAGCCCATGGCAGTATCCTCCACAAGTCCAACTGGAGGCCTAGAGCCCACGAAAATGTCTCATGCAAGTCTGTATCAAGGTTCTGCACTGGGAAGGCCCAAAGGTCAGTGGTGGAAGCTAGAAAGTCTGCGCCAGCGGGATGAAGGACCTGGGCCAGCGGGTTGAGGGATCTGCACTAGAGCTGGGAAGCGACAGTCAAGGTAAGGACCAGGGCTCCCCTGAAGAGAACTGCAGCCATCCTCAGCGACCGCGAGGACCTGAGCTCCTCCAACGAGGAGAACAGCTGAGTTCATATCAGGAAATCCCACATGACAAGCTTCTCAAGGAGAATCAACAGTGCACCATCTTGCCCCCCAGTTCTGCTTTTATGCTGTTGACAACAATCCTCAGGCGGGCCTTCCACACCCAGCACCACGCTGACTCGGTTCAGTTTGGCATTACAAGTTGACCATTAGTTAATCCACCACACTTGGGTTTCCAGAGACTCCAGGCCAAGATCAAGGGGCAGCTGTTTGTTGGGACAGTGATCCAGGCAACCCCGGTAAGGGTGTGGAGAAACGAACCAGGGAGAAGGCAACCAGCTTGTGTGTCAAGTGAGTAACTGCTGAGGGTAACTGGGGTGCAACCTTGCCGGGGCACTGAGGGAGCCAGTGGGAACCACACAGCTCAGAGTGATGCACCGGAGGGCGAGGGACCTGGGGTGTTTTCTTACCAGTTACTGAGGGTCCCTGGTCGAGGCTGCTGTAGCGGGGTGATGCATCTTGGGCATCCCTAGTGGGCCATAAAGGCACAGCAGCCTTCCCTGGTTCTGGGGACCGTCCTCAGGCACAGAGATGCAGGTGGGAGTCTACAGGGTGCACTGTGACTCGGGGAGGGGGCGAGCGGAACCTGGCTCAGGACCCTGCGTCAGAGAGTGTGGGCAGGGAGGGCGCCATGGTTCACGGTGTCAGCTCAGCAAGGGGATAGAGCAGTCCTACGTGCTGCCCACGTGGGCCGTGGAGCAGCTTGGGTGGCTCACGGGAGCTGTGCTGGATGGGTCATCTCGTGTGTGGACATCAGGGCAAAGATGCCCCAGCTAATGGGAACAGTCTCTCCCACCACACGGTGGCTTCTATGGCACCCCGTGCCTGGGAGCCTGGCAGGAAGAAGGGGAGATGGGACCTCGACAGGAGGCGGAATGAAAAGGGTAAATTCAGAGGTCAGAGGAAAAGCCCTGGTCTACACTGCTGTGGAGGGCGTGACATCTGGGGACCGCATCAGACCAGGGACGAGCCCCCAGGAATCCAGAGCCCGGCAGGACGGTGCGGGTATTATAGACAGCTGAGTTAGATAGAAATATTATAGGCAGTCAGACAGGGCTGGGCACTGGAGAGAGTCAACACAAAAGATGAAAACACATTACAGCTGTGGCTGGAGGTGCATCTGTTGGAGGCCTCGAAATAAAGATGAAATGACCAGGCCTACATGCTCCCCCCAGGGATAAGACATCTGATCCAATAAAGTCTAGATAGATATCAGTCACCTCAGTAGGTGACCAAGATCCTCAGACCATCCCTTCCTGAAAACTTCTTTGTTCTTTCCATGTACACTTGCTACATGACTTGCTTCCCCACTGGGTTAATATTACCTAAGCAGCTATGCTTATATTCTTATTGGTTGATCATAGTTTTGACACACATTGTACCCACCTCATGATTTTGCACTATAAAACTTCCTCTGAGAAGTGGGCTTCTTGGCAACCCACTCAGGCCCCCACCTGTCTCTCAGGAGCTGTCTCTCTCCCTCTCAAGAAATATTTCCTGGGGCCGGTGAGATGGCTCAGCGGCTTAAGCGCCTGCCCGGCAAGCGTGAGGGCCCGAGTTCAACTCCCGGAACCCACATACGAAAAAGGGGCCGGTGATATCGCTGAGCGGCACGGGCGCCAGCTGGCGCACGAGGTCCTGAGGTCGACCCCCGGTACCCACAAAAAAAAAAAAAAAAAAAAAAAAAAAGAAATATTTCCTACTCTTAACCTCCGTTGTTGCTTAGAATTCATTCAATTTGGGGGAACACACACTTGGCGTATCTGACATCGAACAGGCCGGGAGTTATACTATTTCCCCTATTCATTTGGAGGTACTATATCATGGGCCCTGGAATTGTCCTTGCCAGGCTGCCATTTTCTGGGGTGCAAAACAGACACTCAGGAGGTCACTGCCTAGGCCAGCAGGAAGAAGGACGTCACACACCAGGACTCCCGGAGGGTGGCTGTCCTAAGTGGATGCAGACCTGTTTCATCAGGCCTCAGAGGGTCAGCGACATGCTCTAGGAGGTGTGTGTGAAAGTCACACCACACACACACTACACACAAACACAACCATATGCTCACATAGACACACACACACCCGCAAGGAGGCCAGTGCTGCCTCACTGCTGTCATAAGACAGGGACCTTTCTGCAGCAAACGTTCCCTCCTGGAGCCAAAATGTGGACAGATGCACGACTGCAGCTGGACCACGCGACTCCCGCCCCTGCCTTTCTCTCTGGCTCAGAGCTGTGCCATTGAGCTCATCGGGGAGCGAAGATCTGAGCAGGAATTAGCGAGGAGCGCTCTTCTCCTTAGACATCCATGGCTTAACCCGAGCCATGAATCAGGAGGACAAAGCAGAGCCCACACCGCCTTCCTTGCTTTCCGCCACATGCGCCGGGGACAGGAGCATCGTCCGCCCACTGTCTTGGGCAGCTGCCCAGTTCCAGTGAGGGAAGCTCCCGAGGTCACCTGGAGGGGAGGGGCCGTGCGACCAGGTCTGTAGGAGTGGTGAGCGCAGTGAGGCCAGGGGTCCCCCCTCCCGCCAGGCACTGAGCTGCAAGCTGCAAGACCTGCTGCTCCCCAAAGCTCTTTCCCTTCCTGCCAAGGCAGAGGTGCACTCAGCCCAGGGCTCCCTTCTCACCCGCCTTTGTCTGCAGTGGCCCCTTGGAGGAAACCCCCTGCCTCTGCCTAATCAGCTCCTCAAATGAGTCAGGTTATTTTGGGTGACATCCTCACCAACATCTCCCTGGAGCACAGAGGTGGAAAACAGATAAACACACGGCTTTGTAATAAATGGATTTGTCCTGGGGCCCCACCTGTCAGGGCAGCCTCTCTCCTGTCCCAGCGGGCCTGGTTTTCAGACTTTCCAGTTATCCCAAGTGAGGCGGAGTTCAGACCAGAGGGACCTCGCGCTGTGCAGACAGGACCAGTGCCTGCAGCCCCTGGGCAGTGGCCAGAGCCCAGTGCTGGGCGAGGCTTCACCTTCCTTCATGTTCCCTATGAGGAGTGCGCTGCTATGAGCCCATGCTACAGATGGGAAACTCAGGCACATGGAGGTCAAGCGACTTGCTAGCCTAGGAAGTCCAGCCACAAAGCTCCTGTGCTTAATGCTCAGGCGCAGGGCCGGTGAAATGGCTCAGTGGCGTAAGCGCCTGCCTTGCAAGCGCAAGGGCCCGAGTTCGACTCCCGGATCCCACATACGAAAAAGGGGCCGGTGATATCGCTCAGTGGCACGGGTGCCTGTTGGCACACGAGGTCCTGAGGTCGACCCCCCGGTACCCACAAAAAAAAAAAAATAAATAAATAAATAATGCTCAGGCGCAGTCCTCGGAGGGTCTCCGTGCCCCCCACCCCGGGTCCTCACACAGGAGCTCTCCTGGATTCACAGATTTTCAGAGAGCTGGCAGCGTAGGGCTGGGTCTGTTAAGTCCCAAGGCTGAATAAGGAACCTAACCCACCCTTTTAAAATAAGTTTTTAGGTTCACTCACTCCCGGGGCGGAAAAAGACTTTTCAGGAGGCGTCTGTAAAAGAGAGATGAGAAGGGCTTGTTGGGAACAGAGACGCAGGACGCACTCAATAACAGAGGCCGGAGTACAGAGGAGTGAGACTCATTACCCGCCAGAGCGGGGCGCATTTCAGGGGTGTCCTCAAGATGAGGGATCTAGGATGTTTGTCCTCGCATTTGCCAGGTGGCAAGGCAAAAGCCACCTACGTGTGTTTGAAGTTTGTGTTTGAAGTCTGCTGCCTGCCAGTGTCGCCACCTCCTGAGGATGGAGGAGGCGCAGTTTACAGGTGAGAAGGACGGGTCCGCTGCCCGGATTTACAGGCTTATTGTAAAAGGGCCTTTAGGATTTTTTTTTTTTTTTCCCAGTGAGTTTCCTAGGAGGGAAAAAAGTCTTCTCTCGAGGCTGCAGTTTTTCTTAATAATACAATTTTTAAATCTCGATATCCTTGTCTCCTTCCTACCCAGTTTTTATTTCTTCTCTCCTACCTCAGTACTTCTCTGCTGAATACAGCGTCCCCCACACACACTGCGGCCCCCCTTGGCTTCATGTTCCAGTGTTTCTTCATTGTTTAATATTCCAGGAGCTCCCAAGGGCAAAGTGAGCCCATCTTGCTCTGTGACTCCCACTCTGCCATGGCCAGGGAGCCTGGGGTTGGGAGCGAAGACGGGACCACAGGTCAGGCGCTCGGAGGCTCTTCGCACGCTGACCCCGGCTAAGCCTTCACCCCTCACCGCCTTGCTCTCCACAGAGGGAGGACGGTAGTCCCCGGGTACGCTTTGGGCTGTTCTGAGCCATCATTGAGGTGATGCGTACAGCACATGGACGTGGAGACCTTCACGTAGTAGGTGTTCAGTTAACATCACACCTACTGTCTCTCGAGTCTCATCTGTTCGCTGGGAGGACGGAGTGGCGATTCCCCTTGTGCCATTTCTGGCTCTGATGCTCTGAGCCTCTGCCATGTGGAAAGATCCGGCTGGAACAGAGGAGGGTGTGTGCGCCAGCAGCCAGGAGTCTCGGGTCTCCCCAAACAGGACACAGGTCAGGCTTGGCTGTTGCCAGGACACATATGGCAGCCCCTCAGTGTCACCCCGGCCTAGTGCCCCAGGACTTTCTGCAGCTCCCTGCCAACAATGGCCTCCCCGTTCTGTGCTGGCCCTGCCCTGCTGCCCGCAACACCCTCTGCCCTCCGAGGTCAGTGCTGCACCGTGGAACAGTCCCACAGCCAGGGCTGCTCCTGTGCTCTCCTCCAAAAAGCTGTGTGGACCAAAAGCCAGAGAAGAGAGGGTCAAGTTTATACAGCCCAGGACAGGCCTCTCACAGTCTGGTCACCTGCCAAGTTCCTGGCGCTGGCCCCGTCACAGGGTCTGAACAGCCCCCGTGTCAACCTGCAGCCCTAGGAGGGAACTGATAAAGTATAGGCAAGGTATCTGGGTGGTGTCTCCCTGCACCCATTGTCCTGTAGCAGTGACAATGGATATGGCCCTCAGCAGGGAGCAGGGACAGAGGGAACAGAGCTGGGCTGGCTCTAGTAGAGAGAGGGGGAGCAGGCAGGGAGGTCCTGGGGGCTGAACCGAAGGCAGCAGGGCCAAGCCACATGGTGAGAACAATGGGGCAGCCTTATCCTTGGGACTTGGGCCTGTTGGGCCTGGAAAATACTGGAAGGAAACTCAGGGGAGTAGAGAAACGTGGCAGTGTCCCCCACCACAAGCTGGGCAGAGGCTGGCTGGGGACCTACATTGGAGTGGATGGATGTGGGGACAGGGCCCCTCCACTGAGGCCCTGGAGAGTCTGGACAGGAAGGAAGAAGAGTCCATCACTGCTATGGTGACCACGGAGGGGACCCATGGCTGAGCTACCCTGTCCCCATGTACCCAAAGAGCTGTCCCCAAGCCAAACCCAGATAGAACCCTGGGCAGAGTCTGGAGCCAGAGGGCTCCAATCCCAAATCCCAGCCACTGTCCCTGGGAGAGGATTTCAGCTGCAATAATTTCAGCAGCAATAATGGAACTGCCCAGAGGGGTCTGGAGTCCTGGGCAATGGCTCCACTTTGTCAATGCCCCCCTCCCAGCTCTTCCAGCTCTGTCAGCTCCATGTGGCCCCGAGGTGTCACTCACAGTTATACGTCGTCCCTGCCCCCATGTCCATTCATTCACTTATTTGGTCCCTGCCCTGCTCCGGGTCAGTGAGAAGCTGTGAGGCAGACAGAGCCTTGCTGGGAAGCGCTGCAGCTTCCAAATCACTGGGTCATTACGTGGCACAGAGGAGAAATTAACCCAGAAGGACTGGGGCTCACTTCCAACCCTCACTGAGATGGGGATTTGGGAACAGAGACCAGAAAGGGAAGGGGGAGCCGCAGGATTTGCTGGCAACAGGGTTCTTCATAGGGAGCAGCTCGTGGAAAGGCCCTGAGATAGCACCACCTCGAGAGCTCAAGGACTAGGGAGGAGGCCGGGCCAGAGAAGAGAGGGGAGGGAGGAGGCAGGGAGGGTGGTACTCACTGGAGTAGAGGGAAGGCCCTGGGGGCTTCTGGGAGGAGGAGGCCCAGGGCTGACTGTGGTTCTCATGGAAGCCCTCGGGCTGTGTGTCCAGGGTGAAAGAGGAGGACGGCAAAGGCTGCAATATTCCAGTCAAAGGATGACGCTGGTTTGGGTTGGGGTGGTTGCAGCGGAGGTGGGGAGGACGGGTCAGATCACAATGTGCAGAGCAGGAGGGAATGCGGCCTGGAGAGAGAACATGCTCCTCGGGAGCCTCCTCTTTTAGAGAAAAGATTTTCCCAGAATTCCTAGCAAATAACCTTTGCATCTGATTGGTCAGAAGAGGATCAACATCCATCAATCACTGAGATAGGAGCAGGATCCCAAGATTGGCTTAGAGACTTTGTTACATCCTGGGCTGGGCTCAGGACTGGAGGTGAACCCAGCACCTGGGTGCTGCCCAGCAGGAGGAAGGTCTGAGGGGAAGGACCGGGGTATTGGCCATGAGCACTCACCAGCATGAGATCGCAGGATGCAAGCTACGTTGCTTAGGATTGTTGGTTCAGGAAAATGGGGATACCGCCTCCGAGAGTTTTGGGAAGTTTAAATGAGAGGATGCAGCGAGAGCTTAGGACGGTACCTGGCACAGCTTGAGAGTTCGGTCAGCATGAACTAGATTGTTCCGGTTTGCTAAGAGGATCCAAATCCACCCCTTACCCAGCCTGATCATACTTGTGAGCTCAGTTTTCCTGCAAAATACCCCCACCACCACCCCGCCACAGTGCCTGAAATTCTCCCACTAGCCACTCCCCTTCCAGACAGACTGCCAATGTCTACTTTGTAGCTCTTTAGAGAGAAAGCTGTGGAGAAGAGAGAAAAACGTAAGCATAGGTCATTCTGCCTCTATAGCTGTCATGAAATACAAATGAAAAGCGCCTGCTGTACACACACGCACAGGGTAGAGGGCCACTCCCGTGCCTGTGAGTGAGTGTTGCTCATGCCGTGAACACTGTAATTCCCCACCTGGCCCTTACTGCCCTGCTCCTGGCTCTGCTGGGGACAGGAGTGTTGTCCAGGCACATCCTCCACCATGGGCCTCAGGTGGAACCGATCCCCACCTAGCGCTGGGCGTTGACATAATGCTTCCATCATCCAATCAGAGAACGGCACTGTTCTACTTGCCGTTAGGATTGGTTCGTGGGTTGTTCATGGGCACCTGACTCAAGGCTACCAATCAGATTCAAAGGGAGGTAATCCTAAAATTTTCAATGGAGGGATTAGCTGTCTCCCTCCTGCTGGTTAAATCTGGCTCTGAAGCTACAGGCACCCATTTTTCTGACCAACAGTGCCCATGACTACAGCTGACACAAAGGGAGTCAGAACTGAACTAGGAAAGAGACCCAATCCTACTACCTCTGCCGAGAGTCCCAGGTCCAGCCCTGCTCGTCCTCTCAGCTGGACCTCATTGCGCATGGCTTCCTACCCTCACAACCAAATGGGTCTTAAGGAAAACCTGTGGCCCTCTCCAGCCCTGCCATCATCTGTGCTTCCTTTGTTCTCCTGGGAGGGGTCATTTCCATCAGGGAAGCCAGGCTGCCTGGCTCCACTGCTTTGCTGTGTAATCTTGTATTCAGCTACTCTGTGTCTCTGTCTTCATGTGAAGAATTAGGGCTAACAAGAGCACCTACTGCCTGGGGTTGGGAGTGGCATCTAAAGCCCGTAACACAATGCAGGCCCACGGTAAGTGCTGTGTACTTTTAAAGGATTATGAACCTTTAGCAGTGACAACTCCCCAGTGTCCGAGGTCCTCATCCAAGTGGGAAGCAGACCGGAAGTGGTGGGACCAAGTGGACAGTGCCGGACCCACTTCTTCGGAGGGAGGCCCCTTCAGGGCACCTCCTACTCCAGGTGGAACTTACAGAACTTCAGAGTAACTCGTGCATTCCAGTATGGAAACAATGGCCAGTTCCTTCCACAAACATTCAGAGTACACATGCCAGGGTCAGGTGTGAAATGGACCTATTAATATATAACACGATCTCCTCACTGGAGGGTTATATGAGATGACGCGCATAAAACATAGAAACGTTGCCTTCCACACAGCTGTTGGGGTTGGTTATTGTTGTTTTTTCCCTTGTTAAAATACAATTGATTGGACCGAGCACCTTCTCAGTAAATTGATTCTTAGAGAGTGAATCACTCCACTCACCCCTCAAATGGCCATTGGAGAAGTGCTGTGTGCTGGGCATAGGTCAAGGTGCAGAGAAAAAAACAGGGAGAAGGACTCAAGTAGGAGGGTGGGGCATGGCAATGTGGCTGGAGCAGAACTGTTCAATTCTGCCAATGGAAGAGATGTGTTAAACACGGGCACAGAACAGCAGCTCCCGAGATCAAGCCAAGCCCTGCACCTGGTATCGATCTTCGGACACAAGAACATGCTGAGACTAGCACCTGCCATCAACCTTCTATCATGAGATCAAGTGGGACCACCTGGCTCAACTATCAAAGATGGTATATAAAGACAGCAGCAAGCGATTCTACTGCCCCTCTTGTTCTTATAGTGGTTCGTTCTGCTGCCATGGATGTATCTTCACCCTTCTTCCTTGAGCATTTCTTGTCTTTTTCTTATTTCTGCCCTAAAAAAGGAACCAGTACTCTTTCACTTTCACCAATTATTCCTGGCCAATTCACCGAGCAAGAGAACAGGGACCTGGAAAATACCGCTGCTCTCTACTCTGCCCTGTAACAGGACGGAGGAGACTTGCCCTCCTGGCTGGGTGGGATGTTCAGACTCAAACAGCAAGCAAACGGATAAGAAAACACCAAGCAGGGAGAGGGCTCTGAGGACAAGGTGGGGTGGTGGATGGTGCCCATGAGTTGTGCTCAACAAGGCTCTTGGGCAGCCTCCCAGGGAGCTGAAGGGGCCAGCTGGGCAAAGGCCCTCAGGTGGGACTCGGCTCTGTGGCTGGGGCTTGGTGTGCCTGGGTGGGCAAGGGCTAGGCAGGAAGAAAGGCTGACTGGGAGCCACGGCCTCCCAGAGGTGGGCAGGGAGATGGCTTCAGGCTCCGTGTACTTTCCCTCTACTGTCCCCTTTCCCCCAGCACTGTCCTTGGGGCTCAATTCAAGGCAGTTTGATGGTAAATCAGAGTTGGCCACTAAGGCAGAGAGCCATTAATATGGACATGGGCTAAACAGCCTTCTGGGAGCCATCAGGCAGCAGGAGGGGGAGGGATGGGGCTGGGGGCAGCAGCACAAACATGTCCATGAGGCTAGGGAGCCATAAATCTGTCCCAGACCAGAGGGAAGAGGCACAGCTGGCCAGGGCGCTGAGCCCCCGTGCAGATGGTGAAAAGCCAGAGGGGCCTATGGCTGGGACACCAGCTACTCAGAAGCCTTCTAGCCTGGAACCATCTGCATGAGCCACCTCTCTGCCCTTAGGAAGACCTGGGGGCTATGAAGCAAAGCTGTTTTTAAACAAATTTAAAGGAAGATGTGTCAAGCCCTGAGTAGTTTGGAAATCTTGGTTTCTGACCCAGCCTGAATTAGAAGTGGTGCAGGATACTCGCCCTGAGTAGGCTGGGGAGACTGGGACTTTGGATCCCTGTGCCCAACTGGAAAAACAAACTCCTGGTGTCTCTGGACCTCAGTTTACCATATGGAAAATGGCAATAATGGGAGTACTTAACTCACGGCCTGAGACCATATTTTAAATTAATTCAGTTTAGAAACATTTAAAGAGCGCCTACTGCATGCTGGTCTATGTTGTAAGCACTGCCAAGGAGAGCTGCTGTTTCCTGGGAGCTGATCAGCTGCAGGCTCTGCAATTGGATCTTTCCGTGCTTCACTTCACTCCCACCCTCCCCACAGCCCGGGGGGAGAGCTGCGTGCTCCGCTCTGAGTGGGGAAGAGCCTTCCCCAGGCTGCAGAGCTGGGACTCGAACCTGGGCAGTCAGGCCTTGAGGCCACAACTTCACCCTCACCCTTGGCTTGTCCCTTGTGTCTAATCTAGGTTCTTTCAGGGCAAGCTACCACTGTGAGCCTGTTTGACAAACGTGGAAACTGAGGCCCCAGAAGGTTGGCAGCTTGCCTGATGCTGCACAATGGCCAATGCTTGGGCTTTTTCATTCCATGGAACTCTGGGGGTGGCCATGTCACTTTCGGAAGCCACTATAGAGGACTTGTTCCTGGGGCAGGATTTTTTCTGTGGGTTTGGCTGCTGCTGTTCCTGAGGGAAACTCAGCTGGTGACAATGCTGTGAGGTTACCTGATCCCCTTCCCTAGCCCTGGTGCTAAATGTATGCAAGATACCTTTTAGCCCTGCTTACAAAACCTCTCAAGGTGAGGAGTATGATAAACTCATTCAAATGACTCAGAACGGCATATTGTGGGTACTGTCTAACCAGCCAGCCACACGCCATTCTATCCATACATCCGTTCATGTGGCCACCAATCTATCCATCCACTCCCCTGCCTGCCTTTCCCAAGGGCTGGGGATACAGCTCAGCAGCACAGCGCCTGCCTGTCTACCCCTCCCTCTGCACAATCATTCATCCAGTGCTCAGAGTGTTCAAGGGCCAGTAGCGCAGTCAGCATGAGCTTGTGAGACTGGTGAGAAATAAAGCTGGAGAGCCAGGTTGGGGCCACGCACAGATTGGTGACCCCAGTATTAAAAAAAAAAAATTCTGAAAACTCAAGTGTGATTAGACTCCCAAATCTAATCCTTTCTAGCTCAGGCCGAGACTCCCCCAGCCCTGCCGTTGGAGCTCCCAGGGCTCCAGCAGATACAGGGGGCTGGTTTGCTGAAGCAGGGTTGGGGGTGGAAGGGAGCCTGGGTCCCCAGCACAGAGGCTGACCTGACTGCCACTTACAGGCCCATCTGTCAGCCCTGCACACCCTACCTCACCTTCTCCCTACCCCAACAGGTCAGGGCAGTCTTGAGGGTGTTCATGGCCCAGCAGAGCAGAGGGACGGAGATGCCAGTGGGAGCCTCCTGCTGGGCTCTTCCAGCTGAGAAGCCTCCCTGGGGAGGAGCCTGCCTGGGCCCCAGGTCCTCCTGGCTCAGCCAGAGGTGGGAGATGCTCAAAGCACAGGCCGTGGAGCCAGAGGCCCCGTCTCCTCCTCCATCTCCCCATCACTCGCCAGGTGGGGGATATTTAACGTCATTTGTCCCTTAGTCGATTAATGCCTTAGTTTCCTCATCTCTAAAATCGAAATAACACATCCTTCCTTGCATTTGGGGCCATTAAATATGAAAACTTCAATAAGACCCTAATGCATATTAAGCCTTCAATAGAGATACTAACTCCTGGTGATGTTTTAGTCCAGAATGATGGAGTGAAGACCTCAGAAAATCCCACTCCTCCATCACACAGTGACAAAACACGTGTCAAAATCCACCGTTTTAGAACTCCAGGTATTAACTAGAGCCTCCCAACAGAGTATTTATTTGAGAAAAATGGCCAGATCTCAGGGAGAACAGCGAGCTTGCTTTTCACTTGCCCTAGCCCGACCTCCCTCCTCCCCAGTGCTGTTATAGCCTCGAAAACCAAACTCCTGCAGGGAAAGCAGCGGCGCCCAGCAGCTGCTGGAGAGAGCAGAAGAGCAGACACGCGGAACATACAGGAGCGCCTGGGAGGAGGCTCGGCCTCCCCAGTCACCAGGGAATAGGAATCCAATCACTTCACACCACTAGGAAGCTGTGATTAAAAAGGCAGACAACAGCAAGTGTCGGGGAGGAAGCAAGAAACCAGAAACCCCCCACACTGCTGGTGGGGGCAGACAGTGGCATAACCACTTTGGAAAACAGTCTGACAATTCCTCCAAATGTAGGGTTCACCCCATCCACAATGCCACTCCCAGATCTGTCCCCAAGAGGAGGGCAACATCCACCTACACAAACACTTGTAGGTAAATGTCCATAGCAGCGTTACTCATAATAGCAGGAACCAGAAGCAGCACAACCATCCATCGGTGGGTGAATGGATGAGCAGTAAAAGCTGTACATGGGCTCTGGATGGGGGGAGTGTAGCTCAGTGAGGGAGCGTTAGCCTAGCGTGCGTGAGGCTCCGAGTTCCATCCCCAGCCCTGGAACAAAAAGTGCTATTTGCCCTCAAGGGAAAATTTTTCTACCATAAAAAGGAATGAAATGCTGATAAATCCTACAATGTGAATGAACCCTGGAAACATACTAAGTGAAAGAAGTCAGGCATAAAAGATCACATCTTGTATGATTCCACTTACATGGAATGACCGAATAAGCAGATCCATACAGACTGAAAACAACGCAGGCTGCTCATGGATGGTGGCCAAAGGGTGGGGAATGAAGGCTAATGGGTAGAGGGTTCTCTGGGGATTTTTTTTTTTATGTGCCAGAGATGGAAGCCAGGCCCTTGTGCATGCTAGGTAAGTGCTTGACCGCTGAGCTACACCCCTAACCTGGAATAATGAAATTTTCTGGAATTAGATAGTGGCAATGGTTGTACATCTCCATGAGTATACTAAAAACAACAAAATTATAAATCTTAAAAGGGTGAATATTGCGCTCTTAAATACAAATTGTAGCTCAACAAAGCTATTAAAAAATTCTACTCACACCTAGTCCAAGCACCATCGTCTCACAGAGTCCATTGAGGGGTCTCCTTTTGCGTCTGCCTGCTGCCACTCTACCCCCTTCCACGGTCTCCTCAGTGGACAGAGTTGATTTTTTTTTTTTTTTGTGGGTACCAGGGGGTCGACCTCAGGACCTCGCGCGCCAGCAGGCGCCCGTGCCGCTGAGCGATATCACCGGCCCCTTTTTCGTATGTGGGTTCCGGGAGTCGAACTCAGGCCCTTGCGCTTGCCGGGCAGGCGCTTAAGCCGCTGAGCCATCTCACCGGTCCCCAGAGTTGATTTTTTAAGACAGAGCATGATCCTGTCCTCTACCTAAAGCTCCTCCAGCTTTCACTGCCCCCATTCAGCCTCCCCTCTTGGCTCAGGCCTTTGCATGTGCCGCTCCCTCAGCCCAGCGAGCCTTGCCCCTGGCTCGCTCGCTAATCCTGTCCACTCTCAGGTCCAGCCAGGTGTCGCCTCCCCGGGGATGCCTTCCAGAAACCCTCTGATGGGCCACTGCCCAGCCCATTTCCCATGCTTTGTGGATGTTTCTTCAGACAGTGCTGTTCCTCACACTGTTCCAGCCCCTATTCCTCCACTAGTCAGAGCCCTGTAGCCAGAGGGAGGTCTGGCTTGTCCCTCTAGCTGCAGCCTCGGTGTCTATGCCAATGTCAGGCACCTAACAGGTGCTCAGTCAACACCTGTGCATAGATGGTGTCCCAGGCATTCAGTGTAACCAGGAAGGAGCCCAGGACCCTGCCCAACCAAGGTTGTGCCTATAACTTGGGCAAGACACCACCCATTCGTGTGGGAAGTGCAATAGCAAGCAGAAACACGAAATCGACACCAGGATGTGGAGGCAGATAAATTTTACGTCGACGGGCACTGATTGGGATCTATTCCCAGAATATCAGGCCCTGATCTCTGATGGACTAGGGCTTATATGGGATAAGCAAGCAGGGAAGTACAGAGGCAGAATGGCTTGTCAATTGAGGATTGGTTTATACAATGTGCATCATAGTGACCAGTTTGTAAAAAACAAAAGTAACAGGAACTATATCCGGAACTATTACCTGGGCAACTAACTGAAGTATACTGGCTGGGAGGGCGGGCATCTTCTGCTACAGAGTGAGGTGGAGAGACTCCTGGCAAGCTGGTGCAAAAAAAAAAAAAAAAACCCTAATTGGTATAAGTAAACTCTGCATGACAGTGCATGGTTAGGATGGAGCTTCTCTTTGCACAGTTTCAGAGAAAAGTGCTGATGTTTCCCATAGTTAGCACCACTTTGCAGATGAAGAAAGTGCAAGTGAGGTGCACTGACTCATTTGAAGTCAGTTTGAAAGAGGCAGAAACTTGCATTTTATTTGTTCACTCACCTAGGTTATTCATTCACCCTTTCATTCAAAAAATACATACTAATGCTCCCTGATTCATCATGATTTGATTTAGGAGTTTTCAACTTATTGATGGTGTGAAAGCGTTCCCTTTCGACCATTCTGTTTCTCATACCAGTACTTATTCAATAAATTACATGTTAGATCTTCAACACTTTATTATAAAACAAGCTTTGTGTTAGATGATTTTGCCCAACTGTAGCTCACGGAAGTGTTCTGAGCTGCTCAAGGTAGCTGGGCTAAGATGGTAAGTTCAGTGGTTTAGCTTAGTGGAGGTTTAGTATTCAATCCATTTTGGACTGCAGAGGTGATGTTCTAGAAGGGAACACAATGACTTCAGACTGTGGTATGTGTGAGAAGAAAATGAAATATGATAGTGACCGTTTGTGTGCAAAAGGGCAGGTATTTCAGCTGTGCTGGTTGACGAAGGCCTCACTGAGGTGACATTTTCCTGAGCCTTGGGAATATCCTTCCAAGCAGAGGGGGTCAGCGGGGCAAAGGCACTCCCGTGCTTTCTGTTCAGTTTGGCAGAGGTGGAATAAGCTGGCAGGGCTGAGATGCAGCACCTCGTAGACTGTACGAGGACTTGGGTCTGGCTGGGGAGGCAGACAAGCATGCTGGGCCATGGAGTGTGCAAAGTGTGTCTTCTGTGTCACATTAAACTCTCCAAGGGAGTCCCTAGCCTGCATTCATTGAGGTGAACTTGAGTCGTGTCCTGCACTCGCCTGCAGCACAACCCAGTGGCGGGACCCAGCCAGGGTCCCTGAGGCAGAGCCCTCCAGAATGGCCAGATTGGCAAACACTTAGGGAAAACTTCTCCAACCACAGTCTGGGCTGCACAGAGGGAAGCTGAGGGGACCCAGTATTTGCCTGAGGGACCTACTGTCTGGCAGGGATCCTTGCTCATGTAGATTAAGGAGCCATTAAGACTCAGTGCTAACAGGACATCACTGCAAGGAATATTCGAGAAAGGACCATGGAGGTAGAAGCTGAGACTGGACTGTAAAGTGTGGTAAAATTCAGAAAAGGAGGTGGTGAGGTTAACCCAGGCAAGGCTCAGTACAGGGACAAAGGTCAGGAGGTGGGACGTACAGCTGCGAGCACATGAAGTGGCGAGAAGGCTGGAATCTGAGGGGAGAAACTGTGGCCAGCTGGGCCATGGCATTTGGGTCATAGGGTTGGTCAATGATCACGAAGGAATTAAAATGAAAGTTGTGGAATATTCACCTGACCCTTAAAACTTCTAGGAAGCCATGTGGCCATCTAAACTGGGTGCTCTATTTCCAAGGAAAAAGACCACCAGATGGTTCGGGCAACAAGCAGTTCCTGCTACACCCCCAGATTTTCTCTCTTCCAGGATCTTTAAAGGAAAATTAGCACCAGTGCTTGACAATGTCCTGAAACAACTCGTCTTTGGCTGGCTAACTCACCATGACTTTCTATCCAGCAATTCACTGAGGGCCATTTGTGACTGAATAAAATATCTGATTCCTGCAACCTCCAACGAGCCCCACAGTGACTTTAGTGTTCTCATTACAAGTTTTCTGGCTGCCCTAGAACTCTCCTTACCACCACCTCTGTGTGTAAGGCCTTGCCACACTGACCTCATCCCCCCACCCCCAGTCCTCACTGCTTACCTCTTCTCCCTTGCAGCGTGCTCTCCACTTTCAGGGGCAAATTGAGACCCCTTTCTTTAGCTCTGATGCTAGGTAAACCAGGAAAGTGCCCATAGGGCAGGAATAGGGTGAGGAGGCAGCTGTGTGGTGCAGTTTTCTCCCAGGATCCCCAGGTGTTGGAGAAGGAGATGCAGGTGGGATAGGCACACCTGAGCTCTTTACAGGCCAAGTTCATGCCTCAAACCAGCAGCATGGTGTTAGTGATCGCTCATTCAGTAAAGATTGAGACAACACTGCAGTCCTAGATGGCTTGGCACATGCAGGCAGAGGTGACGCTAACTCGGAGAAAGTCCAGCTCTGTTCTGGGACCTGTGTGTCCCCGTCTCTGGCCTCAGAGGTCCCTTGGATGAAATTTTCAGTTTCTTGAGGCTAAGATTTTTTTTTTCCTCCTATTTTCCATGGAGGGTAGACTTTATCTTGGGGGCCTCAAACCCGCTCTGTGAGCCAGATAACGGGACAGTGGAGAAGAAAGCTGAGATGCTGGAGGCCAGGTTACCTGTAGCAAGGCCTGGACCTGGTGGACGGGAGGACTCTAAGTCCCTCAGAGGCTTCCAGAAAAAAGTTAAAATCAAAGGCATTCTATTTGAGAGACCTTGCTTAGCATCCAATAACAGCAGAGGTTAATTTTGACAGAAACCCCTGTGCGGTACCAGCCACAGAGAGGGCAGGGGTTCATGTCAGCAGGAGCCCCCAGAACCAGATTGTGGGTGGTACCTGGCACAGTTCTAGCCTAGGCTGCCAAGTTCAAATACCTGCTCAGGTACTCACTGGTGCAGCCTTGGGAAGGTCGCTCTGCCCTTCTGTGCCGCAGTTTCTTTATCTGGAAATAAAACTACCCCTAGGACGCCCCTCCCAGGATTGTCCTAAAGAGTCAATGAATAATACAGTCACATAGTTAGAATGGTGGTTGGCATTAGGCTGAGACTGATGGCAATTGCAGCTGGAAACCATGGTAGAGTCCTGATTTTTGGACATAGCCATGTTTTCCAAGTAAAAATGCCAGCCAGTTATGGCACATGGCCTATAATCCCAGCACTCTAGGGGGCTGAGGCTGGAAGATCTAAAGTTGAAGTTCAGCCTGGGCAACCCAGAAATTTACCAAAACTGTCTCAAAAACATACATACATACATTAAAAAAAAACAAAACAAAAAAACTGGGCTGGTGATGTAGCTCAATGTGAAGGCCCTGAATTCAGTCCCCAGTGTGTGCATGTGGTTGGTGGTGGTGGTGGGGGAGGCAATATCACTGATTAACAGAAGGGTAATAAATCCAGCAGGGTTTAGTGCCTATGGCTAAGTGGTAGGTGAGGTTGGGTGTTGGGCACCTGTGTGGTTTTTACTGTCACACAGGCCCCCCCTTGAGCTAATCACATCTCAGTGTGGGCAATGGATTGCTCTGATTGGTCAGTCCTGGGTCATGGGTTGGATTCAGCCTCTCCAATCATCCTGAGTGACAGTGGAGAGGGTGTTCCCTAGGGCAGGCAGCAGACAGGCATGTGGGTGCAGGGCAGGTCAAATCTCTGCTCCGTTCGCTCTGTTCTTCTGTATCACAGATTGCACTGGGCCTGTGGTGCAGTGTGCAACTGCTACGGCAAACAGAAACACCGAAATGACAACCAGGATACGGAGGCAGATTTATTTGACATCGATGGGCACAGGTTGGGATCACTCCCAAAACATCAGGCCCGATCTCTGGTGGTCGAGGGTTTATATGGATTAAGCAAGCAGACAACAGAGGCAGAATGGCTTGTCAATTGGGGATTGGTTTATACAATGTTCATCATAGGGACCAACTATGCATCACAGTGACCAGCCGTTTCTAAGAGACCAGAGTAACCCAAACTGGAACAGGAACTGTTACCTGGGCAACGAAGGAACTGAAGTATACTAGCTGGGGGGCGCATTTTCTGCTACACAACCATGGTGACATAGAGGATGAATGATTACTCGGAAACAAGACTTAGTTCAGTCACCGAGAGGCTCGGAGGGGCTATCTCAACCAAGAGCACCCAGCATTAGGGAGACTCCCAGGAGAAGCCCCAAAGCAGAGAACTCTTCAGCTTTTATGTAGAATATCAGTGTAAGTGAAAATAGTAGAAGAAAAGCAGTTTGGGCGAGGAGCTCTCAAGGCTGAGCAGTCTTCTTGGGGAAAAGGGGAAGGACAGTGGCCAGACAGAAACACACTTCCCTAATCTAAACTTGTTTAACCATTCATTTCTCATACAGCCTGCGTGTTTTTGCCACAGTTTAACCATTCGCTCTTTGGCCAAGGTGCCCCACAGGCCTGAGATCTGTAAGCAAACATCTGGTCTTTAACCAAGAAGCGAGACCTTTCCAGATTCGGAGAGCAGAGAGGAAAATGACCACCACCCTTTTGTGCATCGCCAGCCCTCAAGCCAAGGTTGGAGCGTGGAGGGAAGAAAGCCTTTTCCCTCAGTTAGCACTGTCCTTAGTGAAACAGGAAAGGAGGACAGTTCCTAAGCTTCATGTGAAGGGTGTGATTGTGCAGGGACGTGGTGGAGGGGATTCTGTGTCTCGGGGCTGAGCCCTCCCAGCGTTTCCTACCATCTCTCACTATGTCTTCCTGTGCCCCGTCTGTATTGATTATTTTATTTGCATACATGTACGTGTTTTCCCTACACATGTATTAAATGTATACTTGGAAGGGATGGGGGTGTTACTATTTAATGGAGACAGTTTTAGTTTGGGAAGACAAAACATTTAGGAGGTGGTGGTGATGGTTGCACAGTGATGGTGCACTTCCCGCCACCAATCTATGCACCTAAAAATAGCAACAAAAATTGTATGACGTGTATAGTTTACCACAGAAAAACATTTTAACTCCCCAGAAGAAAACAGACACAAGTGTCACCATTATAAAATGGAAAAGCAGAATAATTTCCCTCAGCAGAAGAGTAAAAACAAAACCAATGAAAACAAAACATTCACAGTAATCCTAGCCCAACACTGTCACCAGCAGAATGTGCTTTGGCCCTGAAGAAATGACCCTTAGTTTCCAAATCTGATGCGATGTCTACCTAGCCCCCGAGTCATCTTTGACTCCACTACCACCCCAAAATTTTTGAATGTCTTCCTTCAACTTCCCAGGAGGAACCAAGGGTGTAATGCTGGAGTTGGGTGACCTAAGAGGGCAGGACATGGGGATTTCCCCCTCTTTCTGTTACCAATCAGCTGAGAATTCTCTTGCTCGCCAATTGGCAAAGTCCAGCAGCATTAACAGCTCTGGGCTCTGAGAGCCGGTGGCCCTCAGCTATTAATGCTCAGCGCCTGGCCGTTCCTAGCCGCTCCTATCAGCGCCTTCAAGGAGCCCAGCCTCCTACTCCCTCTGGCAGCTTTCTGGAGATCTTCCAGCTGCTTCCTGCTGTCTCTGGGATTCTCCGCAGGTTTCTGCCAAGTGCTGCTGATCTCTGCCCATCTTTGCTGGTCCATTGCTGGTTGTCACGGATCTGCATGAGTTGCTGCTGGTGTCTGGTACTGATCTCTTGAACTCTCCAGAGTTAGCAACCCCGATTTGACCTGCTCTGCCCTTACTAACTAAGAATCACGAATATATTGTAAGATCATGCAAGCGAGGCTTTATTAGGACCTGTGCTGTGGCACAAGGGGGAAGTGCACCACAGAGAGCCTTCCTCAGTTGACCTGAGGCTTACAGAGGCAGCGGCAGCCTGTGCATACACAGCTTTGTACATTTCTCAGACCCGCCTGAGAACTTCCCCAGTAATGACAGAGGCGGCAGAGTCATCAGGAGTGGCCACAGCACAGAGTCCTCTGGGATTGGTCTTTCAAGCTTATTGCAGCCAAGGCAGACATCTCGTGTAGCAGCTGGGGCATCTGGGACAGCAGCAGCTGGCGTGGTTGACAGTTCAGAATTTCTAGAGAAGGGGCTGCTTGATTGACAGCTTCCGTGTCTCCTCAAAAACAGAGGGACTAAAACCATAACTGCTGCTGCTTTTGCAGTCTTTAGAGGAGGGCTGGTCATGTTGATTGTAGGGTTTAGGGATTTGGGGAGATCATCAGTGGGCCCCAAGCCCTCCCAGTCTTTGCCCTGTCAAATACATTTTCCTGGCCCCTCCTCAGAGGAGAAGCGGCACATGTCTGGAGCAGAAGAGCATATGTGTGTGTGTGTGTATGTGTGTGTGTGTTGCCGTCAGTCAGATCACACCCCCTTATGGCTGTCAGAGGGGAAAGGAAAAGTGTGGAGCCTTATCTTTTCCTCCTCTTCTCCTTTCCTCCGTAAACCAAACAGTTCAGTGGTGACCTGTTTTCATCTTGGATGCTCCATAAACACTGGGTTTTCATTTGACAAAAGAGCCCTGTTGCTTTAAAAAGTTTAGAAATGATTCCTCTGGATCTGGGAGATGCCCTCAACTTTTCAGATTCCTGCTTCATCATAAGCGTGATCGTTCTTGAACCAAATATGCCTGTTTCCTTCTATTTTTTCTGCTGTGACATGTTTTCCAGACCAGGCTGTCCTTGCTTCTGAGATTTCCAAGCAATCTGCTTCCCTTTTTCCCTGTCATTAGTCCTATTTTCCTTGAGTCACCCCTCCCCTACTCTCTTTATATCCTTGGCTTTGGGCCTAAGTCTGAGCATGTGACCTGGGTCTTGTCAATCAGAAGTTTTGAACCCATGACCACAAAGATTGGCAAAGATATGGGTATGTGACCCAGTGGGAGTTAACCAAGTCCCCTTCTCAGATATCTGCTGCATTCGCTGAGGGAGCTGTTCCCTCTTTCCCCTCCTCTGGCTGAGAAGTCGTCGTCGTGCTGAGCTGAAGCAGCTCTGGGTCACCTTACCACAGCTAAGCATCTACCCTAGATTACAGCCAAGCCAGGCGGACGCAAAACTGTAAGATGCAGAAAGAGAACCACATTTGTAGCATCCTTTGAGCTCCAGGGTCCAGCTACACCTAAAGCAAAAATCCCCACCCTGCTTCAAATTTGTGACTTGATGAAATCCTTGGTTGTCTCATTCCAGCTTGAGCTGGATGTTCTGCCACTTGTAACCAAAAAATCTTGATTGATACAAGACCCTCTTTCTCATGAACCCTCCCTGAAGCTACCGTCTGACTCCTGCATGCTCTTGCAAATGGTAACACACAGCATTGAACTTGGAGAGGACCCAACTTTTTGGTTTTGGGTGAGTAGATATTTTTTCTTGGGGTCTTAGGAAAGTAGACCAGAGAATCATCCTTTCTATGTTGAGGTCTTGACCTCAGGCACTTTCTCTTCTCTGTTGCTTTAACATTGTCAAATGTAAAAGCCCCTGTTCTGCTCCATAGACATAAGAAATGGGAGTCCTCAGGCCTGCACAAGGTCTGAGGTCTGTCACCAGCTCAGTTCTGCCCTTTTGCAAAATACTGGCCTTTTTGTCTCTGGAGAAGTGTGTCCATTGCTCACATATCTGGCTGTCACATCCAAAAACAATATTTTATTTTTGGCTTAAGAGCCCATCTCAACATAAACATCTGAGGGCCCGAATGTTGCTCTAACAGCTTGACAGTTCTGTAGGTGTAGAGCTGGCTGCCAGCCAATCCAAATTTCTCTGCTTCTTTCTTTTACTATAAACAGGGCCTTTGAAGAACTGTGGATTCATTGAATGAACAAATGAACTTGTTTACATAAAACATGCAGGAGGAAATTTCCACTGTGCTTCAACATATAATTTCAGTCTGTTTTCTGATGGGCCTGCAATTATGGAGATTGTTTTCCTAGATGCGGCTGCTGTCCTCTGTACAGTGGCGAATTCTTCACCCCAGGTAATAAGTTCAGAATTTGGTAGTGGAGCCGCGGGGGTGGTGTGCAATGGGAATTCTGCTGTGTTGGTTCCCAAAGGAAGGGACTTTTGAGTTGGGAAGACCCCTGCCCAGTTCTATGAAATTAAAAAATGGAAATAAACTGAAACCACAGTGTGTGGTATCTTATCAAAAGGGGGGCAAAAATCTCGGCATCACTGACCTACCCCAAATATGCACCCCACGCCTTGTGATTTATATTAAAGGTAGAAGGTAAAATGAGCAAGGAGTTCACTCAGGCCATGGATGATTAATAACAGTTTTGTTATTTGGGGAAAATAAAGGTTGCTTTTCACGGGCTTTTGAATGGAGCCCTATGAGTCCTCTCTTGGTTAGTGAAGAGGCCCCTCCCATCAATTAGCTGATGACAAATTGCCCTAGAGGAAGGATGGGAATTTTCAGAAGATGGCTTGTGAGGATGTGACCTCCAGAGACAGAACATGCTCGTGGGGAAGGTACAGAGAGGGTGGAGGTCATCATGGGCAGCACAGGGCAGCGGGGTTGGGGTGGCGTGCAGAGGCTGGGGAAGGAGGTGGCCAGGGATGCGCGCCCTTGGAGGACAGGCGCCCTTGGAGGACATGCGCAAATCTGTGGAGGTGGAAAGGTCTTGCCGGCTGGTTGGTGATCACTGAGCTTGATGGGAAACGCTCCTGCTCTCTCCCCACTGTCACGACTCACTGCTTTGCATCATGGGTTGGTGATGAGCTGGTTTGGTCAGTAATGTGGAACAGTAAAGTCTTACTAATAAAATCCATGAATAAGCCCTCCTATGTGGGTTAAAATTTATCACTTTCTTTTAAATGGCTCTTAAATTCATATCTCTGGGATGTTGCCTTCTCAGACACCAAAATTTAATCCAGAGTTTTACAGAAAACAGCATTGCAGTTGAGAGCCTCTTTCTGCTCTTCCTGCATGCGAGATAAGAGCAAGAAGAGGGGTAGTAATGCTAATAATTGCCGACATTCAGTGCCAAGCACTGCTCAAAGCATTTTTATCTGATCGAGACTCTGCAGCAACTAGGTCAGGACCACCCATTAGGTCCTGTCTTGTGAAGGAGGAAACTGAGGCCCCAAAAAATGAATCGCTGTGACCAAGGTTGATGGAGCCAAGATTTTGAACCCTGATGGATGGGAATGCCCAGGTTGAGACTGGAGAGAGAGAAAGAGCCGTGCTGAGAGTTTGTCTCCACTGAATGCAGGGCGGTGAGTGAGGTGTTTCCAGATGAGGGGCGGGGAGTTGGTGGGTGGGATAGATACACAGCAAGAGATAAGTGTGAATTAGGAAGAAGAAAAGTGGTATCTGACACCCATGGGAAGAGAGGACCTTGGCCTTTCCCAGAGCCATGCATCTGAGGACAGTCATGGTGGTCAGTGACAGCCCTGCTGAGTGTCATTCGAAGACACAGGGTGGCGGGGTAGGGGGGAGTGTTGATCAAAGAACTGCTTCAGAGCTGTTAGGAGGCAAGGAGAAGGAGGGTAAGGGGAAAGGGTTGGACAAGGCAAAAGTTAGGGAAGGGAGGACCAACTGATAGATGAAAGGGATCCCTGAAGGAAAAATATGTACCAAAAATCAAAGCTAAAATTATGAATTTTTTTCTAAAATTAAGATTCAAAATTATTTATTTGAAAGAACATGCTGCATCCTGAAAATAGTGACCTATAATGACCAACATCAACTTCAAGTAAAATTATTGTTATCTAAAGAAAATTTCTTTGGGATGCATGATCGAAACATCCAGAGGGGCACAGATGGACTTCATGTGCAGCCAGATGCGTTGGCTTAAATTATTTCATCAGGACCTGGCCCCTCTGACTTTCTCTTATCTCTGTGTCTATCACGTGACTTCACATGTAGGCAAAATACTTCCATATGGTGTTTCCAAGAATATCTCCGCTTACATTATGACAACATAAGAGCCAGCATCAAAACATCTATAACACTCTTGGGAACAGTGGAAGGGAGCGTGTTTCTCAGTGGACAGGCTCAGGCCTCTCACTTGCCGGACATGGGTCACCTGCTCACACCTACTCGGCCCAGGACAACCTCAGTTGGGCTGAGAGTAAAAAGTGGTTTCCCAAGAAAAACACAAATTAGGTCCTTAAAAGGAGACATTAATAAAACTTAGGCAAAACAACTTCTGTCCACCAAAATTATTCTTAGCCTGGCTTTTCCTGCTCCTGAGTTTTACATGGTACTAGAGGGAAGGAAATGGATTCTAAGCACCACCTTGTTTTCCCTCTTAATGAATATGTCTGGCCTTTGTCTGGGGTCCCTGGGAGGGAGCTTGCAGATTGGGAACTTGTCTACACATGAAAAGGTGGCACATCCTGATTCTACAAGGTGAGAACATGGGAATGCTACGCTGAGGCCCTCCCAGGCCTTCTCCTTGTGCCTCTTCATTTGGATAGCCCTGATCTGTCCTCTTCATAATAAGCCTAGAATCAGTCCCCTTTATCCATGAGGGATACATTCCAAGACACCCAGGATCTGACACCTGGGATAGTACTGAATCCTCTGTGTGTGTGTGTATATGTTTGATAAAGCTTAATATATTAGGCACAGTAAAACATTAGCAACAATAATCTAATAGAATGATTATATTGAAAGTTTTATATGAATGTGGTCTGTCTCTCTCAAAATATACCCTATTATACTATATACTCACCCTTCTTGTGATGGTGTGATGCGACACAATGCCTATGTGATAAGATAAATTAAGAGGAATGATGCAGGCATTGAGACACAGAGTTAGGATGCTATGCAAGGGTCACTGTGACACTGATAATCTGAGATAACCATGATGGCTACTAAATGACTAACGGGTGAGTAGGGTATACAGCATGGATACACGAGACAGGGATGATTCACGTCCTGGGTGGGGTGGAGCAGGACAGAGCAAGATTTCATCACACTATTAAGGGCATGAAATTTAAAATTTATGGATTATATGTTTCTGGAATTTTCAATTTAATATTTTTGAAATACAGAGGTAGCCAAAACCACAGAAAGCAAAAGAGTCAGCAAAGGGAGAGAAAGAGCACTTTCTTGAGTGCTAAAAGTTGTTCTAGTGAGCTGTGGAGACTGAGTGGACTCTAGGAGCACCTGAATTGAAAGGGAGTTGGTCAGAAGTGTGGGTGGCTGAGGGAACCCCAAATCTGCAGCTGGGGATGAAGCCAGAGGAGTCTTATGGGGAATGTGCCTTGACCCTGTGCCAAGGCAAGAACTCCAGGTGATTAGCATCGGAATCACGCTCAGTGTCGCAGCCCTCCCTTCCTCACGTCTCTCTGAGTGACTTCAAGTCAGGACTTAGAAGTGTGACTCCCATTCTCACATCACACAAGTGGATCTTTAGAGCGGAAAGGCTCAAGTGCGAAGGAAAAACTGCGAACAGTGGCATGGTGTCTGTCCACTCCTCCATCTGTCCACTCTTCCATCTGTCCATCTTTCCACCTGTCCATTCTTCCATCTCTCCACACCTCCATTTGTCCACTTGTCCATGCCTCTGTCTGCCCAGTCGTCTGTCTGTTCACTCCTCCTTGCAGGGCCACACCTCACTGGCATGTGGCTCATGGCTCATGGCTCATGTAAGAGCTCCCACTGGCCACTGGCTCTCCCAGCTGTCCTGGTTCTACTTGGCTAATGACAGGTGACGTGAGGATGGAAAGTTGCACCCCTCACCAGGGAGGAGCCTGCGTGACCCCCAGCCTTGCTCAGCCTGCCCTGGGTGGGTTAGACAACTGCCTTCTCAGGACCTGGGGTGCTAGCGGTGGGTGACATATTCCTCCCAAAGCCCAGCGCTCCCATGCTGGCACCGTGTCTCAGGGTCTGGACCGGGCTTTGGGATTTCCTGCTTACCCACCTCCTCTCTCCTTTCCTGTTTTCTTCTTAGGCTGTCGTCCTTCTAGTTAGAAAGAAGCAGCAGAGGGTTCCCCTCCATTTTATCAGGATAGTCAGAGGTACTGGGATTCAAGATCAGAGGGCTGGTGTGGAATAAAAACTGTGCTTCTGACCTCTCCTTCTTTTGCACTCTGTCTTTTTGGAATCTGAGAATGGCAGGGAAGGGTACACAAGGATGCAGATGTGTAAGTGATTCTGGCCGGAGTCGTTAATCTTGCCTAGACTTAAGAATTAACCGTCTCTCTCACATTTGCTTATACCCCAGCCTGTGTGCAGATCGTTGTGACCGATCCATCTCATGCATATTAACCAAAAAATACTGGAAACTTTGTCCTGGAAATTCCTCCAAACAGGCCTTCCAGTAACCAGGATGCCAATGTCATTAACAGATACTTTTCCATTTAGTGGCTAAATGGCAGGTCTGTGGGGGACAGTACTGAACCCTGTTTGCTTTTATGGGATGGAAACCTGCTTGGCTCCATCTCCAGCAAGTTCAGCTTCAAAATATTTGCTCTTAAATAGGTTAACTGTTTTCTCCTGACCACACTGCAGCTGGCTGTAAGGAAGGGATGGTTAAGCTGCACGCTCACCTTCCCAGAGAAGAAAGATTCATCCTAGCCGGCTGGCTGAATAGGCCAGGTTGGCCTAAGAGGTCTCAGAGGCAGCCAGAGCCACAAAAAAGGCCCAGCACTGGCCCTTGGCAAAGAGAGGGATGGTGAGAAATGCCCTGGCTTCTCTTCCAGCCCTCAGAAAGTGCCTTCACTAGGCCAGGCCTGGCCCAGTGCCCCACAACGGGAGTCGGGACCAGGCTCCCTGTGACACAGCAGCACAGGAGGGAAGGCAGTGGATCTGAGGACACACACGGTGACCAGTGACCACCGCACCAGGCGATTTAAATAATGGGCCGCCTTAGAAATGGGGCCTCAGTGGGAGGTGCGTCAACACACCTGAATCTTACGGTTCTGGAGTAAAAAATTGTGCATCAGACCTCACTTTCCCTTGCACTCCAACTTTTTGGAATTGAGTATGGCAAGGACAGTGGCCAGTGACCATCTCAGAGGGCACCAGGTAATTTAAATAATGGGCCTTCCTAGGAAAGGGGTGCCTCAGGAGACCTCTCAATATATAGAACAGAGATAGAACAAAGATATGGTCAGGTTTAAGTGGGAAATGACAGAATCGCAATTCAAACTGACTTTGGCTACAAATGGGGACCCACTGACTCACATAACAACAAAAAACTCAAGAGGAAGCAGCTTCAGGCACAGCCAGATTCTGCTTGAACTGTTCTTTCAGGAAAGCTGCCGCCTCTAGGTTCCCTCTGCCCTGGCTTCATTGTCTGGCAGGATCTACCCTTGAACTGACCAAGGGGCACCCAACACCTCCAGGTTAAATCCTACTACATCAGCATCTCCAGCAAAAACCACAGGGGTTTGGGCAATTGGACCAACCTGTGCTCACCATGAAGCAGTCAGCAGGCCGAAAGAAATGCAAGAAACCACTGGGCCAGGTCCATTTCACACCTGGGACTCTTCCACCTTTAAGCAAATCTGAAGAAAGGAAAGAAGCCTGGGTGTCTGGCGATGAGGCCAATCCCTCCCCTTTCCTGAGCCCTGTCAGCTCAGGTGCTCCGGCCTCTCCCTCGTGGTGCTCCTTTCCCAGAGGAAATAAAGGGAACACACTTGAAGCAGGAGGTGGCAACTCCCACAGGTGCCAGTTTCCACAGCACACTCCCTGGCACACATGGCATCCTGCCAGACACTTAGCAGAATGACAGTGACTTATCTATCCACTTGTTCCAAAAGAGAAACATTGGTGTGGGCTGGAAGGTGCACTCTCCTGCCAGGTAGCCAGGTGCCTCCTGAAGCATCAAGATTTAGAACACTTGGCACTCCAGGTATCAGTAGGGTCACCTGTCCTCACCCGCCTACAGGGAACCAGGGACACTAAGACTTTGCTCAGTGCACCTGGACAGAACTCTTGAGGCTGGTCTTTGGGACCAGAGGTCAGAGCTCCTGTGACATTCTCAGCATCACATTATGGATAGGGATACTCTGTAAGGGGGGATGGTGACTGTGACTCCACTGTCTTCTGTCCCCTCTCCATGCACTTCTGCTTTTCCAGTGCGTGCATCTCTGTGCTCGGTAACGCCTGCTGGGGGAAGACAAGGAGTGGGGACAGGCCTAGCACTCCCAGCCCCCTCCTGTCTCCCACAGTCTCCCTCATCTCTTTAGTCCTCTCTCCTCTTGTCCCCTCCCTCCTTCCCCTTGTCCTCTCCTGCATTTTACATCCATCCTGCATTTCCTGGGCACATTCTCAGCAGCTTCACTCATTCTGGACTGCATGGTACCCATCCTGGGTCAGTCTAATAAGAGATTACTAACAACTAATAGTAAAAGAGAACAATTATTATAAAAATAATTCCCAGTGTAATAAAATTGCCAGCATCATGACTCTTGTGCCTTGGGGACATTATTAAGAAAAATAAAGGTTACCTGAATGCAAGGATTGCAATACTGAGACTGTCTGTAATCAAGAATGGGCCACCAAGTGATTACAGGTGGGTAGTGCATACAGTGTGGATACACTGGACATGGGATGATTCGCATCCCAAACCGGATGGAGTTGGGGCTACAAGATATTTCATTACATTACTCAGAACAGAGTACAATTCAAAATTATTTCTGGAAATTTCCATGTCATGATTTTGGACTGTAATTGATTGTGGGTAACTGAAACTACAGAAAAGGAAACCACAGATAAGGAGGGACTTGTCTTCCCTCTCCCACCTCACACCCCTTTTTTGAAGAACAAGATTTGTTTTGATACAAGTGTAATTAACACATATTCAGTAAAATACCTTATGTCACGAAGTGTACCAAGCTCTTCACTATTAGACTCTGCAGATGGTTTCCTGGGTACAAAATATTTATGAATCTTATATTTGTGGCATATGGCCCAAGAGGCAAGTGCAACATGGAGGGGATGTGACTTATCTCCCTGCTGCCTCAGGGGTCATCATGGCCCCACCCTACTCCCTGTCTGTAGGGCATGGGGGTCGGCATGAGGCCCTGACAAACGGCTCTTTTGGACTCATGGCCAGGAGATGGAGAGGAGAAGGGACAAGTCCTCAGGGACAGGGTTGTGCAGAGGCCAGGGCTCTCCATCTCGGTCTCTGCCTCTCTCTCTCCCTCTCCAACTCTCTCTTTACCTCCTGCTGTCCTTCAAATACACCATCAAAAGATGAACAGCTGAATAAAATGTGGTCCCACCCATATGAGGCAACAGTGCTCAATCACAAAAAGGAATGAAGTACTGGCTCATGCTTCAGCAGGGACAAACCTTAAAAGTATTCCATGGAAAAAATCCAGACACACGGGCCACATTTGGTATGATCCCAGTTATATAGGTAATGTCCAGCATAGATGAATCCGCTGACAGAGGTAGATCCGTGATCACTCGGGGCTAGAAGGAAGAGGGGACTGGAGAGTGACCCTCAGCAGGTGTGGGGCATATTTGTGGGAGGATGATGTTCTGGGATCACAGTGGTGATGGCTACACAGATCACACTGTTAACCCCACAGTGCCCTCACTTGACTTACACATATTGATTGTTACAGATTGAGCACTTCGCACCTGGTGGGCAGTGTACGTATGACACTACACAGGGTAAATACACAAAGCCAAGGGGCCCAGCTCTCGCGGCGGCTTACAGGGTCTCAAGGCTGATTTGGCTCCACTGTTCCACGTTTAGATTGGCTGCCAAGGCAATCCCAGGGCTGGTGCCCAGCCGCGGCTCACCAGTGCCAGGGGAGTTTTCCTCGGCAGAAAAACACATTAGTCTCTTCCTGGGCAGACACAGGGCCCTGGTGGCACTGAACAGGCTTGGCTTTCTCTTTTTTTCAAAAGAAGGTTGAACTTGAATTTGAAAAAAACCAGTCCTGGATGGACTGCAATGCTTTGCAGAGTGGCCGTGTGGACTCCTGGCCTTGTGGCAAGTAGTGACATCCTCAGCTGCATGTCACCTGAAGCAACGTCATCTGCATGCTCTGCTGAAGGAGGGGACTAGCATTGGTCATCACCAGCTCCATACTCCCTTCCCCGCCTGTCGTCATCCCGGCACTGCTGCTGTCTGAACAGCTCACGGCAGGGAATGTACTTCCGCTCTTTAAAGATAAACAAGGCTTGTAATGATACCACCAGCCCCTCGAGTCGGCCACGTCCTTCATCTGGGATCCAGCTAAAAATAAAAGATGCCCGTCCCAGAGCTGGGAGGGACACGATGCATCCAGATAGGCTGAACCCCACAGGCGAATGGGACCCAGAATGGTCCTTAACCACAGTCCTCACTGTGCCCTGAGGACTGGGGTTTGACCCCAGAGGGCTCCACTTCTAACAGCCCCTGAGCACCCACTGTGTGCCAGCACATCCCAAAAGCTTTGCAGCATTATTAACTCATTAACTGTCAGGACGGCCCAGTGGGATAAACATCATTACTCGCGCTCCACGCCCGAGGACATGGAGGCGCAGGGAGGCTGCTTACAGTGTCTGCGACAACACGGTTTGGCAAGAGACACAGCCAGCCTGTGACTTCCCTCAGCCATTCTGAGTCCCTCTCTGCCAGGCAGATAGGAGACAGGTCCACACGTGGATGGTCCCTATTTCCGTCCTGAACACTCATGCCACATGCTGGCCTCTGATAAGGACCGGCCTCTGCTCAAGGGCAGGAATGAGAGAACATGAAGCTCCCCCGGGGTGACAAGTGTCAGTGAGGATGCAGAGCCACCAGAAGTCTTGCATCTGCTGGGCCCTGTGGGTGCTGGGCCAGCCCTGCTTGCCTAGGAGAGTTGGAGATGTGGGAAGCCCAGGGGCCCAGCAGTGTGCTCTCGGCATGGCTGAAGGACACAGGACGTCGTGGCATGAGGAGGAGCCCCTGCACCCTGGAAGTGACTTGAGCAGCTTCCACAGTGGACAGAAAGGACAGCAGCAGTGTGCTCCGGCTCGCTGTGGCACAGAGAAGCCAGGCAGGAAGGAATGCGTAGTGGGGAGTCCCACTTACGGAAGTCGGAAATCGAGCGATACTGAACTGCAGTGTCTGTTCAGCGAGCAGGCACGAGCAGCGTGAAAACAGGGACCCGGGGGGAAGCTACGTCCTAGTCCAAAGAACAGTGACTCAGGACGTGAGGAGGCTGTGTTCGGGCAAGGAGAGAGGGAGCCTCCAGGAGCGTCTGCATCCTGCTGCGTGGTAAGAGGGCCAGGGCGGTCAGCTCCTAATCACCTGCTAAAAATCATCAGTGTGTGTTGTGCACTTTCCGAATGTGTGTTCTGTTTAAAAATTTTGTAAAATAATGGTTCCACCCACATGGTGGTGGCCTCCCTCCTCTACATCGTGGGGATCCCTCATGTCCCTCCAACACCTGTCCCCAACTCCATGTTAGGCTAAACCTAGTGACTTCGGGCCACTTTCTGTGTAACTACAAGTTTGCCTCTGTCCCACTTGTCAATGAAGGGGATGGCTTCTACAACCCTGGGAGAGGGGCTGATGGGGTCAGGGATGATGGCATTTGTTCCATCATCTTAGCGGGAGTCCCCTCCTTGTAAGCTAGTGTTCCAGCTTCAGTTGTTTTTCTGAGGTACTTGGGCTGGAACCCATGGGGCGCTATACCCACCAAGTCACGTCCCCAGTCCTTTTCATTTTAGTTTGAGGCAGGGTCTGACTAAATTGCCCAGGGTGGCCTCAGACTTGCAATCCTCCTGTCTGTGCCCCCAGGAGCTGAGGTCACAGGTGTGCCCACCATGCCTGGCCTGGCCAGTCTACTCTGTAAACAGAGGTCCAGGCCCGGAAGAACCTGCCCTGGTTCCTGGGGGTGCTGCGTTCCTGCAGCCACCAGCAAAACCTACTCTTGGAGAATTTTCTTTTCCACCCTCGGGAGGGGAAGACGGAATGGTTTTCTCCTCAGTGTCCAACAACAAGCCCAGGTCTCGCCCCACAGAGGAAAACACTGTTTGTCCTCACAGCACTTGGGTTTATTTTGTTTGCTTAGGCATTTGCTCTTCTCCCTGGTCTGAGGTTGAGAACATTTTCGGTCCTTGCGGCTTGCGTGTGCCCTGGGTGGCTGTCCTGTTGGAACAGAACCTGCGCCCTGGCCCTGCGGAGTAGTGCAGGTGGTCAGTGCTGCTCTGGGGCAACATTTCTCTCTCTCTGGGGGCAGCTACATTCTTTTGAGTTTGGTCGCACCTGCTTCTCCCCAGGCTCTGGCTGGGATAGGATTAAAGCCTAAAGCAAACAAATCAAACCATCGCTGAGCTTGCAGGTGCCTGTGAGGGGCCCAGTGCTACCTCCCTGTCTAGACTGACCTCGCTAATTCTCACGCTCCCCTCTGCAGTAGATGCCACAGCTTTTGTGCCCATTTTCTAGAGGAGGCCACTGAGGCACAGAGGTTCAGCAACTTGTTCCAGGTGACACAGCTAGTTACTGGCAGAGGTGGGACTTGAACCCCTAATATTTAAAGTTTCCAGGGCTTTGCTCTTAATGACTGCTTCCTTCTACCCCTCTGGAGAGATGGCGTCCCTGCCTGCCATGGGCCTTGGGTTCTGGATCCCACCCTTTCTGCCCGTCTTCAAGAATCCACTGGTTACTCTGCAACCCCATGCCAGCTCCGTGTCCCCACTCCAAGGGCCGCCCTGTGACTGTCACTGCTCCACAGGCCCGAGGACTCGAGCCCAGACACAAATGCACTCAGAACACAGAGTCCCAAAACCTAGTTTGCTTCCCACAAGGATGGAAGGTCACCTTGTGTTTTTATTTTACATTGAGGAGTCCACAGAGGCAATCAAAAAGAAGAAAAATAGGTGAGTGGTAAAGTAAGTTATTAATCATACCACACTGGAGAAAACCCACAATGCACTGTGACAAGCGCTGTCATATATTTAACAAGTAGTTATGGGGCTCCTGCTGTGTGTCAGGCATGGTTCTAGGCTGCGGGGACATAGCATTTTCCCTGCCCTCACAGAATTCAGGTGACATTCAGGGAGACTGACCATATGCAAAATGAGGCAGCAAATATGCAGAGAATAGCAAGAGACTGGGGTCGGGACCCCTGAGCTGCCGTGATTTGCAATTTCAAATCAGAGTTAAGAAGGGCCTTTGCTGAGAGGGTGACATTTGGTCACAGATCTGAAGTGAGGAGGAAGCCTTGGAGACATCTGGAGGAAAACCATTGCAGGAAGAGGAGAACAGCAAGTGTAAATGTCCTGAGGCCCAGGAGTTAGAGAAACAGCAGGGCCCACTGTGGTCAGGTGGGGCTACAAGAAGCAAGGCAGGTGCTGCGTGTAGGGGTCCTTGTGGGACTCTGATTTTTACTTGGAGTCGGATGGAAATTGTTATACATTTTTAAGATATAGAGTTGTCACCTGCAGCATCTTAGGAGTTTGGCAAAAGGATGATGAGTGACGTTGCAGCTTCACTGATGTTAACAGCATGCACTCAAGGAGATGGAGTGTGGGCCGAGAGAGACGGACAGGCAGCCTCTGATCTAGAGCTGGTATTTTTGTGGGGTCTTGAGTGTCTTCAAGATGGGGCGATCTAGGCTGTGACTCCCACTGCCTGCCAGGTCACCATCTGGTGGGCTGTAGAATGCAAACTGTTCACCTGTGTTCCCAGTGGAGCTCTGCTGCCCACTTCCTGGAGAATGGGGGTCTGCGGAAGGAAGTGCAATCTACAGGAGAAAAGCATGGCCCAGGGCCCAATTTACAGGCTTATGGTGTCTTTAAGACTCTTAGGAATTTTGTTTTTTGAGTGAATTTCCTGGAAAGGAAGAAGGCTTCAGTAACTTTTGTGTCCTGAAGCTATAGTTTTTATTAAAAGTATGATTTTAAAATTTTTAAATTTTAAAAATTCTTCCTTGTCTCCTTTCTACCTATCTTTACTTCCTCTATCCTACCTCAAAGTGACAGTCTGTTTTATGGTGTGAAATGCCTCTCTAGTTGCTGATTAAAGATCACAGTGAAGGAGCCAAGGGAGAAATGGAGGTGTGTGTCTCGGGCTGGAGGTGTGGCCGGGGTGACAGCAGTGGGGTGGTGACAGGTCAGGCATGGATGCATTTCCAGGGCGGAGCTGGAGGAGAGAGGTACGCAGAAGGGGCCAGGCGAGAATGCTGCCTTGAGGGGCTGTGGCCCTGACATTGGAGGAGGAGGAGGTGCTGCCCAGGCACTCAAACTATATCAAGGTAGAGAGATCTGAAGGCACATGGATTGCTGGGTCCTGGGAGCTCTGCTCGTCTTCATCCAGGTAGAGAAGGGACCGGTGACAAGTCCTAGACATGCAGCTAGGAGGGGACAGAGCCAGAGGAGTGAAGAGACTAAGTAAAGGTCACTTGTTTGAAGTCCCCACAATGGACCTGGCAGAGTTCCTGCCACAGCCTCTAGAGGTGCCTTTGGTGTGTACCGGGGTAGCCTATGGGCTGGTTCCTGGCCAACCTCGAGGTGTGGCAAATGCTCTTCCACAGCCAGCGCTCTGCTCCAGGCGGCTTCATGGCAGCTGAGCAGGGCTCCGCTTCCTATCCGATTATTGTGCCATAAAACTACTGAGTATGTTTTATTGCTGCCATGGTCCTGGTGGAAGAGGCTGTCGGCTTGGCTAACAGCAGCCTTCGCAGGCCATTAGCTGACCTTGCCTCTTCCTCTGGTGAGTACGAGCCCTGTGGCCACAGGCTGTCAGACCCTTTGAGGGCTCCTGTCCATGGCTCAGTGCCTGAGTAGTCACAGGTCCTATGGGGTGGCTCGGGCTGGGGGCTCTCGAGGAAGAAGGCAGACAGGATGGGGTGAGGGAGTGGGCACCTCAGAGGGGCCCGCTTAGGTATGGAGTTCCTGGAGACTATTTCAGAGAGGGACAAAATTCCTCCCTAGACAGATCTTAGAAGTCACAAGTCTGCCTCTCTGTCCACTGTGGGTCTCAACCCATGTGAGCATCTGCTCCTGTGCTGGAGGGGGTGGGATTGGAGAGGGCTTCATGGAGGGAGGTGGCTGGAAGCTTGTTCTTGAAGCATTCATCAATGCACTTCAGGAAGCTGCAGGAGATGGAAGCTGCAGAGAGGGTGTTCCAGGCATGAGCTGGGAAGGCGAGACCAAGGCAGTGAGCAAGGCAGACCTGTGCTGGGCATCTGGCCACTGGCTGAGGAAGCTGTGGCCTCATGTAAGCGGCTCCAACACCAGGCTAGAGACTTTGTTTTGGGTTGGTTGGTTTTTCCCCTTAATAGTGGAATTGATGCTGCATCCCCAGCTCCTGCAGAGGCCAGGCAGGTGGTCCCAGCTGGGAGTACCCAGCTAGGCACTGTGGCCATGACCTGGGTGGAGCTGGTTAGAAAGGTCACATTCCCATGCTTGGGACCTGGGCTCCAGCAGCAGCTTCCTTGGCAGCTCATGGTGCACAGAGGAGCACATCGCTTGCTAAGGGGCACATCCACACAGCTGCCCTCTCAGGAGCAGGGAGAGGGAACAGCCCATCAGCTTCGGGGGCTCTTCTGACTTAGAAATCAGAGATTTGGAGTCTGGGGCTCTGACTGGATGGAAAGACAAATTGCCGTGGTGGGTGTGCTGGTTCAGTGGTGTGTGGTGGAGCAAACCAGGACCCTTTGCAGGACTTGGTGGCCCCACAGTGGCCCTGGGTATCTGCCTCCCTCCCACCTGCTCACTTCTTGGAGGGGAGGAGGAAGGGCAGGGACACAGGGACACGTCAGGGCGGTCAGTCTCCTGGCCTGCAGGATGGGACAGTCAGAAGACAGCCTGTGGGCTTCACTTCTGTGGGAGGAAGAAGGAGGGGAAGGGTGGAGGGAGAAGTCCGAGTTGTGGGGCCACATCCAGGCTGGGGTGTCCAGGTTGATGCCTGAAGAAAGGGTCTCTGGGGTCTTCAAGGTGCCAGGCAAAGCCATGGGGGGGGCAAAGGAAGGTTCAAGGGAACAGAGAAAAGGCAGCAGATTTGGGGGGCCCCCAGGGTGGCCTGTCAACAGGCAGGTTATGGACAGGGGAATATCTTTGGGGGCACAGTCCTGGGGTGGGTGGCCCGAGGCTGAGTTGTGGGAGCTTTGTGCCATGATGGTGACCGGCAATGCCCCTGAGAGCCGAGTTTGTTCGGAGCATTTGTTAAGAGCGTCGTGGAGGGAACCAACCTCCTTGGTTTTCCTCACAACCCCTAGCCAGGCAGGTGTCATTTGCCTTCTGATGAGGAAGAGGAAGAGGTGGCTGGGAAGCCAAGCTGTGCGGCCCCACAAGGTGCAGCTCATGGCGATGGAGCCAGGTGGACCTGGAAGTCCGGGGCCGGAACTTTCAGGGCTCAGGTTGGCTGGGATGGGGAGAGGTTAGCTCCACCCAGGCAGGAGTGGCCCTTGCCAGGCAGATGCACCACATCTCCACGGCCTTCCCAGAGAGGGGTTTGGAGGGAACATGGCCCAAACCATGGGCCGCTTCAGACGCATGCTTGGCTTAAACAGGTGGTTGTCCCTTCTTCTCCCTTAGTCCTAGACAGAAATCCACCCTACTCTGCCTTTCCAGGTCACTAGCAAGCACGTGTGGGCTGTGACTCACAGGTGCCAGGCAGGCAGGGACTGTGAGGTATGAACATGCCTACCATGTATGTGCACACACAAGTGCTTGCAATCACACTCTTATACACACTCATATGTATACACTGGCAAAAGCACACAGATACACACACACACCCTCACAAACACACACTTTCCCACATAACCTTATTACTTATCCACGTACACTTATTAAACACACACACACACACATATACACACTGTGATCCAGAAAACTACCTACTACATCCCTGGCCCAGTGAAGACATCCTTCCAACCCAAAAAACAGTTCACAGCACCAAGACACACAGCCTCACCCACAAACACACACACCACAAACACACTTGTCATCTGCGTGAAACCCAAACACATCCCCAGGTATGCTTTCAGAGTGCTACCACCTGCCATTCGTCTGTTTTCAGTCACCAAGCATCTGGGCTGCTGTCAGCTGTGTCAGAGGACAGAGTGACAGATTCGTGGGAGCTGAGCAGAGCTGCCAGGAGAGAGCGGAGGACATGCAAGTGTTGAGGAAAGAAAAGGAATCTGCTTTGGAAAGTTGAGAAGACCAGAGATTCATTCACTCACTCACTCACTCATTCATTCATTCATTCATTCATCCATTCATTCATACATTTTGCTTTAAAGAATACTTTTATCGGGCTGGTGATATAGCTCAGAGGCATAAGCGCCTGCCTGGCAAGCGCAAGGTCCTGAGTCTGACTCCTGGTACCCACATATAAAAAAAAAAGAATAATTTTATTTACTTTTCACGAGTTATCTGTCTCCCCCAGTGGAATAGAAGCCCTTCCAGGGTAGGAGTTTATTTCTCCCGTTGCTTTGTCTAGGCTGACTTGAATGGGGTCTGACATACATCCAAGCTTTTAATAAATAACTGGAATCAGTAAATGCTGACATGACATTGTCCTCCCTAAAGGACTCTGCTGGAGGAGCTTTGGCTTGTATTCATATGATGAATTGTTTCAAAATGTTCACAAGGAGTTAGGATCTTTTTTGCCCTGTTTTACTCTCCTCGTTGCTGAGACAAAATACCCAACACCCGCAAGTTAAGGGAGGAAAGGTTTATTTAGCTCAGTTTGTAGAGGTTTCAGTTCATAGTTGGCTGGCTCCAAGGCAGGGTGGCATGGCAGAGGGGCATTGCAGAGGGGAAATAGTTAATGGCAAAACAGGGCAGACAGCAAGCAAGTGACAAGTGGGAAGAAGTGCACTGTGGCCCTCTTTCTGTCCCTTATATTTTATCCACCCAGGGTGGGGCACCCTTAATCCTACCCAGGTCTATGCCAAACTTATCAGTGACTGATTTACTAATCACACAAAATTAATCCCAGCATCACACACTCTAGATCCAGCCACCTCTGAAAATTCCCCACCTATGACCACATGAGGCTTTGAGGGGTACATCTAGACACAAGCCATAACATGCCCCTTTCTAAGCAGAGGGTAAAATTAGTAACTTTTCCCTTGGAAAGAGTGGCTTGGAATAACCAAGTTAGGGAGATCTGAGGTTCCAAAACCTACCTTGTGATTTCAGAGCTACAGAAAAGGAGGAAGGAGAGAGAAGGAAGAAAGGAAAGAGGAGACAGAAGGAGGGAAGGGTGGAAGGGAGAGACAGGAGAAGGACGCAGCTTGGAACACAGAGAGAGACTGAAGAATCAAGATGACATCCTCTGAGATGACCTGGGGCTGTGTCCTAAGTGTCCCCCGGGAAGGATGCAGCCCCAAGGACAGAAGGGAAGTCAGGAATGAGTGGGGGCTGCCTCACTGTGTGGTTTTGTGTACATCCTTTCATGGCTCTGGGCCTCAATTTCGAATAAACTCCAGGGTGAGCCAGGGCAGGGTTTTCCCAAGAGGCCTCCACAGGTTTCAAGTGACAGCCAGACACACATTTATTATTTGAGTAACTATGAGAAAAGACAAAACCTAGCAATGAGGTCATGATTATTATTCCCAAGGATAAGATTTGCTTATGAGAGAGTTATTGTAAAGTTGGTTTGAGGAGACACGGGTAATAAGGCCAGGTTAGAGCAGATACAGCACGCTACCGGCAAAATGAATGGGGATGTTTGGGGATGGTGGCCTGGGTGACCTCAGAGGAGCCTGCTGGCTGTGACTTCATGGTGTACAGGGTCCTGGTCAACAGGCTGGAGGACAAGGAAACTTGAAGAGGGCCCCATAGAGCTCTGCACCCCTCACTGGCCCTGGAAAAGGAAGGTGCTCCCCCCAAGTTCTGCATGGGGTAGCAGCTGTCCTTGTCCTCATGAAGCATCTCGCATGCGTGAGATGAGTCTGATGGTGGAGGCCATAGTCTCCAAGCCTCCCCACTGGCTGTCCCCTCCTTGCCCACTCCCCTCATTCAGGTCTCACTCTTGTGTCACCTGCTTGGGAACCATGATCTGGGCTTGTTTTCTTGCTGCCGTCATTGGCATCTTGATTATTTGTCAGTGTAGTTGAGGGTCCATCTCCGCTAGGAGGGGCCGAGTCCAGGATGCTTGCTGCCTGGTCCTACTGAGGCTCTGATTTCTGCTAAATGAACAAATGAAGGGCCAGATAATATCCTAGTCACCCGCATCTACCTCCTAAACACACTTTCTGTTTCATGTCCAAGCCTTGTTATGCTTGGTTTTTCTTTCCTTCAGGGCCGACCTGTGGATGGCCACATGGTAGCCAGAGCTGGCATCAGCATGTTTCATGGTGGCAGGTAGAGTGAGTGTTAGGACCTGTGGCCACGGTCCACAGAGTGCTTGTCAGGTCCCCACATACCTGCCCTGGCTTTGGGGTGTCCTGTCAGACACCAAGCAGCCACCAGGAGGGAAGCCCCAGTCCCTCTGGATACCTGGCAGATTTGCTTACAGCATTTGCATTCAACCAAAAGCCTGGTGGAGACAAAAGCTCTGAAGCCCAGCTGCCAGTGGAGGCAGACTGGCTTGTAGGTTTCCATGGAGACCATGGAAGCACATCTGTCCCCCTCACTTCCCAGGGAGGGAGTCGGCTCTGAATCCACAGTGCTGGGCCTGGGGCCTTCTCTGGGTGAGCCCAGGTGGGGTCCCCTCTTCCCAGGGGAGTACAGCATGGAGGGGGGTGTCTGTTCTATGTAGGAGGAGACAGCCAGGACAGAGGGACAGCTGGATGCAGAGTGGACTCATGGGGAGACAAAGTCCCATGGTGTCCCACATGGATGGCACATAGGATCCCGGGGTCTGGGGCGGGGGTCCAGCCAGAGGGACCACACGAGCAGTTGCCAGCGTGTTCAGTTAAGAAAATCATATCTGCCGCCGTGGTCCAGATCACAGGCTGTGGGAAGGAACTGGCCCAAAGATTTATGAGCGCTATTTGCAAACCAAAGCAGGAGTAGGAGCCCTGCACCTCCAGGGCGTGGCCCAGCAATGTGAAGGAGCAGAGGGAACGGCCCAGGATGACGGGGGCCACCACGCAGCTCCGCTGGGCATCACTGGGGGCAGGCACATGGCCAAATATGCAGATTTTTCTAGAGAAGCTGGAAATCGGGTTTCCATCTAAATTTGTTGATGCTGACAGTTTCACCTTTTTGACTGGGTTTGGCCTTATATTGACCAGCCTGCATCCTCCGCATTCAAGCTTGGGCTAATCTCTTCCCTAGGAGAGGATCTGACCTCAGTTTCCTCACCTGTCAGCCTAAGGGGTTGAGCTGGATTATCTGTAGAACACATGGGGGGGTGCTGGAGCTGTGGCCTGAATGCAAGTCGAGTACAGGGCCAGCTTGATGGGCACAACTGGAGTCCCAGGGTGACTGCTCTGCCGCCCTGGCCCCTGGCCCCTCGCCTATCCATGCTGTAGCAAGCAAAAGTTGAATGCTGGGTCCTCCAGGTGCCGGAGGTGGGCTGTACCTCGAGGACCCATGCCAGAGCCAGGCCACCATCCATTTTAATTGGTCAGTAGACTCAGACTAAGCCACCAAGTCCCACACAATCCATCCAGGCAGGATGCAGAGGGATAGCCCTGATCTGGCTTTGGGCTCTGAACAGAGAGTAGATTTCCCTGACTTCCCCTGTTTGTGTGTGTGACAGTGTCCTTGCAGCTGCTACCTGCCAGCTGCCATGGCCAGAGAATCCACAGGTGACACATGAGTCTGTATGGGAGGTGTACAGACCCCCCTACAAAGGGGGGCAGGCTCCTTGTCCCCATCAAAGAAGGCTTGCAGAGTTGGCCTTTCCAAGATTCCCATCTGAGGATATGGAGGGTTTTGAGAGGCAGCCTGTGAAGCCCCTGTCCTTGCTGTCACCTAGCAGCCCACGCAATGCTGGGGCTCCTTCTCCAAGAAGAGCAGTGTGTGCTGAGGTCTGGGTCATCTGCAGTCTTCCAGGTTTTTTTGTTTTTGTTTTTTGGCTTTTTTTGGTACCGGGAATCGAACTCGGGAACTTATGCTTGCCAGGCAGACGCCATGCTGCTGAGCTAGATCCCCAGCCCAATAAATCTGCAGTTAGGAACTTTTTTTTTTTTGGTACCAGGAATCAAACTCAGGACCTTGAGCTTGCCAGGCAGGCACTTGTGCCGCTAAGCTATATCCCTGGCCCAGTCTTCCGGTTCTTACAAGGCAAGTACAGCACAGAGGGAGACATGAGAGCCTGGGACAAAAACGGGACACTGTGTCTTTGAGAGACAAAGACAAAATATGCATCTGTTCCCAGGTATGCAAAAACATCTGCACACAGCTATATGCAGCAGCTCTAATTGCAGCAACATCTTGGGACCAAACTACTCTTACATCTCCATCGGAAAGAATGACTCAGAAACTGCCATCTGCCATATGGTGAACCCTGGTCCACCACCAAAACAATGAGGCAGTGAGAAATTCGTGGAGAAGAAATGATCTCCATGCAGAATGAAGTGAAAGAAGCAAGCTCTGTGGGGCAGTGCGTCAGCCAGGTTCATCAGCCAAAGTGGGGCCACACTCATTCCTCACATATTTATTGATCAGAAGCCAGGTACCAAGAGTTAGCCCTGACCCTGAGGGCTCAGCAGGGAAAAAGCATGCAAGGTCCCATCCATGCGCAGCTTCTGTAAATTTTTTTCTTCATTTCCTTTCCTTGTTCCCTCCTTCCCGCCCTTCTTTTCTTTTTTGCATTGATGCTATATATGAAGACAATCTTGGAAGACCGTCCAAGAAATGGGTGCCTGTGGGGAGCTGGAAGGGAGAGGCGCTCTCCCAAAACACACCCTTCTGTGCTCCGTATCCGCCTTGAGTATCTGACCTCCTACCAGGAGTTTCAGTAGAAGCCTGGGAACCAGAGCAGTAGGCCCTGGCCACATCCAGGAGGGTCATCTGCCTTCCAGGTCCTCTCCCTAGGCACTGAGTCCATGGATGAGAAAGGCTCATGGTGTTTGCCCAGGGCTGTTTGTTAACACAAAATTCTGTGGAGGGAGCGCTGGGATGATTCTCATTTGACAGATGAGGAAAGTGATGGCCCAAGGCTTAGAACATTTCCACCTTGTACAATGTTCTGGATTCCAAGTACCCGTGTTCTGCAGGTCACCACCTAGGAACAAAACCAACCAGCTCAGGAGAAGGGAGGGATGCTCACCATCTAGACATAAGTGACAGTGTGTGTGTTACTCTAGCAGAAAATAGGATGATGGGTGGGTAGTCTTAGGGGCAGAAAGGCACAGCTTTCAATTTTTGTTAGAATGGCACGGGACTGAAAAAAAAGGCAGAGCATGTCTTCAGAAATCATCTAGTCCTGAAATTGCAAAGAAGTGTTGATTCACTCGGTCTATAAACACATGTCCATGGGGTGTCCTCTCTGACCCAGGGACCTGCAAGGAGCTGAGCTGTGAGTAACACCAAAGGCCCATCCTCAAGGGGCTGGTATGTGTTGGGAGAAAGCCATGTTTCAGGCAGCTTTCTGTCACTGGGACAAATACCTGACACACAGAACTTAGAGGAGAAAAGGTTTGTTCTGGTTCATGGCTTCAGAGGTTTCAGTCCATGGTTGTCCAAGGCAGAAGGGCATGGAGGAGCAAACTGCCCACCTTTATGGCAGCCAGGAAGCAGAGAGAAAGCAGGAGAGTCAGAAAGGGGGTCAGGGAACAGATTGATATGTCCCCAAAGTCACCCCCATGACCCACCCAGACACTAGTGTGCTTTACTAGTCCCCTAGGCATCTCTTAAGCCAATCAAGTTGACAGTCAAGATTCACCATCACAGATGACACCCAGAATGCATCAGAACTGGATCATCAGGATGATTCTGCCCAGGGGACATGTGACGAGGCCCAGAGATACTTTGGGTCACCAAGACTGGTGGTGGGGGTCCCTCCAGCATTCAGTGGACTGAGCTCATTTGCTAGGGCAATGGTAACAAAGCTCCACAAACTGGGGGCTTTCCTCCAACATGAGCTCATCTTAACTCATCGCCATGGGTGACCCTCTTTCCAAATGCAGTCCCACTCTGAGGCATTAGGGATAAAGACTGTAATATGTGAATGTTGGGAGAACATGATCAACCCATACTAGGGGCAGAAGCCAGAGATGCAGCTAAATATCCCACCTTGCTCAAGAAAGCCCTGAAATCATCATGCCTGAAGTTAACTGAAGCCAAGCTGAAGTTCAGGAGCCCTGTGATAGAGTCAGGGGTTCTGAGGGCAGGTGATCTTAGGCAGAGTCTCACAAGGAGATCTCCATCTTGACTCTTTTGGTTGTGTAAGTAACAAAAACCCAAACCAAATGGACTAAAGTGAACAAAGTGTATGTTAATTTATGTGAATGAAAACTTGAGATATTTATGACTTCAGGTGTGGCTGGATCCAGGGTCTAAGTGACCTGGATTCGGGATTCCGGAAACATGTGTCCATTTCCCTCCATCTCTCAGCTCTACTTTCCTCCAGATTCTCAGCTGGCAATGATGGAAGAGAGGATGGCCAGAAACTTCAGTCCCCATTCTGCCCTCTGGGCAACTCTCATTCCCAGTTATGTCAACAACAACCCCAGGATGGGCTCTGATTGGACCAATTCAGGTCACACATGAGTAGCCTCCATTGGTGACTGAAGCTAGACAGTAGAGGGGCCAGGCCTGGCTCACGCGCTATTACGGCATATATCTAGGTGTCCCTCTAAAGCCCATGTGCTCATAGGTGCAGCTTTGGGAGTGACTGGGTCATGGGTGTGTGGTACTGGATCATGTGTATGAGACATTGGGTCGGACCACTGATTGGTTTAGCATAGTTCTGGGTGTGGGTGGTGGACTTCCTGAAGAGGGAAGGACCCACTCTGGGTGTGGATGGCACAAATCAATAGAGTCGTAGCCTGGATGGAACAAAAAGGGAAGAAGGAAGGCTCGCTGCTTCCTGCCTGCCCTGCCATGCACTGTTTCTCCTCTGTGATGCCCCTTTGCCATGCCACCTTACCTTCAAGCCAGCAACTACAGACTGAAACCTCTACGAGCTGTGAGCTTAAAATAAACCTTTCCTCCTCTAACTTGTGGGTGTCAGGTATTTTGTCTCAGCAATGAGAAAGTGATGAGGACATTTCCATCCCCGGACCCACCCAAGGCAGGTGGATGAGCATGGGGGAGAGAGCCAGTCCCGACAATCATAGCACAGGACCTTGCTGCAGAAATCCCCATTCCCAGGACAAGCACCCCAGGGACAACGCTCTCCCTGCCAGTGAGATGTGGTTTGGACTCATTTCTCACGCCAAATGCATCCAGACAGCACGTGGCTTGTTAGGAAGAAGGATGAGTGGGTGCACACTGCTGGATTTTAATGGTTTAAAATGGCGTCTCCTCCATCTGTTTAGGATTGCTATTCCTCAAAGAATTCCACTCAGTGCGATAAGTGTTAATACCTTATTTCTTGTGGGACTGTGCAGTCTGGAGTTGGAATTGATTGTGCACAGAATAAAATAATTTGCTTTTTATCAGCATCCTCCACAGAAACTTGTCTGTAGCCAGTGCAGACCTGGGAGGAAAGCGAATTTAGCTTCGCCTCCCTAATCCTCCATTGGTCCGTAAATCACCACCCATCACTCAGGGACACTCAGCCAGAAATGAGCGTCGCTCTGCATTCATAAACACAGAGTTATGGTCGCTGTCACCTCCCACTGATGGCTCCTTTAGGGCCAGATGAGAGCAAGGCTTAAGAGTCGTGCTTGTGGAAAGTGGCAGGGCCTGAGGGCGCTGCCAACATGAGACTATGCCCAAGAAGCAGCCACTAATCCCCTAAATCACTGAAGGCCAGGCCCTGCACAGGGTCCCTGACTCCCATAGTCAGAATCCACGGCCACCTCCTGTGCCCTGAGCTAGCAGCCAACTGTTGATTTACAGACTACCTATGTGTTTCCATTTGGTGCATAAAAAAATGTCACCAAATCTCACTAGGAATGTCTATGCGAAAGTTCGGATTTAACACTCTTCTTGAAAGTTAAGAAGTCCCTGCAATATGGCTGGCATTGAGGAGTAGCACCCACCCAACCTCTCCAGTTCACCCTACCCTTGCCAACCCCTGGGAGCCTCTTTATTCTGTGTCACCTGCCTGGCCCTCTTGCATGTGCCTGAGAGCCAAGAGCCTCAAGAGCCCACGGCAGGAGCTCAGGTTCTGAAGCCAGGTAGAGCTACTGTGGCTGGCTCCTCTGCTCGCTCCCTCACTGGCTACCACAGCCAGGGGTGTGTGTGTCTTGGTTTCCTCATTCATAAACGGGCATTTGCATGGCACCAGTGGCCAGGAAACATGAAGGAGTTCATGGTGATGCAGCAAAACCTCATGGTGGCAGGAAGGCAGCCACATCAGAGCTGTCCCTGCCAAGGCCCTGGGTTCCTGTGGCTTTCATATCCTTCTCACCGTCCTGCATCACGCTGCGGGTTGAATTATGTCCTCCAAGAAGAAATATCCACGTTCTCCCAGAACTGTGAACGGAACCTCACATGGAAAAGGGGTCTTTGCCGATGTAGAGTGAAGGAGCTCAAGGCGAGCACACCCTGGGTTACTGAGGGGGCCCTCGAGCCAGCGGCAAGTGTCTTTATGAAGGACAGAGAGACAGGGATGGTAGTGCATGCTGTCATCCCAGCTGCTCAGGAGGCTGAGGCAGCAAGACCCTGTCTCTAAATAAAAAGGGCTGGGGGTGTAGCTCAGCTGTTCCTGGGTTCAATCCCCAGTGCCACCAAAGGAAAGGAGGGAGGGAGGAGAGAAGGGACACACAGGCTAAAGCCATGTGAAGATGGAGGCAGACACCCCAGTGTTCGGCCACCATCGCAGTGATGCGGCAGAACGGATGCTCTCCTGGAGGCTCAGAGGAAGCACAGCCCAGCCGACAACTTGATTTCAGGCTTCTGGCCTCCAGAGCTATGACAGAATAAATTTCTGTTGTTGCAAGCTACCCAGTTCATGGTGATTTGTGACAGCAGCCCCAGGAATCCAATGGAGACTCGAGGGTGCTGGACTCTGTGTTTTCCGCCATTTCCCACTCAGTGTCAGGTGCTTGGGACAGGACTGTCGGGTGGCTCTGGAATACTTGGAAATGTATGGATGCCTCACCTGCGGCCACCACAAGAAAGCAAGGGCCTTTCTCAAGAGCTCTAGGGCTGGGGACATCCTCACCCTGACAAAGCAGCCAGGCCTGATGGAGATAATGTGGCTCCCTCATTTGGGGGGAGGGATGAAAGAGCTTCCTGCCTCAGCCTAGCTCTGCCCCCAGAATTACACCCTGTGCCTGTGTGTAGGCAGGACCAGCTCCCTAACATGCAGGGCCCAATAGAGAATGGACTTGGGGTCCCTTTGTTAAATAACAAGAGTTTTAAAATGGCTACAGTAGATCTTAAGTCATGGGCACTGTGGGCCTGCCCAGGTAGCACCTCACAGTCCCTAACCCTGAGCTTTACCCTCCTGTGAGGGAGCAGCAGAAACCAGGTCGGCAAACCCACACATAGATGAACAGTTCCTTGTGGCCACCCTGGCTCCTGAGAATCCTCTTCTGTCCCATGGAAATGGGAAACAGGCCAAGTAACCTCTCAAGTTTGCACAGCTGGTTTATGTCGTAAACAGACTGTGGGCCCCTAGGCAATTTTACCTACTGTACCTCAAGCAGTTGCCGAGAGGTTACATGCTCTGCTTCGCACCTAGTTATTCCTTTAATCCTCCAAGGACAATCCTCGTGGGAAGGAGCCACCTGTGTAAAGAGGGGGCGATGAGGTTCCTCCCCCGGACCGGCTGCTGGGTGCCCTGCTCTGCACCTCCCCCACCTCCCACCGCGCCTGTACCCCTTGTCAGTCCCACTCTCCGCCTGCTGTTTCCCAGCTCTGTGTGCCACGCCTGGCACAGCTGCTTGCGGAATGAATCTCTGGTTCTGCCTCAGTGTCCTCTGCTGCAGACTCCAGAGCCCTTGAAATCGGTTCCACCGAACAGAATCCAGCAGGCCAAGGGAGGCTGAGCTGCCTGAGTGCCAGTGTGACCCAGGAGGGCTGGCGACTCGGTGCCCTCCCTCCAGCCCCGTTACACCAGGAAGATGAGACAGATGGAACCCAGGGCCCGGGGTAATCAGTGCTCTGAATGGGGGTCTGATTACCTGCCTCGGGAACGTTGATTTATAGGCGATTCTTCTCCAAGTCGGGATTGCAGCTAATTTCCCGACAGTCTTAAATCATCTCCTGCACGCAGCAAGGGAACTCGAGGCGCCGTCTATCATGCGCCTCCAGTAACCACCGACTTGATTAAAATGAGGACAGCGAGCAGAGCCCACTCCTGGGCTGCCTGGGCGGGGCTGCGGCTGGCAGCACCGTTCATCCTGGGCCGCGGCAGCCCACACACGGCTCGCTTAATTTCACGTTTGGCTGCTGATGGGTTTTCATTTATAGATAATATAAACAGGTTGACAGGGCCCTAATTAACTGATTTGTGGTCCTTTGGGAACAAATGGTTATTAATATTCATAAACATTTGTAACACGCAGGCAGATGCCTGGCGCTGACATGATCATAATATGTCCTCCGCTGTGCGCCCCTGAGAGGCCTGATTGGTCTCTGGTCTGTGGACTCCACAGAGCACTGCCAGGTGCTGATCATGGTCCCTCTCCAGGAGCCTGTGCCTCTCTTGATGGTGGCCTTAGCGCGTGATTTGCTGACTACAGCTCGCTGATCTGGCCACAATCCTCTTCTCCCTGGGTGTCCTTGGCTCAGCTTTCCTCCAATCCCCCTCTCAAATCTCCTTAGAGACAAACAGAATTTCCTCCTCCTCTGGGAAGGCTTCCCATATTGATCTCTGCCCACAGTGTCACCGTTTTTTTTCCAGATAATAATCACTCAATGCTAGTGAATGTTCTTCGATTTCTTTTTATCCAAGAATGTTCTGGCTCATGAACTTTTCTGGAAATCAAGGACAAGCCTACTTGTTCCTTCTGCGGTGGCTTTCTGTTATGCAGAGTCCGTCATGCAGTGAAAATTAACAGCAGAGGCAGTAATGGAGAGTATCTGTTGTGCCCTCAGCATATGCCAAGTGTCTTACCTGCGTCTCGGTTAATTGTCCCACCTCAGCCCTGTGAGGCAGGTGCGAGGGCAGTTGTGACAACAGTGGCACACGTAGGGGCGTGGCCAGCTGAATTATGTACATCTTCAATGTTTAACTATTAGCAAACACTTACTCCTGTGTTTGTCATAAAGCTTAAGACGCTCTCCTGAGGTTCATCTCCTGGCACGCATTCAGGTATATGTGTCTGGGGCAGCTTCAGTGTGATGGTGACAGCCGCCCCAGCCTGGGCACACGGGGCAGTTGCAAAGTGCACCATGGAGATAACCATACTGGAGCCAACCTTCCCCTGGCTCTGTGGCTTTGGGACGTCAGCTAACATTTCTGTGCCAAAAGTTCATCTGTTTCCTAGACCAGGGCTTCTCAGCTGGTTGGGAAGGTGTTAACCCTAGAAGTGACATCTAGCCATGTCTGCAGACATGACGTTGAGGTTACATCTTGGGCTAGTGGCATCCATGGGGTGCAGGCCAGGATGCTGCTAAACGCCCCACAGCACACGGTGTATGTCAGCCCCAGTGTCTGCAGTGCTGAGGTTTCGAGGACCAGTCTAGACATACAAAAGGCATTTAACAAGATTACCATCTTGGAACGGGGCTGTGGCTCAATAGAGGTTCGCCTGGCATGCATGAGGCCCTGGGTTCTGTCCCCAGCACTGCAAAAATAAATAAATTAATTAAAAATATTAGAATGCACATCCCTGCCTCTACCTCCTGGGCATGGGATGCAGTTGAAGCCCTGTGTGCCCCATGCCTCTCCTTCGCTGGAGGGGCGGAGCAGCACCACCCTGAACTGTCCCTTATCCTCACACTCAGCCTTATGTGTGCAAACACCAGCCATGCCCAGGTACTGATGGCAGCACGTCGGCTTCATCTGCAGGACTAATAGAAAGAATGTCTGTGACAAAAACTCACAAATGTCTTAAATATCCCAGAAAATAATTCACCATTTGGGAGGGATTACTATGGTTTCATTTGCTTTTCCTAATGCCCCTTTGGCCATCCTTGGCAGAAATCATTGTACCTCCTTCCACAGATGCAGAAAAGAAGCCCACAGACATTGAATGGCGTTTTCTTGGCTGCACAGCTAGTTAAGCCCAAGCTGGGCTCCCCAGTCCAGTCCTCGGAGCCGATCTCTGGCTTCGTTGCATGTGGAGCTTGAAGACACTTTCAAAGTATTTGAGCCACGGGAGTTAAAAGAGGTCGATCTGCGTCTCTCACCCAGTCTAGTGGCTGCTCTTTCTCTGGCTTATGTCAAAAGCCTTTCCAACTTTGTTGCCTCCCCCAGAGTGGCAGCAGCAATTGAAGCCTGCTCCAGAGGCATCTGCCTTCCCCGCACCCCTCCCGAGAGCAGCTACCGGCCACGAACTGCAGTGTGGCTGCCTCTCATGTCTCGTTTTGTTCCTCGTGAAAAAAGGGCTAAAAGGAAAGTGATTTTTGAGAAAACGACCTAGCCGATTAGGCAAAATCACTTCTTTTTTTGCTTTGTGCTCCAGCTGAGAAGCAGAGGCCAGAGGGTGTATTAGGAGGGGGGAGAACGAGGCAGGGGAGAGGGACTGGGCCAGAGTGACCGCCCATCCCCCAGAAGACGAGGCCACAGTTGGCATGCAGAGCCACTTCACACGTGGCCCTGATCTTAATTTCTTTCCTACTTATTCAATCAAAGAAACATGCACACAGATTAAATAAGCTAGTGTTTCTCTAAGGTTTATTACAGAGAAGTCCTTTCCCAACTCTTTTTGCTGTAAGTTTCTAAGATTCTAAAGCAACTGCTTTCAACTCTTTTAGCTGAATCTACGGCATTAAATCGAAGCAGCACGTTTGTAAAAGGCCTGCTTGTCTTCAAAGCCTTAGCAGGAGAGCAAGGAGACATAATCAATGTTGGTAGGTGAAGGGGACAGATTCAGCTGCGATACACACCAGCAGCCACCTTGTGTCCATGAGGCATCTGAAGCAAATGATGCTGAGTGGAACAAGAGGAGCCATCATCTTCCTGCTGCCCATGGGGGGCCTACATACCTGCCCTAGACCCGACTGTCAGATTTCTCTTTGTGTGAGAAGTATGAAGCCCTTGTTATTTAGCCATTACTAAAACTACATCAGCAGCCAAACAACTGTGACCTGGAACAACGACAAAGTCAATACACATCTTGGATTTCTATGGCTGTATTCATGTAGCTAATTATCCACTAGACACACTTGTCACTTGCAGACTGTTAAAAAAGGAACAAACGCTCTGTCTCTTATGTGACAATCTGCCGTCCAGTGGAGACCAGTCTCACGTGGCCATAGTGGTGCGATTCAAGGGGTGTGGCACAAGGGCACATGGCTAAAAACTCGGCTTCCTTGGGACAGATGGTGATGGGGTGCTGAAGGAAAGCTTTCAGATTGGAATGGTGTTTGGTGTTCAGTGGAGAAAGACACTGAGACCAGTCTGAATTTTGAATAAAGAGTTGAGAAAGCCTTGCCTCGTGACAAAGCCTTTTGACCCTGTATGTTTCTTACTTCTAAGGATGGAGGAGCTGGGCCACAGCAGCCATCTTGTGACCATGAAGACGCAGGCATGAGGTAAAAACCTAATATGCTGGGGAAGGCAGAGCAGAAATGTGGAAAGACCCCACAGCCCTGATGATATCACACTGCTGCCACATCAGACCTAGGACCTCAGGGCTCCAAGTGATTTATTCAGACGGGATAAGATTTGGGGTGTGTGTGTGTGTGTGTTTTAACAAAGCTTAACGCAGTTTGTCAAGTGTTTTGTAATTGCAACCCAATGCATTCCCAATGACACAGTGTCTTCCAGCTCAGGGTAAGTGCTGAGGGAGTCTCATTCATGAGGAAATCAATGCAAATGCCTCCGAGCCAGATGTTTGAGCTGATAATTCTGTAGACCCTTGGAATACAACGGTGATTTGAACCTAATCCCTGATTTCACAAAAACAAAAATGCAGAGAGAAAATATGCACTGTGGTCATGTCCTTTGCAGTAGCCGCTGGCTCCATGTCAGGCACCATGCTGAGCCCTCCACACATAACCTGCTGCACCCTGGGGGTCACAGCAGGGTGACACAGCACATGCTTTGCTGAACATAGCAGCCCAGCTTCCGGCACATCACCGGTCCCAGGCAAGGTATGAGTCTACAGACTGAGTCTCAAGGGCAATGAGATTCCAGAACATTCTAGAAAACTCAGCATTTGGAAGTCTCAGCTGACCAGGCCGCACTGGGCTCCTATGTTCCCTGTTCCTCTGGGAACACAGGACCCACATCTGCCAACCTCTGCAGTGTGTGTGGCAAGAAGTTTATAAATAAACCGTCTGCCCCCTTCCCCCGTCCCCTCCCTCTCAAGACTCAGTTCTTGGTTTCTTCTTGGGAATCTCACCCAGCCTGATGTGGATCCTAATTAAAATCATGCTCGGTATGACTTTTTCAGGACACTCCTTTATGATTGAACATCTTCATGAAATTTGGGGAAATATGTAAATAGTGTATTTATTATTAGGAAAACCAAAGGGGAGCTATCTCTCCTGGATACAAGTCGGAACTGAACTTCGGAATTAGACAGTGGGTTGTGTTTAGAAAATATTCCAAGGCCTCTACGGAAAAGACCATATTTCAATTTATGTTTTTGTTAAACTGTGGGAAGAACACTGATTCCCGGGGAGACCCGCCTCTTAACCAGCTTCTAAGCGAGCAGTGTGGCTCTGTTCTCCGTGGTGCAATGCCGCAGAGCTCATCTCGAGAGCGGCGTCATCTTGCAGAACCGGGCTTTTACACCGGCTGAAGAGAAGTCTGCACTTCCCCTCCCAGCCACCGCCGACCACCGCCTCCTCTCTGCCTCTATGAGCGTGGCCATTTTACAAACCTCCTGGAACCGTGAAGCACTTGTTCTCCTGGGCCTGGCTTATGTTTCTTGGCATCCATGCTTCATCTATGTTGTCACACACTGCAGGATTTGTTTCTTTAAGGCTGCATAGGATTCCATGTTTAAAAACCTATATAACAGGTTTTTTAAAATCTATTCACCCACTGATGGTTATTGAGGCTGTTTGTACATCTTGATTGCTATGAGTAATGTACAATGAACATGGAGGTGTAGATACATTTTCAAGATCCTGACTTCCGTTCTTTTCAATAAATAGCCAGAAGTGGGATCACTGGTTCACATGATTCTTCTAATTTTGGGGGGAGCCTCTACACTGCTTTCCATAGCAGCTGCACCATTTTGCATTCTCACCAACAGTGCGCAAGGCTTCCAATTTCCCCACGTCCTCACCAGCGCTTGTTGTCTTTTGGTTTTTTGATAATGGACCTCTTCACAGGTGTGAAGCAATATCTCATTGTGATTTCCATTTCCCTGATTAGGAATACCAAGTGCCTTAGAATGTTTGTATGTGATATACCACATTAACAAAATGAGGGATAAAAATCACACCATCATCTCAACTGATAGATATTTGATAAATTCAACAAACTTCAGATTATAAATAAAGGAAAATTAACTCAACATAATAAAGGTCATATATGAAAACCCCATAGCTAACAGTACACTCAGTGGTAGAAGTTGAAAGCTTTCCTTCTAAGACCAGGAACAAGACAAGGATGCCTACACTCACTATATCTGTTAAGAATAGTAGTGGAAATTCTAGGCAGAGCAACTAGGCAAGGAAAAAAAAAAAAAAAATATATATATATATATATATGGATATATCTCCGAAGAAGCAAAAATGACCCGTTTGCATATGACATGAGCCTTAAATACAGAAAATTCTGATGACTCCACAAAAAATAGTTACTAGAACTAATAAACTCAGTAAAGTTGCCCATACAACATACAAAAATCTGTTGCATTTCTATACACTAATAATGAGCTATATGAAAATTAGGAAAACCCCATTTAAAATATCAAAAAATTAGTAAACTAAGGAAGAAAAATATCCATACACTGAAAACTACCAAATATTGACAAAAGGAGTTACAGGAGACCTAAGCAAATGAAAAGACATCCCATGTTCATGGACTAGAAGATTTAATGCTGTTTAAAATTTCATATATACTAGAGATCTACAAATTCAGTGTAATTCCTACCAAAGTCCCAGTGACATTTTTTACAGAAATAGAAACAATTTTAAAATTCATATGGAGGGCCGGTGAGATGGCTCAGCAGCTTAAGCGCCTGCCCGGCAAGCGCAAGGGCCTGAGTTCGACTCCCGGATCCCACATAGGAAAAAGGGGCCGGTGATATTGCTCAGTGGCAGGGGCGCCTGCTGGCGCTCGAGATCCTGAGGTCGACCCCCTGGTACCCACAAAAAAAAAAAAGAATATATAAAATTCATATGGAAACATAAAAGACATTGAATTCCCCCAAGAATATACATTGCATAATATATATATTAAAAAGAACAAAAGTAGAGGCTTTGTATTTACTGACTACAAAGCTACAATAAATTAAAATACCACCATATTGATATAAAGACAGACATATGGGTAAATGAAAGAATCGAAAGCCTGGAAATAACTCTGTACATATACATGCAACTGATTTTTGACAAGAGCACCAAGTATACACAATAGGGAAAGAATAGTTTTTTTAACAAATAATGTTGGAAAAACTGGGTACCCATATGCAAAACAAAGACCTTAGTCCCTTATCTTATACCACGTGCAAAATCAATTCACAATGAATTGACGTAAATGGAAGACCTAAATCTGTCACATTCCTAGAAGACACGGGAGGGGAAGGGCCCATTGCTCAGACATGCAATATTAAACTTGACAAAGACGTTTTGGATATGGCACCAGAAGCACAGGCAACAAGAGCAAAAAAATAGGCAAGAAGGTGTCTTTCAAAACCTCTGCTCAGCAAAGCAACGGAAACAAACATGAAAAGCATCCTACAGAATGGGAGAAAATACGTGCAAACTATGTATCCGACAAGGGGTTAATTTTCAAGATCTGTAAGAAACTTCTACAACCTAACACCAAAAACCTAATAACCTAATTTTTAAAAATGGGTTAGGGAGAGTAGACATTTCTCCCAAGGAACAGGGCTTTTAATTAGCCTAAGCAGCCTTTGTGAGAGGTGAGGGAATGTGCGGGTCACTTCCCCCTCGCCCAGCCTGGGACAGGGCCCCCCAAGGGGTCCAGCCAGGCAGAGCCAACCACAGTTCTCTCTTGGTTCTGCTGCTTTGCAGCCAGGAGGCACAATGCCTTTTGTGGAAGAGTTGCAAGTTTGTTTCATATAAACGAGACGAGATTTTAAACAGATCTCAAACTGCTGAGACAGCTGCCCCGGAAGGACTGGGTTTTCTATATTGGGACAAATAAACAGAGATAAAGTGGGAGGAGGTGTTGATCCAAATCTGTGATTCCTTTTCCATCCCTTGGCTCTGAATGTAGATTTAAAGGTGGGAAATACATGGAGAATCAAATCCTTTCTTCTTACCAAATAAAATAATTGGGGTCACAGTGGTTTCTCAAAGCAGAGCTATTTCACGTTTCCTCTTTCCCCAAAGCCATAGATTTTTCTCTTCCTCCATTCATTAATCAACTAGTACTGTGACTTGGAGGAGAGTAAAGGCATTTGTGGCTCTGGAGTTCATTAGCATCCCGGAATGCTAACATCAGGGCTCACTCCCAGCGCAGCCGGCTGCGGACTTCCTGGAACATAGGGTTGAGGAACCCAATTAAAGCTGCAGGCGGCTGGCCGGCCAGGAAACCCTGCCCCAAAGGCTGTGTCTACGAGGCTCCAACAACTCCCCTGGCCCAGGCTTAAAGATTGTTGGCTTAAAAATTGTATTACCTATGCCGGGCAGGGGCAGGCCTGGTAAACCCTATAGCTAACTAGAGACCAGAAAATAAGTTACGAATGTCAGAAAGGCGAACAGAAGTCAATGGGAAAATAGGATTCTAATTGCCACAAAGCAGATTTCCATAAGACACAAGCCTGTACATTGTGAGCTTTTGGCCATCTAGGTGTGGCATCTATTAAAATGATATAAAAGAGTCATCTAGTGACAATCTTTTTTTGTAAAATATTTACGTCTTGGTCCCTTATCTTCTGAACTTGATGTTTTTGAGGAAATGAGATGGAGAATTGAATTCAACACATAAGCCAACAAAAGGGACATCTTGTTGATCGTGACTTGCAGAAGTGAGACGCATGAATGTGGGGGGTGAGGGTCTCGATACTGTAGTTTCCAGCGCAGGCCCAAGGTGTCTAGTGGACAATCTCAGCCTTCTTCAAACTCCCTGAGGTCACGAAAAGCCTAACAGAAGCTGCAGTGACAGACATGATATCCTTGTCCTTTCCAAGCAAAGGACATCTACCCACTGCCACTTGTTCTCCCCCCTTGACTAGTGTCATCTGCTTATAGACAATAACTGCCTCTTGAGTGCCTTCATGAGACCTTCATGTCCTCCACGCAGGTGGCTTTGCTTGGCCATGCCGTTCATTGGATATATAGTAGTGACAGGCCATGGTGTGACAGTTAATTGTGAGGTCAGCTTCACTGGAGCAAGAAAGACATAGATTAGGAAAGCAGAGTTCTGGGCGTGTCTGCGGATGACTGATGTGTAGGCCAGCAAACTGAGTGGGGAAGACCCATCCTAGTTACACATGGCACCAACCAATAAGCTTGTAGCTTGGGTGAAATAAAAAAGGGAGAGAAGGAAGTTCGCCCATTTTTGAAGAGCTCCAGTCTTCTGGAGTGCGTGTATCCTTTGCTGCTGTTGCCTTTGGAGATCGCTCTCCAGTGTCTTCATCCTTCCAATGCAGACTCATAGCTGAAACTCTTCAGGAGCTTCCAGACCTTCTGAAGGAAGGAAGCAGTCTGAGGACTGCTGCTGTATCCTCGATCCCTATTGTTCTCAGCTTCCACCTTCTTGGGCTGAGCAGCTGCTGGTTCCTCTGGCTCTCTGGGGTGCAGACGGCCACTGTGGATTTTCCTCCCTCTGATCCTGTAAGCCTCCCTTACAAATCCCCTAGCATAATTACACATGTATTTTTCTATAGATTCTATTCCTCTAGAGAACCCTAAATAATGTAAACAGAAGGGGCTCATCCACTTTCTCCCATGCTCAATTCAGTGCGGCCATATCTCTGTTGGTCCTTCCCACCAGCATCTGGAATCTGACCTCCGCTCCTGGCCACCACTGCTATTGACGCTGGTGAAGCCCCGTGGTTTCTCTCCCGCTGGCTGGAAATGCCACAGGCTGGCTCCTCGCTTCTCCTGTCTGTAGAGATGGACCTGTTCAAAGCTGTACCTTTTGACATTTAGATTTCCAAACTGAACGCAGGTATTGCTATAATTTGGATCTGGCATGTTCCCCAAAGGTACATGTGTTAAAAGATTAGTCCCCAGAATGATGGCATTAAGAGGGGATGAAATCTATTGGGTGGGGGGGAGGGTAGTGACAGGTTAGGTCGTGGGGGCCACATCCTCGAAGGAGACTGGGACCCTAGTCTCCTCCCTGTGCTCTCTCTGCTTCCTGGCTGCCGTGAGGTGCACAGCTGGCTCCACCGTGTGCTCTCTGCCGTGACGTGCTGCCTGCCGTGACGTGCTGCCTCAGCCTAAGCCAAGCTCAAAGCAACAGAACCGATGATCATAGACTGGAATCTCCGGAACTGTGAGTCAAAATGTTTTTCTAAGCTGATTATTTCAGGTGTTCATTATAGTAATAGAAAGTTAACTGATACAGGTATCCCACCCCCACCAACAACCCCACACACACACACACAACTAACAGTGAAATATTTTTTAAAAAGCATTCTTATAGCCAAGAATCAAGTCAAGAGTTTGCGCCTCGCTGGCATGCCTCATGGCTGTGTCCCAATCCCAGTCCTGATGGTGGATTCGCCCCCGTGCTCCTCCCTACACTCCAGCCCACGATGCCCACTTGGTGGTAAATGCCGGTTGTCTCGAGTTAACATCTGCCTCATCCTGGGAACCTCTCCACTGCAGTGCTGGGCCCTGGGACTTACAGGGGTTTCTCAGAGTCTGGACTTTGCTAATTCCATATTTATGGTGCAGGCAACACGTTCTTCTCTCTGCCCTCTGTATTTCTTGCAATAGGGTAGCTGAATACAGAGACTTGCTCAAAATTACATGTGATACTGAAAAGCATTCTGAGTTATAAAGAAGTTATTGAAGATTGACAGAAATAAAGCTGGAAATTTAGGCCACGAAGTTAAAGAATACCAGACACTCGCCTACAACCCAATTTAGTTTACTTAGCTTGCTGCGTGCAATGAAAGAGACAGTAGGGCTCCCCAGGAGCGCCTCGCCTCTGAGAGGGGGAGGGAGCCGCGTTTCTTAGAGGATCTTGGCTTCTGTTAAGTGGGTTTCAAGAAGGGAATGAAAGCAGCGTGAAGAAGTGGGGGCATTCTGGTGACTGGGCATCTTAAATACTTTCCCGCAGAGGTGGGAAGAGTAAAGGAGAGTTAGAGTTATGGGTAAAGACATAGCCATCACTCGTGTTGGAAGGGACAGGTGCAGTCATTTCTGTGGCTGCGGAGGCTGCCTAGCTCCAAACATGGTCACCACATGGTCTCATTGCACGTCTTTATTCCACGAGCGTTGTTCACTGATCTGGGGAGATCATGGCTTAGCTACCAGCTTCAAGGAAGGTCATTTTTCTTTCTTGGTTCCCCCTCATGGTCTAACACAAACAGGACCGATTTTACTGATTTTACTTTCAGCGTGAGGTGATTTGTACCTAATTAGGTAGAAAAGAGAGAGCCACTAAAGTTATTTTGGGTGGTAGGGTATGGGGCTAAAGTTGTAATTTTGAGATGTCAGGGATTTTCTTCGGGGAGAAAAATCTGAGGCAGGGGGTGTAGGCAGAGGCGATCACAGCAGAGGCACATGAGGGGGAAACAACATGGCTGGCCCCCGAGTAGGATGTTGGTGTTAGAAAAGCAAATGTGGGAAACACCAAAATTTGCTCTCCCATGGCCACCTGCACCACACTTGTTAGCAGTTTCATTTTTCTGTGCAAAATGGAAATGAATCATGAGCGATCAAAACTAGTCTCAGTTCTGCCAGTCACTTTGGCCAGATGTGACCTTGTCTTCTCTTGCGTGAGGGGCAGCCAGTGCCCTTGCCCTTGCCCTTGCCCTTGCCCACAAGACCTGAGAGGACTGTGATGGGGTGTCTGAGGGAAGGTTTTCACTCCATGTAGGAAGGACGGGAAGAAAGAGTGCCCCCTGAACTGTCCCCTTTTCCTTGTTTTGGGCAAAACTGGGGTATGCAACCAACCCCACCGCTGACTGTTAGGGGCGCTGTTCCGTGTAGCTCAAAGCATCCTAAGCAACAGCAGGGGGCGCCAGAGAGGCTTGGACTATTTGAGCCTAGGACTTGAGAAATGAGGGATTTGGAGAAGCTGGCTTGGGAGTGAGTGCACAACCTAGTAATGTTTGTGTCCTACAGGTACGCGCTGACAATAAATGGCAAATCTGGAGCTCCAGACGGAGGCTAGGCCCTTAGGAACAGGAGGCGGGAGCCATTGGCCTGAAGCTGACCGATGATGCCGTGGAGAGGGACAGCACGTGATGATTGAAAGGCCCGCCTCACCCTCACCCCTCAGGGGAACCCTGGGTGAATACAGACTTCAATTCTCTTCCAAACAGTGAGGATGCCATGAGCTCATAGCCTGGCCTGGTTGCTGCACTTCCAAAGCCTGCCCGGAAAATAAGCTCACACCCTTCGTACCAGCACAGTCACCAACCACTTCTCACAGGAGAGCTTTCCACTCTGCTGTGCGTGTGTTTCCTTTGTGAAAAACAGGGTTTTTTCATGTTTCAAATGCAGCTGTTGCCACAGTACATCAGGAGTGATGGTCCACTGAGGCAGGAGAGGAGGGGAAGTGGGTAAGAGAGCAGGCACCAGGGCCTCAAAGCATGATCAGGAGGGATAGGCAGGAGGCAGCGTGTGAGGAGGCCTTGGAGGGAGGCCGCAGACTCCTCTCTTAAAATATCCGTATCTAGTCATTGAAAATAGAAATAGAGGGACTTAGATGAGAGCAGACTGGTCACGGAGAACATTTCCTGTTTTCCTGGTCAGGGATAAAGTTGCCTCTTTTATCAGGGGACGAATTCCATTCATGGGGGCTTCACCCTTGTGACCTAATCACCTCCAAGGGTCCCACTCCTAATACCATTACTGTGGGGGTCAGGATTTCAACTTTGTGTGGAGGTTGAAGGGCACAGACATTCAAGTTTCAGAAGCAACACAGATTTTAATTGGGACAGGCTAAGTTTCGCTATGTCTGGGCAGTTGAATGGATGGGTTCAAAGGAGTTTTAGGGTAGGGATATAAGAGTGAGAGTTGGCAGCTTCTAGGAGGTGTTTAAAGCCTCCCACTTGGCGAAGATCTCCCAAGGAAAGAGAGCTAATTCGCAGACTTGGGGTCACTATGTGATCCTAGGCAAGTCCCTAGACTAGAGCCTTTTGCTTGTCCATAAAAATGTGGATTGAAGCAGTTGATCTCCAAATTCCTGTCCTGCTCTGTAATCTATAATGGAAGATCTTCAGAACGGATTGATGCAGGCTGAGAAAGGGGGTGTGGCCCACACATGAGCACTGATCCCCCATTAGGGTGAAGACCTGGATATACATGTGTCATCAGGGGACAGAAAATCCTGGTGTACCTGGAGTGAGACCTGAGGTGTCCTCTGCCCTTCAAGTCACAAAGCTGGAAGCATCAACAGCCCTGCCCTTTGATTATCTCCAGTCTCCTACAACAGGAAATTAGAACCATTGGCCAAACCAGCGGTTAGGACTCTCAGCTGGGAAGCACAGTGGGACTGGCCACCTCGCATCACCAGGAACCTCTCTGCTACCTGTCTCTCCACCAGCAGCGAAGATGTGACTACTGCAGATACATCCAGAGCCCTTCGCTGAGCCTCCCCTGGCCACCAAAGGGAACTGAGGTTGTTCTTTGCCCCAGAGCCTTACAGAGGCAATCATGTTACAATGGCTCATGCTCTGCACAGCTCGGGCTAAGCTTCTGCCCTAATTAGACAGTATCTCCAGCTGATGCCTTCGAAATGAAGCCCTGGAAAGTGGGGGAAAGCTTTGATTCCAGGCCAGGCAGGCTGTTCATGGAAGGAGAAAATGACATGGGGACTAGAACAGATTGAAAAGGTTTATTGGGTTGAACTGCAAGCCACTGGCAGCCAAAAGCAAAGTCAGGATGTTGCCCAACAGGCAGTGCTGATGAGCTCAGTATAAGTGAGCGCCTGCCCAGGTAGCCCTGTGGGAGACGCGGGTGTGGAGGTCAGGGGCATGAAATCTGGGCCACGCTCCCTCAGCCACAAGTCCGGCTCTGCCATTTTCTATCTGTGTCACCTTGGACGACTGATTTAACCTCTCTGTGTGTAGAAGCTTCGTATGAAAAACCAGTGCAACAACAGTACCTATCCCACCAGATTACTCCGTGCAACAGGTGCGGCTCCTCAGATCCACCCCTGGGGCGCCTGAGCACTGTCTAAGGCTCACTGGCCCCAGCGACAGACTGATCCCTTGGCCAAATTCCGTATTTTTTCTGTGCTTTGAAAGATTGCCTGGAACACATCTGGATTCAGAGCTCTGTCAGTAAGAAGATCAAGAGCCCAGCCCATGGTGTCTTCCTTTCCTGTGTGCTCTTTCATCAGGTGATGTCAGGATGATTGACCGATGAGGCGGCTCCAGACCAGCAGCACAGAACCTTACGAGCAGCGTGTGGAGCCAAGACACAGCAGGCAAACTGGTGCACAGAAAGAGGGGCACCAAGAGGCATTCAGGATGGGGGTGGGAACGTGTCAAGGGCAGTACATGATGAACAAGCAGACACGGCAGAAAGGAAGAGGTACGGGGTATAAACAGAGCGTTAGCAGATCACCTACTGGACTCAGAAAACCCAAGAGAGTCAACTGGAACTTTCAGAACTTGTAAATGTGTCTAGAAGCCCAGTGAGCTATAAAGTTAGCATGAATTTATGGAGCTGGGTCAGTCAGTCGTAACACCCGCATAAGGAGGAGAACATGCTAGGAAAGGGAAAGGCACTTAGGAACTCGCTCCACCAAATGTGTTGATGCTGGAATGGAGAAAATGGAACAAATTTCAGATGCACGAGGTGTAATGTATCCTATGTATTAAATGATTAAACCCCAAAGAGAAACAAAACCAATTTAAATAGCTACGTGCAGCTCTTAGGCATTGTTATACCAAGTCTTTGGGATCCATAAAAGAAAACTATGAAAAGGAAGAAGCAAAAACAATATAAAAATATATTTCTTGGTAGATAATTGGTATTGATGACCAGGTATCTATTTCCTTCCTTTCAAACTATAAAATGTGAAGTTCCAATAATGGTCTGTATCATAAATATGGATTTACAAGGTAGGCTTACAATAGCAGCCCACAGAGTCAGGTGTGGAAGAGTTAAAAGGGCTATTTGCACACTGGAGATCCACAGGAGCCAGTGGGAAGCTGAAGGCCTGGAGCTCACTGCAGAGTCCCATGCGGGTCCGTATCAGGAAACCAAAGGGTCTGCAGTAGAAGGCTGAAGTGGTTGCACCGGAAGCCAGGAGATGGACATCCAAGGTGAAGGTGAAGACTGGAGCGCCTCCAAAGAAACCGAACCACCTTCTTTTCCTCTTTTATTCTTTTCAGCGTACAAGCCTATTGGCTGGTGCCACTCACGCCCAGGGTGGGCCTTCCATCTTCAGTAAATCCCTCCAGCCACACCCAGAACTATGCTAAACTAATCAGTTGGGAGTTTCTTAGTCAAGTTGACACAACAGTCAACTATCACATGCTCTAAGATGAATTTGAAAAATTGTCATAGAAATATGTTTTGAAAAAGAAAATAAATTATGGGTCTATCTCTCCCAGGTATTCTCACATACTGAATTATAATAACCAAAGTGCAGGGTGGATTGGGAACAGAGCAACAGAATTCAAAGGAAAGTTCAGGAAAAGACCTGCACAGATAGAAGACTTTACAATGTCATAAAGGTTGCATTTCCATTGTTTGGAAGAAGCTAGATTAATCAATAAATGATATTGAAACCACTCTGAAGATGCCTAATGATCTGGATAAGATTAAATCCAATCCATATCTCATTATGTACATCAAAATAAACTCCAGATGTGTAGGTAAATCAACTGTAGAAATCATCAAGGTCCTGGAGGAAAACAAATGAATGTTTACATAATACCGAAGGAATGGTAAACATAAATGTTGAAAGCACTAGGGAAAAGTTGGCCGAGTATAAAACAAAAATTAAAAACTTTTTTCCACCATTAAATTTATTCATTTCTTGATGCCACAAACTTCCTGCAAGGTATCATTTCTTGCATTCACTCATTCACTCACTCATTCACTCACTCATTCACTCACTCATTCACTCATTCACTCACCCATTCACTCACCCATTCACTCACTCACCCACTCATTCACTCATTCACTCACTCATTCACTCATTCACTCATTCACTCATTCAGTGCCTGTTCCCAGGCCAGGGCTTTTCCAGGTAGAAGAAACCCCGCTTTATTATGTTACATACTTCAAGGGTGGGGTGCTCCGCGAGTGCTTGACTGTGAGGGACAGAGTCCTCGCTGTCATGGGAATTACCTGGTGTCTCCTCTCAAGCACTCCGAGTCCTCCCTTTTAGTACTAAAGGGTCAAAGTAAACCCAGCAACATTCGGTGACTTTCTCTGTTGCTGGAAGTCACATCAAACTCGGCAGCAATGATTGCAGAAGCAACCTTCCCAAATCACACATTCATTAGAACATATTTCAGAACAAACGTCCATTTTCCACCCCTAGAATAGGAAATCAATACTGAGCTCATGCCCAGGGCAGATGGTTGGCTCAGGAGCTGATGTAGTCGTAGTTCCTCATCAGAAAGGTCACTTGGGGACCTTCATCACAAACACAACCCTCTACCTAGGCGGGGTGGTGGGAGGAGGCGGCTGTTTATACACGTCATCGACCTCACGCACTGAACAGATGGGAGGCCTTCTCCAGGGGACAGGGCGTACATGTCCCATTTCTCACAGAGGGGGCAGGGACAGCTCCAATTAACCAACTTCCCGTGAACTGGCAGCCAGCAGAACTTGAGGGAGGAGCAGAACTCAAGGGAGGGGAAGGAAAGAGAAAAATGTTCAGCTCCTGCAACAGCTCCTGTCAGAGCATGGTGCCCAACTAGAAGCTTGATGTTTTGACCACAGTCAGACTGATGTCCTCTGTTCCTAGGGTCCAGGGGAGTTTGCAAGTGGTGCTCATGCCAAATGCAGCCTGTACGGTGCCCTTGTCCTCAGCCAGGAGGCAAGTATTGGAGACCCTTACAGGGCTCTCTTGACCTTGAGGTGGGAACATGGGCACCGGTCCTGACCTCAGGAAGGGCAGTGTACTCGGAAAGATAAACTGATAAACAAGAGGACTCCATGAGATGGAGCAACCTTGTACCCAGGGTGATCATAGCAGGCGGTGGGAGAGAGCGGGTGCTTTGTAAGGGAGAGAGACCCAGGATTACATTCCGGCAAACCCCATATTTAGCTACAACCTTAAGCAAACTTTACTACCCCATGAGCCTCAGTTTCCCTGACCTACCAAGATGTGCTGCCAGCACCCCCTTGGCAGGGTTTTGAGGAATGATTGAGATGGCACAGTTAAAGTGTGTTTCGTTAGCTTCGTGTCTCCTCTTCCTTTTTCACTTTAATTTCTCAGAAGGGGAGGGGGAGCCCATTCCTTAAAAATACAAAGGGCTTACAGTGGGGTGGCAGCACGAGCTGAGCTTTATGAAGGTGTGGTGCACACTTATTCACCGGTCTGATATCGACTTCTCCCTCCTCACCATCAGGACCCAGCTTTGTTCAAGGTGGCAAAATGCCAGGCAAGGCACTCACTCTCCCAGCCTCCCTTGCTGGTAGTAGTGACCACGTGACGCAGTTCTAGCCAATGCAATGCAAATGGATATCCACAGGGGCTTCTGAGAAATCTTCTAACCCTTGCCTCCTCCCCTCTCCTTCCTGCCTGGAGGTAAAGCAGCCAGTTTAGAAGCAGATGTGATAAACCTGTGGATGGAAACTAGTACTCTAAGGATACAGAGTGGAAAGACAGAAAGACCTGGTCCCTGATACAGCAATGACTGACCCAACACTGGCCCAGTGCTGCATTTAAACCACTCTCATCTGCATTTCATCTTACTAGCAAACAAAAGGATTCCTAAATGATACCCACGGTTTGCCATGATGGTGCTGAAGAATGGGTCAGTCATTCCCAGTAGGGAAATGACTACAGCAAGAGAAGGAAAGTAGTGGTGCAGAAAATATGTAGGAAAGTAGCAGAGCAGGGCTGCTGCTGTCCAACTCCAGTCAACCCTAGATGGTCACGGCCGTCTCACCCCCTCTCCCACCAGTGATTGGTCTAGGAAGGTAGCATGAGCCCCACTGGTGGCCAGTAAGACCTGAGGGGATGTTTTCTGGAAGATTCTAGAATATGTATTCAGACCCTTAAGATAACCAAAAAAGACAACCCTCTTTTCTCCTCCCTCCCATACACTTTTCACACTTGAAACTTCCCGGAAGTGTCAAGAAGGGGCTTGGCCTGTGGATGAAGCTGATGCCCCAAGATCAAAGAACAGAAAGTGGGAAAGATCCACTTCCTTGGCAATATCCTCCAGCCTCTAGATTAGCCAAACCGCAGGTACCTTCCCTGAGGGATGGCTCTAAGGACTAAAGGAGATAGCGCATATAAAGATCAGGCTCTGTCCTGCCATACATGCTACGTGACAGTTAGTACTTGTCATATTGACATGTGGGCAAACAGCATTGTCAACCTTGTATGTTCTTCTGCTACACCAAAAAATTCCTGTCTTACAGATAAGGAAACCAAGGAACAGAGAACTAAAGTTATTTGCAAGAGATCTACACAACTGAAAAGCTTGGATTTGAGCCCAAACAAGGGAGCTTCAGGGCCACATCTCTTAAGCAGGGTCTGATCTCGTAGGTCCTTTTCAGGTGGTCTCAGTACATGAGCCGACAGCTAGCCAGGGTAGTCAGTCATTAAGTGGTTGGGCTTCATCTCGCTTTGCTGGTGCGAGAGTATCGTTAAGTACATGATGACCGTGTGTGTTCCTTCTTTGCCAGGCTCCTGTGCCTTCCCAGCTCCAGCCATTTCCAAGCACTATTATAATTTCTCTCTTGCGTTTTGCAGCCTCTGAATGGGTCAGTAGGCTCACAGATAGAGAGGGAGCCCAGCCAAATCTCTGCCATCTGGCACAGCCCAGACACAGCATATGCTGTGCCCTCTGCATGAAGCATCCCCTGCAATGCCTCCAAATGAGATACTAAATGCACCCCTGTCAAAGGGAGGTGCCCTGTGTGCCAGCTCTTCCTAGGCTCCCTGGACCAGCAGCCCAAAGAGGGTCAAGCTTGGTCAAGAGCACTCATCTACTTTCAGGCTGGAGCAGTGCCCTTTGGGCAGAGGGCATCAAAGAAACAACTGACATGAAACCAGACTGCCAGCAACGGGCACTCAGGTGGCACCTGCCAGGTCCAGGTACTGCATGAAGTGCCAAGAACAGAGAGATAAATAAAGCCTGGTGGTTCATGCCTCAAAGATGCTCCCAGTGTAGAGAGCAGACAGTAAACAACTAAGAAGAGCTGGTGTTCTCAGTACTGAGACACCGTTTAAAGCAAAAATACCTTTGGTGTACACAACTACTCTATCCATTACACACAGACAGGTTAAGGTGCTTGCTCAAGGTCACACAGTTAGCCAGCAGCTTGAGCCAGGATGTGAACCTGGGCACTGGGACTCTGGTTCGAGTCCAGCCTGTGAAGCAGCACTCAGAAGAGGGGCACTGCCTGCTCCGAGTGTGGACTGAGCCGCGGCGTCCTGTGAGTCGATCCTGTCCCACGGAGGGGCTGCTCACAGCAACAGGAGCCTGGAGGAGTCAACAGAGGTGGCGGGCTTTGCCAGGTGATGACAGTGACGTAACTCACAGCGGTTGACACTGGCTGTGTGCTCACACAGTGCCGCGGTCTGCTTCCTCAGTCATTCCCATCCCAATTAAGAGCTGCTGTCGTTGCCCCAATCCCACAGACGAGGCAGCTGAGGCGGAGAGCGATGTAGTGATGCATCCGGGCTTACGGGTGCAAAGACAGCCAGGATCCGAACCCAGGGAGTCTGCTTTCAGAGTCTGCGGTCGCCCTGCTAGACAGGAAGGGATGGGAAGATGGTTTGCAGGAGGAAGCTCCCTGGGCAAAGGAGGGGCCCTGAGCCCGAGCAGGGAAGGAGGCGCTGGCACGGTGTGGGGCAGGGGCTAGGGAGAAGAAACTCAGCCCGAACGTGGGGAGTGATGTTGACAGTTTCTCTGAAGCAAGCCCGTGTATTCAGTGGTAGAACAGGTGCTGTGGTTTGGTTCTTAAATGTTTCCAAAGGTCCGCATGTTGGAGGCTTAATTCTCAGCCCATGGTGCTCTTGGGAAGTAGTGGGGCCCCTAAAAGGTGTGGCCTTGTTGGAGCAAGTCAGGTCATTGGCACCATCCCCTCAGAGGGGGTTGTGGGACCTTGGTCTCTGTGTCTTCTTGTCTCTCTCTCTGTCTGTCTGTCTCTCTCATCCCAGCCATGAGGTGAGCAGCTTCCTCCACCACCACGCTCTGCCGCCATGATGGGCTCCCTTGCCCAGGCACTAAAGCAACAAGGCCAACCAACCACAGCCTAGAATCTAAAACTGTGATCCCAAAACAAAATTTTCCTCTTTAAAGTTAATTATCTCAAATATTTTGTTACAGCAACAGAAATCTGACTAGCAGCAGGAGATCTAAACTCTGACCCTGGCTCTGCAGGAAACATTTGGCCATGTCACTGAGATTCAGCCTTCTCTTCAGAAGAGTAGTCTGGGGCCGGTGACACAGCTCAGCGGCATAAGCACCTGCCTGACAAGTGGGAGGTCCTGAGTTTGGTTCCCGGTACCCACATAAAGAAAAAAAAAAAATGTGGTCTGTAATGAGATGAAAATCTTAGTGCCCAGAATAGCAGTGGGGAGTAAGGAGTGTAGAGTTGGCACATGCTTGGAGATGGGTACCAGAGGTGAGCAAGTGGGCAAGGAAGCCGGTGATGTGCTTTGTATCAATCAGGCCTCTTCACCACAAACAAAAGAATACGTTTGGCTTAAGCAAAAGTAAAGATGCTTAAAGGATGGCGGGCAGCCCAAGAATCTTATCTGGAAAGCCTGGAGTAGGAAATTCATGATCAGGAGCCACCCTTTACCACAGGCACTGGGCACTGGGCACCAGAAAGTCTACCTGCTATCCCAGAAGGTTTACCAGATGCCTCCACTTCTCACTTAACAAAACCTCAGCTCTTGGTTCCTCCACTTTCTATTCCAGATCACAGCCTCAGATGAGAGGATGTGATTAGAGAAGTCAAAGTCACATGACTGCCCCCACAGCAAGAGAGGCCGGGAAAATACCTTCTGGCTTCTCTTTTTTGGAGGTGGGAGTTGCACTATGGGAAACTCTCACACAAGGTGGGCATTCACAAGATGCTGGGCAGCCTGCAAATTTCCCAGATGTCCCTTACATATCCAATCTGCATGTTAGATTTCTCCAGCAGGAGCCTGGAATTGGCATCTTGGAAGGATAAGACTGGAGAACAGGCTGCCAGTAGGTGAAAAAGCAAGAGACATCAGGGACCTGAATGAGGACAATGGTAGCAGCTATACAGAGAGGGAAGAGGACCCGAGAGAGTTGGAAGGTAAAATCACCAGGGCTTGAGAATGATTTAAAAGAGTCGAGGTACACACTGGAACCAAGGGATCACCAACATCGGAGAGCACTGGGGTCTGTGGGCAAGCACACTCACCAGCAGGGTGCTGGCCTTGGGGGAGGGCCGGGGGAGAGAATGTGCTGGCCTTACAGGAAATTGGTCTTCTTGAGTCCCCCACAGCAGGCCTGGGCTCCTAAGCCAGTCTTTATGGTCCTGCAGCTCAGATAGTGCTTTTCAAGGAATAAGAGGCCCAGGGGGTTGGTTGAGGCCTGTGGATTATTCTTCTCTTAACCCCACATTATTGGCATAGAGCTGACCACCAAGGACACTCAGTGGCAACTGACTGTGGGATGACCATGTCAGCTGGAGGGAGAATTTCAAGAAGGCCACTTCCAGCAGAGAAATAAGGAATGAAGGAACTGCTGTTCTGCATCCCAGCCCACCTTTCAGGCAAAGGTGTTCTTGAAAGAACAATCACCATTCCACGTGTCCACTCAGTGGTGTTTATTACTCTACCCCAGTGAGCCAGCCCAGGGATTAGGGCTCAGGTAGAGGACAGAGGACAGGACTATCCTCATTATATCTGACAACATTTCAATCCACAATATGTAAGATTTTCGCAGTAGAATAGGACTGCAGAGGGGAGAGAAAGGAAAAAAAAGTTCAAAGCTTGGCTCTGTTGTTTATCAGAGAGGGACACTGGGCAAGTCAGCTTACAATCTCTGGGTCTCAGCTTTCTGCTTCATAAAACAGAGAAGATAAAATGGGATCTAACTCCAGGATGAGAGTTAATTAGTTGACACATAGAACACTTAGAATGATGACTCACACACAGGAAACGCACTGTATTAACTCTTATTATTGCAGCTTCTTATCAAATCATACCAAGCTCATTGGCCTCTGGGACCTCATCCCTGCTCTTCCCTCACCTGCATGCAGCTCCTTCTCCAACGCATTGATTTCAGCTTCACTGTCACCTCTGACCATCAAACAAAAACAGCCTCTGCCACCAGAGTGCCCATTTCATTTCTTGGGAGGACTTACCTGTGGGGGACTTGGCTGAGGAGTGAATGGTTAAATGGTGGGGTAGAAGCCAGTGGTTAAACTGTGAGGCAAAAGCACACAGGTTTTATGAGGAGTGAATGGTTAAACAAGTTTAGATTAGTGAAGCATGTTATGTCTGGCCATTGTCCTTCTCTCTTCCTCAAGAAAATTGCTCAGCCTTGAAACAGCTCCTTGCTCCAACTGCTTTTCTTCTACTCTTTTCACTTACACTGATACTCTAAAAGCCAGAGAGTTCTTGGATTCAAAGCTTCTCCTGGGAGTCTCTCTAATTCTGGGCAGTCTTGGTTGAGATGGCCCCTCTGAGCTACTCAGTGACTGAACTACATCTTGTCTCTGAGTAATCATTCATCCTCTGTGCCACCATGGCCACACACTGCAACATTTATCACTTTCAGAAAACCTTTTTTCTTTTTTCTTTTTTCTTTTTCACTGTCTGTCTTCCGCACTAGAAACGTCAGGGTGTCGGGTGCAGGCATTGATGGGATGTTTTCTGGCCCCCACAGCCTGGGAACAGTACTCAGGTTCCACTCTTCCCTGTCCCCTTTCCCAGGGTCTGCCCCTTGTCTTGACCTTGGGCTCCTGAGTGGCACCTAGTGGGTTTGAGGGGGCGTTCTCTGGATTATTTCTCCACCTTCCTATCTCAGCTGATCTATATGTTTGGCTGCCATTTCAGGGCCTCAAAGCTATCTTAGCCCACTACAGAGAGAGGCCCTGGGCTCCTCTGCCTCAGGTTCCCCCATCCATCCCCATCTACTTCTCCCTGTCCCTGCAGTTCATGATGGCTCGCTGTCATTCCTGGATTCTGATCAAATGAAAAGGACAAGGGCTAGAGATGTGGCTCAGTGGTAGAGTTCTTGCCTTGCATGCACAAGGCCCTGGGTTTGCTCCCCAGCACCACACACACACAAAGATAAGACAAAGCCAGGGCTGTCATCCTTTTCCTTTGCAGGCTCTGGCAGGAAGTTGCATATATGACTTCCACCCACTCTGATTGGCAGAGCCTGGTCACATAGCCATACTTGCCTCAGGAAGCTGGGAAATGTAGTCTTCACTCTGCAGCTATGGGCAGTTGTGCAGGCAGCTGGATGTCAGGAGTGCTACTGCTGTGATAAAGAAGGCAATAAGGGAGACGCCGTGGTCTCCAGCCACCCTTGCACTTCCTTCGTTTGCCCTATATAAAATCAAGCACTTGTGAGAGGAGACGAAGAATGCACTGAGGAGAGGCTCCCGAAGAGTGGGGGGTGGGGTCTGTTGCCACTTTGGAGTGGAGAGTCACAGCTGCCCTTCATGTCTCGCTCCTGCCCTCTCTTGTTCTCACCCCTTCCGGGCCTGCCTGGAGACTGATTCTGAGTTTTCCTGCTGATAGGGTCAGAGTAGGGAGAGGTGATGTCCCCTCCCAGCTGCTGAGGCCCTGTATACCTCAGCCCTAGGTGCCTGGCCCTGTGTCTCATCCTAGTGCACTGGCCGAGAGGCCGGCTCTCTCTGAGCCGGATGGACACAGAGCCAGGCGCGCTCCATGCTCCTCCTGGGCAGGTCACTCAGCACCAACTCTGTGAAACTCCCAGTGCTGGCAGCTCTGCCAAATGTCAGTTCCTTGACCAAAGAGCACAGTGCCACCTGTTAGTCTTCTCAGGGCTTTGGTCAGACTGCTCATCAGTGTGGGTGTGGCACATGGTCACCACTAGGGTACCAAAGGACATATTCTCAGAACAATGACAGGTCTACAGAGGGCTCTGCCCAAAGATGCCTGCCGCATCCTTCCTTGGGAACAGAATATGTTTCCTGTTCTCTGCTGGCTTCTGCCTCATTCTGGTATCAGGGCTTAGGCACCTTGTGCCTGCTACCTGGTCCAGTGAGTCTTAACTACAGAAAGAGCTTCTAGCTCGGCCTGCCCAGCATGCACTGCTCATTTCTGGTAACATAAGTTGGCTTTTCCTTTGGAAAACCATCCACTCTCCCCAACTCTCTACCTATCGTCAGTGTGGGGCTGATTCCACCCTTGGCTCCCAAGGTGGACATGTGGCGTGGGCTGGCCAGTCAGAGAGTTCCATTCTCCTGGGTACAATGTTGAATGGAAGATGGTCATGCAGCCACACCAGGCCAATGAGAGTTTGCTCTGAGAGGTTCCCCAGAGCTCTTAGCAATGAGGGCACTGTTCTGAAGTTGCTGAGCTGTAAGATGTGGCCTGGAGCATCTGGTGGCCATCTCTACCCTCGCATGGAAAAGCCTGCCTACAAATTGAGCCTGAATGGATGAAACAACTGTGAGGCTGTGTCCAAGCCCTGCTTCATCCTTTGACATTTCAGGCACGCGAGCCAGTGGATTCCTTTTGGCTCATACCCACCTGTTTGAGATAGGATTCTGTCTCTTGACACTCAAGATTTCTGCTAGCTTATGGCTCTTCCTCCAGGACCCACAGAGCAGCCCTCAGGCACAAGGGCCAAGTCCTTCCCCCAGCAGGAGCGAGGATGAGGTCACGTCACTGTGATGTCTCCTGCCAGTCCTGAGTTCGTCCTGACTGGCTTGGGGCCTCACGCCTACACGGCCTCCTCCACTCCTTTAACCCCATCACACCCAGCCCTGCTCCTGCTCCCGCTCCTTCAGTGGCTCTTTTGTGCCTTGTTCTTCCCTTCCTGTTCCCCTCCTGTGTCTTCTTGAGGCTGAAAGCCCATTAGCCAAGCCCAACATGATTCCACAGCTGCCAAGGATAAGGCTGGGATTTGCAGCAAGGTGCTACATTTCTCTGGGGGCCTTCTCTCCCTCCCTCTCAACCTAATGCATTTATTTTATTTTATAATTGTGATAGAACAAATATAACATAAAATTACCATTTTAACCATCTCTAAGCAGCATTAAGCATGTTCACATCATTGTGCGACCGTCACACCACAGACGCTTTTCATCTGGCAAAACTGAAACTCTGTCCCCGTGACACACTAACACCCCCATTCCACCTTCCCTAGCCCCTGGCAACCACCCTTCAACTCACTGTCTCTGTGGACTTGGCTGCCTAAGAGCCTCATGCGAGTGGAACCACACAGAAATGTTCCTTCGCATGACTGCTTTATTTCACTTAACACGTCCTAAAGTTTCATCCATGATGTAGTGTGTAACTGAATTTCCTTCCTTTTTGAATGATAGTCCATTGTATGCCCGTACTACATTTTCTTTATCCACTCATCTGTGTATGGATATGTGTTGTTGACATCTTTTGCATATTACCATGAACATAGGTTTACAATTATCTTTCAAGTTCCTGAAGTCAATTCCTTGGGGTATATTCCTGAAGTATATTCCTTGTGGAATTGCTGGATCACATGATAATTTTATTTTTACTTCCTCCCACCTTTTTTGGTGCTGGGAATGGAACCCAGCGCCTCATGCATGCTAGGCAAATGTTACTTCGACTTTTTAAAGGAACCACCATACTGTTTTTCATGTCAATTCATCACTTTACATTCCCACCAATGGTGAACAGAGTTCTGATTTCTCTACTTTCTCGTCAACACTTATTATTTTCTGGTTTTGTTTTTGTTTTTGATAACAGCCATCCAAATAGGTGTGAAGTGGTATCTTATTTGTGATCTTGATTTCCATTTTCCTGATGACTAGTGAGGCTGAGTATCTTTTCGTGGGTTTGTAGACCATTTTCATACCTTCACTGGAGAAATGTCTTAACACTCAGAGACTTCTTCATTCTTTTCACTCATCCTTTGGTTTATTCTTCCATTCAGTAAATATTTCTTCAGCATCGATTATAAGTCAGTCACTGGTCAATGTGTTATAGATACAACCACGATGAAGACAAAACCAACCAACCAAACAAAAAGCCCTCATCTCCATGGAACTGCCAATTCACCTGTGTATAACATACTTCTTGCCACTGAGGGATTTTGTGAGAATAAAGCAAAATAATTTCTCAGCTCAGCAGAGGCTGAGCAGCATCAGTCAGCTCCTTACCTCACCTCCCAACTCAACCCCATACAATTTCCCTCCTGTTGTTTCTCCACTGCCGCCGCCACCACTACCAGCCGCCATCTTGCCTCCTTACCTTTTCCCTTTTTTGTGTGAATTTCAGTAGCTGGTAAGTCTTGCAGCCAAAGCCACCATGTCTATGGGGGCTTGGAGAGGATTTCCATCCCTTCTTTGGCTTTTCCCATGAAAGAGGAGAAAACATTTTCAAACACTCATCAAGCCTCTGTTGTGAGCCCTGCCATGGTATTGATTATACTTCTCAGCACAGACGGAACCTCTGTGAGGAAGCTGCCTTTCCCAGGGTGAGCCCTTTGTCTGATACATTTATTAGGAATATTCTACAAAACAAGAGACATGTTGAGGGTGGAAATAGAGAAGTCAGCTCTTTACAAGGAAGACAGATGCACAATGAGGATGTGAATACTTGTACACTGACCTTGAGCTGCTAAAAAACAGGTGACTGTCTATCCACTTCTGGAAGCTTTTCCCAAGGGAGTGGGAGGGTCTCTTAATAGCGGCCAAGCAAGCTTCCTCATGACATTAAGAGGTGAACAGGACCTGGATTAATGTCCACCTTCTCCAGATTTTCTTGGGCTCATTTCCACATGTCCAGCTAGGGGACAGGCCTCAGAGGCTGCCAGTGTCCCCAGTCCTCTGGTGAGTACATTCCATACCATCTACTTCTCCTGGAAGGAGAAATTGGAGTCAGAAGGGAAAATATGGGCAGCTGCCAGCCTGGCCCTTCCTCCAGTAGGGTCTCAGGCCTGTGTCCCAGTGCCAAGCAGTCCATACAGATGGGACCTGTTAGCGTGGGCACAGAGGCACAGACTTGGGGCTCATCACCAGTGTGTGATGATGGATAGTAACCTGAGCCTGGGCTGCCAGCTACAGAAGACTTGGAGGCATTCAGGCAGCACCTGCCTCTGGACCTGGGATGGGGCAAATGCAAACCCCCTCAGTGCATGGTTCTACTGAGCAGAAACATCCAGAAAAGCACAAACATCCATGGCCACAGCAAAAAAATGCATCCCCAGCCAGGCATGGTGGTGCACACCTATAATCACAGCATCCGGGAGGCTGAGGCAGAAGGATCACAAGTTTGAGCCCAGCCTGGCCAATTTAGTGAGACCCTATCTCAAAAACATTTTATCTTATTTATTTATTTTTTTAAGGGAGGAAAGATTTATTTAGCTCATAGTTTGTAGAGGTTTTAGTACATGATTGGTTGGCTCCAAGGCAGGGTGGCACAGTAGACAGGCATCACAGAGGAGAACAATTCATGGCAGGCAGAAGATGGAGAAAGCAACAAGGGAAGGGGAGGGAAGCTCAAAAAATTTTTAAAAGGCTGGGGATGTAGCTCAGTGTGAAGATCCTGGGTCAAATCCCAGTACCACAAAGAATAAAGTTCATTCCCTAGTAAAAATGGGGGAAATGAACTGAAGCCAGGACTCCACTCAGGCTCTTCCTAACAACCTGACCCTTTCCCCAGTTTCCTGGGGCCAGCCTCTGGCACAGCCCATGAGCTGCCCATCCCTGGGAGGGAGGCTCCTGCATTCTGCCTACCAGAACCTGCATGTTCTATGTCTCATCAACAGAGCCAGTGCTGTCCTTGAGCTGATCACATCTGCTAAGTAGAGTTGCGCAGTGTGGAAGGGTCCTCTGGCTGTGCAGTCAGTGACTTGGAGTTCTGTCCTGACATCTTGACATGGTCCCTTATCAGTTTAGGAGATTAGAAAGCCAGAAAAATGACAAAGACATTCTTAGCATGCATGGAACCTCTCTCCTTGGCTGAACTGAAAGGGCAGAGAGGAAACAGAAGACAGGACTTTCTCAACAGGCATGCACAGCCATCACATAGATTTCTCTCCTTCTAAGTACTCTGTGCTGATGGGTGGGAAAGTAGGTTGCAAATTGTTGAAGGTGAAGAGAGCTCTGCCTGAAGCCCCAGGGTGTAGTATAGAGAGCCCTACCTGGTCCTTGTCAGTCACGCAAGGTCCATTGGATTGCCAGCACCTGAATTTGGATAGTGGTCATTGTGCTGAGGTCATGCATTCTAGCCATGTCGCACACCAAATATAGAGAGCCCTACCTGGTCCTCGCTGTCGTCCAAGAAGTTTATATTTGTCATGGAAAAGTTATTGGAATTCTAGCGAGTTAATTTCAATCTACCACTTCCAGTGTAACCCATGGCAAGAATAAAGACACTAAGGCATATTTGTAGTTGTGGGGAACCAAGGGGGTCCTAAGTCCAGCTAGGGTGATGACTAACTGGAACAAAGGCCTCAACCCAGGGCTGAACCCAGGTTTTATTAATTCTCAATGAGGGGAGTGGCTCGAGCATGAGTGACTGTGGGAGTGGCAGGAAGTACATGAGTGCTGTGAGCTGGGCTAGGTAGGTGGCCTGAAATCACCTCTGCAATATGCAGAGAGTAATTTGAAGGAGTAATTTGCATAACACAGTTTGAGGTAGTAGCTAATGTTTTGGGGTCGGTGCTTTAGCCCTGATGTGTAATTTTTTATGCCCTGGGAAGTCATAGCCTTTTATCTGGAGCCTGAATCCCAGCTGACAGTATGGAGCATGGCTCTCACTCCTGTCCCGCTCACATGTACTTCTTGGGAGCTACAGGGTAGAGCAACACTGACCTGTCACCTTGCTTCAAAGACTACACATCAGCACCTTGGCTAGACCCATTTATGTTGCTTAAAGACAATTGAGGGGATAAGGACAAAACTTAACCAGCTTTGTACATATCGATACATAGAAAATAGGGTCAGGTTTAGCCAAAATGGAGATAATTGCTTTTCTTTCAAGGAGAGTCGTCCAGGTGGTCCTCCACAAGTAGGACCACCCAGGAGTGAGCCCAGACACAAGAGGGCCTAGCTGAGAGAGGGAGTAAGAGGGGTAATGGGTCTGGCGATGTCACTGGATTCTCTTAGCATCTCTTTGTCATTAAGCTGCTCCCCTTCCTAGCTGCATGACATAGAGTGAACCTAGAATTCACGGACCGTGTCTAGCCATTTGTGAGATCAACAGCACAGCTCATCATCAGTATTTCCATGCAGCATTTATTTTGGACTCTCCCATGCAATCCAGGATGAATGGTCACCCTACACATGAGCAAGTCACTTTACATCTCTTTATCTCAGTTCTTCATTCATCTGAGGTATACCCAGCTCCAAAGGGATGTCGCTGTAAGGATTAAATTAGTTGGCACAAGTACTTAGAAGGCTGCCAAGCACATTACTGAAATGTATTAGCTATACATTGTTGCTTTCATTATTGTTTGCCACCATTTAAATTAATTAGCCATGAATAGAGTATTTCCATCCTATGAGCTCATGCCTCCCCCCATGAGAATTTAGCCTGTAACATGCCCTTCTACACTTAAACAAGCTAGGTGGTTTCTAGTGTTGAAACTAAGATTCACAATGTCTTTAGAAACTCCTGGATTCAGCCACACCTGCAATCCTCTCCTGAACTTTTCAACAAAAAAAAGTCTCCCTTTGTCTTCTAATTCAGTTTATTTGAATCCCTGTTACTTATAGTAAATGCCTACTTAACATGTAATCATATGTGCTGTCAAGAAAAAAGAATAGGGCCGGTGAGATGGCTCAGCGGCGTAAGCGCCTGCCTGGCAAGCGTGAGGGCCCGAGTTCGACTCCCGGAACCCACATATGAAAAAGGGGCTGGTGATATCGCTCAGTGGCACGGGTGCCTGTTGGCGCGCGAGGTCCTGAGGTCGACCCCCCGGTACCCACAAAAAAAAAAAAAAAAGAAAAAAGAATAGAAGGAAAAAATGGAAACAAAACTTCTGTAAATTGGGCCGGTGAGATGGCTCAGCAGCATAAGCACCTGCCTTGCAAGTGCGAGGGCCCGAGTTCGACTCCCGGATCCCACATACGAAAAAGGGGCCGGTGATATCGCTCAGCGGCATGGGTGCCTGTTGGCGCATGAGGTCCTGAGGTCGACCCCCCGGTACCTACAAAAAAAAAAAAAAAACTTCTGTAAATAAAGAGGGGAAGAGGCACTGAAAGGAGAGGAATGGGGAAAAAAAGAAGCAAGATATACTATGTACAGGTACAAATTCCCTATGATGACTGTTATCACTATGTATATCTAAAATATACCAATAAAACAGTAAAAAATAAAAAGTAAAAAAAAAAAGGAATGGAAAAGTAAAAAAAAAAAAAAAAAAGCACACAAATAAAACTTTTAAACTGCAGTTCCTTAAATGCCCCCCATGCCCTACCACAAAATACTGTATCTCTATCCTCACTCGCCAGCACTTTAAACAGAGTCCCTGGATACCTGAAAATGAAGCGAGCCATGGACAACAAGGTATCTTGTGTTTTATGACTGATATTTCCCAGTCTCTGGCTTAGAAAACAAAGGCTCGGGTGTGTTTGCTGTCTGCTTCAGAGGCCTCCCCGAAGAACCACATCTTTGCACATGCTGTGAAAGGCGATTGTCTTTGTGAAGCCTATCTTTCATTCCCACCTTGGACTTGGGGTGGCCTGCTATCTAGACTGCTTTGTGAACACACCTAAAGGAAAAGAAAACACAAAACATAGCAAATTCTGAAGCCACACAGCCACCACGCCCTCCCTCCCACCATGGGAGACTCAGCCAGGAAAGCGTAGGTTTGCTGAATGTAGGCCTCTGTGGAGCCCTCAGAGATGGATCCTCTTATCGACAGCCCAAATAACTTATCTGGATATGAATGAGGGTTTCAACCCAAGAGAAAAAGTTATAAACATCGCTGGAAATAAAATTCCCATTCATACTCAAAGTTTACATTTCTAACATTATTTCCATATGCCCTGTCAAAGCCCGGGTGAGGAAGAGAAAAACAGCGTTAAGGTCAGGACTGAGCCTGTTCTGCATTTTTACAGGCAGGCATGGCATCAGATGCTACTTCTAAAGGGGGACCCCAGCCCCGGCCCTCTGCAGGATTTGACTGGAAAGCCAGGACACATCCAGATAAGAGCAAGGCCCAGAGGATCATTTTTTCCTCCGGTGTTGGTGATTAAACACAGGGACCATCTTTTCGTTTTTCTTTTCTTCTTTAAGGGAAATCCAACTAATACCTTCAGAGGCACCAGTTTCATGTGTGTAACTTTAAATGTCATCTTAAGAAATTATTACGTACAGTAAAATTGACCTTTGTGTCTACAGCTCTATGAGTTTTAATGTATGTATAACTGTGTAAACACTCCACAAATCAAGATACGTACAGAACAGTTCTATCTGGGGCTCTCCCCACAAAAGAAAAAAAACCCTTAAAAGTCACACCACCCCACACACATAGAACTCCCCACAACCCCGTACTGTTCTCTATTCTCTATTACTATGGGATCTTTTATTTTTCTTTCAAGAAAGTCATATAAATGGAAATGTATAGTGTGTAGTTTTTGAGGCTGTTTTCTTTCAACACAATGCCTTCCAGATTCAAAGGAGTCACCGTGTTTATGCACAGTCCCCATTTTTGTGTGGCTGGGAAGTGCTGGGTCCTGGAAGGAAATGCTGATAGCTTAACCATGCCCCAGCTGCTGGGCAGCAAGTCATTTCCACAGTGTAGCCATTCTGTACCAAGAGAGCTGCTATGATCATTTGCGTTGAAGGTTTTTGTGTGAACATAAGTTTTCTTTTCACTAGGGCAAACATCCAGGAATGGGATTCTTGGGCCATCTGGTCAATGTATGTTTAACTTTATAAGGAACTGCGAAACTTGCTTTCCAGACTGAACGCACCATTTCGTATTCCCAAAAGCATCGCATGAGTTCCATTGGCTCCGTGACCTCTCAGCCCACAGAATCATTGGGTTTTTCATTACAGCTATTCTAAGAGATGGGAAGTGGTATCTCATGGTAGCTTTAATTTGCATTTCCCTAATGGATAATGATACAGAAAAAATTTATCCTGTGCAAAAATTTCCACCTGCATACCCTGTCGAAGAGTCAGTGCCAGCCTGTGCCAATTCTTTAATTGGGTTGTTTGCTTTCCTGCCGTTCAGGTTCAAGGATTCTTTAGATATTCTGGCTGTAGATCCTCTATCCGAGATGTGATTCTTGAATATTTTCAGCCAGTAGAAAACCCGGAGTTTTTATTTTTTTCACAGTGTTTTACAATCCCATTTTTACACAATGAAAATTTTTAATTTTTATGAAGTCAATTTTATCAATTTTTTTCTATATCAATTTATGGATTGTGTTTTCATGGATTTGCATTATGTCTGAAAACCTTTTTTCTAACCACAGATCACAAAGATTTTTCCTATTGTTTACTTACTGTTTTTTCCATAAGTGCACGTAATTGCTTATTGCAAGATTTTTTTTTTTTTTAATACAAAACTGCTTAAAAATCAATGTCAGAAAATTGCCGTGTCTGTGTTATTTCTAGTTTGGTGTTTGTTCATTGTCTTTTCCCATGATTTTGGGAGTTTTTCTGGTCCTATATCTGTCAAGGGATTTTGTGCTTTATCCTGGATATTTTATATATTATGTTATGAGACTGAGGCTTGTTCAAGCCTTGCCTGCCAGTACCTCAAGTTTGCTTCAGAGTATGGGTGTGAGGAATGAAGAAAAGAAAGAAAAAATAGGGGATGCCCATTCTCCCTCTCTAAGGCTCCTTTTCTCAGACCTGGGGTCCTGAACCAAACCTGGAAGGCTCCTCTGGGGTTTCCCAGAGCTTTCTCTGTCTTCACCTTGGCGCCCACTTCTGGGTTTGAGGATTAGGTCACATGAGAGCAAACTGACACCAGCTTGCCCCAGTTTTGGTGCAGCTTCAAACCCAGCTTTCTTCCCTAAACTGCCATAACTTAGTGGCCAGGTTCCTTAGTCCTGCCCATGGCAGAGACACAGGGCAGGGTGTGCTTACTCCATTTCACCTTGAACCAGAGCCTGCTGACACCAGCTTGCTCTCTCCCTTCCTTTAGTGTGTATATTACACTGCCCTGTGTCCCATGTGTGCTGCCACCTCTACCACAGAGGCCTGAGTGTCTCCAACCCAACTGCCTGATTTCACCCATTCATCCTGGAGTCAGCCCTGGACAAAGCTTGGGACTGGACACAGAGTAACACAAAGCTCAGGAAATCCAACCCAAACTAGTTTAAACTTATTTTTTCCCACCATAACAGAAGTACAGAGGTAGCTGGCTTCATGACAGGTCTAATCCAGTATCTTATTTAATTTGCCTTGTTTATCTCTGCTTTCTGTAATGTCAGCTTCCTCCCCAGTCTATCTTCCATGGCAATAAAGTGGCTCTGGATGTCTAGACTTCAGATGGTCACACTGCACAAATCAGGAGAAAAAACGGGGGGGGGGGGGGAGTCTCATAGTGTCAACTGATAAGTCCTGAGATTGTTCCTACTTCACTAACCCTAAACCAACCATCAAAGCAAAAATGATGGGCCATGTGGGTTGGTTGAAGCTAATATATCTGTAAAGCTGAGTACATTAGCCCAAGATACATGCCAGAGAAGCAAGGAGGGGCAAATCTCCAGAGAAAATCAGTAAATAATGGGAGAAAGAGACAGAGGGATACTGTGGGATAAATCATTTGCCTTAATGTTCAGCGTAAACAGCAAAAGCACTAACTAATCCTGGCTAAATTATTTTAAATTTACTTGTTCAATTATACTATAAATCCATAGGCATGCACATTATGACTTAAATTGAGATACTTCTCAATTTTCTTTTTATTGTGATGTAGCCTCTCCTCTTTCTCAACCTGACTTCTCAAGATGACTTAGTCATTTTGGGATTCAAATCACTATTTTTTCCATACCCAGAAAGAAGTTTTCAAGGAAAATAGGAGTTTTTCACTGATTGGACCACTCTGTGCCTAGAAGATTGCTGATTGGCTGAGGCTGAGTATCACTGAACCAATCATGTGGCAACAGGTGTACAATTACTTTAGTTGGTTTAGACCAATCAGGGCCCACTGCTATACTTAGGTTTGGGGCTAGTTTCCCTCAGAGACTAGAGCTACATGAGGGAGGGGTACACATCTCCAGAAAGTATCGTAAAGAAGCAATGGACAATTAGATCCTCAGGAGGCACAAAAATAATCTGACCAAACTATCAAGTACTGTGTAGAATCCAAGCATTTCCAGAGAAAAGACTCATCCTTCATTTTGAATTTCCACGATATTCACAATTTGTGGCACTTAGTAGGCACTCGAGCAATTTTTGATGACAAGATTGAGTTATAACAATCAGGTTATTAGGACATAAAATTCTAATCGCACATAAAATTAGGATTCACAGTTCTAGGGCTAATTCTAGTTGTAGGCACTGTGACTGAGAGGTGTATTTTGCTGTAGCTGTGTGTGAAGAACTGTCAAAATATTTTGAAATTCGGTAATAATTTGATATCTTTCAAAATTCTATCCTCAAAAGTCTTCTTCCGTGAACACAGAGCAGTAAGGACAAGACAAACCAATGTCAAAACATTCATTTCATATCCTCTTATCTTGGATCCCAGGCTGAGTAAGGGCTGTCATAAATTGACACATGTCACAAAACTCAAAACATGGTCAGTTCTTAGGAAGGGAAGGAGGATCCTTTACGACACCCAGCACCTCAGGGGGAATTTTGATATAGAATTCTAGGAAGGGTAAAAACCTCCAAATCTTTTGGTGAAGGTGCGGTTTGAACAGAGTTCTAATGATCAGTAAGATTATCTTAAAAGTCAGGGGCAATGCTCTGGGTGACCAAGAGCTCCAAATTGTGGTGGTGCACATCTGTGATTGCAGCCCACTGGGAGGCTGAAACAAAAAGATCGCAAGTTTGAGCCCAACCTTGTGCAACTTAGCAAAAAAGCCCATCAGAGACTAAGCGCCCAGGGCTTCTACCAGAATTGCACCAAAATTCCAGCCCCCAGAAGAAAGCAGAGATCCACATAAACTATTCTGTTTTGAGTAAACAGCAAGTCACTGCCATGGGTAGAGTGGTGGTGCCTGTCCTCCAACCCCAGCGAGGACAGCCCATGCAAGGCCTGCAGGCAGGTGTGCAGCAGTAGCTCTCCTCTGTGTCACGTCCACGAGTCCAGTCTGTAAGGTCCAGTCTTCCTGTTTCTCTAATCTCTAAGAGTGGACCTGATTAGTTAACACTTATGTTAGCATTCAGGGAATGCTAGTGAGCACTTCCCTGGTGGAAGTTTGTCTAAGGCTCACAGCAAGGGTATGAAGAGGGTGATTATCACTAGTTCTACTGATAATGAGGAAACTGAGGCAGGGAGAGGCTAAGTCATTCGATCCAAGTCATGCAGGTTATCAGTGGCAAAGCTGGGATTTGCACAGCACACACACCGTGGGGATGGTGATCAGGATGACGATGGTGGTCACCACCACAACTACGATTACTGAGGCCACGTGGGAAGGGCCTTGCTGACTGCTCCCAGCCCCTGTGTAACACACCGAGGCACAGGGAGACACTGTGCCCTGCCCAGATCCTCAGAGAATGCCTTTCCTGGTTGGGTCTGTACCTGACCCCCCACCTCTGTACGTGACGCAGCCAATGACTCTATCTGCAAACTTCCCCAGAAGTAGCTGTGAGTAGCACGATTTGAACCCAGACTCCTGCATGTCCAGGGTACTGTTCCTTCTCGCTGCTATAGTATAAGACCTGAAATTTCACGTCTTGCCTTCACATCTTAGCACTACACAGAGCCTCATAGGCACAAGCATGAGTTCTCCTGCTCTTGCGGATACGCTCCCAACTGGTGGGAAATGCTGCCTCCCTGTAGCTCTCTCATCGCCTGACCTCCTGCTCCCTATCCAGTTCTCTATCTAATGACATCACCACCACACCAACCCACATAATTACCAAAGCAAGCCAATTGCATCCTCCCACGGGAACCAGGGATCACCCCAGCCTCATGGTGCTCCAAAGCCTGCCTCTGACAGCCCCTGCTGGCTCATTCTGCTCTCAGCGAGACTCCTGTGTGGCCCTGCATGGCACAATGTCTTCCTCCCTGAGGGTGGGAGTATATGTCACTGACTGTTATGGTTTAGATTTGGGATGTCCCCCAAAATCTCCTGTGTTAAAAGGGGGGCTTTTAAAGGGGAGTAGATCATAGGGCCACTATACTCATCGGTAGCTTCATTCACTAATGAGTTCAGTGGCTGAATGTGCTGTTAGAAGAGGAATCACGGGGTGTGGGGTGTTGACTGAAAGGGTATTATCTCCCTCCCCAGCAATTCCTTTCTCTCTTTGCTTCCTGGCTGCCATGATGTGAACAGTCTTCCTCCTTCCAGGCCTTCTGCCATGCCATTCTGTCTGGGAGCTAGCCAACAAGGGACAGAAACCTCTAAAATATATGAGCTCAAATAAACTTTTCCTCTTTTAAATTATGGGTGTTGGATATTTTGTCTCAGCAGTGAGTAAATGACTGAGGCAGATTTGGGAACTGAGAGTGGAATTGTTGCCATGAGTAGCCCTGACCATGTGAATTAGAAGCCTTTAGAAATGGTACATGGGAAGAGTTTGGAAAGTTTTGGAAATGTTAGCTAGGTAAGCCTTAGAATGCTATAAACTGAGCTTGATGGGAAATTCTGGTCAGAACTCAGACCAGAATGCTGAAAGAAATGTAGATGGTAAAGGCCAGGCTTAGAAGGTTTCAGTTGGAAACAAGGACTTCATTGATAGTTGCAGTTGAGACCACATGTGTTATGCTCTGGCAGATTTGCCTACCTCTTGCTCATGTCCCAAGACTTTGCATGAGACTGAGATGGAGTGGCAGACTAATTAATCTGGCGGAGGAACTTTCAAGTCAGCCTAATGTACAGGCTGTGACACGGGTATTTCTGGCTGCTTTCAGCCAGGTTTACAGTAAGAATCAGAAAGGATGTGTCTGCAAAGTTGGAACTTATTAAGTTGGAGTCCAGGAGAGCTCAGTTGCTGAAAAGATTAGCATAAAAAAAGAAGCCAGGTACTTTGCATCAGATCAATGCCCTTGAGGGAATCTCAGGAATCAGCAAAAGACCACACTTTGCAGGCTTCAAGAGTGCAAAAATGAAACACTTGGGCTTGAGAAAAGAGACCCAGGGTGCTCTGCTCAAGAAGGGCATCTAGGGATTGGTTTCCTGGAATTCATTTCACAGTTCTTAGCCATCCAGACACTCAGAGTCCTCTGTAGCCATAGTCTAAGAGGGCCCCACTACTGCTTGAGCTGGTGGCAGACCTTATGGTTATCCATGTGGCACTGGTTTTACAGGCAAGCAGAATGAAGAGTTATGGAGTCATGGAAGCTTCCACCCATATTTCAGAAGCCAGGCAGTGTGCCCCTGAGAGAGCAGTGAGAAACTGTAAGAGTAAAGCCAAAAGTGCATTGGAGACCCCAGGAAGTTGGAGAAGCCCGGAATGTGGAATGTCTGACAAAAGCTGCTGGCTGTGAGCAGAGCCAACCCAACAGAGAGGCTATGAAGGCTGCAACTAGCAATGCCACAGGGAAGGGAAGGAAACGCGGGTTCCGTAACAGGTCAGGCAGGTATGAGTCTCACTTCAGAGGGTTTGCACATGCTGTGCCCTCTGCCTGGTGCTGTTTTTTCTTTTTCTTTTTCTCTCTGTGATACTGAGGATTGAACCTAGGGCCTTTGCACTGATCTATAGCACCCCCTCTTTTGAGACAGGGTTTCACTAAGCTGCTGAGATCCCCAGGCTGAGTTTGAATTTGCAATCCTCCTACCTCAGCCTCCCTGAGTGCTGGGATTACAAGTGTGTGTCACCATGCTCAGGTTTTTGTTTTGTTTTTTGTTTTTTCAATGCAGTTATAAGCTTGCTCTTTCATCTGCTTCAGGTCTATGCTTAGCTGTCACCTCCTCAGAGGAGTCTTTCTAAATCATCTGATAGTGAAGGACACCCCCCCCAACCATTACACTACTGTTTCCCATAGTTCCCACTGCCAAATGATGGAGTGTGTATTGTTCCAGATCTCTGTCCCTCCACAAGTCCCTGAGGACAGGAAATTCATGTTTTCACTAATGTACTCCTGGTCCTTTTCACTTAAAGGAAGCTCTGCAGATAGGGGGTGGATGAGCATGAAGGAATGGGAAATGATGCTTGTACCAGCACCTCCTGTTTGTGGACAAATGGGACAGGGATTTAGGATTTCAGTCCCCTCTCCCCCAGGAAATGGCATTTGGAACAGAAGGGAGAGCAGGGATTTGAGCTTAAAAGAGATCCAGGCACAAACCCTGTCCTACCCTGGGCCAACAATTGGGTGAATCATTGCTCACATCAGATCCCCAGTTTCTTTTACTGGAAACAAGGATGGCAGCCAAGTGCCTCAGCCCATGAATCCAGGCAAGATGTGGAAACACCTGTCCCATAGGGGGCACTGCTGAGCCTCCACTTCCCTTCCTTTCTCCACAGTCCCTGATTCTGGGCAGGAGGCAGACTGGGTTGTCTGAGGCTGTCCAGGATTCCTCCCCACTTGTCCCAACCCCCACTGGCCTCAGAGAAGGTTATACAGAGAGCAGAGCAGGGGAAAGGAGCTGGGAAACGGGCCGGGTTGGCCTCCTGCCTTCCCACACGATTTAAGAATGAGCATAAGAAACCCTCATTTCTCTCGTGAAGATCAACAGACAGCCCAGACACAGACAGATGAGTCTCTCTAGAGTAACCTTGGTGCCAAGGGTGATCAGAAAGTGTTTGGGGAATAAACAATTAACGGATGCATGAACAAATGCAACCTGGTTCTGAGTGGAGACGTGGTTTGAAAATGATTCCCCCAGGGCCTCTGCAGAGCAGAGTTTGAAAACATAGTGATGTGTCAGCTGTTGTCAACCTAGTCCCATGGTGCACAGTAAGCACTGATCCTGACACAGGTCCCCAGGTCAACTGTGTCTCGGCTGGTCCCCAATGGGCCTTGTAGGGCACAGCTGCAGCTTCGGTGGGTTCAGGTCTGCCCTGTGTATACAAGGGACAGCGGCTACCTGGGCTCGTTATTCTCAAGGCCTGACCCCAAGAGCAAGTGCAGCCAACCCGTAGGTGCACATGTCACACCTTCGCTCTTGTCACTTTTGCTGATGTCCCCTGGTCAAAGCAAATTGCTGAGTCAGACCCACATCAACAACGAGGGAAGCGCTGGAAAGTGCTCTCCACCCCTATATGAAGGACAAAGCGAATATTAGCCAGACAGTAATCCAAACGCCACACAAACCATGGCCCCAGGCAGTGACACAGCCAAGTTTAATGCAGCCATGGGACATGATCTAAGAGGCTGAGATTCTTTTTTTTATTGCTTTAAAATTAACTAATTAATTAATTGAAAGAAATGTTGGAACCTGATATACCCTGAGGGAGAAGCCACAGTGGCAGCTAATTCAAACTCAATCCAGAGCCACCTGCCAGGAGCCCCAAGTCCCAGTGGTACTAAGGATGCTGCACAATTGACCTGGGGCTTCTGGCCGATTCAGGGCTGTGGTTCGCAATCATCGCTGGCCTCCAGCAGGTGGATCCAGTGCACATTTTAGCTCCAATTTCAACTTTACACTGCAGCTGCTGTCCTTGCCTGGGGACCCCTATCTTCTTACATATTATTGTAAATCAGTTGCCCGCTGCTGCAATAAAGACTCTCACTGGGTTGTCTGGAATTTCTAGATTGGTGCCGCCGAGAGCCTGGAAACAGAACAGGCTGTGCTTCAGGGGGCGGGGCAAGTAGGTCACCGTGGGGCCTGGCATCCTCAGATCAGTCCTTTCTGCATAGGGCAGCTCCAGGGAAGACAAGCGACGCCCTACAGATGAGGGTGGAGTGGGTAGGTCTGGCAGCTGAGAAGGACGGAAGTGACCAGACACACCATGTCACACCAGATTCACCAGAGCCCAAAGGCATTTGTGAACAAAACTCACCAGCGTTAATGCTTATTTGGTTCCCAACTGTAACTTTACTGTTATACAGAGAGGGGACAGGGATGGAGGATCAAGTATTAGATTGGCCATCATCGAATTGCAGTACTTGGATCCTGGGGGGCATGTGGTTAAGGGTTCGCAAACACCTACAAATTTACAAAAAGCAACTGCAGGCCCTCAACTAATGTGCATCCCATTTCCCCATCATCCGGGATAGCAACAGAACACAGAGCGAACTCCAACTGGGTGATTTCCAATAGAAGAGATATTGATAAAAGTGTGAGCGCGATAAAGGAAGGATACTGAGCACCTGGCGCTCGGGCGTCGGTGCAGGTTGGGGAGGGAGGTTTCTAGAGTTTGGAGCTGGGGAGGCTGTGTAGAATGTGATGGAGCTGTGACCTTCCTAAGAGAAATGCAGCCACTCTAGGTCACCCCATAGATGGAGCCCTGACAATAAATGCCCAAGCTTACTGTTGTCGCCTCACTTCCACACACTGCAGGGACCCTTCACTGGCTGTTGTATTCAGGGTTTGCAAGGGAAGGGAAGGGATTTAATATGGGACACATAATTTATAGGATTATTTTATAATATTCACCCAAAGAGTCAAATGCAGAAAAGTACAGGAGATCTGTCCACACACTAGAGAACCAAAGAATCCAGCTGAGGGCCTGGATCCCATGGCAATGTCCTCTGAGTCCAACTGGAGGCCTAGAGCCCACAACAATGTCTCATGCCAGTCCGTATCGAGGATCTGCCCTGGGAAGGCTCAAAGGTCAGTGGTGGAAGCTAGAAAGTCTGCACCAGTGGGATGAAGGACCTGTGGCAGCAGCTGAGGGATCTGCACTGGAGCCAGGAAGCGATGCTCAAAGTAAGGACCAGAGCTCCCCCAAAAAGAACCGCGGTCATCCTCAGCAACAGCGAGGACCCGAGCTCCTCAGATGATGAGAATAGCTGAGTTCATATCAGGAAAGCCATCATGGCAAGCTTCTCCAGGACAATCATCAGCACACCATCTTCCCCTCCAGTTCTGCTTGTATGCTGTTGGCAACAATCCTCAGGTGGGCCTTCCACAGCCAGCACCAAGCTGATTCAGTTTAGCTGGGCATTCCAAGTTGACCATTAGTTAATCTACGACACTGGCCCAAGCCAACTGGAAGCCATACGGGAAGAAAACCACCGGTGTGGTCCACCCAGCCGGGCTCCCCAGGCAGGAAGAGGTTGGAGGGTGTCCCCACAGAAAAGACACTGCTCCTCCTGAACTTTCCAGAGGTGTCTGCTCTACTGGACAAAGCCCTCAGGACATAAAGCAAAGGCACATTTTGAAATATTGGCCTCAGTTTTGAGAACAGAAATGTCTCCGCTAACTGGGTGCCACATCTGAGTCTATAATGGAGAACCACATACTTTATGAATTAGTTTTCAATTCTTCACTTCAACTGAGATTGCAAAAGAACTTAATATAGACTTCAGCTTATAGATTGTCAGAAATATTTTATGATAAATTGCTATGTGATTTTTGTCATATAACTTGGAAGGGGTCCAAACGATTGAGTGAAGCCCTTCCGCACCCATCTATTTATGTGAACAGGCACTCAGCACTCATGCCAATAAACCAGAGGACTGTGAGAATTGGTGATGAAACCTGTCTCCTTAAAACAGCAAGCAAAAGTCATTCATGACTATATTCAGTGAAAAAACAGTCCCCCTAGCACATGAAGAGAAGTGTCTCAAAGAATTTTACTTTTTTAGGATTAAGAATATCATAATTTGTGACATATGCATGTGGTTTTAACCAATTGTGTTCTACCAACAACCATAGTGAGAATTCAATTAAAAATAACTTATTTTAAAATTTCAAGACTCTAGCCACAGACATTTTTTCAATTTTAAATTTTATGAGCACATTTAAAATATGGTACATTAAGATCAAATTCTGCCAGGGCAGTAGAAGTTCAAAGAGAGAAAAAAAGAAAAGAACAATGCAAAATTTCTAACAAAGTGAAGCTTCTATGTGAATTTTTTAATAAATCAATTATGGTGAGAAATCACCATGGTATGGAGATCAGTTATACATACTTAAAACATTTTATTGTTTTCACTTAAAATATCAATATTTATAACATGCCAAAATTTTATCCATTATTTATTTCATATAAATATCTTTAAATGTTCATATATAACATGTAAATGTATACAGTTATATTTAAACACATATTTAAACTTATGATAAAATGTAGATGATAGGGACATAATATTTAAAGTTGGAGGCCACACAAGGAGAGGAGTTTGCAGAATTCGGCAGGTGTCAGATCTTCTCAGAAGCTTGGCCGGTGAGATGGCTCAGCGGCATAAGCACCTGCCTGGCAAGAGCGAGGTCCTGAGTTCGACTTCCGGTACCCACATACAAAAAAAGGGCCGGTGATATCACTCAGCAGCACGGGCGCCTGCTGGCACGCAAAGTCCTGAGTTCGACCCCCGGTACCCACAAAAAAAAAAAAAAAAAGGCCTTGTCTGGCCATTGCATGCTGGGAAACAGGATGAAATAACATAGGGGTCCCCAGGAGGCCAGAGGATGGCTGCCCCAAGCACCCAGTGTCCAGGTAGCTGTGTGCTGTCAGAGAAGAGCGCTGAGGCCTGAGGCCATCACGGTGGGACTACTAAGGTACCAAGGGCAAATTGAGACCTGAAGCAGAATTGGATCAGATTTGACTATGGGGAGAAAAGGTTGTCGGGGAGGTTTGGGAAGAGGCGGGAGACAGAGGGACCCTGGAGTCCTGCCACAGGCAGTCAGATCAATCTGTTGATGTTCAGTTCTCAGCCACAACGACCAGAGCAATGTTGACTCTAGGCCCGTCCCTGGCTATTGAACTTACTTTCAGACATCTATCTGGGACATCTAGATGCAGAGGTTCCAGCTCCAGCACCCATTCCTGGCTGCTCTGCTTCTCTGGTGATATTCGTGCATGCCATAATGATGTTTAAGTCCATGATGCACTGCATCCATGAGTATATTATAACCGTAAGGTTATAATAGAGCTGAAAAGTTCTGGACGCCTGGAGACATCACAACACAGCGCATTGCTCTCCTACAACACCTTTCTCAAAACCAAATACCTCTGCCAGTCAGCGCCACACCTCAGCCTGCAGTCCCTGGAGTTTTGCACTGTGCTTGGAATCCGACTGGAACCACCCACACACACTTGGGAATCTCCCTGAGATTCCTAGCATAGCAGCATCCACTGAGATAAGATTTGACATATCTTTTGGCTATGAGTTTTCCCCAAACAAGGTAAAAATGTATCTCTGTGTCCTATAAACGGGGACAGTCCAAGGCTGGTAGAAGGGCTGCCCTGACATCAAGGACTGGGTCCCTATCTCGTTGCTTAGCACCAAGCTTCTCACTGTGGCTCCAGGTGCCTGCTGCAGGCAAGACACCCGAGCCTGCTCCAGCCAGCAGGAGGAGACAGTGATGCGGGAGGGAATGCACCCTCTCCCTACGATATTGTTCAGAATTTGAACACTGCACTTAGGTTTATGTTTCACCAACAAGAATATAGTGGGCACATCCTTTCCACCTTGGCTTGACCTATCTCTCCTACCCCAAAGCCATCCCGGCCCCACCCCCATTCCCACTTCTCACAGGACTTAGAGACCAGGCTGTCCCTGTCTGTGACCAGCCCTCCACTCCACCAGGAAAATCCTTTCTGCGTGGTCACTAATATCAACACTGAGTATTTCCCGGGGACTTGTTCTACTCTGACTTCTGATGTTTTGAATTCGTGAGAACATATTCACGGACAGGACTTTCCACTGATGTACAATCCAACCCTCCTCTTTTGAGACAAAAATTAAGTATTTTCTATTCAGCAAAGTCAGCTGTCACTGGGAGGCGAGCAGGAAGGGACCTTGCACGTCAGACACTCAGGTGGTGGCTGCACTCTGCCCACCAGCGATTCAGGCCAGGACAGGAGGAGCTGTTGGGTTGTCCCTCCAGGCCACCCTATACCTTGTTTATTCTTCACTTATCAATATTGTGCCTTTCCAAGGAAAACTTGTAATGTATTCCTCAGAGCACTTTTTTCTTTTTCTTTTCTCAACTGTGAGAAATAAACTATTGATTTTGTTTCTAAGGTAATTTAAGGAGTAATACAGTTCCAATTTGATAACTACCAGTTTAATGTATTCAGAGTAAACAAATTTTAGGGTTTCAATTAGTAATTTCTGTCATCCAAATCGACCACATGGTGACTGGCCCATGGAGGTGGCTGTTTGTGCTGGATGGTCATGGAGCTGTGTGTGACATTAATAAATCAGAGACCAGCGGCCAAAGGGAAAAATTGATATGGGACACTCTGGGGAGGCTGTTCAGAGATGCATGCTCTTCGGGGCCAAATTAACATGGGCTTTCTTGGGGGAAATTGAATTAAAATGTGATTTTGGAGCATTCAACAGAATTGATCCTCATTAGGTCATAAATATCTGTCAAATCCGTGCCGAGTGACTATGCTGCTTGTGCACTACACAGGAAAAGAACGCCAAACCTTCCAAGAGATACATCTTTTAGGAGATCCTGGCTGTGAAGAAAACCCATGTCGAGCGGTTTAAACAAAGAAAGGGATGTACTTGGCTCATGCCAAGGGAAAGGTCAGGGATGATGAGCTGTTTTTGAGCGTATTTAATCCAGGAACTAGGACTTACTCTCTTTGTCTTTTCATCTCAGCAAATTTTTTTTCTTCACAGTAGTTGCTCATATTTTCCCCCTGGTGGCTCCAAAAGCCTCCATCTTCCATCCCAGGTCCCTCTGCAGGCTTCCTCTTCCTGACCCTCTAGCAAGGCCCAGGGTTGGTTGTGACCGGCTCTGACTGGGTCACCTACCAATCCTGAGCCAATCACGTGGCCGGAGGTGTATGGTGCCTGACTGGCCAATCCCGAGTCATAGGATCACCCTGGTGCTCCACGGAGACCAGGAGAGGCAAGGTTCCCAGAGCAAGCCCGGAGTCCTGGCCCCTGGGGGTGGGGTGAGCACTGGACAGGCACTGAGACAGCTGTTCTGTCTCTCTTGCATCCTTCCAGATGTGCCTGAAGTCCTATGGTGCCTTTGGTGCCTGGGCCTCACTTTTCCTGACCTCTGCCTTCCCTTGTGACCACAGTATCTTCCCCCAGCCCCTCTCCATGTGGCAGAACATGGCTCCTGCCACATCCCTCCCTCACCCCCTCCACTCTTCAGCTCTGACTCCCCAGAACACCCCAAGTGACTCTTTCGATCACACCTCACTCTGCTCTCTCCCCTGATATCTGGACTCTGCCTTTTCAGGTCACTGCTTGAGCACCTGAGCCCCTGATTCATGTGTGGTCACTGACATCACATTGCCAAGGGCCACTGGGCACATGGACAAGAGCTGCCAAGAGAGCAGCCTGTTCGCTCTTGCTCACACAAGGAAACGACAAACAGGAACCCACCGTTATTTCCTTTAATTGTTAAGTGGCCTTGAGCCAAAAGCAATAAAACTGTGGCATAAACTTTTCATGGAGATGGAATAAAATGGTGATTTGTATATGTTGGTGTGTGTGTGATTATGGGATAAATTGGAAGATTATTGTTTTAGGCAGATCATGAATTTCCGCTAGCATTGGACATGCAGTAAGTTATTAATGTTAAACACATAGGTATAAATAACACTTAATATTTTCTAAGGGTAGATGAAATCATTGTGATAGCTAACACTTTTGTATATCTCACATGTGATTCTCAGAACAACCCTCTGAGCAAAAGTTTACTATATTTCAGTTTTCAGGTAGCAAACAAGGAAACCAAGGCACTGGGAAATGAATGACTTGCCCACATCACACAAAGAGTGGGCAGGGAAGACGGGTGGGCCGTAGCATTGAACTTCTTCCTCCCAGGGAAGGCGAGGGTGGCTGTGTGACTGTCACTTTGGCCAATGCTACATGAGATGATGTGACGGGCATCACTTTGGGGTTGGAACCTGTAAGATGCAGTGTTTCCTTCCCTGGTTTCCTCTTCCAATCCTTGATGGTAGAGGATCCTGTGGGTAGAGCTCCCACTTCCCAACATGGACAGGCATTTGAGCAGGTAATAAATTTTGTGGCTTTAAACCAAGATTTGAGTTAATAAGTTAAAGCATTAACACTAATAAGTGAAAGCATTCTAGATATCTGTGTTCCTCAGCAGCTTAAAAAAAAAAAAAAAGAATGGCAATTTACTTCTCGCAGCAGTGGAGGCTGGGAGTCCAGGAGTCCAGGATCAAGGTGCCAGCAGGGCTAATGACTGGCAGAGGAAGAATGCTGGCCTCCATTTGGCAGAAAGGCAGAAAAGCAGCAGAAGAGAGTGAATCTGCTCTTTTATCCCCTTTACAGCAGCACTAACCACCTCGGCTCTGCCCTTACAACCTAAATGCTTCCCACCAGGCCGCCCCTCGCAGTCCTACTGAATTTGGGGGACACGTTCAAAGCGAAGCAACTCCTTCACTTGATTTATGTAATCCACATGTCCCCAACAGGCATCGAGCCGGACTCTTCCTCCTTTCTGGTTGCCTAACAGAAAGTTCAGTCCTGTACTGAGCTCCGAATCTCAGATAATTTCAGGGTGCTTCTCTGCCCTCCCAGCACCCCTCCCCACACTGGCACATGGTTTCCCTCATGACAGTCACAGCAGTTCTGGGTCCCATGTCTCCATGACATGCGTGTTCCACAGGGATCCTGTCCAGGGCGCTCTGTGTCTCATTCAGATTGACACAGCTGTCGGCAGAGTCAGCTCCCAAACCTGGGTCCCCCTCCTCCCAGGGCAAAGCACAGTCAGTGTCCCAAGAAGGCCAGTGACGCACCAGGAGAGGCCCTGCCTGGCCCCCGTCACTCTCTGATTCATTAGTTCGCTCGGTGAATATTTACGATGCCTCCTCTCTGTTCCAGGTGAGAGGATATTGGCACTGTTATGTGAAGAAGAAGGGAAACAAACAATTGTTTCTTTCTTTTTTGGAAAATATGTTTGTCCTATACTGTGAAAGCATCAGTGGTCCGGAATGTTTTTTTATGGGCAGGTCTCAGATATAGCACTATTTTTGGAAAGAGGAATGATAGAAACTTGAGTTGCTCCTGCGTGGCTGGAGAGATAGGAGGAGGCCAGTTCTCCCTCTGAGTTAGGTGGGACCACAGGGAATGTTCTAGATCACGAGACAGGTAGGGACCACCACAGTGGGTAAGAGGCCGGGAAGAGAAAATAAGCCCCAGGCGCGGCAAACTACTACCCTTTGTAGCACAGCACACTGCTTCTTTACCCCGGTGCTTTTTAACAGACCCATGATGAGACTCTAGTAAAACCACAGAAGCACGATGTTTGCAAGGCATGAGAAATTGTTACCCTGAAGAAACCTAAATCAGCCCTCTGGCTTCCCTTGCTCTTAACCAACTTAAAAATCGCTCATTTTGGAGACCACACAGCTGGACCATTCTTTATCGGCTTCCCTCTACTCTTGCTGTCAATAACACCTGTGGACACGTGGGTTATGATTACAGTTGCCTAGGTTACTTCAGGGACCTGAAGGCTGCTTTCACTAAAACGCCAACTCTCCGCTTGGCCTGCAGATGTCTGATGGGTGATTAACATGGGATGAAAGCGTGGCATCTCTGTCTTCGTACTGTGTCCATCTTAACCCTTTGTGTCTTAACCCTTGGTTCAGATTCTACGTGGCTCCGCATGTAGCTCTGATGATCATTTTTAAATGTTTCGTCCAAGGGCCGGTGAGATGGCTCAGCGGCGTAAGCGCCTGCCTTGCAAGCGCGAGGGCCCGAGTTCGACTCCCGGAACCCACATACGAAAAAGGGGCCGGTGATATCGCTCAGTGGCACGGGTGCCTGTTGGCACGCGAGGTCCTGAGGTCGTCCCCCTGGTACCCACAAAAAAAAAAAAAAAAAAAAAAAATGTTTCGTCCAAGACGATGATACAGGGTTAATTTGGTGCACTGCCCATTGGAGCTGGTTTGTGTTTTGTTTTCTTTCTCTCTCCCTTCTTTTCTGCTCCTACCTTTGTGGTTCTTTGGAAGCCACTAAAGTCCAAACACCTAAAGTCCTTCCACACCATTATGGGACCCAGACCCGCAAGGCTGGGATGATTCGTGTAGGGTGATGGCACCAGCTATACAAAAATTCAATATCCCCTAGAACCAATGACAGTGACCACCTGGTGGTTCCAAGTCTGTCACAAGAAGAAACATTGTGTGCAACTGTGCCCCTGACCAGTGGAAAATACCAGACGTTAGCCACCCCCAGCAAATCAGTAAAAACTTGCTGCTGTCTGTTCTGAGAGTGGCTTGGTCCCTCTCTCAACCAATGCTGACTCCTTTTCAGCTGAGCAGCCCCCTCCAAATTTTGCCTGTGTAAGAGTGGGCGTGCTGGCACAATTTGGCCTGTCTTGTTTCCATTGGTACAAAAAGATGACAGCTGAGTCCATATAGGGTACACCACCCACAAGGGACACCTGGACCCACAGTCCACTTTGCATAAGAAATTAAAATAGGGAGATTGAGGAAGCAGGATCACTAGTTCAAGGCCAGCCAGGGCAACTCAGACCTTGTTTCAAAATTTCCTTTAAAAAAAAGAGCTGAGGGTGTGATTCAGTAGTAGAGTATTTGCCTAGCAGAGGTGACAGTCTGGGTTCAATTCCCAAGGCTGGAGGAAAATTAAATTAAAAAATGAATGTCAAGGTGTTATAAGAATGAAATTTGCCAGGCATGGTGGTACATGCCTGTAATCCCAGCACTCTGGGAGGCTGAGGCAGGAGGATCACCACAAGCTCAAGGCCAGCCTGGGCTACAAAGTGAGTTCAAGGCCAACTTGAACTGCATAGCGACACCCTGTCTCAAAAAGACCAAAAAAAAAAAAAAAGAAAGAAAGAAATTTGGGAGCTATTTGTTATCCTGGCATTAACTGTAGATACCTTTCCTGACTGATGTGGACTCGGACTGAGGAGAGGGAGGTTAGGAGCCTGGTTATGAGGCTGAGATTACAGAGTATCACACTCTCTACGTGGCACGCACACCCCTATAAATAGCAGCAAAAATTCTCCTATGGATCGTTGTTTACTTGTGTACGTATTTCTCCTAGCATTGTATATGATGGCATTGCAGGAGCCAAGAGTATAAGGGGACAAAAGCTTCCCTTTCCAAGCCATTCCTTGGAACCACTATTAATTAGAAAATAACAAATAATAATATAAGAATTAGGGATGTTTAATTTTAAGTGAAAGAAAATTAAATATTAATAAGTAAACCCAAGGACTCAGGTGTTTAAAAGAGCTTCTAAGGTCCAGTTTGTATTGCGTCTTAATTAAGAAGCTCAGTAGAGAAGCACCAGGCTATTAAACAGAGGATGACAGGGCCCGCAATTCGGGGCTGCAGAGAGGCGTTGCCTTTATTAGTCTTCTTCGCTTCTCTGAAAACAAAGTAGGTCTGTGTTCCACTTGGGAACTAATTCATTTGTCATTGTGAAATCTCTGAGCACAGGGATGTCCATTTCAAACCTAATTTGCAGCTGTCTTTTCATTTTAGTGGTTTGGGAAGGGAATTCATCCTATTCGACTCGAGTATATTTGGTGGCCCGGTGCAAATACCTAGTGCCAGCCGTGAAACTAATATAACGGGAGAAGTTTGTTCTCCCCAGAGCAGCTCCATTTGTCAAAGACTGGCTGGGCCCTTAAAGAAACATCACTCTCGCCCCCTTCGTAATGGTTTTATGCAAATAACATCCAAGGCTTAGTTTTGGGATAATGATTTCAAGGAGAGGAAAACCAGGGAGGGCAGGGAGAATGAAGCTGGGTGCAGAGGAGGGGTCCAGCGAGAAGCGAGGTAGGGCGAGGAGCAGCACCCCCAAGACCAAGTACACCTCGCCTTGTCCTTGGCAGCATGGCAGGGGCAGGGGTGGAGGCCAGCTCCTGCCCTGAGCCAGCTGGCAGAATCGCTGGGGACAATAGCACAGGGTATGAGTAACACTGCAGATGCTGCACAGCACTGGTTTCCCGGGCCCACGGGGGACCGATGCAGCCTGGGAAATGGAGAGGAGGGTGTTTCCACTGAGGCTGCCTTGCCCTCAGGGACACTGAGGCACAGCTCAGGGACACGGCACAGACACATGAAGTCAGTGTGTCGTCATTTCATCATTCCCTACACTCCTGCTGCTCCTCCTTCCCATCTCCCTTTTCACAACCAAAGAAAAATCTTTTCCAATTTTAGAAGAAAAATCTTCACTGCCCCAGAGCCTTCCCATGGTGTTTCCTTCCCAGGTACACTGGCCTCGCTCCCACATATTCAGCAGGGAGCTGGTGGGAATAGTGAGGTCCAGGACCAGAACTTAAGATGCCACAACGCCCTCCATCCACCTTCTCAAGATGTGCATCTCCAATAAAATATGCTTTGATGTCTATTTATCAAATTTTTCTATATTTTATGTTGTTTTGATTACTTGAGTGTAACAAATGACAACAGTCCAGATGAAATTCTAAACATAGTGAACAAAATTAAAACAATTAGTAGGACAAAATATACTAAAATATGATGGGTTGGTATGGTGGCACTTGCCTATAATTCCAGCTATTCAGGAAGGTGAGACAGGAGGATCACAAGTATAAGTCCAACCTGGGTAATTTATCAAGACCCAGCCTCAAAATAAAATTAAAAAGTAATGAGTGTACAGTTCAGTGGTAGAGCATCCTTGGGTTCAATCCCCAGTACCACCACCAAGAAAAAAGAGATCATTCATGGAGAAAAGGGAGTGACAGTTCTACTCTTAAGAAAAACTTGTTATTATGTAAAAGAATAGTAGACATTAAACAGCTGTGAGACTTGGCTTCCAGTGGATACACTTAAAAAGATGAGGCAACAGTTTCATTGCAAAATACCAATATTTACACCACTCTGTCCTTTACACAATGTTATCGCTTTTGTCCTTTGTATTTGATGCTCTAATTTTTCACAGAAGCTCTGTTTTCTTAGAATCCAACTCCTTCAGCTGTCATCCCTTGCTCTTTGTGTCCATGACTAGAAATGAACTCTGCCTTCAGGACTAATTTTTCCACAAGGAGCCTGTATTTATATCCACTGGGGAGAAGCAGGCAAAGAGGATTGGGGAGCCCTGGCCTTCCTGGCATCCAGATCCCAAGCAGGGGCTGGATCCCTATACCAGCTCTGCCACATGTTGCTTCATGGCACAGCGTCGGGTCATCCATCATAACTGCTGTTCCCCAAATAGTTCCAGACTCCTTCCAGGCTTTTCCTTACCCTCTGACTGTGTCCATGACTCATGGGAGGAAGTCAGTGTCTTTCTTGAGCAAATACTGTAAAAGCCAGTCACTACTGGGCTATCTTATCTTCCTCAGTGATTACAGAAGGACATGATAAGGTAGAGCTGGTCTGAGTCTGGGTCCCAGTACAGAGAATTTCCAGGGGGCCCTGAGGTGGAAATGCAGCCTTCTTACTTTACATGCCTGAGATTTCTGGTCTTACTTGTTACTGCAGCAGAACTTCACCCATCCTAAGTAGTGCCAGGAGTCATTTGCAACACAGATGTTCCTTGACCTATAATGGAGTTCCATCCCAATGAACCCATCATAAATTGGAAATATCTTAAATCAAAAATGCATTTAGCACATCTAACCAGCCACATGTCCTAGCTCGGCAGTAGGGCACACTGTAGTGTATCAGTGGCTCCCTTGCAATCACAGGGCTTCCTGGGACTTCAGCTCACTGCTGCTGCTCAGCATCACAAGAGAGTGCCTATCAAATAGCATGCTAGGTAGGAGAAGATCAAAATGCAATCACCAAAGCATGGTTTCTACTACATATGTATCACTCTCGCAATATCCTAAACTCAAAAAATCATGAGTGGAGCCCTTGTAAGTCAGAGACCATCTGTAGTTGAAACTTCAGACGTTTAAATCTATGAAATGCAAAGCTATTCTTTATTCAGCTTGACTTTGTAACCATTTCTTTTTCATTTATAAAACCTGCACCACTTTGTCAAGTCAAATTTTTGCATCTGTCTTTTTGGAATAAATTCCTCAAACTGACAAATTTGCATTCTCTCCTCTGATTAGGTTTCAGAAAAGTTTTTGCTACTTCCCAAGGACCTTTGAATATCAGGTCTGACTCTTCCAGAGTCCTGCCTTTCATTACCCTTGCGAACTTTCTCCAAAATTCCAGTTCTGCTCTGACCCTGGGTCAGGTTCAGAGGCTTTCACCCATAAGCAGGCCTGGTGTCCATCAACATTTGCTATCAAGTAAGAATGTAAGCAGGAAGGTTGTCCAACAGAAACACGATGTGCTGCTAAAAGAAACCAGACAAAGTGAGGAATTACCCAGGAAAGTCATGAAAATGGATGAGCCAGTCCCAACAACCTGCCCTGTTGTCCCTCTGAAGTACATCCAACCTGCGTGGACCAGCTCCCTGCATAAGTAGTCAGCTCTCAAGGGTGATGGGAACCCTTGCTGCTTTAAATAACCAAGCAGCTCATTTACATATTAAAGAGAAAAACCCTCCATTGTCACACTGATGTTTTCTATCAATGGTGGTAGAGTAGCTGTAATTCTTACCTGGGGACCGGAAGGTGTTTTTTCCTTCATACAGACGAGGTTTCCTTATCCTTCTGGGGTCTTGGCAGTTCAAACACCCAAGGGGGGCGGAGGAGAGGACTCCATGTGTTTATAATCCTCAAGCTAGACATCATCACATTTGACGGTCTGGTCTTTTTCTCAATTTCTCCACTGTAGGCCTGACTGAAACCACCCAAAGCTATGTGGGTGCTGTCTAAAAGTGCAGGAGTTCACTTTCAAATGAAATAAAGGCAGGGACTTGATAACATGATGAATTCTCAGAGAATCAGCTAATCTAGAGGCTGGTTAGTGATTTCAGAGACTTTCCCCACGCCACTGCCTTCTTCCTGAGCTGTCCTGTGCCTCAAGCCCATCATTACTACTTCTTTCAGGCTGAATCACTGCACATGCCTTGTGAAGTAAGAGATCTCAGATAACTGAAAGATTTTATCAGTCAGGACTCTCAGTTGTATGCAACAGAAAACCTGAGTTAACTAGCTTTAAATTAAGGGAATTGAAAACATAGATAACTGAAACATGCTGGAATAGCTTGTTGGTTTCAGGTACAGCTAGATCCAGAGGCTATAATGATTCATCATGGTCTGACTGGTATCTCTTGATCTCTATCTCCTGTTTCCTCTCAGAGACCTTCCTTGAGAGCATCTCCTGTCCCGGCTACAAGACAGCAACTCAGCCCAGAAGAGAAGAGTCTCTGCCTCTCTCAGAAGTCACAGTGAGGGCCGGTGAGATGGCTCAGTGGCTTAAGCGCCTGCCCGGCAAGCGCGAGGGCCCGAGTTCGACTCCCGGAACCCACGTACAAAAAAAGGGCCGGTGATATCGCTCAGCGGCACGGGCGCCTGCTGGCGCGCGAGGTCCTGAGGTCGACCCCCCGGTACCCACAAAAAAAAAAAAAAAAAGAAGTCACAGTGAAAATCTTCCACCTCACTGGCCTTGAGTGGGTCACATGCTCAACCCTGGACCAATCAGAGTGGCTGAGAAGAGGATTCCTAATGGTCTTAGTCCCTCTGATAATCAGGGTTGGCCCAGCAACTGGGTGAGAGTAGCCGAATGATTTCTCGGGAGAAACTGGGATTTGGTTTCTCAAAGGTGGTGTGATGGATTCTGAGTAGCCCCCAGTGTACACTGCAATGATCATATGCATAAAGATATTTATACACTGAGGGGAGATGCACAGAGGCACAGTCTCATGATCCTCCTGTCTGAAGGTGTGAAACCCATTTACCAATGACCTTTAGTGACTTCTCTGATCAGGTACCCGTGATATTGGAGAGAGAAATCATCACAGTAGCAGAAGATTGTGGAAAATAATACAGCAAGACAGATGGGCACTGGAGAAGGGAGACAACCGTCAGGGTGGAGAGAGGTTCCAGACAGGGATTATCAATCTAAATACCAACATGATGACCATGAGAGCCACCACTGACACAGTGTTGCTCTGTGCCAGGCACTATTGTAACCACTGCACACAACTTCACTTCTCCCAACAGCCTCATGAAGGCTGTCCTGTCCTCAGATCCCCTTTATAGGTAAGACTAGCGAGACGCAGAAGTCTTGAGTATATTGCCCAGTCACCTCTAGTGATACAGAGATTTGAACCCAGCCCTCTGGTCCCACATTCACATTCTCAGATCTTGCAGAATCACCCAGAACCCGAGCACCAGGACCGGGCTGTTGGCAGTGGATGCTGAAGCTTCTCAGATCAACTATCTCCTTATGAGAGATGGGGAAAATGAGGCCTCCATACCTAGGCGGCTGTGTCCACCCCAGGCTGTGTGTCGGGACTTTCTTTCAGTATCCAGTGGCAAAAAAAAATTGTTTCAGAAAAGAAGGGACTCTATCTCCCAAAGCATAACATCTAAATTTCTCCAGGCATAGCTAAATTCTGGACACAATTCAATCTGACTTAGTTTTTCTGAAGCTTTGGTACTATATTCACCTGGTCAGCAGGCTCTAAGTGCCAAGGTGGATGTGGCCAATGCAGCCCCCTCTTCTAAGGTTGAGCCTGCAGAGAAGAAAAGAGCCACCAGTTCTGGGGAAGAGCTGAGACATGTTCTGATTAGTCCAACACAGGTCATGTGCTTCTCCCATTCTGATTGGCTTAGCCCTGGAAATGCCCCACGCTGATTGGCTTAACTCTGGGTAAGGGCTTCCCCTCTCTCAGACCATATATATTGAAAGGGGAAGTTTCCAAATAAAAATGGAAGTTGGTCTTGTTCTGCTACTAATGTAAAGTGATAGAGATGTAGGGGTTAAAGAACAACCGTTGTCAGCACCCAGTCTCTTTTGTGAGATAAATTCACTTTCTGCTTATGTTACACTAGAAGCAAATTTGAAATGCGCTGTAACCCACAGTGACCCCTTCCAAAATGCCATCTGTGTTTTTCAGGCTCATCTATTTGTGTTTGGAAAATGAATTTGAAATGATTGACCAATGGTTTATGGGTCACTGAGTGTATGAACTCTCCAGTCACTGCCGGTGAGCTCACCGGTTGACATGCTCAAGGCATGTATTCGTGAACTATGTCATTTGCCTTACAACAAGGGGCTATTAATTCTCTATAAAGTTGCTGCAGAGAAAGGTATAGAGACAATGACTGCGACTGAAATTTCTCTCCTGTGTAAGAGGCGTACACAGGGCACTTTCTTATCATGCTCACTTTGATAAACTACAGTCCCTTATGAAAATTCAGTTCAAGCTTTTAACAGGACCTCTGAAAGGGCCCAGGATATATCTGCTACATCAACACAGTGTATAGCTCGACACCAATGCTAGATAAATGTGGATTGTGGTCTGGAATGAATTTTCCTACTTAGGGGTCACTATCTCCCAAAGAGCTTTGGGTTAGCTCAGCAAAGGAAAGGGATGTGAAAGACCAATCTTAGAAGCAATGAATCGAATCACCACAGAGGTTCCACAAAGAAGAAACAAAGGCAGGATACCACTGTGGAGTCCTGTCGTTCCCAGGATGTCCCACTCTTCCCCAAATTCAAATGTCCTGGAGACAGAGACACAGACTCAGAGCCCAGGCCCACCTCACTCATTCCATGTGAAGACGGGCAGGCCATCTCTATCAGACAGTCCCACAAAAGATGTGCCCGCTGACAGTTAAATTAGATTGCCAACTTGATTAACTCAAGAGCTGCTGAAACCGTGAGCCAAGTAAAGCCCTTAAACTCTGGTGTTGGGTATTTCATCCCAGCAATGGGAAAGCTGATCAATACACACCTAATAGGGAAAGGTAATTCACCAAAAGAAAATCCAGGTACTTTATCAGAAGAGGGGTAGTCAGCAAAGACCCCCCAAAATCAAATTGCCCGTAGGTACCATTGCCCACCTGTGCTCCAGATCCCACTGCTCTTCAACATTGCCCCTGGACTCGCCCAGGTATAACCTGGAAAAGTGAGTGCCCTGCTTCCCCAGTAAGTACCTGAGACAGAAAACATGGGGACCTGAAGCCCAGAATATCCCCCGCAGCTTTGCCTGGGATCTCAGAAAACATGGAACCAGGTGGATTCAGCTGTGCCCAGAGACAGAGGCAGGGGTCCCGCAGGTCGAATTAACTAGGCAAGCAGGGACCACCAGGAATCAATTCAAAAACACAACGTTAGGTAAAACTGAGATGGTTACAGAAGGACATGCATGTTATAATCTAAAAATTTTAAATGTGCCAACAATATATAACATTTGGGAGTATAAACAAATTCGGTAAAAGTACATTATATGCGGCACAGAAACCAATTAGGGGATATCAGTTTTTGGTGAGGGAGAGGGAGATTTCATGGAGGACAGGTGCACAGGAAGCTGCCGAGGCCCTTTCGAAGTCTATTTCTCAAGGAAGGGGGAGCTACCCAGCTGCTTGTTACCTGAGCACTCAGTTCCTTGTTCTCCTTTCTGTGGGTCTGAAATGCTTCAGACAAGGAGACCAAGCTGCAAGTGCCCAGGGCACTGTCTTCTCTGCCCTCGAATGACTCCTCTCACGTAAGCCCATGCAGCGTCCTAGATAACCCCAGAAATGTGGGGGCTCTCGCGTACTCCGACTAGCAGCAGGCCATGCCTGCCTGGTCTTTCCAGGTCCCTTTGGATTTGCTCTGTGTTATTCGGGCAGGGCGGGCAGAGGGCAAACACACTCTCTTCCTGCAGTGCTCAGCGCTTTGTGGCCTGTCTACTGATCACCACTCAGGACTTGGCGAGGAGCTGCTGCAGCAGCCGTCTCCCCACAGGGACCTGGACAAGCTCCAGCTGCCCTGAACCAGGGATCTGAGCGGAACCACAGCCTTGGCTGGACACATGAGGCTCATTCGGGCCCAGGGGTCAGGCCGCCTGGCCCCCAGCCGGCCTTTCTGGGTCTGGAGTGCAACATCTGAGACACCTTTCTTTTCAGTCTTCCCCTTTCGCTTTTAAATGCAGCACGCCCAGGCAGGGCAGCTGATTGAGTTGTGTCTGTTCACACTGTAGCCAGAGCTTCTAGACCACCGAGGTTTGTCTCTGGGGGCAGAAAAGAGCTCAGAGTAGGGATAGAACCCAGGAGCTCGGAGGAAGAAGACAGGTCCCGCAGGACAAGCCACCTCAACGGCCACCTCCCTGCCCTGCCTGGGGGCTTACACCAGTCTTTGCTGGGGGCAGGAAGAATGGCTTTACTTCAAAGTCAGTGTATAATGTCACCTTCTCTCATCCACTATTCTTGGTTGGGTTGGACTAGGCCCATCAGAGAAATGATTCTAAAGAATGTAAGTATAAAATGCCATTAATAACCAGTCAGAGGCTCTTGCACTACTTAGAGAAAACAGGCACGGAGCCTTGGGCAGAAGCAAATCAACGAAGGAGGGAAGGATTTATACAGCCTCTGAGGCAACAAGAAAAGCCACAGTGAAAATCAAAGTGGCAACATCTGTGTGGAATGTTCCCTCAGCAGAGTATGTCTGCAAACGTGTGGATGTCAGGAACCAACACCTGATTCACAAACTTGAAGAGTCGCATCTGTTGTCCCCTGTAACAGAAGGGATGAATAATTCAGCTTAACCACTCATCATCTTTCTGCTCTGCCTTCCTCGGCCCATTGGCTTGGTTTTCAAGCATGTCTCCTCATGTTCACATAATAGCTGCTTTGATTCCAACCCCTTGTCTTCAACCGTTTTCAGAGCCACAAAGTAGAGTTCCTTCTAGGGTATCATTTATTAGGGGGGAAACCCTTTCCCAGAAAACTTTCTTCATCCCAGAATATTTATCCTATTACATTGGCTGGACTTGGGTCCAGTGGCTGATCCTGACTTTGTAAGAGGCTGGGCAGGAAGTTTGGGGCAAGTTTGGGCTCTGTAGCAGAAAGAACTCCATGCAAGATAGAGAGAGGGCTAGGGCAGACTGCTAGGTCAGTGACCCTTAGCTCTTGCCGTTGAAAGGAAGCTAAGCCTTTGTCCAGTTGGATCTGAGCCCTTGGTGAGGACAATGTGTTGTGAGCACCTCTCTCAGCACTGCGGGTCACAAGGTGGCATCACGGATCCCACACACTGACACGCTAGATATTAACCCACCACCAGTTCTTGTGGCAATGCAAACTCACCTAGACATTTCCAAATGTTTTCTAGAAAGTGGAACTGTCCTCAGGCTATATAGCAAGGATCCCTAAATGCACAAACTTGCTCCACAAGGCTCAGAGACCTCGGTTCCTGGACAGGGTGGGGCAGGGAGGAGGCCGTGAAGCAGGGTGGGAGAGAAAGTGTCAGGTGCATACTGGGTCTCACCCCCACTTTCAGTCACTTTTTTCCCTTTCTGGTCTGTTTGACAAATTGAGTTTTTATGAAAGGATTTCTTTGAAGAACACGTTTACACGTGGGAAGTACTTGAGAATACAGTCAGAGGAGTGAGGAGAATTCAAAGCTGTCTTTTTCGGTGGGAATAATCAGCCAATACAGTTACTCAGCAAATATGTCTGACTGGATTTTTTGACACTTGATAAAATAAGTCGTAGATAGTTGACCGCGTTTTCTTCTGCTTCCCACTCTCGGGGGAACATCTGTTTCCAGGATTCAGGCCTCATACACAGCAAAGACAGGTCTTAGAAACTCGTATATGTGCCAGTCTCAAAGTCATAGAAAACTAAACATTTCAAAGTCGCACTGGCAGGGGGCCATATTGTTTCTTTTTGATTTTGTGTTTTCCCCTTCTTCCAATTCATTCATTTATGGTATGTTAACAGACAGTGGGAGAATCTAGGTTGCGCTTTTTTTCCCCTTCCTTTAAAATGGGAAAAATAAAACTTGGCTAGAGCTGACACCTCCAGAGCCTGCGTAGGAAGCATAAGGTGTGGCTCTGCTGTTTTGCCCTCTAATGTTGGCTGGCCTGAGGTGGGCGGGGCTCCTTCCGGAAGAGAGCTATGATCGTCCCACCCAGGAATAACATGCGCTGCCTCAGGCGTTGGTAGAGATTGAAATGTCCCAAGCCATCCTTTTTCCAGCGTGATGACAAGTTAATCCGGGCACCGTTCCAAATGTTACTTATCAGATTCCAAGAGGCATCATCCTGGCGCCTGGTCCTGCTGGTGCCACTTGCTGGGGGTGTTGCTACCGGGGGCGCAGGGGAACCTCTGTCTCCTCAGCCCAGATCCTGCTGGGACTGCTGTTTGGTTCTGGCCCTGACCAGGCACCATGGAGACAGGGCAACAGGCGAGGAAAATGACTCACCTGGCTCACAGCCTAGAAGATGAATGCTGATGCCTTCCTGCAGACAAAAATAAGATCATAGGCTGGGTTCAAAAGTATCCTGCCTTAAATGATGATTTTTAATTCATCAACATAAACACATAATAATTTGATGAGATCCTAAGAGTCCAAGACAGAACCATCATGTAAGTCAAGTTGTTTATTAAGTCAGTGATTTCTTCTCAGCACCTCTTCCTCTTGGTAGACAGGGCTAGAGCTCACCAGTAGTCCAAGATCCCCACCTTTTCCAAGCGCAGGAGAGGGTCAGACTTCTGCATGAGTGGACACGTGACCACCCTCAGCCAATGAAATTGGAGCGGAAGTGAAGTTAAAGAAATGCCGTGTGATTCTCCCGGCACCCTTTCCTTGCCCTATCAGTGTCAGGAACACATGTTGAGAAGTACAGCCTCCATCAGACATGGCTGCGGAATGAGTGTGATGAACGGAGGCCTCCACAGACAACTCATATTGGACAATAAGTGTAAAAGGAAAAAACTTTGGTTGTGTAAAACCATAGAGATCTGAGTCTTGTTTGTTACTGCAACACAACATTGCCCATCCTGTTTATTACACCCAACATCTTCTGCCATGATATCCGATAATTAGATGCATTAAAGGTCCATGGCTTCCTCTTTACTCCTACCTCTAAGATTATTGGTTGCCAGCTTCCGCCAGGCCAAAAAAAAAAAAAAAAATCAGGACTGTCGGAGAAGACAGCTGCTGACTTCAGGTATGGCCCCAACATGGAATCTGATGAAAGAGGAAGGACCCTTGAAAGTGCTGACATCAGAGATGGACACTTTAAGGGCTATGTCAATGCAGATTTAAATCTAGAAGTGATCTGTTGACAGGAATGAGCCTGCGGGACTTGGGTACTTGGTGCCATCTGGGATTCTTTGAGCTAAATAATTGTTCTCACCCACGTTGTCAGCATCTTAAGTCTATTAAGGAGTGGGAGGAGGAAACGAGAGAGAATATGCGTTACTCAAGAGGCTGGACGACATGTCTTAACCACAGCTACTGAAATCAAAAGAGCTCCATTTTCTTTTCCATAAAGAGGTAGTTGTGAAGAGATGTGAAGAGATTGGCCAAGTCGAAGCCTAAACCATCAAAATTAACTTCATTTTATTAAAAAAAATCTTGGCTCAGTGTAGTACACACATGTTGATTCCCCCTGCCACCTGCCACCCGCCACTCATACTATTTGTAGTAACAAAATATTCCCCATGTATTTCCTGGAGACCACCCCCTGTCCTGCAGTTGCAAGCCAAGAGAAATGAAAACATATGTCCTCACAAATATGCATATAATAATATTCACAGCAGCAGGATTCATAATAGCCGAGAAGTGGAAACAACCCGAGTAGCCATCAACTGCTGAAGGAATTTAAAAAACAAGCAAACAAAAAAGGGCAAACTCTGGTGTCTCCATAACAATGGAATAACATTCAGCAGCACAAATGAACACACTACTGTATCCATATATACCCTAACCTGGGTGCATCACACCAGTGTTATGCTAAGAAGGGGGAGCCAGGCTTAAAAAGTCACATGCTATTTGATTCTGTTTGTATGACATTCTTGAATTGAAAACACTAGAGACTGGGGATTGGATCCATGGTTGCTAACAGTTGAGGGGGAGAAGAGAGGCTGACCACATTCCAGGAAAATGGGTGTTGGGGGAGGGATGGCAGGGATTTGTGTCCTGATTCTCGTGGGGAATGGGCAACCTTCCCCTGTGGTGCAATCCATAGGCCTGTGCACTCGTGAAGGGTCCATTTAACTACATGATCATATTAAAAAAATAAAATTTTTTTAGCTTTGGTTCAAATTGTGCCTTTGGAGTCTAAATTGATCTTTTGGATCAGAAGTTCTTTGAAAATTAATTGGACGCTCTTTTATTAAAGTGGAATCTTTGAAGAAAATATACATATTCAATTCGTGAGTGAACTGACTCCCTGAGGTTTTTCTTTTTTTAAAGTAAAATTTGACATTAACTGTTGATTTTATTGGTATTCCAGCTAATTAGCTGAGTCCATTTGCATGTTTGGTTCAATTCAGGTGAGTAAAAATGTTTATTTATGTAATTATATAAATAAAGGACTCACATTTAAGAAAACATGGAAATGCAATTTTTGGAAAATGAAGGTGCTTGATTTATAAGGCTCTTCTTTCATCAGAAGCTCAGAAGTTTCCAGTCCTTCTGCAGTGCTGATGATTGTTCCGAGGCCTGATAGAGAAGAGGTCGTGGTGTCTCTGAAACCCAGATCCTATTTAATATAAATCTTCAAGGGATCGGAAATGCAATGGGATAGGCATGGAAAGAGCACAAGGGGGAAAAGCACTGCTGGTTCTTTAGAGAAAACTGCGTAAAGGGACACTATTGTTAGAGCGGTGTCGGAGACTCCTGACTGCTTCTCCTTCCTTATTAACTGAACCCTGCTGTTATTTACAGTGGTTATAGTCCCAGCCAAAAAAAAAAAAAAAAAAAGCCAGGCTATCTTGCATCTCACATTCATGAGACACAGACCTAGCCAATGGTTGCTAAGCATAAGATACTGAGTGGGACTTCCAGGAAAACTCTTAAGCTGATTCAGCAGGCAGAGCCATTTGCCACTGCCTGTCCTGTTGGCTGGAGCAGTGGCAGCCTTCTTGAGAGCATGAAGGCAGGGCCCACAGGAAAGAGAAGAATGGGAATCCAGAAAGAATCTGGGTCCCTGGTGCTATAAAAACATCTCTGAAATTCTTACCTGTACACTAATTTAACATGAGGGAAAATAAACCCCCTACACTGTTTGGAGTATGTAACTTTAGCCAAAACAAGTCTCAAGAAATTTTATGCCTATCTTTCAACCACCCATAACAAACCACCTCCTGATGTGACAGTATGGGTGTATCTCCTCTTTCCAGGTGGGCCTTTCCTTGATCTGAGATGATAGATACTTCTGCTACTTCCCATTTGCATGAAAAACATCAAATTACAATGTATCATTTTCATTTCCCCGTGCCAACGAATCCTTCTTTGAAGTCAATAACAAGAAATCTCATCTCAGGAGTAATTTCCTGATCATCAAATTTGTGAATATATATTTTAATTTGCTGCCCCTCCTGACATGCCAGTTGGTGGGTGTGCTACACCCTGGAGGTTTCGCTGTTGTTCTAAGGTGGATGCAAATCAATCCTCACACAACCTTCAATTTTATGTGTTTGCTAAGAGGCCTCGTAGAACAGGAAATCAAAGAGCTGGATGAAACTTCAAGAATAATTAGTGCTGAGATATTGCTTATATAGTAGAGTGAATATTTGTAAGAGTTGTCAGCAAAGTGATCTCATGGCACCCTCGTGGCATTGCTCAGCTTTATGAAAAACGATAGCTATTCTAGAACACACCCGAGAGGATGAACTTCCTGTGCCTCTCCCAGCTATCTCTGGTCCAGGCATTTTTTTTTGAAAGCTCTGTATCCCTTCAGGGCCCTCTCCAATGTGAACTTTGTGTGCTGCCTGCTTTTGACACGTCTCTCTCTTCTCAGTTAAAGCACTGATGAACTGATAGTTTTTATCTGATCAGTGCAATCTACATGATATATCCGCTCTCCAGCCATACGGAAGATGAGAATGTGGATTTCTGTCTTCTCCTTTGAGGATATGCAGACACACAAAGAGAGAAATTCCCCTGCTCTGGAAGGGGTTCCAAAAGATCCTGGAAGACCGCAAATCCGCACAGTGTCATTGCCCACTAGCTCTCCCCAGCACGAGTGTCCTGGCTCTGCTCCTTACCATGGCCATATTATTCTGTTTTCTCCTCAAAAATTGGCAAAGGAGTACGAAAAATCAGTAAGGTTAAGTTTCCAACTCCCTTGTTAAGAAATAGAAAGGAGGGGGCCGGTGAGATGGCTCAGCGGCGTAAGCGCCTGCCTGGCAAGTGCGAGGTCCTGAGTTCAACTCCCGGTACCCACATACGAGAAAAGGGCTGGTGATATCGCTCAACGGCACAAGTGCTTGCTGGCAAGAGCGAGGTCCTGAGGTCAGCTCCTGGTACCCACATAAAAAAAAAAAAAAAAAAAGAATTTCATGTAGTCACTGAAAAAAGAAGAAATGCTGCAATTCAATGGTTAAATTAGATACAATCACTTCAATATTTTAATGGCAATAAAACTATAACTTTATCTTTAGTGCCTATTAGGAAAAGAAATTCCTTGTTAAGTTTTCTACATGTTAACCTTTACTTTTCCAGAGTTATAAAATGTCAGTGGTAAATAAAGGTTGTGTATCCCTTATCCAAAATACTGTGGCCTAGAAGTGTTTAGATTTCAAGTTTTCTTTTTAATTTTGGAATATTTATACATAATGAGACATACTGTGGGTGGGACTCAAGTCTAAATACAAAGCTTATTTATGTTTTCAAATACACTTTATACACAGACCGAAGGTAATTTTATACGATGTTTAAAATAATTTTGTACATAAAACAAAGTTGCATCGTATGGAATTTTTGCTTGTGGTATCCTGTTGGTGTCTAAAAAGTACCTATTTGGATTTTTGAAGCGTTTCAAAATTTTCAGATTAGGAATGCCCAATCTGCATGGCCCTTACGAGAACTTCTCAGACTGTCCTCTGCCAGAATCCCAAAAGGCCTCTCAATTATCTTTATACTTTATTTCCAAGTTTCAAATATTTTTTTCTGAACATACATACGAACTTTTCCCCATACAGCAAAGATAACTATAGTGGTTTGACTGCAACTTTCTTACCTTATCGCTCGCATTCGATCATTTGTTTATTCAACAAGACATTGACTGCAATTCTATCCTGTGTCAAGAACTCAGTTGGACAGTGAGGAAACAAAAGAGGCCTAGTCCAACCTGAGGAAACAAAAACCTGAAATTAATCAACTGTGTCAACTGGGTTGTTAGAAGCAGTATCAAAGTTTCACCTGATGAAAGAGAGGGAGGAAGCAGTTCTGCCTTCACTTCCGGGATGAGAGGTTGTCTTAGTCCACTTTCTGTTGCAATAAAGAAGTTCTTGAGATCTGAAGCTGGAAGTCCAAGAGCTTGGTGCTGGCATCTGCTGAGCATCTGGCGAGGCCTTGTTGCTGCATCTTAACCTGGCGATGCCATCGCATGGCAAGACAAAGCAAGCATGCTGGCTCGGGTCTCTGTATCATCTTATAAAGCCACTAATGCCATCATGGGGCCCTGCGCATGGCTTCATCTCACCATTATTATTTCCCAAAAGCTCCACCTCTAAATCCCATCAATATGAATTTAAGGATAACGCTTCTAACACATGAACTTTTGCAGACGCATTCAGACCATAGCAGAGGTGGACATAAGTCAGGCAGGTTTGGTGTTTCTTGAAGACTTACTAAGTGCCAGGCACGTGCCAGGCTGGGAGAGTCAAAATAGGCAGCGCGTGGAAACAGGCTTGGAGGCCTCTGGGGCTGTTTCCAGGCTGGACTTGTTTCCTGATCTTCTACCCAGGACTGCTGTTTTCCTCAGAGGGTTCCACTCTCCCTCTGCGGCCGTCTCCAGGGAACTGAAAATGCATGGACTCTGGCCAGAGGGCAGCTCGAGGCTCAAGTTCAGAGCTTGCGGAGTTTTATGTCTAGGTGAGTAGCTCAAGAAACAAGAATGGGGCCAGTGAGATGGCTCAGCGGCATAAGCGCCTGCATGGCAAGCATGAGGTCCTGAGTTCGACTGCTGGTACCCACATATGAAAAAAGGGCTGGTGATATCACTCAGCGGCATGGGCACCTGCTAGCACACGAGGTTCTGAGTTCGACCCCCGGTACCCACAAAAAAAAAAAAAAAAACAAGAATGGCTGGGCTGTTTTCCCAAGACATATGCCTTGAAGAGATTCCCTTGAGTAGACCCAGAACTCACTCTTCCAGAGTCTGGACCCTTAGCCTTTGCTTCTCTCCTCTTTTGTTTCAAGATTTCTGTTTTGGTAACGGGCAAAGCTGGCCTCCTTTGCTTACAACCAAAGGACCCTGGCTGATAAACACAGCTCCCAAGGAACACATCAAGGACGGAAGTGTCGTACTAGGGCTGGGGAAACAATACCACTGCACGGTCTTCAAACTGAGAGCCTCTGGGCGCAGCACAAGTGGGACCGGCTGTGTTTGGAGCTCCTCTGTCTCTCTAAAGGCTGAGCCTCCGCGAGATATGCAGCTGAGGATCCCTTCCCCCGATCTCTTACCAACTGGGAGATCGAAGGCGATGCTGGTCACAGGAGGAAAGAACAGACTTGCAGCAGACCAAGACCCAGACCCAGAAGAACTTTGTCCCAAGCTATTGACTATTCTTTGAGCCTATTTATAATCCCTAAAGTTCATTTCTTTTTCCACTAAGATTGCCTCCGTCCTCGCACTTGCTTCTGCTCTATGAAGAGGGCAGATAAGCTCTCCCGTCTCACCAGGTTACCAGGAGCTGGCTTTCCTGTGAGGCCCCCCTGCATGTAATGATCCCGCAGATCTTCTCTTCAGCAGGTCTGTCTACTGCCTGTTAATGTCAGACTCAGTTATCAAACCTTCAGAGGGGAAAGAGAAGGGTCCTTCTCCCCTACAGTTGGCAGGAGATCCCATCTGCTCCCCCATCCAAGTGTCAGTCTTCACCATGGGGATGGGACCATGGCACGACTCTTTTGAGACTGTTAGATCCCAGCTAGAAGACCTCACCTGTCAGCCACAACATCACATTCTCAGGCCCTTCTGGGAGCCAGGCATTATGCTAGGGACAGAGGACATAACCCACCCTTGAACAGCTTCTAGTAGGTGATATAGCTACACTCCCCAGAGGGACCTGGTGTGCCAACTGCAGCTCAGCGAGAACACCCTCCTGTCATGTGCATTGCACACCAGAAGGAAAAATCTATGTGGAATTGACTTTGCCCTTGGGAGGCTTCTGAGGGACCCGGCTCTGGACCCTGCCAGGCACAATCCAGGTTGACTTCCCTGGAACAGAGTACCCTTCGTGTAGGGCAGGCATCACAATCACTGTGAACTTGGCTTGACCAAGCCCAGCACAGAGAGTTCACGTCACCAACCTCGGAGACACTCACACAGGCTGCGGTCAGTGACTTTGTGTGTTTTTCTGAGGCTCTGGGCAGAGGTTGGTGCACTTGACCTTTATTCTGCTGCTGCTTCGTGGAGCACTTAGAGCAATAAAGTGAGTCACATTTTCTACAAAAGACTGCTTGTTACTGATCTTCTCCATATTCATTCATTCAAAAGACATTTAAGGAGCTTCTGTTAAGGATCACTGTTCTAGATACTCAAAATATAACAATGGACACGAATCCCCACCTGAAAGGGCCCACAGTTTAACAGGGGAAGTCTATGACGACATGAATTGTATTTTGAAAACTGCCTTCCCCTGCCTAGTGATGTGGTGTGAGGAAACGGTAGCCAAGATTCAGGAGTGGGAGCTCTGGTCCAGGTCAAACAAATAGCACCAGCATTGCCTGGCAACAGGAATTCATTACCTGGTGGACACGTGACCTGAGCTGCCCAATCAGAGCTAAGCTCACACTTTCATGAAAACTGCTAAAACCAGGGCCACCCTAACCCATTGATTGACCATGTCAATAAAATGGATTCTGGGGTGATCGTATACCCATGTGGTCTTCAAGAGTGACACCACCTCTAAGATGCCCTGATGACCACTGAATTTGACACCTGAACAGGGCTGTGCCTGTCCTGTGCCTAAAATGACCAAATAATGAACTGTCCAAGCTGGATGTCTGTAGGAGTGAAAAGGGCACTGTTCACAGTGAGGCCAAAATGACAGACAATGAGGCTCCTCCTGGACAAACCTGCTGTGTGCTCCTCCAGCTCACAGTGGATTCTTCCCATGGGACAAGAATGACCTCAGCACACTGTTACTATCCTGACAGCGGTTGGTCTCTGCTTAAGGTAGGCAGGGCACAGCTGACTGATAGGTTGAAAGTGGAGGGGCTGCTGTCAACATTAGGGCTGTCAAACAGGCATGCTTGGAGACCGCCCCACTCAGACTGGGCATGCGCTTGCCCTCCGGGCACCAGGGTGGAGGACTTGGGGATGAGCAGGCTCAGGACGTGCCCCAGAGACAGGATCTTAGTAAGATGCACAAACACCTAAACCCACGACTACAGCATGAGACCCGAGGGACCTACAGGTGCAACCACGTGCTCAGTGGCCCTTTGGTCATGTTTTCAGAGTTTCTTTATTAAGAAACCTGTTAGGCAGAGCAATAGACTGGACCTCCTCCCTACCCAGAATTGACTGGCGCCACACACATGCACCCCCCAGCCTGTAGTGCCCCTAGCAGGCTGGCTGCCACTTACTATGCTAGCTGCTTCCTGTCTCCCCTTTTAGAATTTCTGCCCCAGAGCCTTAAGGATGGAAACCCCTCATCTTCGGTCAAGAAGACGGAGAGGCTCTGCCTTCCCCTCCCTGGTTCCCCCAAAGTCTATGGGGAGAGGGAGTGCTTCTGAATTTATCTATCTATTTATTTATTTATGTAATAGGGATTGAACTCAAAGCCTTTGCACTGAGCTCCATCCCCAGCCTTTTTAAATTTTTTGTTTTGAGACAGTCTCACTGAGTCACTAAGTTACCCAGGCTGGGCTCAAACTCGTGATCCTCCTGCCTCAGGACGTGTCTGCTCTTGATGAGATCGGCTCTTGACGTGGAGTGAGCCACCACGGTGCCTTCTAACATCTTCCATTCTGGAGTGAAAACAAAAGCATAATTTTCCAGAAGATGAGAAACACATCAGGTGGCACAGGCAACCTGACTGGTCTAACCCACCTCCCCTGCAGGAAACACCCCACAGTGTGCAGCCAGCCCTCGGTGCTCGTGTTCATCAGTGCTCACGTTGGTTTTATTAGTTTGTCTTTCATAAATGGAAAAACACACTCCCTGTCACCGAGGCCCTGCCCTCACTGAATGGCTGCTTCCCTGTGGGCAGCACGTCCAGCTGGCGTCTATCCCAACCCTCCCCGAGGAAGAGCAGAGGTACAATTCCTCTCATCCTCCCGAGGGCACAGCTGCATGGCGAACAAACGAGCAGGCTTGATGAAGTGTATGACAGCTTGTCATCCAGCAGTTAGTGGCCTTGTTTCCCTTCCTGGGATAATGCTGGATTTCACACAGATAACATCGATAAGAGAAAGCTTCGTACCTAACAGCGAGTTTCTGAAGAACATCTGTTTCCGCTCAATTTTTGCACCTTTATTGTTCTGTGTGACACTGCAGTACTTTTTTGTGCCTAACAGGCCCGACTCCACTCATCTGTCTCACATCTAATTCAAGTCAAAGTCAGTGAAGCGAGCCAATTCCTGGCCTTTTTGTAATTTTTCCACAGATTATTCTCACTGATTCTCTTGTGCTACAAGTTTTATTTTTGTTTTTTGTTTTTTAAGGAACCAATATCTCTAAGAAATGCTGATATAGTTGCAGATCTCATTTTCTTTTCTGTGTTATTCTTTTAAATGATGGAAATCACATGTTGGGATCCTAATGAAACAAGTTTCATCTGCATAAATAGTATATTGTTATTTTTTTATATTTTCTACAGAATCCACAAAGCAGGAGAACATATCTGCCATTAACTCCATAAACATAAAACTAATTCTTTGGAAATCCGTACCTTTCTGAATAAAGTTGGTTAAATTCCTGCAACTCAAAATTCTAGGTCCTCAGACCAACAAGCGTGGAGTCACCCTAAGGACCTGTGCCAGGGTTCTATTATTCCCTTTCAACCCATTTCACAAAAACATCAGACCCATTTCATAACCACTGCTATGTGGCTCCACCCCTTGTCACCTCCACTGCTACTACCTCCATGAGAGCCACTTTCCGCATCTCTAGGGGGTCTGCACTTGTCCCCATCCCTCCTCCAGGTCTAATCTTAACACAGTGGTCAAAACTATCCTTTTAACTACAAGTCAGATTGATTACTTTGTTGTAGGCAATAGTCTCAGATGCCCAAGTTTTCTGCTCCCTGAAATATAGTCCTTCTCCTAGAGTATGGGCAAGAAGTGCCAATGGAATAGTGCCAATGGCTGTCACTCTGTCCCTTAGGTTGCTAATCAGCTAACTTTGAGTTCATCAAAGGGGAGCACACGGGATGGGCCTGACTTAATCAGGTGAGCCCTTAAAGGGATGAGCTCTTCTGCATGAACTCTGAAGAAGGCCACATGGCAAGGACCTGAGAGTGACAGAAAGAAGCTGGGAGTGGTGACCAGTTGATGGCTAGCAAGACAGTGGGACCTCAGCCTTCAGTCCCAAGGAAAAGAGTTCTGCCAACCTGAGTGAATGCAGCAGTGGCCCTTTCTCTATTGTACCCACGGGATGAGGACATGGCAGCCAACATCATGATCTCAGCTCTGTGGGATCCTGAGAAGAGGACCCAGCTGAGACATGCTGGCCATAAACTCTAGTGTGATCCATGTGTGTGCTGAAGCTGCTGGGTTTGTGGTCACTCATTACACGGTATGATAGTTAATCCTGGTTGTCAACTTGATTGGCTTGAGAGCTGCCCAAGGGATTAGTAAAGCACATTTCTGTGTGTGTCTGGGTGGGATGTGGTGGCATGATCTTGAGGACTATATCTGGTCACTGGTCCCTTTCACTTGGGCTCTTCTCTGCTCTCTGCTTCCTAGATGCCATGATTGATCCTGTTTTCTACCACTGTGTCCTTTTGCCACGATGTTTCTGCATCGGAGCCAGCTAATCATGGCCTGAATCATCTGAAACTGGGAGCCAAAATAAACATCTTCTCCTTCACGCTGTATAGGTGTCTGGTCATTTGTCCCAGCAATACAATGGTAACGAATACAATCCCATCTGGTTCAGAACCCTTTCAAACTGGTTTGCAGGAGGAGCTTGGGAAAGTTTGGAGATGCAGATTAGAGAAGTCCCAGAAGGCTGAAGTGAAGCTTGACAAGTGATTCTGGTGTGAGCTCCAAAGATCAGAGTGCTGATAGGAAGGCAAACAGTAAAGACTGTGCTCATGAGGTTTCAGTTAGGAACAAAGACCTATTGGGAATTACACTAGAGGCTATTCATGTTGTAGTCTGGCAAAGAATTTTACATTTTTTTCATATCCTGACACTTTGTGTGAGTCTGAGTTTAAAGGTGACAGACTAATTAACCTGGTAAAGGAAATTTCAAGGCAGCACAACATTCTGGCAGTGGCATGGGTACTACTGTCAATTTTTAGCCAGATTTATAGTGAGAATTGGGAGCAAATAGCACAGCAGAAAGATTTGAAAAACTTACCAAGAAAAGAATTAAGACACATTATGTACAGGTAAAATACCCTATGATGAATGTGATCATTATGTATGTCAAAAGTGTACAAATAAAATTAATTTTTAAAAAACTTACAGTTTGGTCAGAAAAGAAGCACACATGAAGTTGAAGCCAAAGAAGTCATGGTTGCGGAAAAGATCAGCACTGTTAAAAAGAAGTCAAATACTTTGCACTGTGACAGTTGGAAAGATGACTTAAGAGCATCTCACAATTTAGCAAGACCCCACCCATCACAGGCTTCAGGGTGTGAAAGTACAAATTCCTTTTAAAGACTTTGTTTTGAGTAGAAGGCCCTAGGGCAACATGCTCACTCAGGGGCTCCTTAGGAAATCTTTCCCCATGTTCACTCATCCAGACACTCAGAGGCTGCTACAGCCATGGTCTAAGGGTGCTAAGCTATCGCTTAAGCTGGCAGCAGACCTTGGCATCATCCACATGATGCTGATTTTGCAAGCATGCAGAATGTAAGAGTTGTGGGGTAATGGAGGCTTCCACCCAGATTTCAAAGGAAGACCTGGGAGGCCAAGCAATGTGTGACAGGGTTAAAGTCCCTGCTGTGAGCCCTGGAGGACAATGCGTTAACCTATGGGAGTAAAGCCAAAAGTACAGTGGAGACCCCCCAGGAAGTTGGAGATTCCCAGAACATGGAATGTCTGCCAAGGAAACCTGAACAGAGCCAGCCCAAGAAAGACCAGGTGTGATGCAATCAGCAAGACCAAAAGAGTGGGGCCACCCAAGCCCTCTAAACTGCAGTGTCATGTATTTTGTCCCAGCAGCAGGAAAGGGACAAATGCACATAGTAATAATAAATTTAATACATTCCTCTGCCGGAAACCCTCCATGGCCTTCCTACTCGCTCAGATAAAACCAAGACTCTCACAGTGGCACAAGGCCCTGAATGGCCTGGCTTCCCTTTCTCTATGGACCTCTCTGTACACTTGTCCCCCTCCTTCACTGCTGTGGTCATACTGATCTCTTGCTGCTTCTCAAACATGCCAGCCATGGCCCTGCCTCAGGGCCTTTTCACCTGTTGTCTCCTCTGCCTGGAGCATTTTCCCTACATATCAGCCTATTCGCCACCTTCATGTCCTTCGGGTCTCTGTCCCATGCCAGTGTCCTCTGAGGACACCTGCTTACAGGTTGATCCAACCAGCCCTGGCTTTACTTTCATTTTAGCTCCAGCCCTCTCCAGGGCTGGATACATTCTGTCCTTTTATTGATGGTCCCAGGCCAAAATACGAACTTCACCACCTCAGGACCTTTATTATTTTCCCCTTGTTTCATATTTTCAGGTATGAGTTGGTAAGTCAGACAAAACTGAGCGTTTGTTGGCATCCTAAATGCCGAGTGAAACGGCCCACATGAACTTGAAACTTCACACAGAAACAAAGACAAAAACCTCAGAGGTCCATAAAACCTTTTCCTTGGCATCTCGCAATCTTTATGCTTTTCGAAGAAACTAATCAAACACAGAGCTCCAGCCTCGGTGTGTTATTTTAATTCATGTTTCTTCTCCTGCTCAGCAGCCACTGCAGCCCCTGGGTCCCCAGATGCTCATCTGGTCCTGGAGCCCTGTGCACTTTGGAGAAAGGAGGCCGGCGAGAAGAGCTGCTGTCTTGTCAGTCACCACCAATACCCAGCACCAAATGTCAGCCAGGGACGGGGTCTGAGTGACAAGGAGCTGCTCTGTTGCAACATTTGCATAACTGGAAGGCAAAGCTAACAGCAATAAAGAAAATTAACATGAACATCCAACGGTTTATGATGCAGACAATGAAAACTAGAGCCTAGGGCATCTAACACACTAGGCCTGCTACTCTTTAGAGAGTGACAGGGATGAGGTGGGAGGAGGTGCATGTTGGATTAAACCAAGGTCTGTCCTGGGTTGCCGTCCAGCTACCCCCTCTCCAGCTGTGCACCTTGGCCTACCTGGTCTGTAAAGTGGAGCAGCTGCCATAAGAAGCGTTTCTGTCCTGGGGCCGTCAAGGATACCCTAACTCACAAGAGATGGAGGACACAGGCTTCTGCGCCATGGCACTTTCCAGAGCGGGGCTCTGCCCAGTGCATGCTCACCTGCTCCACGGAAGTGGCTCATGGAGGCCACAACCCTGGACTAGAGGCAGGGACAGTCACTGCCTGCTTTCCAAGAGTCACGTCTGGGCAGTCTCTGATTTGCCAGGCGTCCTTTGTCCTGCCTCGGCTCTCATGAGAGCAAGAAGGAGTGGCCCTCAGTCAGTGTCCCAGGTGGGGATGAGATGGGCAGAGCCTAGCCGAGCTGAGACGGAGCTGCAGAGGGAGCCAGAAACCAAGTGCCTTTGCTGTTTGTGCCCCATTTTCCTGCAGGTGATCCAGCATACTCTGATTGAAGCAAATTTTTCTGAGGTAGGCTGAATAATGGCCCCCAAACTTGCCTACCTCCTAATCACCACAACCTGTGAATAGGTGGCCTTAGAAGACAAACAGGAATTTTCCAAAGTGATTAAATTAAGGATTTTGAGACAGGAGACTTATCCTGGATTATTCAGATGGGAGCAATGTCATTTCAAGGGTCCCTATCAGAGGGAGGAAGATGACAGTAAGAGGAGAGAGAGAGAGAGACAGAGCAAGCGGATTCCAGAATGACACCCATCTGGCTTTGGGGAGGATGGAGGTGGAGGACGAGGACATGAGCCAGAGAGTGCAGGCTGCTCTGGAAGCTGGAAAAGGCCGGGAAACAAATGTTCCCTAATAACGGTCCTGTCTGCCCACTGTAGACCCCGGAACTGTCAGAGAATAAATGAATGTTTTTTTAACACACTCAGTTTGTGATACTTATGGCAAGAACATTTTCCAATTTTTTGTAAAACATACTACATTGCAATGCATATCTTTTCCACTTTGATATAGGTGGGAATTTCCTGAAGTTAGATTTTTAAATGAAAGCTGTTATCTTATAAATATGTGGGGTTTTTTTGTGTGTGTGTGTGTTACGTGGTTGATTGGTTGGGGTTTTGTTTTGTTTTGTTTTGTTTTTGCAGTTCTGGGGATTGATCCTAGGGCCTTTGCCCTGAGCTATATCCCCAGCCCTTTTTATTTTTATTTTTATTTTTATTTTTATTTTTATTTTTATTTTTGAGCAAGGTCTTGCTAAGTCACTAAATTGCCCTGGCTAGGCTCAAACTTGCAGTCCTCCTGCCTTGGCCTTCCAGAGTGCCAGGGTTACAGGCATGTGCCACCACACCCACCTGTGTGGTTTCCTTTTCTTAAGAGTCAAAATGAACTTTCTGCTAATGAAAATTTAATTCAAAATGTCTGAGTTTAAATACAGAATCCCACTTAATAATCCATCATTCCCCATTTAATATAAAGTTCCAGGTAATTGCCACCCTTTGTCCCCTGTATTTTTGTTGAATTAGGCACAGTCATAGTTTGTGGCTGGTCTGGGGGTGGTAAGTTTTGCATTTCTTGGAGTGAAAGAACCCACAGAGCCCTCTTGCTGAGAAGAAATTCAGCATCCTCTGCCACTTTCCCTCCCCTTGGTGTTTATTCGCCCTCACCCCGAACATGGCTATGAATGTGGACCCTCTGTTGTGTGCCAATCTGCAGGAAATGGACTGACGATCACCTTGCAGGTGTCCCCTGGTCTCAGATCCCCATGTCACTTTGAATTTTGCTCCCCTGTACTTAGCCCAGGAGGGACTCAGAGAAAGTCACCAACTCCAACAACAGAGAACGGTCATCACCCTCGCCACCCCCGTGCGGGCCTGTCTGATGTTCTCCTAGTTTATGCCTAAAGCCTGTCCTCTTTCATTGCTCTCCCCAGGACCCCTACAATGGAGCGGGACTGCGGACTAGGCAGGATTCTTAATGGCTGCTTTGATTGATCAGGACTCTGCTGTTCTCTCATTTCAGTGCACAAAGGTTACCTTGCTCCAGAAACAATCAATGGATCACTAATGTATGCGGGCATGTCTCACCCTCATGCAGGCCACAGGACACTTCACAGACAGACTGCTAAGTCATTTTGAAGCTGTGAGTGTTGGGATTGCTTCCGTAGCTGAGCCCATGCTGGAACACACCGACTTCAGGCCTCCGTGCAGCTGATGCCTCATAAGCTGCTAATGGCTTCGTGGGGAGAGGGAAGTGAGGTTGGACAGGGGAACAGAAATTCTCAGAGAAGATGGGAGATGTCATTAACCTTCACAAGGACACCGACCTCTACAGAGGCCCGGGCTGGAAATGAGGCCTTTGAAGGTATCTGCGGCTTTACCGGGCACACACTTGGCCAAAGGTCATCCAGTCGGGCTGAGGCTCCCTCAGCTCTCACTTAAAAGACAGTCACCTCTGAAGGGCGGGGAGGGGTGAGAACAGAGCAGCCCAGGGAAAGGAGGGCTCATTACCGACGCCTCTCACCACTCACAGCTGTGAGGATAAGACGCCGGAGGAAAATTCAGCTGAAGTCCAGCATTTGCCAGAAATCCACTCTCAGAAACCGACCTGACACCTGTAATGACTATTACGTGTTCCTGAGGCGTCTCCAGTGTAACTCGCCTCTTGTGGCTTTCTGGTGCCTGCTTCTGCAGCTTCTGGTAACCATACACTAAGAAACAAGCAATCACTCGCCCCGACCATTCATGGGATCAGGGTGAGCTCCATGTCTGGGTCTAAAGCAGAGCGTGTGACCTGGTTTGGCCAATCAGCAGGTAAATCCCTAGTCCCTGAAGTGGGTCAGGAAGAGCAGGTAACAGGAGCTGGTCCCAGCAGAGTGAACATTGTCTCAGGAGCAGGAGTGACTAGGGTATGTGGTGTTTGACATCTACCCAACAGCTCCCTGAGTCCCCCAGTCTAAAGCTGAGAACCCAGTTTCCTGCTTTCCCATCCTCCTTTGCAGTAAATACAAGTCACATGACCCAGCCTAGCAGGCAGAACCTGGAGGGTTAATGGGGAGGGGTTGTCTTAGGCACTTTCCTTGTTGCTGGGACAAAATACCTGACACCCACAATTTAAAAGATGAGAGGTTTACTTTGGCTCATGGTTCAGAAGTTTCAGTCCCTACATGGTGGGCAGCATGGTGGAAGGGGCTGGGCTGAGGAAAGCTGTTCACCTCAGGGTGGACAGAAAGCAGAGAGTGAAGGGAGGAGCCTGAAGATTAGACCCTTCCAGGTCCCTTGCCCAGTGACCCACCCCTTCTGACCAGGCCCCATCTCCTAACAGCAAGCCCGCTCTTCTACCCCCATAATCCAGTCACTTCCACAGCCCCTGCCTCTGACCACATGAGGCTTTCGGGGGGGGGGGAACATACCAGATATTAACCACCACTAGGAATTCTGGGAAAGATTCGCCCCATGTGGTAAAAATGAGAGCTGTGCCTGAGGAGAAGGCTCCTCTCCTACTGTAATGGTTGACACATTGTGTCAACTTGGGAAGTTTAGAGGTTTAACTCAGCAGGGGGCCAGGGTCCTCGCTTTGTAAACATCCTCATCCTGGCGGGAGGAGAGCAGGGAGAGGGTGTGAGCTACAGCAGCCCTGCGGTGGTGGGGGCATAGCCTGCTTACAATATAAGAGAGGAAAAGAGGCTTGTTCTCCCCATTTTTTGCTCTTGTTGCTTTTACTGTCTGCTGCCGCCTTGAGCTGCTGCCCCTGTGCCATGCTACCCTGTCTTGCAGCCAACTGAGTATGGACTGAAACCTCTACAAACTGTGAGCTAAATAAACCTTTCCTTCCTTAATTTTGAGTGTTGGGTATTTTGTCTCAGCAATGAGAGAAAAGTAACTAATACACCTGCCTTCGCTGGCTGTTATTGCGCATACCCACAACGTGCATAGAGATGTGGTTACACAGAAAGCCAGCTGGAATCTTACATTAAGAGTTGCCGGATCGTGTTTGCAGCTGACAGCTCTTGTCATGTATGTCTGACGGGGTGAGGGAAGTAGTGTGTAAGCCACTTTTTAGACTGAGTTTTTTTTTTTTTTTTGCGGGGTGGGGGTTTATCGGGAATCGAACTCAGGACCTCATGTTTGCCAGGCAGGTGCTGAGCCACTGAGCTAAATCCCTGGCCCCTAGACTGAGTTTTTTTAATTCTAGTCAAATCATAAGTGGATTTAAAATACGGTCTGGAGCTACTAGAATCCATCTTACCACTCCACAGAGCCCAAGAATGACACTATCGTGAGGAGAATACAGCCAAAATAAATGATCCTGATGACATTATTTCATCCCCTGAGTCCACCAGCACCTCAAGTCTTACCTCGGAGCTTTTCAGTTCAGTTATAAGTAGAGGAATGGTATTGAACATGAATAGAGGAATGGTATTTAGCCTCTACACTTCCAAATTGTTCCAGTTTTAATAAGAGTATATTTATACATTGCTCATGAAATTTAAAATTAAAACCTGAAAAATATCTAAAATAGCTGTGGTGCTTTAAGTAGGCTCTGTTTAATAGAAAAAAGTCCCTAATAAAGAAAGAAGACTGAAAGACAATAAACTGATCAGATGCGTGGAGATGCCACATGAAAGCTGGAAAGTTCTACCACGTGGCTCTCTGTCTCTGTCCTTTGGTCTCCACAGCTGAAACCTGAGAACCAGCCATGAATACTCCTTCTGGCAGCCTGTCTGGAGGTCCTGCTGGGCCCAGGAAGCCAGCCCTCCACAGGTGGGACCCGGACTCTGCTGCCCTTGGGGAAAGTCTCTCGCACTGCCGGCTGAGAGGGGAGCACTCCTACTGAAATCCTGTTGACCCTCAGTCCTTATAGGATAGTTCTACCATTGTTTAACCTATAAGGTGGTTGAGATGAGTGAGTCTCCATCATTTTTAGTTTCCTTCACCAATGGGAAGCAAGCAGTTGGGGTAGCCTGTTCCATAAAACTGCCACTGCAAGAAGTCTGATCATTCTGTCAGGAACACCAAAGGAGCCAGCCAGAGCCATGATATAGTCACTCTTCTAGAGTAACAGTGTGTTCACCGTGAGGGAAATGGCGGCACTTCCTCATTCACTCGGTCTGTGTTGGAAGAGAAGGCCGTGCCCTGAGCCTCAGCTGTCCTGAGTCTGTGGGGCAAGGTCCTCTGGGATCTGGTCAGCAGAATCTCCAGGACAAGTGGGAGGCACCAGGGAAAGTGAGATCCTACAAGGCCTGGTGGGTCCTTGTAATGCCATTGGCTCTTACCGTGAGGAGTGATGACTCATCTGTTGGCGGATCCTCTGGGCCCCTGTGGGGAGAGGACAGTCTGTGAGCAGCCAGGGAGGGACAAAGAGACCAGTGAGGAGCTGCCTGTGGGAACTGGATGGAAGGGAAGACAATGGCGGTTAGGACCACAGAGGTGATGGTGGAATGTGACAAGTGAACCCATCCTTTGTGTGCTTCAAAGGTGGAACCACAGGATTTGTTCCCAGATTGGGGGTGGGAGTGACAAGAGAGACACACAGGATGACTCTGGCTTGGGATGGAATCACCATGTCTAAGCCGAAGGCCAGACAGTGGCTCTGATCTGGGCTCCCATGGCAGTCGCTTCCTGGGCTGTGGTCTTCCCTGCCCCACACTCGATCCATCTCTTCACATGTGTGTTGCCCAGCTCTGGTTCTGAGACAGGGGCTGTGCCCTCTGCCACCACGTAGCTCATGTCACAGCCATGCCCTGAAAAACATTAGTCAGTGGCTGTGGAAAAAATAAACAGAGATACAGAGAGGTTGAGCAGACATATGGTGGAGGCAATCAACCCAAAAATTCTTAGCAAAATATAACATGGGAAAAAAACAAGAAAATCTGGCTTGAGTTAGATAGATTTTTTTAAAAACATGTTTTGTTATTATCAGGTTGTTTTGGAAAAGGCCTTGGTGACTTGACATTATCCATTAAAATTAAGCTGTGGATCTTTCTGATCTGACAGTAGCAGTCTTAGGAATCTAACTTGGAAACACAGAGATACATACAAGCACAGGTACAAAGATGCTCTGGGTAGCTTTGTCAATAAGAAAGAAAGCTTGGGAACAACCTAAACATCTATTATCATGCAAATGACAGACAGTTGTCACAGTGGTATTACAAAGGAACACTGTGTAGTAAATAAAAGTCTGAAGTTATATGTATCCACCGGAATCTCAAAAACATATCCCTGAGTGAGGAAAGCAACTAGGAAAATGTCATGGCATGTTCTTATTTATATATAAAATCAAACACATACATACATTCTTTTATAATCTTTATCAAAATTCATGTAGATTGCAGGCTTATAGGGCTGTTCATGAAAAAGTACAGTCCCCCACCCCCACCCCCATCCCCACCCCATCACTGATTTCTGCTGGCCAGAACCTAACATTTTCAGCCATGAGTTTCAAACTATATTTCTAAGTAATATGATCATGTTGCTGCTTGTTCATTTTTCTAGTTCATTACCCACTGCCTTCCTGCTATGAAACAAAATTGTGGTGATTTAGTTCTCACACCAGCCCATTTCGCCCATACATTCCCCCTCTCCCTGGCCCTGGGAGAGTCACGTCAAGACTTTATGTACACGAGAGGCATGGGGGTACATAAAACTAGGGAGATGATCAAAAGGCCAAGCACTTTCCGTGATGAATGAATAAACGCTGGAGACCTAATGTGTAACGTGGAGACGACAGTTAATGTTAAAGTATTGTGTACTTGTAGGGAAGGACTGTATGCTTGAAATTGGCTAAGAGAGTAGATCTTAAGTATTCTTGCCGCCAAAGAAAAATGCTAAGTATGTGCAGTGGTGGGGTTTGTTCACGAACTTGACTGTGGTAATCACTTCTCACTGTGTGCATTACATTGCACACCTAACATACATGCAATTTTTATTTGTCAATTATACCTCATAAAGCTGGGGCTGGAGGAGAATTATGCCACGTTTATACTAATATGGGTAGAAAACATCCACAGTTGAGTGTGTGATGTAAAATTTAATTGGCCTTTTTCAAATGTTTTGTTGTTTTGGTTTTGTTTTCTCTAAAATGAGTAATTACCTTGATCTTCTCTCACTTCCTTCATTTTCTACGCAGCCATCAGTAGCCGTCCCGAAGTCTCTGCCCTGCCCGTCACCCGCCGCTCACTGTGATCACATCTTCGGGTTGGGGGTGGTTTTATGTCTTTCTTGGCAACACCCCGGGGGGAGGGCTGCTCCCCAGCTCTGCTTCAGAGGCACGATCTGGACATTTCCCACACGTTCCACATCCATCCTGGGGACCTCCTTCCCCACCTCCTGTGTCCGGGTCCCCACGACACCCCCCTCTCCATCTCTCATTAGGGGGCACCTCCTCCTCCCATGACACCCTGAGAGAGGGCACCGAGGCGCTGTCTCTGGGATCCTGCAGGCCTGAAGTGGCCTCGCTCTGCTCCTGCCCCGTAACCGAGCGTGAGCCACGTTCTGTCCTGGAAGCGCATTTCCCCGAGGTTTGGGGTCCTGCCCCCTTCTCCCTTCCAGGGTTGCGTTCTCTATCTGGCTCCTCAATTTGACATCGACTCCTTCTGTCTGGGTCTTAGGAATACATCATGGCGTTCCCAATGATTTTTTCTGAACTCTAAGGAAGCCCTGAAAGTGCATCCATCTCTTAGCTGTGTCATAAAAATTAGTTGTAAAATTCCAAAAATGGCAAAATGAGAAAGTCACTTGTAAGCAAAGTTAGCGTAGCCAGATTCCTCACCCCCCACACCTCCCTGGATGGGACCTGGGACCTTGGACCGCTGTGCTGAGAGCTCCCTCAATGCTCCTCCAAACCCCTCAGGCTCCCAGGAGAAACCCCAGCCTCCAGGACGTCACCTGCACAGCTGAGACAGGACAGGCCTGCGCTCCCCGCCCTTCCAGGCCCCATGGAGCAGCTCTGAGATCCAGAGACAGAGCCCAGCCCCCCAGGGCTGTCCTAGGAACTTTCAAGCCCCCTCAGACTGGCATGACCCCCTCTTGCCTTGGAACAATCCCCGTTTTCCCTTCCACTGCCCAGGGCAGGGAGGCTTCAGACAGATCTAGAGCTAGGACACCGGCCCTGTGTCAGCCTCTGAAGCCACAGCTGTCCCTGGGCAGCCCCTGCCTTCTGTGTTCTATGTCCAGCAGCCTTGGCCCAGGCATCTTGGATGAGCTGGAGCCTCACTGATCCACAGGCGGCCACAGGCCCCTTCTCCCGCTGGGCTCCGGCCCTGTTTTTAACTCTCCTTGCCTGAGCTGCAGAAATAAATAAACATACAAGTGTGTGCATGGATCCATGCCCTGCTTGGGATCCCTGAGCCCAGCTGGTCTGCTCCTGCGATGCCAAAATCCACATAAGTAGGATTCCGGAGACCTCTGATGCCTCCACCCAGGCTGTTTGTAGGAGGGCAAAGGTCCCTCTGTGCACACAGTTATTTTAGTTTCTTGCATTGCATTAACCTGTGCATTTGCATCTGTCCCTCGCTAAGCTCTGATTATGTCAACAACTCCATTAACAACCTAACAGTTTATCCCTTGGCCCCGTCCTTCCCATTCTATATAAGAGATTACTGTTCCTCCAGAAGCATTCCAAGCCTATTAAACATTCAGATTCTCAAGTCCCACTCCTGAAGTACCAAAACCGGGCCCCAGGAATCAACCACTGTCACCACTCTGCAGGTGACTCATAAGCACGTCCACCTTGCAAACACTTCATTGTAGATGAGAAATAGCCTTATTTTTCTCTACAGGGGAAAAATAAGATTTGCCCTTCTGTTTATATTTAATGTGATTATTCACAGAATTTAAATCTACTTACCATTTGCTTTCTACTTGTATCATCTTTCTCTTTTCCTGTCTTATTTTATACTATTGAGTGTTTTCAGTATTCTATGTTGTAAATTCAGTGAAAGTGTTCATTTGGGTCTCTTCATGATAGTGCATATGCTAGGGATTATAACATATCTTGCACTCAGTACAGTCTGCCCTGGATTAGAATGTCACCACTTCCTAGACAACCTGAGGATATGTGTGTCATCATCACTTAATTCAGTCCTACCTGTGTTGTAAGCCCCAAGGACCTGATTCTTGCATTTTTGTGAACTCACTGTATTTACCCACATATTTGCCTTCCATCGTCTCTGCACTTTCATTTAGAATCATTTCCCCTCTGCCTGAAGAACTACTGTTGGTGTTTATTTTAGCGCAGATGTGCTGGCAGTAAATTCTCTCCATTTTGCTACTCTAAAAATGCCTTTATTTCATCTTCACTTCCAAAGCGTATTTGTGGTGGGTATAAAATTGCAGATTGGCTGTTGTTTTCTTTCAACGCACCAGTTGGTGTCGTTCTGATGGCTTCTGGTTCTACTGTTTCTGTTGAGAAGTTACTGTTGATTGTTTCTCCCTTGAAGCAAATGTGTGGGTTTTTGGGGTTTGGGGGGGTCTGGGCTTAAGATTTTCCCCATCTTTAGTTGGTGGGTATCAGACTACAATGTGAAGAAACGTATATTTTCTTGTTATTCTCATGCGAGGAGCTCTCTGATCATGACTCGATGTATTTAACTAGATTTGGAACATCAGCTAACCTCCCTTACATAGTGGCTCTGCAACATAGTCTCTTTCCTCACTTTAGAATTTCAGTTGCACGTATTTTAGATCTTTTCAGAGTATTCCATATTTTCTAATGTTCTTTTCTGATTTTCAGAGTTTTTATTCCACATTTCAACCTGGATACTTAAAAAGAAAAGTCTTCTGCTATATCTAAATGGTTGATACATCACTCTTATATTTTCATTTTAGTTATGTTATTTTTCAGTATGAGACTATCTGATTCTAATTGTATAAATTCCATTTCTCTGATAAAAGGCTCCACCTATTCATTTTGCTTTTTATCATATTGCTAAGTTATTGCAAATTCTGTCTCCAGTCATTTCTGTAACTAACCATCTGTGGGTCTTTTCCTGTTGTCTGTTTTTTCACCACTTAGCATCTGGTCATTTCCACCGTATGTCTATTAACCTTCTTATGAGTGCCGGATGTTCTGTTCGAAAAATTTAGGTCTTTCCATTACATCGTGTTTTCTCAGAGGATAAAATCTTCTGGAAGCCGCTATTGCAGGGGCAGATTACTCGAGTCTATTAAAATACCTCGAGGTTGATTTTTCTGTCCTTCTATAAGGCTGAGTTTACTTCCATTTGTCCTTCCTCCTAGGACGAGTCCTTCAGAGGTCTTAAGCAAAAGCCTTGCATGTGTTTCCAGAACTCCTGTTTGTTGAGCCTTGAATTCAGGCATCGAGGTACCGGTGCAAACTATTCCTCACTCCTTAGCTTTGAAGCTCGGCTTCTGAGCATCTCGATCTTTGCAGCTTCAACAGCAACAAAGGACCTGAAGGGGCAGTGCTGCCGCGAGTCAGTTTCGCTGCTGAAGATTCTGTGGGCTGTGCTGTCTCTGTCCCTCTCGCCCTGGCTTTCTTGTTAGCCTCGAATGTCAGCGTTGGTCTCCCCAGAACTATGGAGAACTGCTTTCTGCTTCCTCAGCAACTCTGCACTTACACATTGGCCAGCAGCTTAAGGAGAAAAGAGGTAGAAAGTGCTGGGCTCCCCTTGGTGCAGTCCGCTTTTCTCAGGGACAGTGGACCACCCCCCGGTCCTGGCAGCCAGGGTTGACTTTGGAGGCCTTCAATCAATCAATCAATCAATCAGTCTCTCTCCCCCACCCTCATATTTGCTAGATGTTCCTTTGGAAACCTGAGCTTGGTATATCTCCTACCTAAATAAATGCTAAATTATTTCAGTTGCTAGTTTCTCATGAAACCAAAAATTGCAGTATGACAGACAAAGACTAGGAATACACAGGTTGAAGATTATAAGCCCAAATGCCTGCCAGGACCAGGCAGGTAAGTCAAGCAATCACTGCTTCCTAAAAAGGGTGACTCTAATGATCAAAGACAAATGACATTCGGCCATGGCGACGGGGAAACCCTGGGCTGGGGATGGAGGTAGATGGGAGGAAGACATCCCACTCCGCGGGGGATGAGTAGGAGATGCCTGTGGTAAGGTGAGATATGGACCGAGCACTGACAGCAATTATTCCAGAAAGTTAATTATAGCTGACATGAAAATACACAGTTTAAAATTCCGATGATTCTTAAAAACACTGTGCCTCCAATACTAATACAGTAAAATAATAATAATAATAACAAATAGTTTGGTGCAGAGATTTACAGCAAGGTCCGTGGAGCCAGGCCAGCTAGGTGGTTCAAATCCTGCCTTTGTTCCTGACAAGCAGGTGATGCAACGCAAGTTATCTATCACCTGTTGGTAGTTTCCCCATCTGTAAGGTAAGATGATAAGAATATCTGACTTGGGATACTTGGGGGAATTAGATATGATAACACACATGCAACATGGATAACTTGAGAGCATGAATGCTATAAAAACGGTCATAGAACAAATAAACCAGTTTGCAGACAGAGTCCCCTTTAAGCTGCCTCCCCCCCAGACCTCAGTAAGTCTGCAGGTGTGGCAGGTGTGAGGCTTCGAGGGGGAGGGACTTGCTCAGGCGTCAGCACTGTTGCATGTGACACAGGGTCCAAGATCGAAATTTTCTTTGATGCATTTCATCAATTAAGTCATGTGCCCTGTGAGCCAAGCAGCCCATTTCCATTGCAGGCAGAGGGAGCGAATCTCCCTCAGTCTATAGATAATTCTCTAATTGGCACGTCGGCCCCGGCTTTGCTGTGATCATTAGCAGAGCCCCCTGTGCTCTGGCCAAGAGAGGAGAGGGAGCCCTGCCACATCCCTGCTCATCTAAATGTTTAATAATGCTCCGATGTGCAGATCACTGGGTCATCAGATCCAAATTAGCCTGATCGTCAAAGCCACAGACCGACAAGGGGAGCGAAAGGGATAACGTTTCCTTAATGAAAATTTCATCAGTGCAGGTTTCTCCCTGAATATTAAGGTCTCGGCTTGAGGACAACATCAGAGCAGAGCTGCTGTGACATTGACCTTTATCCCTCGGAGAAGAGAGCAGTCAGGCTGCTTTGCTCACTCGGTGACAGCACAGGGGACATCCTTGCAGCTGAAGTGAAGGACCCTTCTGTCATCAAACCTTGGTTCTCCCAGCTGCTCAGTCCAAATCCTGGGGTCCTTTCTGCTTTGTTTATGCTTTCTTCGGACTCCCTCTAGTCCATCCATTTGTAAATCCCATCAACCGGACCCTCACATACAAACCCCAAAGCAGTTCAGAGCCCCCGTGGTGCCCTCCTGGCCCTGCCCCTTGCATTCTCCTGGGTCCTGCAGCAGCCTCCTCCTGGGCCCAACCACTTCTGCCCTAGGTCCCCATCTGTGTCCACACACAGTCCAAGGGTCTATCTAGACAAGTCGGAGCACATCCCTGGCCAGAGAAGGCCAGCGTCCTCTTGGTGACCTGCAAGGTCCATTCCCATCCCCTCTCTGACCTCTGGTCCCACAGTCCCCTAGTCCACCTCTTTCCAGGCACACTGGCCTCCTGCTCCTCAACCCCTAGCACAGCCTGCCCCAGGCCTCGGACCTTGTGGTGTGTCCCAAATACAATGACTAGAGTCCTAATAAGGCAGGTAAAGACACACAGGGAGACCAGCGTGTGACTACAGAGGCAGAGGCTGGAGTGACGCATCTGGAAGCCCAGGAACACCCGGGATTGCCTGTGACCACCAGAAGCTGGAAGGGAGGCCTAGAGCAGATCCACGCCCTTCCCCAGCCAGGGCAGGAGACAGCCCTGCCCGTACCTTGATCTCAGACCTCTGGCCTCCCGAGCCTTTGGAGAGGAAATTCTGCTGCTTGCAGCTGCCCGGTTCAGGACAATAGCGTATGGTCAATCCAGGGATGAAATACAGAGGCCGCAGGAAGGTTCTGGCTGGGAAGCATGTGATCTGACGTCCCTTTGGCCTCCCCAGCTGCAGAGGCCATTGCTGCTGCTTCTGTCCCGAGTTAAACCCTAGAGGTTTGGCCTCCACCCTGGTCTGGCCTGCAGCCTCTGGTGAGTGACCATCAGCTTGGGGCTCAGCCCCTCACAAGCTCTTCCCTCATTGTGGGGCTTCCTGTCCCGCTGTCCCCCAACACCAGCTCTGCCTCTGCTGATGGCATTGCTTTAGTCATTTGCCTTCTGATGGATTTGTGCCTTTTGCCCCCATTTTCCTGGGCAATGTGTCAATGGTAGATGCCCCTCCCCCACACCCCACCCCATGCCCACAACAGCACTGGGTGCCCCTCCTGCCAGCACGGGGGAGACCCTGGCTCTGCCTCCATGTGCAAAGCAGGTAAAGGTCCTTCTATCATGAGGTTTATGTTCCTGGGGTGCAAATGACAAGGGAAAGACTTGAAGAGAGCAAAGGAGGAAGAGGAATGTGATGAAGGCATGTAGAGGCTTCCTAAGCCAGGAAGGCCAGAGGTCTCTGAGGAGGGGACATTGGAGCAGAGAACACAAGGACATGGGGGAGCAAGTCCCAGGACCAGCAGTGGGAACAGCATGCCAGGAAGGCCTAGCAAGTGCAAAAGCCCTGGGGCCAGTGAGGCTGAGGACTGACCCCAGGCTGCCAGATAGAGCTGAGGACAGCAAGGGCCTGAGCAACCCAGCTGACCTGCTGCACCACAGGATGAAGGACTTTGGAGGGTGGCATCTTGACAGAATCCTCCAAGGCCACCACATGCATAGAAACAACCCACTCTCTCAGCCCAGCCTCCTATGCACAGCCATGTTGTATACTGGAAATAATTCAACCACCGAGAAATGTCAAGATTTCAGATATTTAATCAAGGACACAGTTTTCATTAGTCCAGCTGTGGTTCTGCTCAGAAGATTCTGTGGCCTTCATTAGACAGCACATCTTCTTGGAAGTACAATTTGGAAGAGAGGAAGAAAGGGGGCAAGGAGAGAGGAAGGGAGGGAGGGAGGAGAAGGAGAAGGAAAGAAGGGAAGTGAAGGAGGGAAGGAAGGCCCTGTGACTTATGGAAAGCACTCATTAGAAAATGAAGATCTTTCTCCCCAAAGATTTACAGGTTGCCATAGGTCCTGCCAAGATTCATTCATATGCCTCTGGACTAAAGTAGATCTTGTACACTAATAGTGATATATCTATTGATGGAATATATTTATGTAGGAGCCAGTGGAAATGCAGATATAAATTGTTCTTTCCTTTTTTTTTTTTTTTCTTTTTTTTTTTGTGGGTACCGGGGGTCGACCTCAGGACTCGGGCGCCAGCAGGCGCCCGTGCCGCTGAGCGATATCACCGGCCCCTTTTTCATATGTGGGTTCCGGGAGTCGAACTCAGGCCCTCGCGCTTGCAGGCAGGCGCTTATGCCGCTGAGCCATCTCACCAGCCCTGTTCTTTCCTTTTAAACAATTTTTTTTGGTGCATGGCAGCAAACAAAAGACAAATAAGGAAAAACATGAACATAACTAAAGCAGAAGGAAAATCTCTTTTTTTTTTTAAAGCAATATGTAAACACTAAAAGAATGCATAAAAAATGTGCTTATGGATTCTGAATCTTGCCAAAGCCAAAATAATTTTTGAGAAAATATCCAAAGATTTGTTGGTAACCTTGAACATACCATGTTCTTATGTCTTTTTAGTAGACACTGGGGCCAACTGGGAATTAAGGTGAAACTGGAATGAATATATTTGACTTCACAATGAGAAGGAAAAGGATGGACACAAAAAAATAAAGCCTAAATCAAACAATGGTCACTTCAAATTTTTAAAAAATTAGAAATTTTAATTTTAATTTAACTTATCTTTTTCTACCCAACTTTGAGAAGTACACGCATTGTGTTTCTTTGCCTTTATCTTTCAGGAAATGATAGATGCTAAGGAAGCTGTGTCCACTGAGGCTCAGCCTGGGGAGTTTCCATATTCATAGGAAGCCACTGCTGGATTTCCACAACCTCAGGGGATTGCTTAGCGCTCAGGATTCAAACCAAGGCCTGCAGAAGTGAGAACGACAGGAAGATGAAAGCCTAAATCAGCCCCAATTCAAAGGCAAGTGTTATGGCTTGTATCTAGACTCCCCCCCAAATCCTCATGCAGTCATAGGCAGGGCTTTTTGGAGGTGGCTGGATCTAGGGTGTGTGATGCTCGGGTCAAGGATGCAGTGCTAGGATTAAGGGTTACGCGTGCTACCCACCCTAAGGGTGGGAGGCCTGAGTAAGATGTAAGGGACACAAAGAGGGTCATCACTCGTAGCATGCTGCCTTGCTGACTTCTGCCTTCTGCCTGCCATGAACTGTTTCTCCTCTGCGATGCCCCTCAGCCATGACACTGTGCCGTGGAGCCTGCCAATTATGGACTAAAACCTCTACAAACTGTGAGCTAAATAAACCTTTCCTCCTTTAACTTTGGGTATCAGGTATTTTGCCTCAGCAACGAGAAATACTAAGACAGCAGCAGTTTGTTTTTATCAGTGAAGATATTCTCCGGAGGGTCTCGAAGCTGAAGTTCTCACACATCTATCAGTGCACTGCAGATCTTTCTAGGCTGGTCTCTGTGTTAATCAGCATCTAGTTTACAATTGGCAGAAATCAAATCAAATGGTTCCAAAAGAATTAACTAGCTTGTGTCTTTGAAAGTCTGACTATAGATCTAGCTCCGGGCATGGCTAAATCCAGGCTCTCGAGAGATGGAAGCATCTCTGCCCATCCCTAGTTACATTTTGCTCCCCTCTATCATTCTTTGGCAGTCTTTCCATGTGGCCTTGGAAACCCCAATAGAATCATGATTTTATTATCCTCCAATTCAATGAAGAATTGAATCTCATTGGCTCTGACTGGGCCCCTTGGCCATCCTTAAACCAGTATCTGTGGCCAAGAGGACCGAATGTTCTGACAGTTCCGGGTTGAATCTACCCTTGCTGCTGTAGAAGAGTCCCATTCTCACACTTCTAAAGCAAGACTTGGCTCTTCGGAAGAGCAGCAGCATAGGAAGGAGGAGGAAAGTACTCTGTCCCCTTGACACAGCAAACGTCACTGTCCTGCGTGCGTGCACCCATGGCCTCTCCAGGGTCTTGCTCCACGGTCTTGGTAAAGAAAAGGCTGAGGAGAGAAGGCCAAGCGCGCCTCGTTCCAGCTCATCGTCTTCCCAGCAGCCTTTGAAAGGGCCCTGATAAGGTGTAGGAAGAGGTCACAGTAGCTGGCCAGAGGAAAAGAATAAGAATCCCTTTGCTAGTTGAGACTTTTTTAACCTAGGAAATAGGTGGCATGAAATTCGGCTAATTGTGGGGGACAGGAGCCCTGGGTAGAGCTGCCACCTGCACTACCTGCAGAAAGGCAGAGGAAGCTTCCCAGAGGAAGCTGGAGCTGATAGTTGAAGACAGGGCATAGATGCTAAGCGGGCAAACAGCAGATGTTTGTGCCAACTCTCTAAACACATTTCCTTGGCACCAGGCCTGGTGGCGCACACCTGTAATACCAGCACTAGGGAGGTTGAGGCAGGAGGATCACTGTGAGTTTGAGGCCAGCTTGGGCTACATAGTGAGTTCAAGGGCAGCCTGAACTACATAGTGAAACCCTGTCTCGAAAAAATAAATAAAAATTTAAAAAAATATATATTGCCTATAAACCAGATGTACATGTGTAGACATCGTATTGTCTCCCTAGTGTGAGAAACTGAAAGAGTAAATAAGATCCAAAATGTATAATAGATATTGTAAAATAGGAAGAAACTGTTCAAAAGGAAAGTGCAACTGGGATGGGGGAATGGAGAAAAGAAGGGGGGAAAATATATATATATATACACGCACACAGGAGATAGTTAAGATAGATACACTACTAATTTCGCTTAGTTCATTGAAAAGAAAGGTTTGTGCTAATATTGTTTGGACAATTGAATGCTGGTATCTTGTACCCTGGGTAACTAATTTAAAGATAACAATATGCAGTGTATTAACCATTGTTACCCTCCTATTATGTTGTTTTGAAATTACGTTCAATTTTTTTTCTCTTTAAAATAAAAAAAAAAAAAGTACATTGCCTCATCATCAAATACACCCCTTGCACGTGGTCCCTGGCCCATGGGTGTGTGGGCTGATCCTTTGCCGAGGTTGCTTCCTGAGGAACCCATGTTCAATTCAGCCACCTGTGCAAGTGACAAATGCTGCTGGGAGTGGTGCTCAGTGTCGGAGAGGGGCAGGTGCGCTAGGCCTATTTTATCCTCCAAAGATCTCACGTGAACTGGGATAGACCCAAAACCTGATCATTATAATGTATAGCTAATTAGGAAATCTTAGTTGAATACTGCAGTGGTTAAAGATGGGTACAAATTTCTACAGGTCTAAGATGGACCCCAAATTTTGCATGATTTGGCTGCTGCCATCTCTGCAGCCTCCTGCAGTGTCACTGCTTCCCCACCACCACCACCACTCCAGCCACTTGGTCTTCTGTTCCCTCGGGGCCTCCATAGTTGACCTCCCTTCCTTCCATACTTGCAGCTAACAGCGTATCCTCATCCTTCCGGCCCAAATGACCTTCCCTGACCACTGTGCCCCAGACAGGCTCCCTCTCCTGACCAAGCATTCTCCACCCCCTTCTGGTCGGTTCCATCCCGCAAATGTCTATGAGGACCCCCTACATGCCAGACACTTCCCCAGGGTCATTCAGGCATCATTGAGCAAACAAACATCACTGCCCTTATGGAGTTTATATTCTAACAAGGGGAAGAAAGAAGTAACTCAAATAATTAAGTTCATTTTGCGATTTGTTAGAGGGCATTTGATGTCATGGAGATAAATAAAGCAAGAAGGAGAAAGAAGCATGTGGGGGGGTGCAATTTAACAGGGATAGACAGAAAAAGGCTCCCTGAGAAGGAAATATTTGTACACAGAGCTGAGATATAGTCATGCAAATATCTGGAGGAGAAAAAATCCATATAGAGTTCAAAAAATAAATATAGATAGCTCCAGCTTGGGATGGGAAAGTACACAGCGCAGTGACCCAACCGTGTGCCCTACTTGTCCACTGCTGCATGCAAACCACCCCCCTGACTTAGTGGCATCAAACAACAGCCAGATCATTCTGCTTACTGGTTCTGGGGATCAGGAATCCAGACAGCATACAGCTCCATGGCGCCTGAGGCCTCTGCAGGGAAGAGCTGAAGGCTGGGGTGGGTCACAGCCCTGGAGACTTGAAGCACCTGGAAACGTCCTCATTCACCAGGTGATGTCTGCCTGGAGTGGCTCAAAGGACAAGCTCTCTAGGATCCTCCAGCAGAGGGTCTGAGTGTGGCCTCCTCGTGCGGTTTAGGCTTTCTCGAAGCACAGTAGCCCCCACTGGTCAGCTCTCTCTCATGGGTGGCTCAGGGTTCCAAGAGCAAATGTTCTAACAAATCAAGTAGAAGCTGAATGACATTTTTTTGACCTGGCCTTAGAAGTCACATAGCACAGCTTTCACTAGTTGGAAGTGAAAAGCAAAGAGAGAGGACAGAGAGTCTACCTATAGATTGGAAGAGTGTCAGAACTCTGGAGCTTCAGTTTAATAACACATAGTAACTAACACAAAATGCATCGAAGGCTTGGTGGCCTCTTTTTCTCTTTTTTATGCCCCCATTCCCCCTCTTCAGTACCTGGGATCATGTTCCTGATAGAGCTAACCACAGTGCTTGTCCCAGGCTCTGTTTCTGGGGAACCCAAGCAAAAGCCCTCTGCATAGCTTCAGCCTCAGGCGAAGTGGAACTTACAAGATGCGATTTAGTTCAGACACGAATGACTCCTAAATCAAGCCCAATTGAACTGAACAGTGGGTGCAAAGGAAACCCCTTGAGAACACTGGGCTATTGTCTCACACTGCTCACCTTCACAGAACTCCTTGGGCCTCCTCGTTTTCATTTCTCTCCCCTTCCCAGCTGCCTGCTTTTATTGGCAGCACAATACCAGGGCAAGCTTCAGAACAATCTTTAAAGTCTCTGCTTGATGGAGAGAAGGAACAACGGTGGTTGCATAGGTACGAACAGAAGTAAAAGGCCCCTCACCTTTGATTTGTCTTCCTAAGCCCTGTGACAACACAGCAGATTTGGAGGGATTCAAACTGCAGTGCATCTGAGTGGCCCCACTGCAAGACAACACCCTGTGGGAATTTTATTTGTTTTCTCTGCAGGTGATTCGTTTCTCTCCCATCCACTCTGAACATCGAAAATTCAGACTGTGTCAAATGTAGCACCAACTCTTTTCATAGTACTCACCATTACAAGGCCCTGCATCCTCGTCCTTTCCAAAAATTAGCCTCCAGCAGTGTCATGATAAAGACTAGTTAGCATGTTGGAAATCTTGGCTGATTTAGAAGCTATTTCCAAGAAATTCACTGGTTGATTTATTGCTAGTATGGTTGGTTTGTTTTGTTGTTTTCATCAGAGATTTGCTTTACAAAATCATTTTTCTGCATCTTCCAACTCAGAATGACAATTACTGATTCAGATTGTGGCTGAAGAAATGACAACAAAGGTGATGGTGATACTAATGAGGGTGGTAGCAATGATTCCCCACACTTTGGAGAACACTGGTCACAGATAGGAACCGTTTACCAGAAGATGTAAAATATTCTTTCCCCATTTTAACTCCCTGGTGCTTCTAGTTACAATTTTAACCTCATAGAGGTATCCATAGGTAATCACTTAAAATCACAATTTGAGAGCCTTACCCAGACAGACACACCAGAACCCAGAGAGGTCCTGCCAACCCAAGAGTGGGGTCACATCACTGCTCTGGGTCTCCTGGACTGGTGTTTTAGAAGTGGTTGCCATAGAGTGTCTGGGGGAGCTCACGGTCTTAGCCCAAAAGGGAATCATTAGGACCTCCTGAATTGGGTAAACTACGGAGTTATTTGGGGGAAAGAAGTGCTTGTCTGAAGACACCTCCTAAAGGGCAGGTCCTCTTTCATGAGCCCTTGATGGAAATCATCTCCTCAGGGAGCCATCACCTTGGATGTGGGTTCATCCGGTGGGGGTTTACTCTTCCCCCACCCTGGAAAGGGACCACTGAAGCCCTTGTAGAGTTGTGCTTCCATCCGAAGCAGACCAGGCACATTCACAGTCCTCTCTGTGCGACAGGCCAGCGCGCAGGGACCACTTCCATGTGGGTGAGCTGCAGGAGCAGGCAGATAAAGAGCCAGCTCACCTGGGTTCTACCATGTCCCGATTTTCTCTTCTTTTCTTCCAAATAAATAACTAACACATCATTTTCACACATCAAGTAAAGCAAGAATGAGATGGGTATAGAAGTGATATATTAATCAGACCTACTCCCTTCTTTACTTAGAGATTGTAATTTAGGCGCTGTGATTTTCAAAGTCAGTGAAATGCTAAATAGAAGCATGTCAGCTGGTATCAGATGGTTCCCCAAAATAACATCGCCGGGACCAGATCTTTTGATAAAATATCCATAAAGAGTTTCAAGATACATAAAAAAAAATTTTTTTGCAACAGATTTGGCAGAATTTCCCTCCAGTTTCCAGCTTTCCAAGGATGATTTCATTCTAAGATGCTTTTTAAGTTTACAAAATGTGCTTGCTGCTTACCTTCCCCCTGTGCTGAATTGTCTCTCCTGCATTTTGCAGTTAATTTTAAACCTGAAATTGATGGCTTCTTTAGTGCTGAGTCACTGGAATGGAAATGGCCTCATTCTCAATGACAGGTGGGCAAAATAGGGAGTCCGGAGCCAGTACATGAGCAACATGGCGTATTCCCGAGGAGGCTAAAAACGACGACTGTGCTGGCCAGAACCTTCTCTGCGGCTCTCCGAGCACAGCCTTCTCTTGTGGGTTAAGTATTTTTATCTCTCCAGCTAGGCCATATGTGCTGTGAAAGCAGCTCCCGATTCTTAACTCTCCTAGCACCGTCCACTATTCCTTGAGTCTGAGAACGAGAAGTCCTCAGAAAACTCTGCCTGACAGCTTGATCATTGACTCCAAGAACCACGAGATAACAGATCTTGGTGTGAGCTAGAATCCTTCAAAAGGAAGGAAAAGGCTTGTTTTCATGAATAATAGCTGCCATGGGCTGGACTGTAGCTCCCCTTAAATTTGTACGTGAAGTCCTCACTCCTAGTGCTCAGAATACAACTATATTTGGAGACAGGGTCTTCAAGGAGGTGGTGACCGTGACATGGGATCATCAGAGTGACCCTATCTGATATGGACAGTGTCCTCGTAAGAAGAGATGAGGACCTATGCAGGGGAAGACCCGGTGAAAACATAGGGAGAGACGGCTCTCTGCAAGCCACGGGGAGAGGCTGCGGGAGAATCCACCCAGGCTGATCTTAAGCCTCCAGAGAGCCGTTGCTTACGCCCCCAGCCTGCTGCACTGTTAGGGCCACGGAAACTGACACAAGGGCTGGCTTCTTTCGTGGGGTTCTCATCTCAGTCATCACCTGTGTTCCCGCAGCCCACACTTTCCTTTGAACTTGAAGTTAAGTATTCCATGTTTACCTGGCCAGGTAGAGCTTCTGTCAAATGTATTGTCCCCAGTGATTCCCAGTGATTTATAATCTCCAAAAGTGAAAAAATTCAGTGGCCTTCTTCTACGAATATCTGAAATGTCTCCCCACTCCCCCTCCCATCAAGACGATCACAGGCCCGGAGATCATACCTCAAAAACTAACCTGCGCCGACGTCTCCACCCCTGAGTGATCTTCTGGGGGTGGCCTGTCTACAAGGCAGCTTGTCACCTTCTCTCTCTTGTTGCGTAAGATTGACAACAGGAGAGGGTGCACTGGGGGCGGAGGGGGGTAACACACTAAAGGAAAAAATTAAATAGATTAACCCATGTTTAGTTCTCACTGAGAATGGCACCAACTCTATCTCCCTGCCAGCGCTTCCCTCTTACTACTTCTGCATCACAAAGCCCCAGGGCCCTCCACCTCCCTTCCCTCCGCTGTTCTCCCCAGCTCTCCAAAGCCCACTCCTGCCCCTGCCCTAGCTGTGCCCTCGCCCTTGTCCTCCCAGAGTCTGGGCTGGGCATGGAGGGACCTGGTCCTCGGGGCACAGGTCCGGGAGAAGCCACAGGTGCTGTCTGGGGGTCACCCTCCATCTTCCCTCCCCGCAGCCCAGGTCCCTTCCCTGCTCTTCTGTGTCCTGAGAACTGGACCCCGCGAGCAGCATCTCCAGCTCCTGCCCCTGCTATCCCGGTGGCTTCAGCCAAAGAAGTTTCTGCGGGAGGTCAAGGGCAGGAGGGCAATGTTCTTCCCCGGGCCACCCTGCTGTGCACAGTGTGGCCACGGCCGTGGGCAGCCAGCCCTTCCCTGCACCCTGCAGGGTCCCCCAGCTCCACAAACCCTGCCTTCCACAGCCCTTAGCCCTGGGGCTGCCGCAGCTCCCCTCTCTACCTGGCCCCCTTCCTGCTCCCCCACCGGACAGAGTCCTCAGCCTCTCTTGTCATCTTCTCCTGCCCAAGACAGGGTCCCGCAGACCCCACCAAGCCCACCTCCTCACCTCACTCTGCTCATCCTGCTGGGATGACCTCAGGGGTGACAGGCGCATGGGGACTCCATAACCACACCCAGCCCAGCTGCTCTCCTGGGCTTCAGCCATGTGGTCCTCATGGGTGTCCATAGGCACCTGAACTCAGCCCCACAAGTTTACCCCAAAGTCGCCCTCTAGGTGTCCCTGCCTCAATGCCTGGGATACCATCCGTCCGGGTCCATGCAGAAACCCTGGGCATTTCCTGTCCCATCTTCCCCTTCACATCTCTAACTCACTTCTATTGTGATGGCCTCTGAATACCTCTGATCCATTCCATCCTTCTTTGTTTTGTTTTGTTTTTTGTGGGTACTGGGAGTCAAACTCAGGACCTCGCGCGCCAGCAGGCGCCTGTGCCGCAGAGCGATATCACCGGCCCTTTTTTCGTATGTGGGTTCCGGGAGTCGAACTCAGGACCTCGCGCTTGCCAGGCAGGCACTTATGCCACTGAGCTATCTCACCAGCCCCCTCCTTTGTAGTCAGCTTCCTGGTCCAGAGGGCCACCCTGAGCTTACCTGTGTGACGGCCTCACCCATCTCACAGTTCACCTCACCCTGTTGCCCCATATCACAGAGTGATCCTCCCAAAGTACAAGAAAGATTATGTCACATCCCTGCCTGAGCCTCACGGAGGCCTCGTACAGCTTCTGAAGATGCTCCTGAGTCCCCAGCATGGCTGACAGGGCCCGGCTAATTCCTGGCCCATCTGCCTCTTCAGCACCTTCCTCTTACTTCCTGCCTCTCCATTTCCATCCCCGACACTGCTTTAATCACAATGAACTTCATTCATCTCCTGAACTGGCCCCAGCACCTTCGCCCTCAGGCCTTTAAACCCACTGTCCCTGCCTGCCCTGGCCTGGCCTCCCTCCCTTGCTGTTTTGTTTTGTTTTGTTTTTTTGTTTTTTTTTTTTTAAGACAGGGTCTCTCTATGTAGCCCAGGTTGGCCTCGAACTCACAGTGATCCTCCTGCCTCAGCCTCCCAAGTGCTGGGATTACAGGTGTGCACCACCACACCTGGCTTCCCTTGCTCCTTTGCCTGCCCAGATCTTCACTCACGGTCAAGTCCATCTGGGCTGCGCTCACTACTGGAGCCTCTTCTGGGTCAGGCCCTCCACCTACAGCTCCATCACATCCTGAGCTGCCTAGACACACAAACGCACTGGGTTGTCACTGCTGGTCACTTTCTTTGTGTCCACAAGCTTAGGTCTGTGACCTCCTAGTTCACTGCCCGGGACAGAGCACAGAGGAGTCTTAGGACAGTGAAACAATTCTGGATAATGCTGCAATGCTGGATCCACACCACTATACAATTCTCCAAACTCAGACAATGTACAATAGCGAGAGTGAACCTTAATGTAAACTATGGACTCCGGGTGATACTAACATGTCAGTACAAGTTCATCAGTTATAATAAATGTACCATTCTAGTGCCAGGTGTCGATGGGGGGAAAGGACGTGAGGATCGGGGATACATGCAAAACCTCTGTACCTGCTGCTTATTTTGGTGTTAACCAAAAATGCTCTGAACAATTTGCAAGTGTTATCTTCACTCTGATGGGACCAGTATGGCCACGTGCCCTGTTCTAAACCAATCCTGATGATGGGGCAGACAGTGTGTGCTCACTGGCCTAGCCCTAAGTTATATGATTGTCCCTGAACCAATCACAGTGTGGCGGAAAGTGTCACTACACTTTCCTGCCTGCACACACACACCCCACCACACATGCATGCAGGCACACGTACACACACACGCGTGCGCATCATACTTTTCTCTGGAAGAGAAGGCTGTGGGGGACCATCCTCTGCTTCCCAGGGACCTGACCCCCACTTTCTACCCATAACACATGGCTCTACCTCTGGTTGACCTGAGGTATGGATTAGTCCACCTCTGAAAACAAATGTATTTTTTTTTTTTTTGGTGGGTACCGGGGGGTCGACCTCAGGACCTCGCGCGCCAGCAGGCGCCCGTGCCGCTGAGCGATATCACAGGCCCTTTTTCCGTATGTGGGATCCGGGAGTCGAACTCGGGCCCTCACGCTTGCAAGGCAGGCGCTTACGCCGCTGAGCCATCTCACCGGCCCCAACAAATGTATTTTTTAAAAGATTAACTTTCAAACAGTTGAACAGAAACAGGAAGCTGAGATGATGCCCAGTGAGAAAGAGCTATAAAAGTAATTCTGTGGCACGGGAGGGGCCCAGATAGATGGAGGAGGTGAGGCATGAGGCCAGGAGCGGCACTCAGAGCCTCCGGGCATGACCTCTCCCGCCGCAACATCCCATCCAACGATGGGGCAGCTTTAAGGGCCCCCACCTCAAAATTTCATGAGGGTCTTCAGTGACAATCTTCCAAGACTGACTAGGACTATGAGCCACCAGGCGAGGACATCACTCTAGGAGGCGGAAGAAAATGTCCTTCTGCAACTTCCCTACCACCTTTTTTTGGTTGGGGAGGGGGTTCTTTGGGTAAATAGAGGCAGAGTTGGGAATAAACTACCTTTTAAAGCTTTGGATCTGTGTGTACCTACATTTTGTCTCTAAACTCAAAAGTGCTGAGTACAAAGAAAATTACCAAGCCCATAATCAGGGTTTCTCGAACCCCAGCTCAGCTCACCCCAGGGGAGCCAGCAGCATGTGACCTTGCAGATGGCTTTAGAAGGTGACCGACACCTGCTGCAGAAAGAGACAGTAGTTAACAAGCATCGTCATGTTGACTGACCTCTCCAGAGCAGAAATGGGAGTGCTGGGGACGGCGTTTCTCACTGAGCCAGGCATGTCATTCAGCCCACTTTCAAGAGGTTTTCTGTAATCTTATTGCTAGCATGAAGTGATTTGCAGATGCCATTCTATTAGTCCTCTCACTCCCGGCCCAGGAAGTGACACAGATGTATTTGCAGGCCCAGCAGGGGAGGTGACACTGGCAAAAAAAAGAAAAAGTGAAAAGCAAATCTAGGGCCTAAGTGGTTCCCAGCTTGACGCTGGAAGTCATAGCAGGCTGGAGGATGCGTGGTATTCAGGAAACCAGAGGAAATGCACCCACAGCTCTGCGGCCCTGAGCTTTCCTCCTCCTCATCCCTAGAGCGATGGTCCTTCCTGCAGGGCCAGCTGACAGGTCCCAGAGCCAGAGGCTGCCCTGCCCAGGGCAGTGGTCCCAGGGGAGTCAGCAAGGCCTCGTGGCATCTGGGCGGAAGAGACTGGGCATGCTGGCACCTGGGTGGAGGATGGACTCCTGCCTTGACTGCCTCACCCTCAGGCCACCTAGGCTGTCCTTCTGGAAGAGCCCTCAACGGCTGTCTTAACGTCACATGTGGCAACATACTACAGTGTTCCAAAAAGTGTGTTGCAAATCTTTTCTGGAGGATGAGCTCAGAGTAAAATCCCTTTCCCCACCCCCCAGGGCTGTTTCCCCACACTGGGGTGGCAGCTCTCAAAGCCACACAGTTGAACAGCCCAGGACCCCACCTCTGATGCCCCCGCGGCTCTTCCTAGAGGCAGGGCTGTCCTCCGAGAGTTGTAGGCAACCTTCCTCCTGTCCCATGCACACTTGCAGCTAACAGAGTTGCCAGTTGTCAGAAAATAGGTGACCCCTCTGGGATGGTCGCACGGGACTTTCCTGAACTCAGCTCCATTCATCAAGATGAGAGCTGTCCCTGGGGATGTCACGTCCAAGCTGGCTTCTTGGCTTGCTGCCTCCTCAGTCACCTCCCTGAAACGAATTCCCTGAAATGGAGTGCTGAGTCCCTGTCCAGAACTTTCCCCTATTTCTAATGGATATAAATTTCCTTAGGAAGATTTTAAATCACCCACCAGCATTATAGGTTCCCAGTGCCACACTATAAATTTCATGGGTTTCCAAACCAGCATGTGTTGTAACAGAAAAGATCAGTTTAAAATCAGAAGAACTGGATCATCACGCTCTCTGATATTTAGAGATGCATTCAATCCAGTTAATTGACGTACTGTAATGAAAGCACTTCTTATAGTCACTTTATGATACTCATTTGTAAGGAAACTAAGTTGAAGCACTATTGATTGATCAAACATTAAGCTATTTGAAAAGTATTTTTAAACAACTACTCAGGGAAAAACATTGTTAGGTGTGATGGGGTGTATAGAGAAATGTAGCACAATTCAATTAAATAGAGCAAATAATGATGAGTCCCTGACATGCACCGAGGACCCTGCTAGGTTCTGAGGGACAGGAGAGTGAGATGCGGGTCTGACTGCTGTGGGGTGACTGCAGGAAGCAGCGCACCCACTAAATTCAAACTCTGATTTAACAGAGGCTGCAGGCTAAGTGGGAGACCAGTCAGTGCCTGGTGCTGCAGAGGGGGGCGATGCCTACTGGGCCCACATTGCTTGCTCTGCCTGGACACCGTGGCCAGGAAGAAGGGGGCAGGCTGAGGAGGCTGTGAGGACCGCCCTAGACCCAGGGCCCTCAGGATAGAGCCAGCCCAACCCCCCCAATCCCCCTACCGCCCCCCCCCGCTCGGACCGGAAGTGAGAGGGGAGATGGCTGTCACTGCCGGGGGAGGGGTCACAGGAGGCTTCAGTTCCCACAGGATCCACTGAGGACTTTGACCCTCGTGGCAGCCAGCAAGGGCAACTTGAGTTCAAGAGGACAGAAGGGCTGTTCTGCCCCGGGGACATGGCTCTGCATCCAGACCTGGGATGAGCTGTGAGCCACCTGGGCCAGCAGAGGCTGGAAAGTGTGATGCACGGCAGCCCCTCCGTGCCCAGGTGTCCCCATGCAGTGACAGAGGACCCTGTGTGTCATTGCTCCCCTAGCTGCACCCTGTCGTTTGTGAGGTCAATAAGTAGGCATAAAAACTTAAATATCGCCATGTAACTAATTTGCTATGACAATAAATCTTAGTGATGCAGGTTCAGAAAAGGAGTGGCCCTCAACCAGGGGCCACTGGCCACTGTCTAGACCCAGTTTGGGCTGTCCTGACTGGGTGACAGTGTCACTGGGGCACCCTGGGTAGAGACCAGGGATGGTGCAAAGACCCTGCAGAGCCCAGAGGACCCAAAGCGTAACCAACCGGCCCCAGCATCAGTGGCGCAGTGCCAGAGAAACCTGGGGACGGCGAGGTGACGACGGCTGATGCTGGGAGGGCAGGGCTGGGCCCTGAAGGACATGAAAGTAGGAGAGGGGGTGCTCCAGGAGGCGCAGTGACTCAGGGACGAGGTGGAGGGCACGGGCACGGGCACATGAGGAGGAGGCCACGGGCTCTGCTGTGTCCTCCTGTTCTCTGAGGCCAACAAGCTTTAGGCTTCCATGAGGTCCCACCTCCCTGTCCACGTGGACCCCCGGGCTGCAGCCAAACCCCAGCTCCTCCCAGTCCAGATCCACACGCGGCCCGAACCACCAACCCCAACCTCCTGTGGGGCCTGAACCACAGAGTGATGCAGGCGCCCCAAGGCTGGCGTGGACTCACCTTGATGGTGACACGGGGACCCCAGGAGCTGCCCAGCTCTTCCCCTCCAATTCCCCGGAGTCCTGGGCTCACCGGTGTCCTTCCAGTGACTGTCCCCAAAACCTCAGTCTCGAGGCTGGGGTACAGCTCGGGCGTAGAGCGCTGCCTGGCCATACAAGGGCCTGGGCTTGATGCCAGCACAACGAAGACCCAAGCTCCTGAGGAGCCCAGGCTTTTCTGCTGCCGCCTTCCACCCTTCCACACAGGGTGCAAGGCCGGAGCTCAGGGCGTCCCCTCCCTCCCTTCCTCATCACCCAGTGCCCGGGGCCTCACTGTGGGGAGGGCTGGGTCTGCCGGAGGATAGGCAGCCACCACATGGGGACACAGTGAGCTTCCCCCTGATGGCAGTGAGACAGACAGCAAGGAAGAGGATGCACAGCGCAGCCAGGTCATGGAACACATGCGACAGCTGTTCTCTTTATCCTTGAAACAGAAGCCTGCTTTTGTTCTCCTCTCTTGTAGAAAAAAGGAGCTGAGCAAATAGGACCCTGTCCCAGCCTTAGGGGATAAATAGGACTGGCCAGGGGCTCGAGGACCAACCGCAGTAATCCTGTCCCCTTTTGCTTGTGATTGTTCAAGAGTGGGCGTGTCATCCAGTTCCAGCCAGGGGAAACCAAGGGACTGCTGGGGACCTCTGGGAAAGACTCCCCAAGACACGTGAGAACAACCCCCAGATCTCCTCTTCTTCTCCTTTAGACACAGTCTGGTGAAGCTGGAGCCACAGCAGCCATTTTGACACCCTGAGGTTATGGCTGGGGAATCTCAGGGGTGCAGATAGAGGCCTGACACCCTTGAAGCACTGAGCACGTCAGAGTGGAGTGGGCTTTTCTGGCCTCCTTGTGAGGGGTGTGAATCGATGCCTCCACGACTGGAAACCACGCTCCTCAGACCATGGTGGCACATGGACCACCCCGGGCTGTTATGACAGCGGAGCACTGAGGTGGAACCTGAGCTTCCCATTGGTGACAGACTCCATGCTGATGTCGCTGACCCACAGACCACACTGTGGGTACAAGGGGATGAGCCACTCTCAGTGGATGCTCTCTTCCCTGCCTTCCACAGCACCCCAACTCTCATCACCATTAGCATATTAACCTGCCCGGGACACGCCCAGGTCTCGGCTTCCTGCCAATCAGATGCACCTTCCACACCTGTGGGAGGAGCCGGGGAGGGTGCAGTCCTCCTTCCACAGGGTGCGGAAGCTTCCAGGGCTCTGGGCCTGAGCAAGAGAGGGTGACGACACACAGACGGAGCCAGTGACAGGGACAGATGCTGAGTTGGGCTTGGCCTGCTCTGGGTTTTCTGTTGCCTCTTTATCACACATGTGGTCCTGAAATTCTCACGAGCAGGAATTGGTGCGCTCCATCTTGGGTGCACTTTGGGTCGCCTGAGGGGCACTGAAGGCACCGATGCCTGGGCGCTGCACCCCGGGGCTCTGACTTGATAGATCTGGGATCCAGCTTGGGCACCGGGAACTTTTAAACCTTCCTGGCATCTCTAATGGGCAGCCAGGTTGCTATTTTGCAGAAGGAAAAACTGAGCTGGCACCGCTTGTCCACAGGTCAGCCGCCCGCGGTGTCCAGAGGGTTTCCCCGGGCAGGCGAGGGGACCTCACGGCCACCTCCGCGGTAAGGAGGCAGGAGGGTCCTGTGGGCAGAGACAGGAGGAACTCACGGCCCCCACATGGCCCTGTCCGACTCACCAAACACCTTACCTCAGGCCTGGCTCACAGGAGAAGCCACTGACAAGACTGGGGACAATGACAGTCAAAGAAGAAAGAGGAGAAATAATGCATCTTTATTTCACGTCACCCCAGGATGTGTGTCTGCGTGCTGGGGATCTCGCTTCCATCCAGGGTCATGGTTAGCTCTTCCTGGGTGCTGTAAGCTAAGCCCAGAGCCAGTGCTGGTGGCCCTGTGCCCTGCTGCTGTAAAGTCACACCGACCGTCCGCGTTTCCCACCCCAGGCTCAGGAGGGTGGCGTGCGGCAGCGACGCTTATGCTGGGCGCGAGTTCCATCACCACGTGCTCCTGACGGAGGAGGACAGGACGGACCCTCCTCCCTGCTAAGTGTCCTCACGCTGATGCCTCTGGGCAAAGAATGCCTAAGGAGAGCTCCCTCAGCCCTGCGCTGGCCGTGACCCCGAGGTCAGCCTTCCCGGGCATGTCACGCACCCCGTCTTCCCTCCCCATCACCTCCCGCCCTCCTCCTCCTTTCTCCAGAAGGGAACTCCAGCCCAGAACCCCAGAGGTGCTGACCTCCCCAGACCTCCCTTCTCGCCTCCTCACCGCTCCCTCCTCTGGAACCCATCCCAACTCAGTCCCCCGAGCACCCTGGCCCAGTGGAGAAGACACACAGCAGACACCCCGAAGACGGGGGGCACTGGGGCTTATGCACACCCTCAGGCTGAGGCTGTTCCTGGGCCCTGAGTCCCCAGCATGTGCAGGTCACCCTGCCCAGAGGTCTCCTCCCCACTAAGGAGCCTTCAGGAACACTTCAAGGAGACGCAAACGCCAGTCCCCACCATGGCCACCCTCGTGAGGTGCTCCTGCGATGGTGACCCTGGCCCTCCTGCACGTCCACTGAGCTCCTTGAGGCCCCTCAGAGATCACAGGAGCCGGGGTCAGCTCTGCTGTGTTTCTCACACCCTGGCATCAGGATCCCCTGGGGGGCTTGGGAGAGCTTGAGGCCGGGCCCCAGGTTACCCGCATAGTCTGCAGCAGAGCCCAGAACCGGCGTTTCTAACCCAGCCCAGGGTGCTGCTGCTCCTGCTGCTGCTAGGAGGGACTCACGAGGACCAGCTCCCCACTGCAGACTGCCCACCCAAGGACAGTGACCACAAGTCCTGTGTCGCCTCCTCACTGCCTCACTCAGCACCTCTCCTGGCTGCAGAGCCTTGCAGTACATGGGTGCCAGGAGGGCCACTTCCTGTGGCCTCATCTCCTCTCACCTGCCCCTTGCTCACCATGCTCCAGCCACACTCTTCCTCTCCGAGGATCACCAAGATCTGCCCCAGAGCCTTTGCACGGCTGTCCTTGGCACACTCTTCCTAGGGCTGGCTCACCCTCCAAGGCGGCCCTCCCTGCATGGCCTTGCCCTTCACCCTTATTGTCCTTTATAGCGACCATCCCCCCATCACCTCCTGCAATCGCTGGTCCAATGCCTACAGCTTGTCCCCCAGATGGAAAGTAACTGCGTGAGAGCAGGGACATCAGGTCCCTCCTGTCCTGGCTCCCAGGGCAGAGCCTTGCATGGTTGGGCCTCAACGAGCGCTGCACTGGCCAGTGAAGGACACAGGGGCAGAGGCCGCTCCCTCTGACCTCAGTTGGCCTTTCCCGCATTATGGAAATGCTTTCGCTGCAGGTGACCAGGCCCGGGCTCCAAAGGCACCCTGCGGGGCCTCCTCCTTCATTTGTTTCCTCTTTTCTGGCTCTCAGCAAGCAATAGTTCTCACATGGCTTTGATTTCCCTCATTTAAGTTAAAAAAAAAATTAAAAACAAATAAAGTGCATTAAGAGACTGCCCCGCTGAGTGAGGGGGAACGGATGCCTGAGGGGAATGAATGGATGCCTTTTGGGATCTTTGTTATCATCAATTATTGATTGTGTCCTGGCACCACTAAAGCAGAAAGGACACAGGGTCCCTGCCCTGGGGACGTCAGGAGGAAGAAGGCAGAATCTGTGGGGCTCAGGTCTTCCGGGCTGAGAAGACAGCCACGTTTCCCACATCGAGACCTGACTTCCTCTGTGATCTTTTTACTTTTAATGATGCTCATTTATTGTCTGCATTTAAAAGGTCATAGGAAGTTTAACCTTACAAATAGAGAAAATAGCCTGCAACTCCAGTATTCTCCACGCACGCGCAAAGCCCAGCTGGTTTCTAAGGTAGGTTCAGCCCGGACGCGTGCTTTCGGGCTCCTCCTTGACGTTCTCTCCACAGGACAGATGCGCTTCCTCCTGCCCCAGGCTGCTGACACCGGGGTTCCTGGCTACAAAATATTCTGTCCCCTGGATACACAACCATCAGCTCTAATTGTCCTCCACTGACGGACAAAACCACAGTTTTCTTTTTCTTCCTTTTTTTTTTTTTTTTTTTTTGGTTTTTGGTCATTATAAACCAGCCTTCAGTGGGCATCCTGTGTTTTGGTCATTGCAGACCACACAGCAGTGGACGTCCCTAGGGAAAGGCCGTGCACTCACTCCAGTGACAGCTGTTGATAACGCAGACAATCCCCGTTTCATCTGGACGCTGTGTTCAGGGCCGGTCTCCAAATGCAGGAAGAGTCAGGACTTGTCAGGCAGGTGAATGGATGGAAGTGCATGACGTGTCCCAGGACGGATCCAGTGAGGTCAGTGGCCCCCGAGGGAATGATTTCCAGGCTGAACGGCGGGAGCGTGGAAAGGCCATGTGGAGAGAGCTGAGACAGGGTTTTCAGGAGAAGCCAAAAGGCCATGTGCTTAGGCCCTGCTAACCAGCTTGGCCTTTTTGTATCATCTTCCCTGCCTCGGCGGATGAATGCTGCACTGCCTCTGTGGTGTTCAAATTCTATCACGGCAGCGAGTGCACTGGCCTTTCCCCAAGCGGAGCTCGTGGCTCTCCATGAAGGGAGGCGGCCACGTGGGGCTCGTCCTGTAACTGACAGCATGTTATGGGGCAGGGAGAGCCTGTTCCAGACCCCACAAACAGGCGTGGTGCTGGGCATTGTTCCCACCATCTGCAGGACAGGTTCCTAAGTGAATTTCATGGTCTCATTGTGACTTGGGTCTCAATCAGGTGACAAATCTAGGCCAATTAATTGTCCCAAGGGTATCTATGATTGTCTTTTCCAGAGGCAGTGCCTCAGAGAAACACTGAAAGAGAAACAGCAGCCTGGGCCCAAGTGGCAGCAAATGGTCCATTTAACAACAGCTTCACAGACCCCAGATTGTTTTAGTCTAATTTTCTGGGGAGTCTGTTCAGTGGTTGCAAAGCCAGCCCTGAGGCATCGATGTCTTTAGTAACTCAGAGGAGGTAAAGAACGACCTCAGCAGCAACCCTGAAGCAGCCTGAGCCTGCTGCTGTGCCTGGCCCTGGTTTCATCTCTCAGGTAACCAAGCTGGCAAATTGCAGGTGTCAGATGGTTACAGTGCAGAGTGGCTGCTTGAGGAGGCGATCGACCAGATGAAGCTCCATCTTACGCATGCTCAGTGGGCTGTGACAATGCACAGAACTGCAGGCACAGGCTGGGCCAACCCTTGAGAGCCCACAGGGGTGACTTTGCTCCCCAGAGGACACTTGGTAATGTCTGGAGACAGTTTTGGCTGTCATAACTCTGGGGGTGGGGGCTGCTGACATCAGGGCTAGAGGTCAAGGATGCAGCTTAAACCTCCTACCATGCACAGGACAATTCCCAAAACAGACTTATCGTGCCCAAAGTATCACTAGAGCTGAGGGTGAGAAGCTCTGCTCTGGAGCCACAGCGGCCATTCCGGTCCATCATCTGCATGGCACCAGCATGTGAACAGCTGGACGTCGCCCTTTCCATCTGGGTATCGCCGGCCTCACACACAACCAGACCCATGTGTAAATTGGTACTGCAATTGCTCTCCTGCTTCCTTCCTATTGTCATTTCTTCCCACCTTCATATTTCTGTTACTGGAAAAGCAATGAAAAAGTAAAATACAAGAGAGTCACTAAAATTTTGTTTTCCTCAATAAAAAAGAAGCAATTGGAAAGTGACTCATGTAAAGCAGAAATAATAAAGAGAAGACACGAGATCCATCAAGAAGTTGATCAACCAGGAGAGGAGCAAAGAGCTGAGAGCTGGTCGGTCACAGGCGAGCGCAGTGAGACAGAGGGGGCTGTGGGCAGAGGCTGCAGGGGCCCCGGGGAGCCAGGGCCTGGCCAGACGAGCCCAACTTCTCAAACTAAACCAGTTCAGTGCACGCAACCAGCATTTTACAGCATTAAATGATAGCATTGAGTAGAAAACATCAGAAAGCATCATTCATAGTGAAGAGGAATATTGTTCTGTGAAATTCTAGATTAATAGATATTTATCGTGGGTGTATGTGCATAGGCTGGGCTCCATTGTAAAGTGTGTTTCTTATGGTCGAAGCCACTTGGAAAGCATTAGAGTGGATTAAATGATGAAAGGTTTGGAAATAACTAAGTATCTGTCAGTTAATTTTGCAAAGAAAAAGAACGAGGAAATTACCAACTCTAGGAAAATGGAAAGATGTGTAGGGAAGAAAATGTAACCATATCACAATATTTGGCTCTGTAGAGAACAACATTTACCTGGTGCTTGACATAAACAGCTGGAGCCACCCAACCAATCCAGGCCTCCTAGGCAAAGACTGTGACGTGGGACAGAAAAAGCCTCTGCCTCTTTACACTGCAGGTATTGCAGGTCACTGTGCAAGCTGGTGAATTTACACACCAATAAATATGGGTCGTATGTTTTTCATCTTATTAGTTATCTATGCACTTTAATGTGTAGTAGGAAAAAAGTCAAGTCTGTGAATCCATGAAGGTGACAGAGAGGTCAAAGTAGGCAGTACCGTAATGAATGAATTTATACAAGGAAATATGAAATTACATGATTGCGTGGGCTCACCTGTGCTCGCATTGGTGAAGATGGTCCACACACGAGGAGCTGGGGGAGCACTGTGCCCAACAGGCCCCACCTCCTCCATGGCTCCGTGGAAGGCCAGACCCTCGCCGTTCACACCCACATCCCCCTGCCAAGGAGATAACCTGAGGGGCCTAAAAATGGCAAAGCAATCGGGGTGAGGGATCATAGGCACCAGACTTCCCCTCAGGAAGGGTGCAAAAACGACCAGTAGTGCAAGAAAACAAGAACAGCTCTCCTGCCCTGAGTCCCTTTCCTGATGTGGGGGACCCAACAGGAAGTCCTCCTGGACGCCAGCCGACCCCAAGACAGGCTCTGCTCCCACAGCAACCATGCCATTGGCCTCCATGTGTAGATGCTTATCCCAGCGCCCACTCTGCTTGGCGGTGAGTTGACCTCCAAGGTCACGCACTGGATTTGCTCACTGCGGCCTGTGTCACACACAGACCCAGTAATTAAGTTACCAGGCTTGCCACGTCTGCCTCTCAGCATCTGCACAAAGCTTCGATTGTTCCTCAGGGTCTGACCCTGGCCTGCCCTGGCCTTTGGTTTCCGTAAATGCCCACTGCCTGCCTCAGGTCGGGGGTCATTCCCGAGCACCCACATCCTCTGGAGCAGGCTGGGGTGCTGTGAGCATCCTGGACCTTCGTGATCCCAGCATGACACAGGAAACCCCAGCCCAGAAGGATTAGACAGGCCGGACGTGGACCAGATGGAGCATGGTGACATCAGCATCTCCAAAAGTGGGTAAGAGGAGAGAGTCCCTCTGTGCCCAAGCCAGTCCTCTCTCTCCCTCTCTCCCCAAGTTGAAGGGACCCAGGCTTCACTGTGGGCTGAATGCTTTCTGGAGAGTGAAGGGAACGGTCCCAAAGGCACTGACTGGCTCTGGCTGACATCTGACATTCTCTTCCTGTCCACCTCCAAATCCACGCCTACCCAGTGTGTTCTAGTCCCAGCCCTCCGAGTGACCTCGGGCCAGTTCTGAAGTTGTGCTTTGTCTGTGAAGTGGGAACGGTGACTCTACCAGCCTGATCCCTTGTCAGAAGCCCCTGAGATGGTACAGAAGACCCATTGGCCAGGACAGCCACAGTGGGACCCTCTGAGGCCACCGTGGTCACTCTGGAGAGGAGGTCCTTTCTAGAAGTGACAGTCAAGCTGAGCAGGAGGAGGGAATAAACCACGTCCTTGGGCCCAGGAAAGGGGCATCAGGGGCAGTTATGGAAACCCCACAGGGCAAAGCCTGTCACCACTATTGCCCGGACCCTCGTGTGCCCTCTGCCACCACGGGTCACTCGGCCTAGAGCCAGAGCTGACCGGCTGAAGGCTGTGTGAGGCTGACTCACAGGGATTAATCCCGGAGCATCCCGGGGGCTAAACGCTGCGGACAAGGCCTGAGGCGGTCCGCGGAGTCCGGGCGCAGGGAGGCCTCCCCAGGAGGCGGGAAAATGCCGGGCTTGGTAAAACGCTGGACAACGGCCTGATTCGGCTCCTTCCTCAGCCTGCCCCGAGTGTCCTCCCAGCAGCGGGGCCTCAGCAGCCTGTGTCCTGAGCGCACCTCGGCGAGGGGGGACGTCGGGGGCTCCGCGGTGCCTGCCGTGACCCGGCTCCCGGCCTGTACAGAGTAGGCGGCTCAGCTGTCTCCACCCGTGCAGAGGAAGCGTCTGAGGCTCATCGGCGCGGTCAGAGACGCCGCTGTGAAAAGGAACCGTCCCTGACCCCTCCCCGTGGGTCCCAGCCTGGAGCCATCCGCAGTCTCTGAGAGCCGGGACTCGCGTGTTTCACACCCTACGAGACCCTGTCGGACGCTGAGATTCTGTTCCTCGCGTCAGTGAGCGCTGCCCCAGCTGGTGTGTGATGGGGACCCGGGGGGACCTCGCTTCTCTCAGGGTCCCCTTTCACAAGAGCCAAGGACTGGGCAGGACTCAGACAATCCTGGCAGGGTCGGCCAAGGGGGGAATCACTGTCCCGGCGGCAATGAATTTACCTAAGGGCTCTGGCGTGTGGTTAGGGTTAGGGCCTCGGATGGTGGCCTTCTCTGAACGCCAGCCCTGGCTCCCGAGGCCACACTCCCCCGCAGCGCTGCCACCCCCTCGCTGACTGAGGGGCAGATGGTTTCCATGGCTCCCGTGGCTTGGGAAGCCTGGGGGAAACACACAAACAAAGAGCTGCAGAGCTCATGGTGACATAAGATGTCCCGAGACCCCCTGTGTGGTAGAGCACTGTGACATTAATGCATTAACTAGCAGCCTCAGCAACATTAACAAATTCCCTAGCAGAGGCTGTGATGTTTGGGGAAAGGGATCATTAGATGTTTGCAAACACTCTGTGTGCTGAGGAAGGGCCTCGGGCTCTGACAAATGATAAATGAGAAAATTAGAGGCTTCAGGAAAATGTAAATACCATCCTTTGTAAGTCTGTCCCTTGGCAGGAATAAAAAAATGTTTCCTCAAAGCCATGAGGCATCTCCTCTGTTCCTTTCACCACCACGAAAAATGACTGTGACTGTTTTACACACTTCTACATATCTGGATTTAGCTTCTATCCCAGCAATATGCAGGACAAAAGGCTGTAGTTTCAACTGATTCTCCCTTAAATCAGTGCTTCTCAGCCTTTGTTTCATTAGCACCCCGTAAGGAACCTTTCTAAACATTTTTCTCACTTACCCCTCTCCGTGAAATTTAATACCACAGAATATCTTACAAACATTTTTGCACAGTACGTTTATCTGTATTTTTACATAAAATGAGTAGCATCTTTTCATCCCCCTAGATCTAACTACTGTCCCCGGGGAGCAGTCTTGTGTGGGTTCTGATGTCTGCTTTTGTTCCTTCATGCAAATACACAGCGAATATGCGTCTGGTGCCCACTCATGGCCAGTGCAATACAGGGCACTGGGGATGAAGCCATGAGCAGAGCGGGTCCCCTGTCTTCATGGATCTGACACTGTCACAGGGGGTGACAGACAGTGACAGATCAAAGTCCATGTCCAGTGCAGATGGATGGATGTAACTGAGAATGATGCTGCAGAAGAACAGGAGGGAGAGGGGACGTGTGTGCGCATCTGGCTGACCGGGTGGCCCAGGAAGGCTTGGTGGCTTGGGGGAAGAGGTGAGTGGGCTGCCTGGGGTTTGGAGGAAGGAGGGGGAGAAGAGTGGTACAGGCAGAGGGAACCGCAGGGCCCAGTCCTGAGAGGGGAGAGCTGAGATGTGAGCCGGAGGTGCAGCAAGAAAGCCAGTGTGGCTGCAGCCCAGAAGTCAAGGGCAATGTGAAGAGATGACACCAGTAAAGTGACAGGTGACTGCAGGGAGGGCTGGTAGAAGGAGCATCTCAAGCCTGTGGGACCCTGTGAAGACATCTGAGCAGAGACAGGACTTGATCTGGTTTACATTTGAGCAGGATCGCCTGTCTGAGAACAGGCTGGGGTGTGAGGCAAGGCCAAGAGCAGGAAGCCTGGGGTGAGGCCAGGCGAGGTGACAGAGGCCTGAGCCAGGTGGCCACAGTAGAGGAGGTGAGAAGGGGCCTGATGCTGCCAGTCTTTTGGTGACAGTGGAAGAGGACAGGAAGGAAGAGACATAAAGGACACCTCCCAGGTGTCGTCCTGAGAGCAGGGAGGGCAGGGCTGCTGTGATGGAGACGAGAAGCCTGGGAAGATTGTGCTCCAGGGGTCTGGATGGCCATGAGGGACCTGCCAGAAGTGACAAAGGGGTGAGCCACAGCAGGCTAACTACACTTCCACCGGCAGAAGCAGCTGCGTAATTTGCAGGTCTGTGTCAATGAAAATGTGGGCCATGTATTGAAAAGCAGGGGAAATGCCATGAAAGATACTGGGCTAGACAGGTTTGCTTCCACAACCACTCTCTTGAGCTGTCGTGGCATCTGTGACCTCCTGTTGCATATGTGCTCCTGCCATATGGCCTTAGCCATAGGACAGGACAGAGCCTCAGAGGAGAGGTCCCCATCAGGGCGAAGGGCAGAAGCAGTCCCTGCAGGGCTATTCTCCCAAGCAAATTCTCCAAAGTGGTGCTTTTTTTGTAGCGCTTTTTAAAAAACTTATTGGCAAATCTGGTGAAGACAATAGCAAAGTGTTGGGAGATGCTGTAGGGAAGCCGGGATGTAGAAACCGATGGTGGGAGTGGGAGAAACCTCGAAGAAGCTCTCACCCACCCCATTATGACCCTTCCCCCACCACCCCAGCCTGGCTACACTTCCTAACCTCGGCCCCATCCCCACACTGGCTACACACCTAGCTTGTCCCCACCCCTCACTGGGCTCTTCCCCTGCCACAACCCCTCTCTCAACCTTGACCCATGCCCTAAACTGGCCCTGCCTCCATTGTGGCCCCCACTCTATCCCAGCCCCAGGACCCCCTCCACACTAGACACATCCCCAGCCTGGCCCCACCCCTGTCCCGACCTAGCTCTGGGTTCAGGCGCTGACCACAGCCTAGAAGGCCCCACCCTGGTTGGGCCACACCCCTACCCAGGCTCTACCCTGGTCTGGCACACTTAATTTTAGCTAAGGTAGATGAGGGCCCAAAGGTTTTCCAAAACCCATCCGACTCCTCTTCGTGTGCAGATGGAACGAGTTCAGGCAGGAATCCTTTCACTTCTGTCCTTCCTCCCTGAGGCTCTGGAGGCCACATCCATGCAGTGGGGATGGGCGGCTCACCCATCACCTACCGAGGCCTGCTCTGGACTGGGTTCCAGTGGTGAAGGAAGAGGATGAAGCCCCTTCCCCTGCGGGACCCTAGGTGGGCTGCTCACACCCCACCCCAGCAGTAAGCTCCTGAGGATGGGCCAGACCTCATGGGTGCTTTCTGCCCCCAGGGAGAGCGCATGGTTATGAGATGGTGTCACTGCTGACATCTGAGGAAGGAAGCCCTGGTTCAGAGCCCATGGGTTGGAACCTTTGAGAGCCAAGGTGAGTGGTTACTGACAAACGCTGGGTCAAACTCTGGTTCCAGACCCTCCTTCCCCGGCGACCAATCACAGCTCCCTGCTGACACACATCTGCACACCTCGAGCTCTGAAGAGGTACAGGCTGCTGGTGGGGAGGCTCTGAGACTTCTGAGAATCCTCGGGGCAGGTGGCACCTAGGACACCATGCAGAAGGCACCTGGAACCTCAAAGGCAGCCCTGACTCAGGGTAAGTGTGGAGCGGGCACAGGGATGCAGCCTTGATCCCACCACAGCGCACTTGGGAGAGGTGGGCTGTGGCTGTGTCCCCTCAGAAAGAGCCAGCGGGTCCCAGACCACTTGGAAGTGTAGGACACACGCTGGGAAGCAACCACGGCCCTTAAGCAAGGGGAACTCAGCCTGTCTGCAGTCCCCGTCAGCCTGCAGGACTTAGCGTCACAATGGGGCTAAGCGAGAGCCGAGAAAGCCCGCTAGCTCGTTAACCTGGACACACGCTCAGGAGCTTCAGGGAAACGGAAGCTGGAAGAGTGCAACAGTCACAGATTTGCCCGATGTGCCAGTCAGCGGGCGTGCGTGCATTCACGCGTGGGTGTGGTGTTGCTGACAGCATAGCTCTCACTCCTTCGGACTCATGCCTCCCACTTGATTTAACACAGGCAGGTCAAACAGTCTGGTGGTTGAGGCAGCCACACTGCCTTCACCACCCTGCCTCAGTTTCCCCACTTGGGCACCAGGAGCATTTTGGGGAGCAGGTGTGAGAGTTAAATGAGCCAAGAGATACAGAGCACAGGGACTATCGCCCGGCCCCTCCCACCCTAGAGAGGACTCGTCCTGCCCCACCACAGCCTCCTCCTCCCTACAGCTCCCACCTGGGAATCCAGAGAGAGAATCTGCAGCTGTCCTGGGACCTCAGTGCCCCTGACTTGGGATGGCCCTCAGGGTCATTCTCAAGGTGAACCTGGCCTGGTCAAATCCCAACGAAATCCAGCACTGAGAGGATCTGTTACCCGCACTGTCAAGCACTTCAGAGGGACCAAACACAGGTCAAATGTCCCTTTCTGAGGAGAATTTGGCAGCATCAGGAAGATTCCACCGCCCATCCCTGGGCCCAGCACTGCCACCTCTCAGGTTGTGCCCCAGAGGATCCTCCACTCATGTCTATGAGGAGACCCGGACCCCAAGGGCTGCTTCTGTTTGGAACGCACAGAAACACCCATCAACAAGGAGGGGCCTTGCCAACCCTGGAGGACCCTCATGAGAACCCTGCACCTGGGGAGGATAAGGTAGAACCTGGTGACAGACACAGACAGAGTCAGGGTCTGGCCTGTGTGATGGGCAGAGTATAGGATGTGTTAACAGTGTGCACCTGTGTGCGAAGACCTCATGGAGATAGTGCATTGCGCAGGACGTGTGTTTAGATGCACTGATGTAAATAGACCAGTTGCCCCAAAGCCTCCTGCAGCTGCTCTGCCCTGTCCTGCTGCCCTCTAGGCTCTCCTTTGACCCCTGCTCTTGGCACACCACCCATCAGCTGTACCTTGGGAATGCAGCACATTCTCCTCAGCCTCTGCTCCTGCCTCCTCCTGCAGGACCAGTCCTCCAGGTCGCCTCTTGACCTCTGCCCTCTGCTCAAGAGTCCAGAAGCCTTCCCTCACCACCTACCTCCCCCAGTTCCCTCCATTCCTTACCCTGTTCTGTATTACTGCTTATTGTCTGCCTCAGCCCACAGACTGTCTGCTCCACGGAGGTCATGCTTGGTACCCAGTGGGTACTCAATAAGCATTTGTAGAAGGAACATGTATGTATTAATTATCTGAGTGACTGCTTAGATGATGACAAGGAAAGAACCCTAGAGAGGGCTCACAGCCAGTCAGCAATGACTCAGGCGGGTGGGTAGCAAGCTGGATGTCTTAGTTACTTTCTCCTTACTGGGACAAAATACCCAACACCCATAAGTTAAAGGAGGAAAGGTTTATTTCAGCTCAGTTTGTAGAAGTTTCAGTCCATAGTCATCTGGTTTCAAGGTAGAGTGACATGGCAGAGGGGCATGGAGAGGAGAAACAGTCCATGGCAGGCAGGAAGCAGCGAGGTTCCCTCCTTTCCCTTTTTATTCCATCCAGGCTACAAGCCTATTGGTTGGTGCCACCCACACCCAGGGAGGGTCCTCCCTCTTTTATTAATCTATCATCCACACCCAGAACTATGTTAAACCAATCAGTAGACTAATCCAGTATCTCACACGCATGACCCAGTCACTTCCCAAAAGCCCTACATATGAGCTCATGAGTCTTTGGAGGAACATTTAGATATAAGCTGTGACACTGGGGATGGGACCTGGAGACTTGAGCTGATCTGTCATGTTTTGGTTTTCCAACAGGGGAGTACACTTATGTATCACTTGTATAATGGAAATTAATTTTAATTACAAAATCAATTTCATGTGTAATATTGATTTCACAATAAAAGAACAGAATTTTTCATTTTCTTGATTGAGATATTTGACACCAGGCATTCTGTCATCCTGAAAAAAAAATAATAACTTCACATAAACAAATTTTGGCCAGCACTAAAACAGTAACAGTAGGGCCGGTGAGATGGCTCAGCAGCGTACCGCCTGCCTGGCAAGCGCGAGGGCCCAAGTTCGACTCCCGGAACCCACATACAAAAAAAGGGCCAGTGATATTGCTCAGCGGCACAGGCGCCTGCTGGCACACGAAGTCCTGAGGTCGACCCCCAGTACCCACATACACATACACACACACAAAAAAAAACAGTAATGGTAATAACCAAGATGCCAGCTCCTGCTTCTCTTGCTAACAGTTGTGCAGCTTTGCCGATTCCAAAGTGCTTTGCCTCCCATGACCTCACCAGATCCTTATGCAAACATTACAAGGTCAGAAAAAGAGGGTCGTGATTCTTCCCAACTTGCTGGAGATGAAAACTAAGTGATTTTCCTAGGCACTGAGCATCCATGGGAGGCAGCCACTCACTGTATCCTCCTCCACCTGACCTTTACCCTCACAGTGACCATGGCAAAGGGAAGCCCGGAAAGGAGTCACAAGCCAGATGGCAGGAAGGGGGATAGGGCAGGGCCTCCCACAGCTGGCTGCTCCTGTTCGCAGGTTACTGTAGTACAAGAGACCCCCAGGACAAAACTCCTGGGCTGTGTGAATGCAAAACTCCTGTCTGCACCCAAAATGCAGTTCCCACTGTCTGCAGGTGTCAGCCACTCCGCAAGAAGCCTCCTCTGCTCAAGGGTTGGAGAGGCTGGATTGTAAACTGGACAGGGATTCTAATATTCAACTTCCTGATATTTCTTGCTTGTCTATGCTGAATTAGATGAGCTTTTGAGAAATCATTTTTATTTGGTCCCATTGCTTGGGTGTAGATCTGCAGCACTCCTAAGCTCCTTTCCACACACACTAATCTAAAAAGGGAGCACAAGTGGAAAGCAGGCCACTAACACTCCGCTCCCCTGCCCTCAGCCCTCCGCACTCCCCGACTCTTGATCTCATTGGTTATTCACTATGGTGATGGTCTCTTCTCTCCTAATGACTATTAAGATGAAGACACACAGACTGACACGTATTCTCCTGGTCAACTGTAGCGTGTGAGAGACGAAGCCCACGGAGGGACATGACTGAGCATGGCCATGTCTGGGGTGGAGAAGGCAGGAGGCTGACAGAGGCTATGACTGGGCCGCTCAGGGGCACCATCCAGGTGGGGCTCTGTCCCCATGCTCACCTGGCTCAACGCATTCTCAGGACAATAAATAGCAGACTCAGCCTGTGCAGCTCTCACAGCAGAGATTCTGTGTTGGTTGGGCTGCTACACTACAATGGCTGCAGTCTTAGGCCACTGTCAAATGCATCCGGGTTCCTGCGGAGCTGCTGACAGTAAGAGCTCCCATGATGCCCCTCGCTCTCCTCCTTCTAGAGCAACCCTTACGATCGTACCACTCAGTTTGGTCAGGACCTTCAGGACAGAGCAATGTTCCCAGCCTAGAGGCTCCTGGAGGGGATTTGTCCTATGACTAATTTTTCTTAATCTTATAACCAAATTTTAATTAATAAGACAATGATGAAAAACAGAGTTTAAGGGCCAGTGAGATGGCTCAGCGGCTTAAGCGCCTGCCCGGCAAGCGCGAGGGCCCGAGTTCGACTCCCGGATCCCACATACGAAAAAGGGGCCGGTGATATCGCTCAGCGGCACGGGCGCCTGCTGGCGCGCGAGGTCCTGAGGTCGACCCCCCGGTACCGACAAAAAAAAAAAAAAAAAACAGAGTTTATGGGAAATGTTAGTTACAATTATAGTTACAATATAGCCAATGTGTCAGTTAAGACTGTGTGTGAACTTTGGAATCAGCAAGACTGGTGTTCCAATCCTGTCTCCACCCCGTACCCGCCATGTGACTCTGAGGAGGGCATTACCTAAGGTCATCTCACACCTCACAGTGTCAGTTACCTGAGAGGTCACTCACCTGAGGTATCGCTCAGCTTCTCTCAACCAGTTTCTCCCAGTTCGAGGACTGTAATGAAAACTCGAGAGGAATGACACAAAGCATCTCTTCTTGAAGAGGGTCTGCAGGCCAACAGGGTCCTCAAGCCCTGGGATCTTTGCTATGAAGGCGGGTTCTGGACTTGTGTGAGTGCCACTGAGTGGACACAATGTTTCCCAGTGCTGGGCAACAGGGCTCCCCGCAGCCTGCGGTGACATCATTCTTACTGACAACAAATTATGTTAATAGCCTAGCTGTCCCCTGAGTAACCGAACTCGCCTTGTTCTCCTGTTTCTCTACCTCGACTGGGTCCAGAACGTTGATATTAGAAAAGAGCAAGTTAGTGAATCACCTTCCATGTAGAGCTTGCTGGGGGTAGAGGAAGTAGGGAGCAGGAAAGAGACGGAAGAGAAAAAAGAAACAAAAATATGTATCTGTTTCTTTAAAGTCAGGGGGTGCTGAGTAGCCATTTAATCGTGTTGTAAATGAAAGGGCAAACGACCCACCCAACCAAGTGGGTGCACAGGGCCATAGAAACACAAGATGCAGCGGGGGTCAAGGTACAAGCCATGGCATCAGTACCTCTGACTCGCCCCAGAAAAAGGCCTCGTCTGCTCAGGACCTGAGGGTGGACACAAGCTGGGTTACTGGGTACCTGGCTTTAAAGGCTTCCTAACCGGCTGTGGCAGGGGCAAAGCACCTTCATCTCAGGAGTTCACGGCCCTTTCATGGCACTGTCACAGGCTCGCAGCAGCTGACACAGCTTCACAACTCCAGGGACTCAGGTGCAGGGAGGCCTGGGAGCTGCCACTTGGAGCAGAAGCCCACTCAGTTCCTCAGGGCCTGTTCAGGAAGCCAGGGCCCAGTGGCACTCAGGGACCTGGACTTAGGGTCCTCACTCTTCAGTGTCCCCAGTCAGCAAGGACAAGTTGAGCCCGAGATGGGCCCCAGCCCAAGCCAGACAGCGAGGTCCAGCCTCATGCAGGGCCTGCTGCTCGGTAGGTGTCCCCTGGTAGACCTGGGGCTTTGCCTCTCAGACAGAAATCTCAAAGCCCAGTGCCCAGAATGTTCTAGAACTCAACAAGTGAGTAAGAAACTGTCACAAGGGGATCCTCCTGGGGTGGGGAAAGGAAGGAGGGAGGGTCCGGGAGAGAGGGGTGGGGACCAGAGGGTCAGGGGCGGGGGGGCCAGAGAGACAGGTGGGGTCCTCAGAGCTCGGTGTTGTGGGGTCAGGAGGAAGGACCTGGGTCCTGGCTTCCTTTGTGGATTGACATTGTAGGGAAAGTTAAAGGGCCTTGGTGAGGTTTCGGGCAAATAGAGTTAAACCCCTGCTAGAGAGAGTAGCTAAGAAAAACAGAGAGCTAATACTGCAGCCCAGCTCACTTCAAGTGCCAGGGCCTCAACTCTTTCCTCCCTCACCTCCAGTGAAGCACAAAAAGAAACAAAGTGTGGAGGGGCTGTGTTATAAAAACTCAGGTAGCGTGTAAAATACAGTACGCAGGAACACCTAGACCTCCCTCTCCCACATACGTAAGCACAGATATTTTATTATTAATACACAGAAGCGTACGTGTATCCTTTTTACTAATCCAGTCTTGAATCTCTGCTGTAAACCCTGCTGTAAACCTCACAAGACAAGCGCCTGGACAGCGCAAAGAGCGCACAGAAGCGCTTATCCAGCATGGACGCGTGGGCGGCGGAAGGGGCGGTGGCCAAGTCCGGGGTCTCAGGGCCCAGAACAGCTGATCGAGTTATTACAGCTCTCAAGGGGGAGCGCCCCTTTCTCGCCCTGTAATAAAAGGGGCTGAGAACCCAGACCCCCGAGTGCGGCTCTGGGCTCGCTATCTTACTCTGACAAGGTAGCTATCTATCGCCTTATTTTCTCTCCTTTTCCCAATAAAATAATTTTGCTTCCCAATTTCTCTTCCCTTTCCAATAAAGTGATTTTGTTTCTCCTTCTAAACTTATATCTCGAATTCTTTTCTTGATGCAGGTGTTTTTACAGACCTACCCACACGAGACGTAATAACATGAACAGAGACAAAGGGGAAATGAAAACCACCTGCTGGTCCAGGCAGGAGATGGTGGCTGAGTAGGCAGGGAGGGAGTTGGGGTCCTAGGCTCTTCTTCCACTGGGGCCCATGGACAAAAGCCTGGAGGTAGGCTGGTGACGGAACATTCCATGGTGCAGCTACATCCGGGGAGCGTCAGGAACCCCTAAGGGTTTTCAGGGGCCAAAATATCTCCTAGACCTCTCCTTTCCTCCAGGAGCGGAGGATCCCAGGCCACTTCCTTCTGGAACATTCCTTCTGGAGGCAGCTGCAGGCAGAGTCCCATCTTAAGAAACAGTGTCACTCTGAGCTCCCAGGAAGGCTGCTGATCAAATGCCACACAGGAGGATGGTGACAGGGCTTCAGGGAAGCTCAAAACAGGTGGCAGGGCCAGTGTGACAGACCCATCTTTCACAAATCCCGGGTGCCTCTGGAGTTCAAGAGTGATCAGGAGAGCTGGGACTGTTCATAGCCCATTCTCACTGAGACGGTTCTAGGATGAAAACATCCTGAGCTCCAGACAGGTCACTAAGAGAGAAGCAGGGCATCAGCTCAGAGACGGGGACGTCTGAACTGAAGCGGGAGGAAGAGGCACAGGGATCTGCCTGGGAACACGGTGAGGAAGGAGAAGAGAAGACGCCTGGGACCTGTGTCCCTGTTACGAGGGCGGTGAGATTTAACAGCCCCTGGGCAGCAGGGGTGAAGAGGGGGGAATAAGACGCGTGCAAGCCCTTTGGAGTTCAGCAATATGGAGAAAAGGGACAGCTCAGGGCCCGATGCCCCGAGGGCCAGTGAGAAACCTCCTGCTCCCAGAGGGGCAGGGAGCATCCTGTCTTTTACCACAAGGGTTGCTGCTCCCTAAGCTGGATTCAGAAATCAAGACTGTCAAGACAAGGCTACTTTTCAGCTTAAATCTGAAGCATCTTTATTTTTATTCTTCATATTGCAATGGAAGGGTCCAGGGTCACATCTAGCTCCCCACGGGCAGACTTGTTTTGTTGAAATAAAAATGTGATTTCCTGGGAAAGATGATCACTAGCTCCTTTGGTTTTATTCGTTTATTATTCAGACCTCTCCATTTTTCCATGCACTGTTTTCTGAGCACGTCTTTTATTTACAGTGGGCACAATATCTCTGTGACCCAAGGGCATAGCTGGGAGCAGATGGGCCTGTCCTCGACCTCAGAGGGTGAACTTGCCTGGGCAGGAGAAGCAACGAAGAAGTGGCTAAAACCCAAGGGTGATAAAGGGCCGAAGCTGCTCCACAGGAAATTAGCTGGGAAACAAAAGAATGCAGGGAAGAGAGGCCGCTTTGGACAGAAGTTGAGGGTGGCCTCTCTGAAGAGGGACCCCAAGCCTGGACTGAACACTGAGAAGGCTCCAGCGAGGCCAAGGCTGTCAGGAAAGCACCCCAGAGAGAGGCACAGCCATGCAAAGGCCCCGTGGCAGAACTGGGCTGGATGAGCACAGAGGAGAGAGAGAACCTGTCGGGGAGAGAGGTGCGGAAGGTGGCTTCAGGGAGGCAGGCAGGGGCAATGTATGGATTGGCCCCTCCCGGGCCAGGTCAGGACCCCGGGGTTCACAGGAGGAGCAGTAAGAAGCCACTGGAGGAGTTTGGGGGGATCGTGGCTGATTTGAAAGTCAGAACACTCAACAATTAGCTGCTGGGTGGAAAGAAATGGTGGGGGCCCAAGTGGGGACCGTGGATGCAGGCCGACTCTAGGTCTGCAGGGTTATCAGACTTTGAGAAAATCCATCTTCCCAGAGCCTCAGTGTCCCCATCTGTGAACGAGGAAATCATGAGCTGTGCTAGGCTGCTCAAAGGTTTAATAGGATGATGCTCATGGTCCAGCCCAGGACACACGGTCAGTGTCTTTCTGTAACTAGATGACCTACCTTGACCTTCCCACACTGACGCCCGTGACCCAGGAGGTGACTCGGGCCAAATCAGCAGGCCCCGGGTTATGTGGATGCCACACCTCCCCGGCCTTTATCCCCTCTCTCTGGACGGCCAGGGTTTCCACGTGTTCTGACAACATGTCCCCCGGTTGGGACTGCGGGGTCTAAGTTACAGCTCACCTGGACAGGCTGAGCAGCTGATTCAAGTGACTTGATCTGGAACAGAGCTTTAGGGAATGAGGTGGCGAGACCTGGGACAAACGCTGGCGTTGCTCATTGGACAGCAGTCCAGGACATCTCGGGACGCAACTTCACCAGCTAAAGCAACTATGTCAAGCTGGCTGCCCCGAGTTCAGCAGCCAAGCCCGCTTTAGTTGAAACTGTCCCCCTTTCCAAGGCTGCTCAGTGGCCTCCACCTGCCCTTCCAGGTGGGGGGATTGAAAGGGGAGCCAGGAGGAGGCAGAGGAGCCGTCCCAGAACGCGGCCCCACAGGGCAGCTGCTCCTGGGAATTCCCCAGCAGTGACCTGGAAAGCAAAATACAGCTGGAGAGGGGAGAGTCACTGCCGGCCAAGAGGGTCAGAGACGTCACCAAATGCCATGCGGCCTTCATTGAACCTTAGCAAAGCAACCAGTAAAAGACATTTGTGCAGCCCTCAGGGACATCTGAAGGTTAGAGGTCATCAGGATGCAGCAGCTACGCTGGAAAATGTCTGCATGAGTCTGGGATTTGTTTTAAAATAAGTGGGCAGAAATCCTGCTGCATTGGGCAATGGTCTATGGTGGTTCGTGATATGCTCCTGCTTGAGATTCACATGAAAAATGCTTAATTGTGTTTGGTTTACTTTGCAGGATTGCAATTTGCTTGAGGAAGTGACACGAGATAGCACACAGTATAGCCCAGGGACAGCGTCTTGTCCCTTTGACTCACCCCACTATAACTGCTGTGAACGGGGTATTTCCCATGGCCTGCACTGGGCCTGTAAGAGTCACCACTTCTTCTGCAGCCAGGGCCTCCCTGGCCCCTCTGCCTGAGTCTTTCATGCAGAGAAGGGATTTTATGTACACTCTGTCTGAAGCCACTAGCTTAAGTCACTGGCTGATGTGATTTTGCTGTGCAGGCTGAGCATGGCTGGAGCCTGTCACCCAGCCCTCCAGTAAGGATCCAGGGGCATTTTCAAGCAAAAATAATGGCCCCTGAAGCTTTTAAAGAGCGATAATTTATGTCTGGGACCATACCTGGGCTGCTGGAAGATGGTGAGGAGCTAGTATTACTCCAGCTCCTCTGCAGAAGGACGCCCCCGAGGCTTTGCAGGCTGCAGAGCCAGAGTTGGGGTGACTGCCATGCGGCACCAAAAAGCACCTACCATGGGTACTCGTGAGAGGGTATCTGCACTCCACAGAAGGTGGAGATTTGGGGGATTCTGGTGAATTCAAACCATACATTAATCACTTGCAGTAGCTCAGAGTCTGGGTTGGATATTTGCACGTAGAATCCTGTGGCCTGTTGGTCTCCACCATGCAAAAGGAGCACTCTGGGAAGATATGTCTCATGCGCCCATTAGGGACTCTAGTGGCCATGTATTCCTTTAACAGTGTCCAGCCTCCTGGATGCTGAGCCCATGTGACACAGTTCTAGCCAATGAGGTAGAAGCAGGCTGTGGTAGGGGATTCTGGGAAAGTGTGGTTCCCTATATAAGCCGCCACCTCCTCCTCCTCCTTTCATTCCTCCTCCTTCCTCTTTCCCCTTCTGGAGACAGATAAGACACTGAGGAGCAGCAGCAAGCACTTGGAGGTAGGAGCTCAGGGTGGTGCAGAGACAGAAGGAGCTGGGTCTGTGTAGCATCATGTGGCTCTGGCACCTGATGTGGCACCTGATGTGCACAACCTATCCCAGACCTATTAAGCCAGAATAAGGCAAATTGCCATTAAGTTAGGCTATGGCGCCTGAGCTTCTTTGGCTTGGATGAGCGCTGTCCTGCCTGGGAAAAACATCCGCATCCTGCCATGGACAATCCAGGTACTCCAAACCACTCACCTGTGAACTGGTTTCCACAGCAACTGGCATCATGAGAGTCATTAGTTCTAGGTTGCAGACAGAATGAAACTGTCACTGAAACCAGTGACAATGAACCTTCCTTCAAGATTCTTGAGCTATATAGCTAGGTCATCCCACGAGCACTCTTGATGGGAGTCGGGCATCTGTTGCCTTCTCTAGCATGCATCTCCCCTTAGATGAGACAGAACTATTACTAATCAGTTGAGGGTTCTTTGGCTCAATTCAGATAGAAATCGTAATTCTGAGCTTTGATTGCCAATGACTCTCAGCTCTTAGTGGCCCTCCTTCTGCTCTCTGATAACAGAGGACAACAGCTACTGACAGTGCTCTGAAACTTTCAGCAGCCAGAATGTTATGGCTTGTATCTAGAGACCCCCCACCCACCCAAGCATCATGTGCTTATAGGTGGGGCTTTGGGGAATGACTGGATTATGGGTGTGATACTGGATAATGGGTGTGATACTGGATAATGGATGTGTGATTAGTCTGATAATTGGTTTAGCATAGTTCTGGGTATGGATGGTGGGGTTACTGAAGAGGGAAGACCCATCTGGGTGTGAGTGGCACCAACCAATAGGGTTGTAGCCTGGATGGAATAAAAAGAGAAAGAAGAAGGAAGGCTTGATGCTTCCTGTCTGCCACACAATGGACTGTTTCTCCCCTGCAATGTCCCTCTGCCATGCCACCCTGCCTTGAAGCCAGCCAGCTACGGACTGAAACCTCTAAAAACTGTGAGCTAAAATAAACTTTTTGTCCTTTAATTTGTGGGTGTTGGATATTTTGTCCCAGCATCAAAAAAGTAGCCAAGACACAGAGCTAGCCACTCACAGTATGTCTCCATTGCTCTCCACCATTCTCTGCTTGCTGCCATTCTCCATGTTACCAGCCTTGGCTGCTGGCCACTTTCAAGGCAAGTAGCCTCTAGTATTACCAGCTCTTAACGTAACTAGCTCAATCTGCTCTACTCTCAGAAGTCAGGTATATGCAAAATAAAACCATCCAAAAGAGCCTTTATTAGGACTTATCCTGCAGTGTTGCGGGGAGCAGTATGCAGACTGATCCAATAAAGGTATAGGGAAAGCTTCTTACGCAGATGAAAAGCCAGGCTCACATGCATACACACTGTCCTGCTAGCCAGCTGCAGGCTTTCTGCTCAGTTGTCAGGAGGGGAAAGGCTCTTCATGGCCTGGAGTGGGGATATTGGAAGTGACTGCAAAGAGGCAGAATCGTCTAGAGAGACAGAGGGCTGGAGTCACATAGGATGACCCATGACTGGGACTGCCACAGCCAAAGTAAAGTTTCTGAGCAGCCATCAGGAATTTGGGGTAGCCACAGTTGTCAAAGATGGAAAAAACAAAAATTTAGGAACACTCAGGGAGTGTCCGGCTCTTTTCTTCTGTCTCAGAACCTGATCATCCTTTAGGAATTTCCTTTGGGAACTCATCTTCCCCTCAATCCACAGGTATGCAGTGAGGTGAGCCTGAACCCCAGGCCCTGGGCACTGGCGCACAAGTCAGCACCCCAGGGCCTACACAACAATGGACTACACGAAGGAGGGACCTACGCTGGCCCATCAGAGTGAGTGGCTCTTGCGGATTCTGTGGGAACAATTTTTGTGCCTGTGTTTGAACCTGAGAGTGTGAGGCTAGAGCCTCGCAGTTGGGGTGGTGCCCTGGGTGCATGAATCACATGGGCTCTAAATGGAGCCCACGGAGGAGCCACCACCTTGGCGGGATGGACACAGCAAGGCCAGCAGTATCCACGGCAGACCTTCGAGTGCTCGGACACAGCTCTGCCTGAAAACCCAGTACTGGTGCTCCAGCCTATCGACACCCTCCTGGCTGAGCTACTTGTCATTTGTCACTGAAGGAATCTGCCAGTCATTTGGGGCCGAAACTTCAGTGGTCCCTTGCAACCTCCACCCTGCCAGAAACCCAGAGGGCATTTTCCCTTGAGCTTTTCCATCCCTATCATCTTCGCTGGGCTGCACTCAGAGACACACAGTGCCGTCCCTTTGGTGGGATTCAGGGAGGGGTCAGGGAGCCATGGCTGGGGCTTAGCTCACTTCAGGTCAGGGGAGCACATGTTGGCCTGTTTTGACCCCTACACGATACTGTTATGCCCTGCATGTGCAGAAATGAAAATTTCTGATTTTCAGAGTAAATAATTAGCATCTCTGTTTCTGAGGTTTGGTTTCAAGAAAACAAAGCAGCCACCAAGCTCCTGGCCAGGAGGTCGAAGTGTGTGGCTACAGCTGTTCTAAGGCTGGTTTCTCCCATCCCAGATCCAAGCCCCATGGTGAGGCTGGAGGCTCAGTCCCTCCTGGGGCCTCTCTGACCTCTGCTGATGCCACTCCACCTGGCCAAAGGCTGTGGCCTCCTGTGAGATTTGTTTCTGAGGGCAGAGTAGGGAGGAAAGCTCCACGGAGCAGCAATCTCAGCATCTGTCTGCTAAACTAAGGCCAGCCACCTCCCCAGAGAGGTAAAATGTCCTGAGCCCCGAGAGCTAGTCCTTTCATGGAGGCCCCAACAGCAGAGGCACCAAATGCTTCAAAACAGTGACTTGCAGGGTCACCGTCGCTAATCATGGGTATCGGAGCACGGTCACAGCGAAGCCGGCGGGGTGGTTGCTCCTAACAGCTGCTCTGTGTTCTGGCTACAGAATGGACTTCCTGCCCATCTCCTGTCTGCTCTCTTCTCTGCTCGCTGGAGGCCTCTGTCCATTTCCAGTCCTGGGGTTAGATCTACTTTCTAATCCCTAAAATTCAGTGACTCACTTGTACGGGGCTCCCCAGCCTTCTAGCAAGTGATCTAGAGAGGACCGCATTCCTCTCCTCCTGACCATCTGTAGTTATTCTGAGCTCTGCAATCTCTGGTTGCCCCAAGATGACGTATGTCCCCAAACTCCAGCCCTAGCCCTCTCCCTGCTGATACCATGTTCTACTTCATTACTTTGCTCGATTTTGATTTTGGCTTTTGCTATTTTCTGAAATTGTCTTTGTTCTGTTTTTTTCCACCTCCTTTATTCCGTCTCTCGACTCAGAGCATGCATTTCCTGAGCTCTTGGGTTTCCTGGCGCCCTAAGCAGTGGTCAGTGCTGAGAAGTTCAATTAATGGGAAAAAGAGCAGACGAATGGGGAGGACTGTGTGGATGAGTGAGTGGACATTTTGGTCAGAGTTCTGTGTATCATTGCTCATTTGCTTTTTGCCCAGCGCCGATCTCCAGCCTGATGTTTTGCTGGACTCAAACCTCTGTCTGGCCAGTACTGTCCATGGGGAAATGGTCTATGTTTGTGCTGTCCTCTGTGGTAGCCAGTAGCCACACGGAACTATTGAGCACTTGAAATGTGGCTAGTGGGACTGAAGAACTGGCACTTTTAAAATTACTTAGTTTTAATTAATCTGTGGCTACTGGGGAAGACAGGACAGGCCTCCATTCTCAATGTCATCCCTGGCCTAGGTCTCTGATCTTGTCCTCTGGTCTGCCTGCCCTTGGCCTGGCCTGACCCCCTGCTCTAGCCCATTGTCAGCCTGGGAGCTCACAGTCTCCTGCAAGAGCAGGTGTCTCGTTCACCTTTGGATCAGGGCGGCTCCAAGTTCTCAGGGGGACTGGACCAGGTCTCAATTTGCTTAAAGCATCTGAGGCCATGCCACTCTGGTCTTCAGTCAAAGATGTCCCAAGAATACAAAAAGATATACTTTCTCCCCACGGGCTCATCTTCCCCACAAAAGACCCTCAAAGCTCCAAAAACAGCTGAGACTAGAAGGGGCCTGGGTGCAAGGGGGCAGCTGAGAAGGAAGGTATGCGGTGGGGCTGTGCCTGGGTGTAGAGCAAAGCCTCACAGGGGCCTGGCAGGAGCAGATGTGGCCACTCCAGGGTGGCATCTGGTGTGGGGGAGACGATGCCGGATGGATAGAGGGTCCTCATCCAGTGAACAGAGGAGAGACGGGCCTTGCCAGCAGGCCCACTGATGATCAGGAAAATGATGTCCTACATCAGATGCAATTTGCTTTTCTCAGGCAGGCTGACCAAGCAGGGAGGAGCTGCCAGCCAGACAAGACAGGGCCTACAGCCCCACTGGGGAGGTTCCTCCCCTTCCCACAGTTCCAGCACCCCTCCAGCAGCAGCAGGGCCAGCCTGGCAGCAGCCTCGGACTCCAACCCCCAGCCATGCTCCGGACCAGCTCCAGATGACAATCAGCACTTCAGAGCCACCAGAAAAAAGTTAAGGTGTCCTGGGGGCTCAAAGCACATCACAGAAGCAGTGGCAGGCCACACCAGCTGCAGGTCCCTGTCCTGTGAGAGCCGGCCCCTTGCTCTCTTCTCCCCCTTGGAAGAGAGAATTTGCCTCTGCTGGCTCCCTCCACCTTCTCTGAGCATTTTCTATCTCTGCAAATTCCCCCACTACATGGTGCAGAGGACGGACAGCCAGCACCTGTAAGCTCCGGCCCTGGAATGTGCATGGAGGGTGGAGCTCTGCAGGAGGCCCCCACCCCAAAGTCATTTCTGCAAACTGTTCGCCAGCTGGCTTGCCACTTGGTGGGAGAAAGGCTGTCAGATGCTAAGAGCTCTTGGAGACCAGCGCATTTGTCAAAACCAACGGTCGACAGGAAGAGTGAGAGGAAGGAAGGACCACGTTTACCACTAGCCTCTGTGTTCTGGGCTTTCCTGACATTAAATTAAGCTAAATGGAGTTGATTTCACAGGTCATAATAATGGCTGATACAATTGCGAGCAACTTTACCTGGGTGCCCTAATATTGTCTCCCAGCTCCCCAAACCTCTTCCCTCCCCCTCACCCATCCCGCAGATATTCACAGAGCAGCTACCTGGCCTGCTGTGCCCAGCCCGCATGTGTTGGTGCTGGAAACAGAGTAGTGATGGAGCTGGGTGGCCCCTGTCCTCACAAGATTTGTGGGGAATGGAGGGAGACAATGAGCATCCCTGATACTGTAAATGTCTGCTTTCCCTGGGCAGTTTGCCCCATGGTCAAAGCCGGGAAGACACCAGGTAGCTGTGGACAAGTGGGAGAATTCTTGGCATCATTTATTTGCATGTTACTTTTATCATTTATTTTTAAAAATACTGAAAGTAGGGCCGGTGAGATGGCTCAGCGGCATACGCGCCTGCCTGGCAAGCGCAAGGGCCCGAGTTCAACTCCCGGAACCCATATACGAAAAAAGGGCTGGTGATATCACTCAGCGGCACAGGCGCCTGCTGGCGTGCGAGGTCCTGAGGTCGACCCCTGGTACCCACAAAAAAAAAAAAATAAAATACTGAAAGTAGTGCATGCTCTATGTAAATGCACACAGTGCTTTTAGAGTTCATGACATGCATGGCTCACTCTGACCTCTGGGACTCCAGTCTCCACCCCCATCATTTCCCCAGAGACCACCATAAAGAATGGGCATCTGAGAAAGCATGAGATGACAAGGAAACCTCTCTGTCCTTCCCCAAGCATTTACTAAGCAGCTACTTTTTTTTTTTCTTTATGTGGGTACTGGGAACCGAACTCAGGCTCTCGCGCTTGCAAGGCAGGCGCTTATACCACTGAGCTATCTCACCGGCCCAAGCAGCTACTTTGCAAAATTTATTACACCAAGTCCTGTATGGTGGCAAAATGACTGGGAAAGTGTATCTTTCTTTCAAGAGTCCAAACATCTTATAGGACACATCACTGTGGAAGGGTCATAAATTCAGTGTAGAGGACTTCAAACCCTCCTTCCAGCCACTCAGCCCTCCTAACATCCTGGCCAGGTGTCATTCACCTCTTGATTACTACCCATCACAGTCAACTCACTTTTTACCCAGGTGACGCCATCTATCATTAGAGTCTCTTAGAAATTCTTCCTCACTGGGAATGTAGCTCAGTGGTAAAATTCTTTCCCATCATGTATGAAGCCTTGAGTTCCATTCCCAGCACTAGGAAAAGCGAAAAGCTCTTCCTCATGTTGAAAAGACACCCAGATCCTTATACCAGGCAGGCCATCAGGGCACAGGAGGCGGTTTTAGTTGTAACCATGGTTCCCAGTCCCCTCCCCCAGACACCTATGCTGTATGAAGACACGCCCCATGGCCCTGGAGTCTCCTCCAATGGGACGGCCCTTGAGCCCCAGTTGTAGAGAAGTCCTGTCGTCCATTTCCCCCATATCCTGTCACCTTTGGGCCTTTTAGATCCTTGAGCTGTGGACCAATCTCTCATGGTCACAGGTGACCCCATCCTATTCCTAGAATGCAAGAGCAACCCTGCCTGCTGCGAGGTCCTGGGTGCCTCTGGGCAGCTGTCCACGTGGACACCCATCAGCCAGGAGCCAGGCTAAGAGCAGCAAAGCCCTGAGCTTCCTCTGCAGCACTCCCGCAGGCCGCTCTCCATTCAGCACAGCCCGCCTGGCTTCCACGCAGGCAGGAGGGTGGTTCTCAGTGGCTCTGTCTCTTGCACCCCCTGTGAACCACATGGTATGCACCACTCCTTATGAAAGCATCCCTGTCCTTTGGAGCATGGTCCCTGGTGCCCAGGACGGTTAAGAGGGGCCTGCACGCTTAGTGACTAATCTACCTGCCTGAACCCTGGAGGCTGCGGTAGGGAAGCTGCAGATCAGAATGAGAATCCTTTCCCATGTTTCTCTCCAGGACTGGCAGTCACAGACAAGGCTAGGGAAAAAGCAAGAAGAGACCCCCCTGGCATGAACTGTGGGCTGGTCTTTCCCCTGGAGCAGGGTTTGTGGGTGGCTCAGAGGATTGGGTAGGAGAACTAACAGGGGTGGGGCAGACGGGAATTTTCCTGGGAGCAGGGAGAGAAGAGCCCCAGGTCCTGATGGGTGAAGGCGATACAAAAAGACTGTACCCAAAAACCCTGAAATGTGTCCTCCCCTCCCCGCCTGTCTTAGTCACTTTTCTCGCTGGGACACAATACTCAACATCAGCAATTTAAAGGAGGAAAGGTTTGTTTTGGATCACAGTTAGCAGGGGTTTCAGTCCATAGTCAGCTGGCTCCAAGGCAGGGTGGCATGGCAAAGGGCATGGTGGAGGAAAAACCGCTCGTGGCATGGTGAGCATTGGAAAGCATAGAGGGTCAGGAAGGAGCCAGGGAGGGAGACTGACCTTGAAGGTCACCCCCACAGTGATCTGCCTTTGCTGACCAGGCCCTACCTCCTAGCAGGAAGTCAGCTATAATGCCCTTATAATCCAATCACCTTCCAAAGGCCCAGCCTCTGATCACATGAGGCTTTAGGAGGACGTCTAGATAGAATCCATAGCACCGCCTTCCACACACCCCTCCTCCCCCTACCAGGATCTAAGGGTGGCCTGTCCGCATACAGACAGCCTCACTTAAGCCATCTTCCCTTATGTGTTAGAGTCAGCCATCTGGTCCTTTCTTCCTACTCCCCAAAATGAATCCTTACTAGACTAGGGAAATAATATTAACTTAGAATACAGTAACTGTATATGCAAATGAAAAAGTTGGGGTGGGAAGGCTTCTATCTGTATCAGTTAAAATACTGTTCCATGATGGTCAATGTCAACTTGATTGGATTGACAGATGCCTGAGAAATTAGTACAGCACACCTCTGGGTGCGTCTGTGGGGTGTTTTCCAAAACAGATGTCATGTGGGCCAGCAAGCTGAGTGGGGAAGTCGCATTCCGATTGCAGGTGGCATGTCCACTAGGGTGGAACAAAGCTGAAGGAGGAGGAAGCCAGCCAGCACTTGCAAGCACCGTTCTGCTTGAGCGAACAGGACTTTTGCTGCTGCCATCACCTGTGGACATCAGACTCCAGCTTCTTCAGCCTTTGACCTGGACCCCATCATACCAGTGACCCTCCAGGCCTTCAGCCTCTTAGGGCTGCATTCTTGATCTATGGCTTCCAGCTTCTTGGACTGAACCACTACTGTGTTCTCCGGCTCTGCAGTGCACAGGCTGCAAACTTGGATTGTCCTGGCTTTGATCCTGTTAGCCACGCTAATAAATTGCCTTGCACAATTATATTTTATTCATTCTGTTCCCCTAGAGAACACTGACCAATACATGGTCCAACTTCAGCTCCTTTCTCTCTGACGGAATGGTCTATAAGGGACTAGCCCAGGGCAGCTGGATGGCAGCTCCTCGCCACCAAGTCCAGACTCCTTCTGCTCTCCATTCACCAGCCTTGCAGGTTGCTGTCATTGTCAGGGGCCATCGTGACTCGGCGCCATTTTTGCATAGAGCCAGTGGGACATGGGACAAAAGGAGAAACAGAAGAGAAGTCTCCCCCCCATGAAGGGCTTCACCTGGACGTCATACACCTCATTTCTCTTCCATCCCATTGGAAAGAAAGGAGTCACATGACCACAACAAGCTGCAAGGGGGCTCAGCAAAGTTGGCTTCATTCTGGGTGACTCAGTGTGCATTAAAAATTTCAGGTGTTAGCTTAAAAAGAGAGAGGAAGTGGATAATGGGGAGCAAGTGGCAGTCTTCGTAGCAGAAGCTTCTGGTTTATGGAAGTCGCTTCTGTAGGAGCCAGGGCCCTGCCAGAGTCAAGGGGGTAACTAAGCAAAAACTTCCCTGGAGAGGTAAACCTTTTCCACTGAACTCCCCCTGAACGCCATTCCCACAGAGAATGTCATCTAGAACATTCTCTATGCATCATGTCGCATGTGTGGTGAAGTTGTTATTGGACACATCTTTCTTCCCTGCTAAGTCAGAGGATTTCCCTTAGAGAAATGACACCATTTACAAAAAGAACCTTTGCACACATTTTACAAAGTCCCAAAGAGACTGAGGCCTCTGGGGGTGAACACAATATGAAGATGTTTCCCATCTGCCCACCACTCACCCCCAGAGCCTGCACAACTGGAAGCATCGCCAAGTCCTCAAGCATTTTTCCGGGGCAGGGAGGGCCCTGCTCTGAGCAGGAGGGCCTTGCTGTCAAGCAGGAGGGTGGTGAGTCCCTGAGGACCCAGCTGGAACCTGGGGCTGGGCTCCTCCTTCATCGGGCCTCCACCATCTGGTTGGGACATCTCCAACCATGGATCGGGAAGTGTGACAGTCACAGGCAAACGCCTGCTGACAAATCTCCTAACCCCAAGAGCAGCCCGTGGTAGGTCCCCTCTGCAAGAGGAGGCAACGCTGACACTGACAAGGAGGCTTCCCGCCTCTTTTCCTTTCCTGCTGGTTCTGCCCACAGGAAGCTGGCTGTTTGCCTGAGCCTCCTTTTCTCTATTTGGTTGTTACACTTCCCAAATAAGATGGAAAGGCAAAACATACGCATAATGCATAATTGTATCACTTGGATTTGTTTAACTTCATCCCTGCAGTTTCTCAAGTGTTCTTGCAACTAAAGACCATTGCACAGGGAAGCACACTTGGGGGAAAGTGATATGACTACTGCTTCAGGAATGGAAGGCATTTGTAACTCAGAGGCTCACATGGGTGTGTGTGTATCTGCGGCCCGCTGTGTCTTAGACAGGTCTTTTGTCATCTGCGTTATGATGCCTCTGGCTGACCCTAGAAGGCCTGCCCCTCCCCAGGCTGACTAATTCCTAGACCCAGGAATTAACTGGGTTGCAAACCAAACCAACCCATCCCAGAGCCACTCCCCCTTCTTGGGTCCTCACACTGCAGGTCATTGTCCACCTGCCCTAGTTACCCGGGACCAGGAACAACTAGGGGCAGCAGCCACTCCTAAGCCTTCATGCCCTTCTTTGCCCATTCCTGCCTGCATGCCACAGTAAAGTCTCTTGCCCACATTCGCCCTCTTCCCTCTGCTTCCCCCAGCCCAGTGCCCCCTGCGTGGTCCTGTGTGGATCTGGAATATGATAAAGTTCTTCCTTCGTGGCAGCTATTCCTGTGTCTCTGTGCCTTGCCATACCAGAGGAAATCAAATTCCAGTACCTGATGCAAACCATAAGCCTCTGAGTGTCCCATTCTGTTGGTGCCCACGCTAACAACCACACACTCATCCCCTGGCCCCTTGTGCTTGTTCAGATGTGTGGACTCTGCATCACAAAAATGCCCCGTGATGTCAGAGGCGCCATGAATCACAGTGACAGCTCCCCTGGTATCCAAGAGACCTGAGCAGGCTGCAAAGTCTCTGTCCCCGCTGTGAGAACCTCACTATATTTCAGCCTCCAGCAGAAGGGACTGAATTGCATCGGAATGACCCACATTATACAGGGGCTAATGACCTAGTTAACCTCCAGCCAGTTCCCTGCTTCTCTGGGAACGGGTGGTGTTTACTCCAGTGGGGACAAACCATTATGAATGTGCCAGTGGCCGCCTGGGCCAGTGTTTTCATCAGAGTGGGCTGGGGGACCAGGGCCTCCGCCTTTGCTGCCAAATATGAATGAGGTCTTTTCTTTTCCCTCTCTTCTCTGCCTTGATTTGCATGACTAAGCTTTCATGTCTTTTTAAAAAATGTGTTTGTTTGTTTCTTGATTGTTGCTCTGTCCCCCACGGAGGGACAAATTACTTGCTCACCAAGTCAATCTGGCAGAAGCCCAAGTCTGCTCCTCCAGCAAACTGGAGCCAGATAGCCACAGTTCCAGCAGGGGACAGTTCCAGGAGCGTTTGCATGGCCAGGGAAGGTAGGGTTACATTATTACACTGATCCCCTCAGAGAGTATGTGGGTCCTAGCAGAGGGGAGCCCAGACACAAGGGTGGAAAAAACGTCTGTGTTGTCAATTCAGCTCAAGCTATCGAAGACCTGTGGATGCCCAGGTGGGTAAGAACTCAGGTTCCAGGCAGAAAGGGACAGTGTTCTGGGGACAGTGTTCTGATCCTTCTCAGGCTTGTTCTTGGTTCTGTCAGAGCCGATACCTAGATTTCAAAACAAATATCTTATAATTTCCCCTGTATTCAGTCAAAATAAAAATCATGGCTAATATAACGTACCCATATGCGTATTTTTCATCAATGTAATATCTCAATTATAATATAAAAAGGCAAAGAAATGTCTTTATAATAAAATGTATCCCAGCATGTAATTGCTCTGGCGTGACTAAACTCAGAGGCACGAGAAAACAATCAGATGGGGATGTGGATGCAGAATCCCAGGTAACGAGTACAGACTGCCAGCAGCCACACAGCGCTGGGCAACTCCGATGTCATGTGAGGCTGTGCTGTTCACAATGCATTGTCACAGAGAGAGGAGAGATTCACCCCAGGTCCCCTGAGCAGATTTCACTGGATTGGTGCTTCAGTGAATCTATGGGATTCTAATTCCAGTGCGCTTTCCTGCGTTTTTTGTCACATCCTGGGCTGATGCTGCTGCTGCAGCCCCATGAAACTTGCTGAGCCCAGCACGAGACCAACCTATCGATCTTGAAATTGAACCTGATCCAAAGGAGGAGTTCGCCCTCAACCACCCATCCACAAGTGCACCGCTGGGAGGGGCATGGGTTGCCCCTGGTGCCCTGCCTGGATCCCATTACCAAGCTGTGCCACCATCCCCCATTGCTTTGGCCTGCAGCAGTCAGCCTGAGGCCAAATAGAACCTGCCTTGCCTACAAGGTGATAGCCCCGTGCACACTCCAGGACATCCTGCAGCCAGTGACTGGTGGCAGAGACAAAATGCCAGTCCTTTACTTCGGATTGGGACCAACTCAGACTGCACCTCCCCCTGCAATCCGGCCAAAGTGCCCTCCTCCCCTCTGCCCTATCCTGGGCCCTCATTCCTTTCTTCCTGCTGCCCTGTTATAAATCCTCATTCCCTTCTTTTCCCTCCTTATTCTAAATTTTCATCCCCTTTTTCCCTCTGTCCTATTCTACACCCTCATTCCCTTCTCTTCAGAGCAGCTTCTCAACAAACCACATGCACAGGGATCTCTGGCGTGGGCTCTGTTTCTAAGGAACCCGACCTTATACAGGGTCCAGATAGAAACCAAGAGACCACTGCGAGACCACCACAATCATCAGCTGAGAGGTGACAAGGGCTTGGACCAAACTGTACCAGTGGAGGTAGAGAGAAGGAACTGGTGATTTTCTAGTATCAGTGACTGCATTAATGCTGTTCCCCTGGGCCAATACCCTAAGACAGATCAGCAAACAACCTTCTACCCAAAGTGCTGAAACTGCCTCAGGAAGGGGCCTCATTCCCAAACTTGTCCTTTCTTGGGTCCACTCACAGAACCATATAAACTTCTTTTTACATCTTAGTTACTCTTTTATCACAACATAAAAAGTTTTAATATAACATTTCACTTGTGGTTTCCTGGTTGGGCCCATGCTGCCACAATCTAAGCTGGTAGAGCCTAGCAAAAAGCCAACTGATACACGAGAAAAGTACTTCATAGAATTACATCTCCAGCATTATGGAATAGAGTGCAGAAGTCGGGTTTGGGACTGAGAAACAGTAACTTAAAAACCAGCACAGAACCACTCCCAGCTTTAACATCCTGTTGCTTTATAATCCTCCTGGCCCTCCCACCTAAATAGCATATGGAAAGATCACTTGCTTGGAGATCAAAGAACATAGATTTCAGTCTTGCGTCTACAACTAACTCTCTGCCCAGCCTTAAGAGAATCACTTCCCATCCCTGGCCCCCGTTTCCTCACCTGTCACAATATGTCTTTCTGCTGCACGCCCTGTACAGTCCTTTCCACTGAGAAATGGCTGTGACTGAGTGAGAGAGACAGATGTAGCAGAACTTCTCGCACTCTAACATGCCTAACGAAGGGGATGGGCTCTTCCCGAGATGATGATCTATGTTCATTTGGTTAAGGCTGACACCTCCCTCTTTCTCCACCCCACCCCAATCCATCAGCGCTTCTGACAACCCTACGTGCAAAATAGCTTCTGAATCTACTCACTTCTCTCTTCCCTGCCATCCCTGCTTTTATTCCAGCCACCAGCACCTTGCAGTTGGAAATGTGGCTTGCCCTGAGCACTAACTCTCCTCCTGGGCATATGAGCTCTTGTTGGTGCTAAGCAGAAGGTGTCTCGGCAGCCAGTGCCCCATAAAAACTCAGGCACTAAGTCTCCAGTGACTGGCACTAAGTCAGCCAGTCTCTTCCTGGCTGACAACACTCCAAAAATGTTGAGTCTCCTTGCCCCTTGCCACCCCCAGGCTCATGATCTATGTCTATAAATACCAATCAATTCATGTCACTCCCTTGCTTAATCTCCCCAGTGATTTCCCATTGTCTTCAAATACAATTCAAATCCCTTACTGTAACCCACAAGGCCCTGTGAGATCAGAGGTCCTTTCATGTTCCTTTAACATGAGAGACCTTTCTTGCCCGGGACTGTCACACTCACTGCCTCTCCAACCAGGGCTGCTCCTCACTGCAAAGGCCACCTCCTCCTTGACCACCCTGCATAAATCAGCCTTATGTCATCCTTTATAGACCTTGTCACAGCCTGAAAACATTGTATTTGTTCATTTGCTTATTATCTCTTGCTGTCTGTCCATCCAGAATGGAAGCTCTATGAGGACAGGGCCCTTACATATCTTGCTCAATTCTTAATCCCCAGTGTCTTGCACAGTGTCTGGCACAGTCAGCCCTTAATAGATATTTGGTGAATGACTAAATAGAAGTACGTCTGATCAGCTGTGGACAGCCTGTCCTCGTTTGCCTGTTTGGACTGGCTGCAGGGTCTCAGTTCAGTCCGGAGCACGTGCACTCTCTCTACTCCCCATCTGCCTCTGGTACCTGGTAGGCCGCTCCATGCACCTGCAACGTGAATGAGTCAGGGCCATTAGTTTTGAACAACAGAACTCACTCCCGTAAATATAAACACAATGAGGAATTGACTGAAACATAGTAGACAGCTAGGCAATTTCCCAGAAAGGCTGGAATCAGACTTAAAGGTTATGTAGCCAGGAACTCGGCCCACAGAGTCGTAATTTGTTCAAATGACTGAAACTCTGGAACCTCTGGGTTCAGACAGTGTCACTCCCACTGCCCAAACCACCAACATGGGACAGTGAGGCCCAACACGTACCCCTTGTCAAATGCACCTCTGCGACTGTGTGGTTCCTGCCACTAACAGGCCAGCCCCAGAACTGATTTCAAGAGGCTCCTGTTGCTTACAGTCACCAGAAACTGTAAGAAAATTCATGCACACGGTGCATATTATTAGGGCAACCAGAGTCGCCAGACCTGGCCCAGCAGCAAGGGAGTCTGGGTAACTGGGTGACTGGAGTCTACACTAAGGGTGCCCATATCTAAAGTGGGACATTGGCTGAACACAGAAAAGTAGCTCAGAGTTTCTACATGGCTAAAAAGAAGGACAAATCATCCCTAACCTCTTTAGGCGGTGGCCATGGAAGAGCTAGTTTCCCTCTGGGCCACCGGCTCCTAACACACCAGAAGGTGGCAATACATCATTCCCCAGCTGTCTCTTGCTCTGTGGTGACAGCACTGTCCCCACATCCCCAGAGGCCTCCATCTTCTTAGCCTTTTTTTTCTTCAAGAATGACGAGATGCTTGAATGGTTGTCGGAGTGGCTCCCATCATTACTTATTCTTGCTCAGCACAGAGTCAGGCTCAAGATCAACATGGTTGTGCCTGAAAGAATTCTTTATGCTGAACGTCAGGGGTCGACACCGCCTTGGGGAGCACGGAAGCTTCCCGAGTCACACAGGCAAAGATAAGGCTGCCGCAGTGACTGTAGGCCAGAGTGATGCATGGACGGAGGCTGAGACTAGAGGCCAAATAGCCCCCCCCTTTCACCAATATTCATTGCATGTCAGCCACACGCTAAGCAACATGAAACTAGACTACACTGCAGGGCAGAAAAAAGACAGTTCCTATGGTCATGGACAGTTCATTTGAGGTAGAGGCTAGGGAGTAAAAATATTGACCAAATAGTCACTCAAACAAATGTAATGTGGAGACCAAGAGCAACATGCCTCTTTCATGTTAATAAAATCACGTTGCTCTCCTGCTCAAAATCCTTGCCTGACTTCTTCCCACCCACATGCAGCAAATGCAGCCTCCTGAAAGCCCCGGGGTCTGTGGCCCCTGGCTGCCTCTCAGAGTGGTCTCCTGGACCCAGACACGTGGGCCTTTTCTGTTTCTCCTGCTTTATTTAGCCCACTAAATATTTTGCTATTTTGGGCCTCTGCTACTTATAGTGAACCTCAACCCCAGTGGACAGTGCATTGAGGAGCTCCTGTCCATTTTGAGGGCAGGGGAAGTGGGAAGCATGCTGCCAGCAGGGTGACAGGTGGGTTTGATGTGTGACAGGACCAAGCAGACTTCATGGAGGAGATGGGGTGGGTACTAAGACGTGGCAGGCGACCTCCTGGCTCCCTCAGGGTGGAGCACGCTGGGCCTTCCCTGACACGCTGAGGCTGTAGGCAGAGAGATGGGCTGAGTCCTAGAGGCCAGATAGGGACTCAACTGTTCCTGCATGGGTTCCCCAGGTCCTGCATGTTAGGAAACAGATCATATTTCCAGACCACATGTTCCTTGCCTGGGAAGTGGAAGAGCTGGAGACTCTATGCCCTATGTGAGGGCCCTTCCAACTCTAAAGACCTCATGCTTCTGCCCAAAGTTAACAGCCCCAGAGAGGCAGCCCAGGCATAGGTCTTGCTATCTGACTTTCTTGCTTGGCAGTATCACTCCAGTACCCCAAGCAAGCCTGCCACATCCTATCAGAAAGGAGTGGAAGAGAGGTGGAATGGTGGTGCCCATGGTATGATGGCAGCAAGACCCAAGGAGATGTAGTACAGGCCCGATGCCCTGAGCCAAACATGCCTCAGTGCCATCCTCCGTGAAGGTCTGCAGTGATGCAGCCCCAATCCAGCAGGGGAGAGAGTTGCGGAGAGCAATCCATCTGGTGCCACCCTGAGGAAGGCAAGGTCTGCTCTGGTGGCTTTGGAGCGGTGCAGCCCACATGCCCTCACCACAAAGCCAGTCTTAACTGGGCAGGCATCTGGTTGCAGACCCCAGACTCCTCTTGGGGGCTTCTCTGGGCCTGTGGCAGTGCTGGGAGCCAACATTCCAGTCACAGCCCCCTGCCAGCCACAGCCAGGACCCACGGGACAGCTGGACAGCAACTTGCCCCACCGGCTCCTCAGGGGCTTCCCAGAATCACTTCCCACAGAGGCTCCCCCTGCTCTGATGCTCATCTGTGCCTGACTCTGGGAACCCAGCTCAGAGCCATGGGAGCCAAGTGGGGTAGCAGAAGGGTGCAGGGGCTGATAAATCTTTCCCAGGAAAGGCCAGGAAGGAAATCCTCTGAGCTCTGTGCGCTACATTGTACTGCATCCACTCAGCTGAGCCCTTGAAGCAAGACAGTAGCCAGACAGGATGGGAAAGCGTCAGTGTTCCAATAAAACTTTATTTACAAAAGCAGGCAGCAGGCTGGGTTTGGACTCCCAGCTGGAGTAGCCAGTGTCAGGCAAAGAGCTGCACCATGCAGTACAGTCAGGGAGGCCCAACAGAGGAAGTCACATGTGCCTGAGGAGCGTCACTCAATGAAGCAGCGGAGAGGACTTTCGAGCAAAAGATCTGCAAGACCCCTGGGATAGGAACACACTTAGATTGCTGGGGAACAGATGTCTACTGGAGCGTCTGGGCGCGAATAGAAACCAGCCAGGTGGGGGGGCTAATTGCTATGCAGCCTGCCGTGCTCCTGGCACTCACTTGCCCCTCCCAATGGCCTCCCCAGGTAAGTGGGATTCTTATTACCATTTTCCAGGGGAGGAAACCAAGGCACAGGGAGCTAATGTACCTGACCTTTGGTCAGGGAGCCAGTTATGCATGGGCCAAGGTGTTCCTCCCTTTCTGCTTGCCATGGCAGCTGCACATGCAGGAGACACTGGAGAACATGGGCAGAATGACAGCGACATTTATCCAGCACCCACCCTGGGCCAGGCCCCCTCCTAGGAGCTTCAGACTATTTAGAGAAACAGTCAAGACTAAAGAGACACACAGTTCCTGCCCTCAAGAAGCCTTGAGCTAGGCATGGTGGTGCACACCTATGGGAGGCTGAGGCAGGAGGATTACTTAAGCCCATGAGTTCAAGACTGTCCTGGGCAACATAGTAAGCTCCTACCTCATAAATACATACATACATGTATACATATGTACATACATGCATGAGTAACTGATACCTGGTTCTCTACTTTTTGCTTTTTGTTTGTTTGATTGGGCTTTTTTGAGAAAGGGTGTCACTATGTAGTTCAAACTCTATAAGGCTGTTCTCCATGGACTACCACAAGCGTCGGAGGTACATCTGGTACGTGAGCAGATGCAAGAAGGGACCGAGGTGGCATGGAATCCTGGCTTTTATCATTCCAGCACAAGATGATCTGCTTGTTCTGAATGATACCGGGCTTTGCAAAAACAGTGTGTGCTGACCAGGACAGGCTGTGTAATCAACAGCCCGCAGTGTACCCCCAAGTTCCATCTCTTACAACTCCATGATGAATTGTAAACCACTTCACCGTTCTGGGCTTCAGTTTCTTGTCTGTGAAGTGGGTTAAAGGCATGACCTTCTGTGGGGCCATGAGATGCCTCTCAGGTGCCCAGAGCTGTGCTGGGCACACAGTAATGCCCAATAAGTGCCTGCTGCTACAATGAGTGCCTGGTGCACACACAGTTCCCCCAATGCCCGGCACAGACAGACTCTGGGAGCCCTCCATCCCCAGCGCCAAGGCTGCTGTCATTGTTCCAGTGCCTCATTGTTCCAGGTACCCGAGTGAAATGTCACCTGTCAACCAGAAAACCTCCCGGCCTTCGTTTCACTGTGCTGGGTTGATACAATTGAGGTCTCGCAATTATTTTCTTTGCTTTGTCTGTTTCTTTTCTGTGCAGATCAACAAAAAAGATGAGAACTGCACCTGGGCTTGTGCTTTGGTAATTTTAAGAATGCACAGGAAGCTGGGTGGCTTAGGGACCTGGGTTGAGGGCTGTGTTGTCAATCTGGACAGGCCAAGTGGAAGGCAGAGATTTGGGGTCAGAAAGAGAAGGCTGGGGAGAGGGCAGGATAATTCCAAGGCTGCCACAGTCAATGGGAAATTAGTCATCATTGGTGCTTTGTTCATACCAGAAGGTTCCAGCTGGAGAAGGGATGGTCCCCCCCAGCAGTGAGACGAAAATGCCAGTGCAGCCCATTCCGTCCCCAGGTAGAAACCCAGGTCCCCACCAGGGCCCACAGGGCTCTGAGCCACCAGCCCCACCCACCTCCCCACCTGACTCCACGCTGCCCCTCGCCACACCACAGCACTGGCCTTGCTGTTCCCAAACACCCACATGGCTGTCCCCTCCCCGCCCTTCACTTGCTGTCTCCTCTGCCCTGAGCTGCAAACACCCCCATGCCTCTCCCTCTGCGTGCGGGTGTCGGCTCTGACGGGGACCAGGGGACTCTCCCAGACGCTGTATCCAACAGGGCTCCTTCTGCTGCCCCCTCGACTGCTCTGCCGCCCCCCCATTGCACTTTCTGCACAGCACTGTCCCCGTCTGCAAAGGTCTCATTTACTCATTGTTCCCAGGAGAAGCCCCGTGGAAGCAGGGATCTCCTCTCCCGTTTGCCTCTCTAAGCACCTAGCGTGGCCGGGCATGTATCAGGTCCTCAGGAAGTCCTCACTAGGTGGGCGGGTGAAGGACCCGTCACCTTCACCTTGCCACATGAGCTGGGCACCAGTCCCCAAGCGTGTGTGCTCCCCAATTGTCTCGCGATGCCGGGAACGTGAATCACATCTTTCACTCATTTCCCCTCGAATACCAGCCTTCCTGGCACAACTCAGAGTTCCCGGAGGACAAGGGCTGCGCTTTGTGCTTCTGTGCATCCTCCGCCGGCGGAGTGCTTGGCTAACTCTCAAAAGAGACCCCAGGATTGGACTCATTGCCTCGAGCAGGACTGGATCAGATGGGATTGAATCCTAATTCGCTGGGCTGGGCTGGGCTGGGGTGCACCGCATCGCCTTGGGCTATGAAAAGCTGAGTTATCGCCCAGAGACGGCGGGGGGGGGGGGGTCCACTTTTCGGGCATCCCAAGCCCCACACTCATTCCTTAGAAGCAGCTCTGTGGCTCCAAGACTTTAAACTGTTCCCTTTGGCCAGGCCACTTTTCCTGTCTGTCTCACTTGCAGTGACCTCCTACTCATTCTTTTGTTTCTGTGGCTTCTTCTGGGAAGCACTGCTGCTTTCTCGTGGGTTGTCCTGCTCCCCTCCACAGCCTTCCTTATCTGTTACAAAGAGCACAGATCCCCCCGAGCCTCACTCAGGGTTGTCAGATGGCAAACCCCCCAAATATACAGAAATTGTTCTTTGAGCAAATGATCAAAATAACCAAAAAATGAAGTAGGACATCTAAGGAGCAGAGCATGTTTAATGGCCACTGTCCCTGAGAGATGTTGGCCCCAAGAGGCAGGGATTCTGTTGTCTTCCTGACTTAGCCCCAGCTGCTGGGTCCTCATACCCAAGCCCCAGACGGCACGCAGAGCAGGGCAGGCGAGCTGGCACCTGGGCCTCCAAAGGTTCACACGGGAGGCAGATCCTGCCCTCTGCAACTTGATGTTCTAATGGGAAGAAAGGCAGTGACAGACAATAAACAGATAAGCAATGGAGGGCAATGGAGGAAGCACAGTGGGATGTTGATAGGGAAGATGTCCCCTTAAGTGAGTCCTCAGGGAGGCCCCACCTGGATCTCTTGGACAAACCCTAAATTGTTAGGAGGCTAATTTTGAACAGCAGAGCACAGAAATGACCATGCCCCTGGCCTGGCCTGCTGTGGACAATTGATGGTTTCTGTCCCCCTCCTCATAAAAGGACCAGAGCCATGAATGTGAGCACCAGACCCCAAGATCAAAGAATTGTCCCTTCCATTGCAAGTAACAGACCCAAATACCTGCAAAGTAGGCATCCCTCCCCATCACCCACTGTCCCGGTGGAAGGAACTGGCCTTACAATGGAGCCCACGGGATCTTGAAGCTAAGACCTGGGCCGCTCTGTTGATGAGCTTATTCTGTCGTGGTCTGTTGGGTTTCGCTTTGTGTGAGGTTTAACAGGATTTCAGACTTTGGGGTGGTCTCTTTGGATTTTCTCCTTCTTTTTCCTTTTGATGTTAAAAAATACCCCCATGACAACAAAGAAACAACCGTAGCTGAGAAGATTAGGATTCACAAGATGTAATTCCCTTTCATGTAAATGTTGAAGGGTGGGGGGTCATCTCTGGACTTGTGATATTCTTCATACAAGAGCCAGAAAGCTGAGAATTTGGGTTAAATGAAAAAGGCTATGAATAAAGCATGGTCTCAAAGAGATGGCCCTGAGATTGTGATTTCAGACCCTAAAAGCCCCAAGCACAACATTGTAGGACAGGAGCAAATAGCATCCAGTCAACTATTGGGCCCAGGGGTAGAGATAAGAGAAAATAAGTTAGGACTCTGGGTTTATCATTTCTAGGGATGTGTGTGTGTGTGTGTGTGTGTGTGTGTGTGTGTGTATTGCTTCACAGTGTGTACACCAAAGGTATAGGATTGTCTTTTGAAAAGTTGAGTGAATTTCTGGTTGCACAATTTCGGGTTTTATTAAAGAATAACTTTTAAAGATAAAATCATGACTCTCACACAATACTAGATGAAAATGTGTCAAAGATTTTATTTAACTCAGTAACTAAGCAGAATGAACCAGAACGATGTTAAGGCCAATTCAAAGGAAAATCCAAAGAGCAGACACACAGAAAGGCCAGGAATGTTGACAGGGATGTGACCAATGGATGTAAAACTGGCTTCTTCCATGAGCAGGAATGGGAGTCAACTGAGCCTCTGCTACACACTGGCACGTTTCTGTGGACAGGAATTGTTTGCATTATCATCACTTCACTACAAAGCAGCATCTACCTACACAGAATTTAAAATAGCAGAGTCAAAGACAATGAAAGGCAAAGATCACCTGAGTTCATGAGTTTGTCAAGACACCCACTAAATTTCAAACTCTTTCCTATTTTTCCTTCCAGAGTCTACCAGCACTTGGAGAGGAGCCCAGGGTGCTATAACTCTTGCCACATGCAAGACAGTCTCCCGTACCACATATCATTGCCCTGCATCCCCTGTGGCTTTTAAGTGTCCTGGATACTCCTGCAGATAAAAGCTCATTAGTGAGCCTCCACCCTAACTCTCTCAAAACATAAAGTGTCCATTGCTCCTTTTAATGCCCATGGACTATGTCTTGATCTGGTACCTTACTCAAACCTGTCCTTCCCTCTCCTGTGTGTCTTGTGCGGTTGGCTTCAAACTGTCTTGCTGCTTTTGAATCCAGACTTGTTCTTCAACAGAAGGAACACACGACTCCTGGTTCCTTACACCTTACAGCACAGCTCTTCACTCCACATATTTATTATTTGTTAATATTGGATAATTCTATTGTTCTGTTATTTTTATTATAAGCAATATTCTACAAGCCAGTTTCTTTTTATTTCCTTTGATATTATACCAAGAGCAATAATCTAATTTTTAAAATTTTGTGTCTAGATAGGTCATACCAGTGTTATGTATGTATTTCATTTCAGAAGTGTAAGGAAGCTTCACAAAATATTGTCATAAATGTGGGTGTTGAGTTAGCCTAATAGGGTTGAGAACCACATTCATACAGTATACACCATGGGGTCTTTCTCTCTCTCCGGTAACAGCATCCTGATTCTTTTTAGGAGAGCAAAGCCTGCCCTGTTGTATAGTGTTAGGAGGACCTGCCAACCAAGGTGACCAGTCCCTCGCACTGGCCAATCTAGGCTCTCTTCCTGGAAGCTACACGTTAGGTGGGGTGACCAAAACTTCAAAACCACCTGACACTGGATTACTCTGCAGCGTGAGTCAGTTCCTGTTGTTTACAAAGAGCTACAGCGCAAGACAAAAGAAAACAAACAATAGACAGAAAACTTATTTTAAGACACCCAAGTCTTACAGGAATGTCTACTAAAATATTAATACAGATGCACACAAAAACAAGAAAAATTATTTGGAGCAAAAATACCTATCATTCACCCTTTGACAAAGACAACCTCCTTAGCCAAATCCTAGTCAGGTCCCTTAAGCCGTCTTCTCACCTAGACCTTCACTTGGGCCCTGTCCCTGCATAGCTCGTTTTTAGCAAGAGCCCTGCTAAGACAATTTAGAGAGAATCCCCTACTTCCCACCCTTGGTGTCTGGTCACCCTGGCCTGCCCTCAGCAAGCATCCAGTTTGGTCAGTCTAGAAAGACTCCTCCATGCTTGATGTCGCCTTAATAACCATCCACCCACAACCTCCCACCCCACTCCTGCGCTATAAATCCCCACCTGCTTGTGTTGTATTTGGTGTTGAGCCTGATCTCTCTCCCACGGCAACAATAGCCTTGACACCTGCTGTGGTTTGGGTGTGTGAGCCCCTCCAGGGCTCATGTGTTGAAAGCTCAATCCCCAGCGTGGCAATGTTAAGAGGAGGCAAGAGCTGTAAGAGGTGAGGCCTGGTGGGAGGGAGGCCTGCCAGACCCTCTTCTCTTCCTGGCTTCTTGTGTCACATGTGTTCCCAATGCTCCCTCTCAGATGTCATCACCATCATCATGACACAGCCAAGGAAGCCCTCCCCAGAGCCAGCACCATGATGTTTGGACTTTTAGCTCCCAAAACTATAAGTTAAATCAAGCTCTGTTCTCTATAAGTGTCCCAGCCTGGGGTATTTGGTTATAGTAACTGAGAACAGACTGATACAAAACCTATTGCAATAGTCCTAAATAAATTCTTTACCATCTCGACAAGTGTCAGAATATTTTTTTTTTCTTTGATACTTTTCACATAAGAAACATCTGGGCTCTTAATATATGTCCTTGTGCTATGCAGTGGGGGTGAAAACCTGACCAACCCAAGGACAATCCCTGTCCCCATGGTGTGTGTAACAGTAGGGGTTGAGGGTGGAATACAGGATGCAGACAGCGGGTGAATTAACTGCTGGAGACTGAACTTACAACAGAAGGGCATGTTTGTGGGAGAAAGTGTCTAAATCAAATTCTGTAAAGCAAATCACATTCTAAGGTCTGCCTCTTTGTAAAAATGGTAAGAACTTACGTAATGCGACCAACAGACCCTAATTTGTCCTATCTCTTAAGTTCTGGGTTCACTATCTAGAGCTTTCCAGAAGTAGAGATCCCCGGGTTCAGCAAAGGTTTTCATTTGCATTTCGAGGACTCCAGAGACTACAGTGCCAGTCAGCCTGAGAAGCTATTTTCTCATCTAACCCTTAATTTATGTAAAACAGCTCCTTCCTCTACTGTCTTCTGGGTTCACTGCTGGGCTCCTGGCTGGGTGCTGTCAAGACCGATGGCAGCATCCTCAGAGGGCACAGGTGACTTTGGAAGTGGGGGCATCATCCTCAAGGTCACTTGCATGTGAGATGCCCCTAACTTGTGCCTCCTTAGGAATGAGTTCCTTTGCAAGCCACCTTTGGATAAGAACCACCAAGTGCTGTCCCCTAAATGATTCATTCCCCTCACTTTGGACCAAGTTGTGCAGTTCTATGGATTTGGTCTCCATTTCCTCCAAACTGGACCCCAAACATCCAAGCTGAACTTGAGTGAGTGGGGCTTCCAGTTACTTAACTAGACTTTGCCTGGGAATCAATCAGAAAGCAGAGACAGACCCTGTGAGGATCATTAAATTACGTGGCACAGGGCTTTTCAAATTGCCAGAGGTAGAGAAAGGCTGCAAACTGGCCCTGCCTCCTGCCTCAGCCCACAGCAGGCCAACCTCTTTGGACAGTTTCCAAACACCAGTGCCTCTGAAACCAAAACGTCTGCAGGATACCAACCCTGACCCATGGCTTTGCATGTATCACTGACTTGTCGCTTTTCATTGCTGAGCAGTGCTTCACTGTCAGGATACACTCCCATTTATTCATTCGTTCTCCTGTTGGTGGATCTTTGGATTGTTTCAAGTTTGGAGCTGCTATGAATAGACCTGTAATGAACATTTTTGTTTATACTTTTGTGGACATATGCTTTCATTTCTCCAGTGTTCCTACCTTGGAGTGGAACTGCTGGGGTCATAGGATAGGGGGTACATTTAATTTTTTAGAACGGCCAAGAATTTTTGCAAAGTAGTTACAGCATTTCACATTCCCACCACCAATGCACTGGTATTCCCAGTGCCTCCCAGGTTGGATAGCCGTAGTAATTGTTGCTGACTTGCTGCCTAAATATATGAAGGATTAGCACTCGGCTCCCCCCAGTAGCACAATTTTAACGTAGGAAAGATGGGGCTGGGGGCATAACTCAGTGGTAGAGCATTTGCCCCACGTGTGCAAGGCTCCTAGGTTCAATCTCCAGTACCAAAAAAAGTAAAGTACCAAAGACGGCTCTCCGCAGGTAAACTGCACAGGCTTGAAGCTCAGCTCTGTCACTTACTCGCTGTGGGAAACTGAATAAGATATTGCATTTCTTGTGTCTATGTTTTCACATGCGTGAAGTGGAATAATTGTAGTATCTACCTCATAATGTCCAAAGCACCAAGTTAAAGAATGTCTTACACATGGTAAACACACAGTAAATGTTATCACTTATTCTGTTTTGGGGTAACCCCTGTCATTTTAGGGAACTAAGCATCCTCATTTCTTTGTCCAACTTTGGACAGCATCTCTCAGCTGCCCACTTTGAAGCTAATGCTAGTGCTTCCCATGTGCCAGACATTATTTGGGGAACGTCATACATCGATTAGAAATCCTCACATCAGACTTATGAGCCCGAGTATTACTGATTACGCTCAGGACAGAAATGAGTAAACTGAAGAGCAAAGGTGGGAACTCCCTTACCTGAGGGCTTCAGAGCTTAGATGGGGACCCCAGAAGGTGAGAGCCAGGGCCCTGTGATCTCCACTGCCCTGGACCCCCTCATCTGCCTGGACCTTAGCCCTCTCCTAGCCTCTGTCATCCATGATTGTCTCTGTACACCAGTCGCATGCCATAAAAGTTAAGGAAAAGTAGAATCATGCTTGAATATCAGATAAGACATCAATCCAGAGGAAAGCAAGTGTGTTTGGGGACATCCTCCACGCCCTGGGACACAGAGACACAAGCCCGTCTTGGGTTAGCATCTTATCTAGAAGGCTCTTCAGGAGGACAGAGTTTCCGGCATATTCTAGCCTGCAGCTCCAGGCCAGCTGCCTCTGGTCCTGACATGAGGGGACAGCCCAGGCATCCTGGGCTCAGAACGGGACTCCCCCTTTAAGAGGTTTGTGAGGGGCCAGGCCTTTAGCCTTTTCCTTCAGTTCCTCATCTGCATCATCCCCAGTCCTCACACTCCCAGGCCACCTCGTCCAACCCAAGGCTTCAGCTACCGACTCTGTATCTATGAGCTCTTAAATGTTTAGATCCTACTTCGACCGGAAATCTGCATTCGTATCCAACTGCCCATTTGACTCTCTGCAGGTATTATTTTGATCAAGCTGAACTCTTGCTCTCCCTCATGGCCCAAACTGACTCCTCTCCTAATCTGCCCTGTTTCAACAGTGGGTGAGGCAACTCTTCCGGTTACTTGGGCTGTAACTCTGGATTAGCTGAGCTCCCCCTCACCCCCTCACCCAGACCCAGCTGATAATACATGAACCGGAAGAGCTGCCCAGCTGCGCCAAGTCACCCCACAGACTCATGAAGAATAACACAGTGTTTGTTACCTGGATCGATTGGGTTTGGGGGCTGCTTGTTACACAGCTATAGATAACGGGGTATCTCCATGAACAAATGCTTCAGCTCCATCCTTGATGTAAGCTACCAGCTGGGACTTCAAACATGTCCACTGCTCGGTCTTATGCTTCGGGCTCATCCTATCACAGTCACAGCTTCCTCGCCACTCCTGGGTAATACCTGCACTATTACTGAATCTGTTTTTCAATGAAACCTAAAAATTGGCTCACTTTTATAATATAACCTGCTCTAAGCAATAGTAATGATGATGGGTGTGCATGTCGACTGAATACTTCCCATGGCAACTTGACTAATCTTTTACCATGACGGGGATACTGTTATTGTCACCATGTTACAGATAATAACCTTGGGGCACAGAGAGATTACCCATGGACCTCACAGCTAGAAAAGTGGGGAAATGAGACTTGACTCCCATTTGTCCAACTTCACAATCCAAGTTTTTAACCATTCAACACAGTGACTCCCTGAGCAACAGCAATGTAGGGTAACTTCTGGTATCTACTGACCACCTGCGCCATCTTAGACACTCTAACTCATTGGCAATTGAGTGATGCCTCACCATAGCTCTCAAGAGCAGGTCCATTATTATCACCATGTTATAAACTGGGGAACTGAGACACAGCAAGATGAGCCACAAAGCTGGGAAGCCCACAGCAGAGCAAGGATTCTAACAGAGGCCTGTAGGCCCCAGAGCCCATGGTCTTCCCCATCCACTGGTGCCAGGAAATCGTGGGGATAAGAGGATCACAACACTGGAAGCACTCTCTCAGCCAAGGCCCCAGTCCACTTACCTTGGTGGACTTGCCTGATGCTGGCTAGGCCTTACTTCCATCTCAGCCCCCTTTCCTCACTCCCCACCAGCTGCTTCAGCATGCAGTATCCCTAGCTGCCCTGGGCTGTGCCCACGCAGGACCACGTCCAGCCTCTATGTCTCCTACCCCTTCTGGCCTGCCACATCCCTCCACTCCCTCAGCTCAGGGCTCTCTTCCTGAAAGCTGCCCTCTTCACAGAAATGCCAGCATAGCTGATAACCTACATTCCACCCAGAAATACACAAGGTACATTAATGACCTTCCTGCTACCATAGTTACTAACTTTGCTCTTGACTACCCAAACTCCTCAAGGCCATGCTTGTCTCATCTCTCTCCTATATTTTTCAGGTGGTTCTTGCAGATGTGGGCTTTCCCAGACATGAAACTGTCTACACAAATGCAGAGGAGTGATGCCCCTAAAATCTGGGGAAAGGCATTTGGGGTGCACTTTGGGAGCCTCATACATTATAATTAGGGGAAGGGACGTGGCCTGGAATGTTTCCACAGAAGCATCTGCCCTTTGAAATCGCACAAAGCCCTCACTGTCCCAGCAGAAGGGCAGAGTCTCCTTGTCCCAGTGAGTCAGAAAGGGCACCTGAGCCGGGGCTTCCAGGATAGCTGGGTTGGAAGGAAGAGTTTGCAAGAGAATGCTGTCCTATTGGCTGTGGGAGAAAACGAGTATTCGAATTCTCTAGAGCAGGTTTCCCCACCAATTCTTGGACCAGAATCCATACTAAGAGACACAGTTTTCATCAAAACACAACTCAAGCATATGTGTGTGCATTACACACTCACAGTGAAAATATGAGACCACCTTAAACCATGTGATTTCTGGGACTAGAAGACACATGTGACAGAGGAACAAAGAAGCAGAAATCAGGGTACCTGACTGCTCCATGGACTGGTGCCCCCACACCACCTTTGCCTGTGAGAGAAGAGGGGTGTGTGTGTGTGTAAACCTCTGTGATTTGGAGCACTAGCCTTCTCAGCGGCAACCTGTATCGGGTTATCCTACTGATGATACATTAATTTATCATAAATCATAACAGATGGGGAGACATCACATCATGATACAGGGCAACACTGTGCCTCTGGAGACCCAAAGGGTGCTGTTTTTCTCTCTTTCCAGCATGTGGAGTTGGGAGGAGAAGCGAGGATGCCATTCCAACCTTTCCTGTCTCGGGAGGTTATTTACTCTGTTCTTCTCTCTTTTCAAATGTCATGGTTGTAAGTGAAGTAAAAACAAGAAAAGAAGATTGAGTGCAGGCTGTGAAGCCATGTGTGAAAGGAATCAGACAGGCTCAGGTGAGAAATGTCACACATCCTCCTAGATGGCATGTTGCGTCGCTGTCTTTGGCAAACAGCTGCTGGTCTGAGCTTCCAGGAGCTGCCCGAATGATACCTCTTCTGAGATGCCCTCTCTCATACTGGTCCAACTTCCATCACTGGAGAAACTCTGGCACATTGTAAACATCTGCAAAAATGGTACCCTGAACTCTTGGTGTTCTCTTACCTGGTATCCATTCTCCAGTCTTCCAAAATTAGCCTGTGTGAGTATTTAATCTTCTCAATGACCTCTTCCCTGGCCTCAGGAATGGGAAATAAGCCAAACCCAAGCCAACCAGTAAGTACCAATAGCTTGATATAGTGATTGGTCCAAAACTGGCCGCATGACCTAAGCTGGTCCAATCAGAATGAATCTTGGAACTAGGAAGTTGTTCTCAAATGGCCAGGTAAGCCACCATTAAGCCAATCCTCTCACATACAACTATAAGCTCTGGAGGAAATTAAAACAACTATCTGAAGGTACAGAAGAATAAATCAGGCACATATGAGAGGGGAGTTGATGCTTACACAGCTTTTAGCCTGCATGTAGGCTCCGATCTGCAAAATGAGGAACAGATAAAACTAAGCAAAAGCCAAGTCAGTTCTTACTGACTTGAAGAACACAGAGACTTGGTTCTGGGCAAGTACTGCCCTGAAATGGAGAAGGGAAATACCAAAAGTAAATCTATCACAGAGGAGAGATCCCCCGATTTTTAGGTATAAACTTTTCAAATATGTAGTCGGCCCCTAAATCACATATGTGTGGGTCAGACTATAAGTAACTCAGCTCAGCCTCCAACTTCATTGAACTGAAATTAGAGCTATTTCCCTCTGCTGGAGACATGGACCATGTCAAATTGAGTTCAACCACTTTAACGGCCTGCACGTCCCTGCCAGCTTGAACCAGGGGTGGTACACGCATGACCACAGTGGTCAGCTATTTAACATCAGATGACAGAATCCAAATCAGAGCCGCTTTGCAGTGACACATACAAATTACTGCCCCATCCTGATCATGTTAAAACAAAATCAGTGCTCTTCAAAGGAATATAATAGAATCCAGAGGTTCTACAATGTCAGTCACAATATTCAGAAATATCCAAAATTGTAGGAGAGTATGACAAAGTCTCAAGAGATGTCTCTGCTTGGTCTACAGAATATTTATTCCACACGCTCTCATTAACCGTCTCCATTAACTGTCAGGTATTGTGTTAAGCACTGGGACTGCAATGATGACAAAATAAATGTAACTGATGCTCTGATGGAGTTGACATTCTAGTTCTGATCAGTACAGATCAATAAATTCATTCACTTATTCATAAACCGAGTTATTGCTAAATGACAAGTACACTGCTTCAAGCTCTCGGATTCACAAAATGAGCCAGAAGTACAGCAATACTTTTGTATGTGTACGTATGTCACTCCCCCTGCAGAGGGGCTGGGACCTGGAAGACAGAGCGTGCAGGTGCCTTCTAACCCCACAACTGCACAAGAGCGAGTGGTCCAGCCATAGGGCAATATTTTCATGGTCAGAAAGTAGCAGGTGCTGGAGCGTAAAGCCCAGGTAAAGGGGAGCTGCCCTGAGCTGTGTTAGCCCAAATCACAGGCCAGACAGCGAGATGAGAGCAGAGTTCTTCAGTAAAGTGGGATACTGGTCTGCAGACAAGAGCCATGAAGATCCAGAAGTGAAAAGGAGAGAAACTCAGCCTTGCTTCCCTCCTGCCCATGGAGGGGTCAGAGTGTCTTAGTCCTTCTAGATTTTTTGAAGGACTCTGTCTAGCAGGAGGACAGGTTCATGTAACCCAATGTCAACCCATTTGGAATTTTCACCAATCCAGCCCTCAGACACCTTTGGAATTTATACAGGTAGGGAATGCTGTTAATCACATACCCAGCCTTTATGACCCCATCCTCACAAAAGAGGGGGGGTCCTTGCCTCTTCAGGAATCCTCTGTTCCCCCTGTGTCCCAAGGGGACCATCCATCAGGGACATTCTCCCTACCCCATCCCTGCTGTTCTCAGGGTAACCCCACTTGTGTTTCTTAATGGTGATTTGGTCAGGGGCAAAAATGTGATTCAGTTGAATCCAAGCAGCCTCAAGAAGAGGTTTGATTTCCAGGAAATTTCCTGCTTGCTCTTCTGAGAAAGCTCCCAAATGTGATCTGCCTTTTCCTGCTGGACCAGAGTGACCTCAACACTCAGAAGGAACTCCAGCCTTGGAATGGAGCCAGCACAGAAGGCTGGGCAGAGCTGAAGGGGGTCAGGTCCTTGGAGATGTCACCCCTAGACTGACAACAGCCAATTTATTGTGTGTTTAAGCCACCTCCAGTATGAATTTCTGATATTTGTGTCTAACAGCATCCTGACTCAGTTTAGTTAGTGTGCTTTGGAGAGCTGTGAGCTGACTTTTATTCCAGCTCACGTTTTTCTTTTTCTTTTTTTTTTTTTATTAGCACGTGTTTGCAGTACCCAATGTTTACATTCCTTGTGCAGAGTTGGTACATGTACCTAACACATCCCAATTCCTTTCTTCATCCCCTTACCTTCCCCTTCCTCCCCCTCCCCTTCCCCCTTGGTCCCCTTCCCATTTGAGAAAGCTCTCTCTCCCTACTTCCTATTATCTATCTTTTAGTTTGCTCTTTATTTATCATTTGGATTTCTCATATAAGAGAAACCATATGATATTTAAGTTTGTGTGTCTGATTTATTTCACTTAACATTGTGGTCTCGAAGTGTATTCATTTTCCTGCAAATGGCTCAAGCTTAGCATTCTTTCTGGCAGAATAGTAAATACCATATTTTCTTTATCCATCCATCTGTTGATGGACATATAGGCTGCTTCCAAGATTTAGCTATTGAGAATTGTGCTGCTATAAACATGGCTATGCACGGATCACTATAATATGGTGTTTTTAACTTTTAAGGGAAGATTACCTAGAAGGGGAATAGAGGGATCAAATGGAATTTCTAGTTTTAGTTGTTGGAGGAATCTCCATGCTGACTTCCATAGTGGTTGTACTACTTTACACTCCCACAGTGTAGAAGGGTTCCTTTTTCCCTGCCGTTCTACCAATATTTGTTATTATTTGCTTTATTGATGATGGCCATTCTTTATGGGGTAAGATGGAATTCCATTGCGGTTTTAATTTGCATTTCTCTAATGACCAGCAATGTTGAGCATTTCTTCATGTATTTATTGGTCATTATTACTTGTTCTGTGAAATGTCTATTCATTTCACTTGCCCATTTTTGATTGGGTCTTTTATTGGGGGGGTGTCTAATTTTTTGAGTCCTTTATTTATTCTAGATAATAGTCTTTTGAGGAATAACAGGCAAAAATGTTTTCCCATTCTGTTGGTTTTCTTTTCACTCAGTTGTTTCTTTCGCTATGCAAAATCTTTTTTAATTTGATATGATCCCATTTGTTGATTTTCAGTACTATTTCCTGCATAACCCTGGTTCTGTTCAGAAAGTCCTTTCCTACACCTATGACTCCAAGAGTTTTACCTCTTTTGTCTTCCAGCAGGTTAAGTGTTTCTGTTTTAACATTTAGTTCTTTGATACAGTTCAATTTTAGTTTAGTACATGGTGAGAGATATGGGTCTAGATTCAATCTTCCGCACGTGGAGAGCCAGTTTTCCCAGTGCCATTTATTAAAGAGAGTACCTTTCCTCCAGTGTGTTTTTAGCCCCTTTGTCAAAGATCAAATCACTGAATGTGCTGGAGCATAAAGTTCAAATCACGTTGGTGAGTGTGCCAAACCCATCGTATCTCCAAAAGGGTCACCGAGGGGAGAATATTCCATTTGGAAGGAAGGTGATCAGTTCCTGTTCGGAATTGGGTGATGTTTTGAAAAACATAATGTTCCAAAAGTTATACGACAGTCAAAGGAAAGATGGGGAACTGAACCAGTTCTTGTCTCTGGCTTTGGGGCCTCTCTGTCCCTGGGGTCTGCTCGCTGAGTTACTTAGAAAGATCCCCTCCCTAGGGCTGAGCACAGTTCTGTCTGCCTAACTACGCTGAGACAGATGTGTGGAAGTGTAATAGGCTTGTTTGGCTGCTGACTGACTACATGGACAAGACCCTCCCAAGTCATCCTTTCCCATGTTTTCTCTCTCTTCCGTTAAGCTTCTCCAAACCAACTCTCCAAAACTATCTGCAATTTTTTCAGACCTGAAACCCAGGTGCAGAGAATTCCTTGTTGCCCCTAGAGCTATTTTAAAGTTTAACATGCAAACCATGTCCCTATTTTCAATATAGTTTCCAGCACTTCTGCTGACTGTAATCCATATGGATGGATTTTTTTTTTTTTTCGTTAGAAGAGAAAATACCACTTTGGTGAGAACGCTGGTCTGGTCGATGCTTCTCCCATGCGCTCCCCCTGCACACAGCAGTAGACTCGCGCATCGGAAAGAGAGAGCTGTGCTCCATATAAATGCAAAACGCTCCGGACACTCAGGGTTATCTGCACTTTGCATGAACGACACAGCAGCTTGCAAGTGGGCAGGACTTGGCGGAGCGGCCCCGTCGCAAATCCGCCACCTCAACGTGCGCGGTGCAGGGCTGTGAAATCTGCCTTCACTCACTAATTTCACACTCCAGGGGCCGAGCTGTGAACAGCTCCGTGCACATAATTCTCATTTTAATAACAGTTTCCTTAACCTTCAGACACCCTCTTATGACATTTTTTCCACCTTTTAAAAAATTAAAATGCTCAATTCCTTTAAAGTGAAGTCACAGGTTTGCCTTCTTTAATCATTTCTTTACTGTCTTGACTTTGCAAATAGCAAGGCTTTTATTCTGTCTTTAGATGATTCGCGAAGCCTTCTCCAGCTGGGCTGCATTTTTTTTAAATCAAAATGAATCCCTCACATATTCTGCATTCATTATTCTCTCTGTGCCGTTTTCTCAATAATGTCGGTGCCTTCCATGCCTCTATGATGAGCATAGAATGCATTTGAAATGCCTGCTAAGATATGCTTTTCATCTCCCCGCACATCGTAAAATGAGTTTTCCTCTCTGGGTTTCTGCAGACCTGAGAAATGCTCTTCAGTTCTGGAATGTGCTGCAGGAAACTGGGAGGGTCCTTTGGGACAGAGGAAAGAGTTGACTAAACCCATGATGTTGTCAGGCTGCCCAGCATCACCCTAAAGAAAAAAGTTTTTGAAATTCTGGTGGCTGAAAACCCTGAAAGGGTTTGGGTTGGGAATTAAGGCTTTATCACTGCTGTCGTCAGCTCACTCAGGCATTCCCTTCAGTGACTCAAACATACCATCTATTCAGATAATACAATATTGTGAATATCTGGTTCGGCTGCTTTAGGAAAATATCACAGGATTTCTATGACACAAATTAGCTTGTTAGGGTTTTCTTTAATAAGCTATGGTTCTCATCTAGTACTTTCAAAAGATAACATTGGCTTAGCAACCAGGAAATCAGAGACATTAGCTCGAAGTTTAACTCCAGGGAAAACAACAGATCCTGTCTTTATTTTAAAATGTGGTGTTTCATGCTTTGTGGATATTTTACCATTAGTTTTCATTTTTACACTATTGCATTAAAATAACATTTCTCTTGATTGCTAAGAGTCTTGGCACTTCCCCCCAAATTTTGTGCCCAAGGACAGAGCTTCACCAGGCTCCTCTTAGCCCCAGTGGAGTGGTGAGTTTAGGGGTCCCCAGCTGAGGACAGGAGCTTCGGGACTCTCGACCTTCCCCTCATCAAAGAGGGTGAATTTGGATCTGCCCTAGGAGATCTGAGAGTCCAAAGCTGGCCGGGCTCTCAGGCCTCCTGCACACCCCTAAATGTCAGAACTAAGACACCAATAAGCTTCCATCACAATGTCACCAGCCTCCAACCACGTGCCTGTCTTGCCCCCTCTTTCCAACTCTTTCTTTGTGTTCTCTTTGAGACCTACGATGGGGCTGGCTACACACTTTCAGAAAATTCCACCTTAGGACAAAGAAGCCAGAAATTTCCTTATATGAAGATCTCTCAGATGAAACTTCGATACGCCAGAACCCCAGTACCATTCTTGGGTGGGTGCTAAGGTTTCCATGGGGCCTGGGTAGATGGGAGGGCTTTCAGACGAGGACTTCTGGTCCAGTTGTGACCCTGGGCAGACTTTCCTCTGCTTTGAAATCCACTACTACGTGCCTGCTGCATCTACATAGGAACACCCCCCCCCAAATTTTTTCCAAATGGTTAATGCCCCAGAGATATTTGGGGCTGGCTATTACAGTGGCAAAATGTTCCCTTAATCACCTGGGACTGTTAATCATGATTGTCAACTTGACCGGATTAAGAAATGCCTAGATTAATGAAGCACACTTCTGGGTGTGTCTGTGGGTGTCTCCGGAGACGACTGGCATGCAGGCCGGCAGTCTGAAGGGGGAAGACCTACTCTGATTGGGGGTGGCAGCCCAGATGCAACAAAAGGGGGAAAATGAAGTCTGCCCGCACGTGGAAAGCTGCATTCTGCTGGAGTGCATGGGTCTTTGCTGTTACCATTGCCTATGGATGTCACACTCCAGCTTCTTCAGACTTTCAACATGGACTCAGACTTGATTCCTCTTGTTCTGTGGCTTCCAGCTTCTTGGACTGAACACCTACTGGGTCCTTTGGCTCGCCAGCACATAGCCAGCCATCGGGGACAATCCAGCCTCTGACCCTATAAGCTGACCCAATCAATCCGCCTCATAATTAGATATATGAATGCCAGCCGGGCCCCCATGGTCTTGCACATGTCCTTGGAGGCTGTGTGGGCAGAGCTTGAACACAGCTCATCTGAGCCTCCAAACAAAGCCTTATGATCCTCCTGGAACACAGAGGGTAGGAGGCTTGTGAGAAGCAGCCCAGGCCCCTGGAAGGCCGTCATGGAACAGCGTCTGTTGTTAAGCAGGATTAGATGAGACTTGCTTTCGTGCCATCCTCATTCCCCAGCCCCAGCAGACTACAGAGCTGCTTAGCTGCCCTCCAGGATGGCTCCTCACAACAGGTGTCCCTCATTCCCTGCATTCATCTTGCCCCTTTACTTAGCTGTCACCCTGCATAAGGCCTGGGGGCCTTGGCCCAGGCTACTCATGCTTTCACCATCTAGGTGAGTCAGAATACATCCGAACCTCATTAGGGCCCATTGGTCCTTTATCATCCGAATCCGTCAGGGCTTTGCCATGCGCTTGACACCAGCATTCTGTGGTGTTGAAAGCAGACAGTAAATGGAGGTGCCCTGTCTTTACCCATAGAGGGAGGAACCTTCACTGGGAGACCCCAGTCCTCCCAAGACCATGAATCTTAGAGAAGTGACGTGGCAAAGGAAGCTCCCCATCCCACCCACAGAAGGTTTTGGCTCCTGTCCTTTTTCTAAACTTGGTTTCTTGCCTTTCTTTTGATTCTCTGAGCTACCCAGTATCTGCCCATTGATTGCTCCTCTCTGTGTGTGGAGCCAGGGTCCAGTCCAGCTGCTCATAAGGGAAAATCCTGACAGACACGTCAGCCCCACTGCTCCTTGGCCTATTCTTTTTTTTTCTTTTTTTTTTTTTTTTTTTTTTTTATGTGGGTACCGGGAGTCGACCTCAGGACCTCGCACTTGCCAGCAAACGCTTGTGCCACTGAGCAATATCACCGGCCTTTTTCCTTTATGTGGGTATCGGGAGTCGAACTCAGGACCTCGTGCTTGCCAGGCAGGTGCTTATGCCACTGAGCTATCTCACCGCCTTGGCCTATTCTTGCTCCTGTAGTTTGGGATCCTGAGGATTCTTCCTGTCTTCACTGCTGGGTCCTTTTCTCTCTCCTACTCCCATCCTCCACTGTGGCTTGGACCTCATCTCTTCTTGCTGACGATTGCAGCCCTTGCTGAGCCTGACCGCCGTCCTTCTGCCCATGCACCCAGTGTGCCATAGGGACAGAGCCTGCCAGCAGGTGCCATCATGCACCTCCTGCTCACGAGCCTGCCCCACCCCTCCTGCCCACCCCAGTGTCCACACCACCAAAGGGACACGAGGTGATTTGAGGAGCAACATGGACAAAAATTGTTAAAATCGTGTGTTTATTTTAATGTATTTTGGGAAAAATATGTACACAGCCATCAACCCCATGTTTTCACAGATATTAATGCCTGGGGTGAAGTCTTAGTTTGAGTAAAGAAAATGGAATCAACTCAAACAAAATGTCAAGTAATTAAGATACAAATGGCATGCAAATGGGGCAACACGATATATATCAGTTATCTGTTGCAGTCAAAACTGATTGCAAAAACTTAGTGCCATAAAAAACACAAATTTAAGCTGGACATGGTGGTACATGCCTGTGATCCCAGCACTCTGGGAAGCTGATATAGAAAATTTCCAAGTTTAAGCCCATCCTGGGCAACTGTTAGGGCTTGTGTCTCGATGTGCCCCGCAAAGCCTCATGCGGTCATGGGACTTTTTCGGAGGTGGCTGAATCTACAGTGTGTGATTGATTCATGGTGCAATGCTAGGATTAAGGGTGGGTGACTGCTGGATCAGTCCACTGATTGGATTGGCACCGCCCTAATCCCGGGAGACTGGATACAATATAAGGGACAGGAAGAGGCTTGTCTCCCTTCTTCCCTTGCTTGCTTTTGCTGTCTTCTGCCGCCATGAACTCTTTCTCCTCTGTGACGTCCCTCTGCCAATTCACCCTTCCTTGGAGGCAGCCAATTATGGACTAAAACCTCTACAAACTGTGAGCTAAGTAAACCTTTCCCCCTTTAACTTTGAGTGTCAGGTATTTTGTCTCAGCAAAGAGAGATAAGTAACTTAGACAGCAACTTAACAACTTAGTGAGAACTGTGTCAGAAAATTTGAAGAGGTGGGGCTGGGGATGTAGCTCAGTGTGAAAGCTCTTCATGTCCCCTCCTCCATCCTCAGTGCCAGCACTGGGCTCTCCACCTCCACTGTCACATCGCCCCTGACTGCTGCTCCTCCGTGACTGCATCCGGCCCAGCCACCTAATCCAGGATCATCCTCTCATCTCAGACCCTTCCCATACTCACAGATCCCAGGCGCCCGCAGGGGCCGTTATCCTGTCTACCACACATGGTGAGGGCGGGAGATGGCTTTTGGAAATTCGAAAAACACTGATCTAAACTATAAATTTTGTTATTTAGCTTGGCACAGACTCTGGGTCCATCTGTCCCGCAGTACAACCAACTGCCCAGTGTCCCCCTGCTTGGCCAGCGCCCCTCCCCATCCATCCTGATTTCTGATTGCAGGCATACACACACACTCATGTCATTAGAGCAAGTTCCCTGGGGAGCCCCATCTTAAGGGAACAGCTATCCTTTTGGCAGAAAGCCCCACTGGAAACAGGAAGAACAGAAACTCAACTCCAACAAGCAAACAAGCACATTTATTGACCCACAAAACTGATCAGCAATCTAGAGCAGTGGTTCTTCATAGACACGGTTTTGTCTCCCAGAAACATTGCTAATACCTGGGGACATTTTTGCTATGATGGGAGAGTGGGAATGACATGCTGCTGGCATCTAATTTAACAACCAGTGATGCTCAGGACAGTCCTGACCACAAAGATTTACCGAGCCCAAAGTGTCAACAGTCACGAGATTGAGAAAACCTGCTCTTGGGGCAATGGGATCAGGCAGGACTGGATCCAGCAGCCCAACTCCTGTCTACAAGACTCTCTTTCCCTCTGCATCAGCCTCACACATAGGCAGGAACTCTTTGCTCTGTGACTAGCTCACATCCTCACGGAAACAGTCCCCTAGAAAGAGAGTTTTCTTTCCAGCAAATCAAACCAAGTCTGGGCACTGAGTTTCATTAGCCATCCAAGAATCACTTTGACCTACGGGGGCAGAGGTGCGGGTAAGAGAGGAAAATACACTCATTGTCTAGGCCTGGGGTCCTGAAGCCAATTCTGAGGCTTGGAGCTGGGAGGTCATGTCCCCAGATGGACTAGCAAGAGGAAGGACCATTTGCCTAGAATGAAATCAGGGCAGCGTGACCAGACAAAGCAGGACGGGACGCTGGCCGGACGACGCAGCTGCTGCCCTCCCCCCACACGCTTATGAAGAAGAGGCAGGAGGAGAACCCGTTCATGGTGCCGAACACACTACAGAGAAAGGAAAGGATGAAAATGAGATGAGGAAAGAAGGCACATGCAAGTTCACTTGTTTGCCAGAAAATGTGTACAGCAAAGCATTCACAGGGATTTTCTTTGTCTTCTTTTTCTTTATTAGGTTGGGGAAAGAATTATAAATATGTACAACATGTAAATACCTTCCACACAGTCAAATGAGTACAAATGAACTTGGACATGAGAAAGTATTTCTGGAAAGTATAACATATTACACAAACCAAAGGGAATGTGGAAATTATCGCCCAAAATGCTGGAGCTATTAACCACATATTCCCCTCTGGGTCCCGTTTCCATAGAGAGATCACGTTGTATTTACCTGTGTTTAAAGATTAAAGTTTTGGGTTGGTGCCTTAATTCCATAATGAAGAGAAAGAATGCGCGTCTCGGGGAAAGGAGACCAGCAGCCCTGAGTGATTCAGAGCTCTCCACGGCTCTTGGGCTCCTCGGCTCTAGGTGACTCATTTCTGAGTGTCTACGGTCACCTCAGATACACAGAGCAGGCTGCAGCCAGGAGAGCCCCAGGCTCCTGGGAGCCACAGAGATGGGGAAGGGCGGAGCTCTGCGCAGGGATAATGGGCAGGCTGCCTGTCTCCTGTGCGCAGGGCTGCACTCGAAGGGAGAGAGACTTCAAAAACACACAAACAAAAACGGGTCACTGCAGTACTAAAGTTGACTTTATTACCTTCCCTCTCTGTCTGCGTGACAGCTTGTAAAGGGTTTCATGACCCCGTCTCTCATCACCCTCCCTACTCCTTAAACCCACTGGTGTCCTCTCCCGTCCTTCAATTCTCTGGGCCTGTTCCCATCTCTGGGCCTTTGCACTAGCTGTTCCCTCTGCCCAGGACGCTGTTCCCTCAGATCTCCCATGGCTGCCTCTTCTTATCCTTTGGGACTCAGCCGTCCCAGAGCCCTCACCATGAGATAGCAGCCCCACCCCCATGACTACCCCAGCACCCAACCTGTGGTGTTTATGGCATTTTCATCATCTGAAGTCGCCCGCTGACTTGTTTGTCTGTACACCATGATCCGCATAGGCTGGAACTTCATGAGAACAGGTGGGTCGTGTCCACTCCGGGTCCTGACAGCCGGCATCGCAGCTGTGACTAAATACCCAATCAATACTTGTTAAGCGAATGAACAGAATTGTAAGTGGATGGTGATGCCGATTGCTTCTACACAGGGAGGTATTGTTTTGCGTTTGACCTGTTCCACTCTTCTTGTCGGTAACGTGGGCCCAGGCAGCAGGAGATGGTAACTGCTCCAGATGGACCCTAAACTGCCTTAGGACCTCTTTTCTAGCCCGTGCTCTGTACCTTCGTGGACAGATCGCCACAACTCCCATGGACCCAGGAATTTTGAAATGCCATTCTCATAAACAAATGGTTAATGTAGACAGAGGCCATACAAAAGTAAGTAGTCAATGCAGCAAGTGCAAAGCTGTCAGTGGGCCAGGAGCCCAGGGTGCAAGGGGACACAGGTTAGAAAGGCAAGGAGGGGCCAAGGAGAGAATTCGGGGGAGGGACCTGAGCCGTGGAGAAACCTAGGCAGACCTGCCTCCTGCAAGGCCCCTGGCTGTTCTCAGAGTGGAGGAGCCAGCAGCAAGGATAGGCAAGTGTGGCCTGTCTAAAGAGAGGCAAGGAGGTGTGGCAAGAGGAGGGATTCAGGGACCTTTTGGAGGCAGATCCATCAAGAAAGCCGTTGGGAGAAAAGGAACTGAGGGAGGCTAAGGGCATCCATCGGGGCCACCGGCATGTGATGCTGGGTTGAGCAAGAGAGGAGCAGGCGGACCCACAGCCAAAGCCCAGGCAGGGAGGGTTCTCTCTCTCTACAGGGTGGGAAGAGGGCAGCAGAGTGACAGTACCCCGTTGCCCCAGTCCCAGAGAACATTCCGGAGAGCTCAGAGCCCCAGACACGTGATGCAAGGAGGAGAGGTGCTCCTGTTTAGGAAGTGATCAGAACCATGTGGAGGGTGTGACAGAAACCAATTTACCCAAAGGGTGCCTGGCTCCTTCCCTCCATCGTCAGTAATCAGAACCCACAGCTACTTCATCCACTGAGGCCCTGGGGAACTTGGGCCTGCCGTGACCATCGCTCCTGGAGATACCTGGCTTGATGTCACCAGGCAGTTCTCTAACTCCACCACCACCTGTCCCAGAATCGACTCCCTCCTCTAACCTATGGGCTCTGATATTTGGAAAGAAGGAAGCAGAGGGGACAAAATAGACATTCCACTCACCCTTTCTGTTTTTCAACAAAGTATGGTCTTGGTCAAAGCAAATCAACAGGAGGCGTGACAGGGGTTTTGCACAGGGCGATTCTTCATTGTAAGGGACTGTCCAGGCTGCAAAGGACTTTTATCTCCGCGCAGTCATTGCTCACTGCCAACACGCCCATTCTTTCCCATCACACAGGGTAGCATGCAAATGTGATTCTCAAAATGGTTTAGGACCTTAGTGAGTACCCACCCGCCCCCAGGGGCACTATTCCCTGGCCCCTGGGTGAGGCTGTTTATGAGAGTGCCACACCCGGGGCTTGGCGCTCCAGGACCTGTGAGCGCTGCGCTGCTGACTGGCCACGTGCCCAGAGAAAGTGGATGCTGCTTCCTGAGCATTCGGCCCTGCAAAAATAGACACTTATGATAAAATGTGAGAAAATGGGGGGGCCCTCAAGCATGCAGCCAACCAGGCAATGGGCATTTATGGAGCATTTATGAAGGAACAAAGATGCCCTCCGTGGGCAGGAGGAGCTCACTGTGATGCCTAAGAGATAAATAAACAAACAGGATCGTCGCCCACCCACTGTGGCAAAGGCAAGAGAAAAGCTCCCTTCTACCAAGATGAGTTCTGAATCGCAGACACTGACTGATCCGTTTGTGTGTTGTCCAATGTACTTAGCATATCTTGAAAGCTATTTCAGTCATGGAAAGGGATGGGCTGAGATGGTATAGAATGAGTGGAAAGGGGAGAATAGAATGGGAAAGAATGGAATCGAGCAGAAAACACCAAGTATATTGTAGTGGAAAATTAATATTCTTACTATTTCATTTCAGAGAGGTAAGCATGTGATGCAAACTGTATTTCTTACTTTGGGTCATGATCAAAAAAGTTTGAAAATCACAGTATATGTACTGCGGTATGCTAAATGGGATCATAGGACATAAAAAGGACATCACAGTAAACACAGAGATCTGAATAAAGCGTAGTGTTGATCCCCATGAGAATGCGCCTGTGCAGAAGAAATGACCTTTGCAGTGACTGCGCTAGCAAAAGGCATGAAGCAGGCATGCACCGGAATCCCAACGTCGGATTTTTGGAGTAATTTGCAGGCATGGAGCAACTGCATACACGGCCACTGCATCCTTGTCTGTCGGTTTAGAGGACCCCAAGCACCCTGGGGTGGCAGGACAGGACTGTCCTCCTCAAGGCGGAGATGAGGACAGCAGAAACAGCAGCTGAGAACTCTCACAGGGGACCCTGGGAGGTGTCCCAGCCTCTGCCTGCCACACGGCGTCACCCTCTGCGTATCTCCAGGCTCCCCTGCCATCCAAGCCTAGGTGCTAAGAGGGTCCAGTAGATTTTGAAAAGAAACCCTCCAGCCAGGTTCTGTGGGCACCAACTGCCCAGCTTCTCTCCAGACTAAACCCTCCTGCTGCAACCACCCACGTGGTCTTCAGCACTGACTGTTGGCTCCTAAGGACACTGCCAGGTGTCCTCCCACCTCCCAGGTTCATCCCACCCCACCATAGCCTGTAGCCCGTCACTCCTCAGACTGAGATGGAAGAAAAAGAAATGTCAGGAGCTGGATGAAAGGGGAAGATTGTAGCGCTGTCCTGGCTGGGGGTGGGATAGTCCCAAACTGCTCATGTTCCGTCCCCCAAGAATGTGCACGGCGGGGCCTTCCCCAGTGACACCTCCAACCTCAAGTTCCGTCACAGGGCTCAGGCCACACGTGCTGGTGTGGTGTCCATGAAGGTCTTCGCTCTTGCTGGAAGGTCAGCCTGAGTCAGTCACCCTGAGTCATGTGCCTCCACATCACGTGTGTCTCTGACATGTGTGTGTGACAGTGCTGCCTGGTTGGTCCCAGCTCTGGGTCATGCTGTCCCACCCCTGGGATTCCCTCTCTCAGCATCCTTCAGGGCGATGCTTCCTGCTCACTGTGCTGTGTGAGGAGTGCTTGCTCTGTGCCAGAAATGATTCCTGAGGATGCAGCTGGGTCCCCGTCCCTGCGCCCATGGGACCAGCACTCCAATAGCAAGAAATCAAAGCCACACTCAACACAGGTGACCTCAGTCAGGGAAACGTGCTGGGGAGAAATTCAGCCAGGCTGGAGTGGTGGAGTTACAGGGTAGGTGGGCTTGGACAGGGACTCGAGGACCAGGGAGGAGACATCTGACCCGAGTCCAGAAGAGAAGGAGGTGCAGATCCTGGGAGGGGTCAGGGGATGGGGCTGCTAGCAGAGACAGCAGCAAGAGGACACTTAGTCACAGCCACCGCGGCCCTTCCCTGTGGTGCAATAGGACCCACGGGAAAACCTCCTCCAATTCCTGTCCCTGTGTAGAACTGAGGTCGGGGGTTCATTTAAGAGGCCCCAGTAGTGAGTGGTTAAGGGCACACACTCTAGAGCCAGGATCCCTGAGTTCCAGTCCCAGCTCTGGCACATTCTAGCCGGTGACTTTGGACTAGTTAACTTACCTCTCTGTGTCTGCTTCCTCACCTATAGAACAGCGATGTTAACAGTGCTCATCTCGCCAGGCAAGGATTAAATGAGTGAGTGCTCTCAGCACAGCACCTGGCACACAGATACATTTTCTACTTCCGGTATGTGGGGGGAAAGCCCAGGAAGATGCAAAGACAGCACGTGAAGATGTCAACACAGACTCGTGAAGAGCTGGTGAAGGGATAAACAGTCACCGGCGGAGCAGCAGCTGTCCAGAACCCTGTGCCACGACACAGGGATTTAATGGGATCCTGGCAGCCCCTCCCCCTTGCTGAACCCACCTGTTCCATGCCCACCTCACCCCTGAGGTCTTACAGGTGCCTACTGCACATCCCAGGCCTTGGGGTTCCCCATGCACCCCAGCACAGCCCTGGGTCCTCCAGGGCTCTGAATAAGTTTGCCCTCTGCCCCTTCTGCACAGATGCGAGCCCGTGATGGAGACTAAATGCACCAGCCACATGCCAGGTGTGTGTCCAGCCAGGGATGGAAGAACAGAGATGGGGGGGCGTCTGCTGAGGGCCACGTGTGCGTCACACACATGGCCCCCCTCTCACAAGCCACACACTCCCATCAGACACGGGAGGGGAGGGTGAGTGTGAACGGGGCTGTGCTGGCCTCAAGGCCCAGTCTGAAGACAGGGCTGGGATGTCACCAGGGGCTTCTGGCCTGGGACACGGGGAGCTTCTTCAGAACTCAGGGTGGAGACTCAGAGCCGCGGGAACGCAGAGGAGATGAGATGAGGCTCTGCAGCCCCTCCCCAGCCTCCCTTCTGCCCAGGTCCAGGGCCAGTGCCCGGGGGTGGAGTGGGCATCCCGCTGGGGACATCAGCCATGGCAGTGAGCCTGGGCTGTCCCTGCCACACAGACACTGCTAACCAGGAGCAGGGAACAAGCTCGTGGGGCAGGGACAGGGAGAGGGCAGTGAGGGGCAGAAAGAGTGACTTTTCCCCAGTGGGGCTGAGAGCAACTGCCTTGGCAGAGAGGAAGGGACACAAACCAGGGGACAGAGGCAGCAGATCCTCAGCCACAGCTCCTCCTCATGGGGTCTCAAGGGACAGAGGTCTGGGGGACAGAAAGCCATGTCCGACCCAGGCTCTCTCCGGTGGCCCCACCAAGGTCTTTCTTTCCTGCCTGGGGCGGCGGACGTGCACTCTGGGACCCCGCGTCAGCAGCCCAGGCCTCGGAGGCTGCCCCGGCCTCCCCCACCTGTGGGGTTTCCTGAGCGAGTGCTGCGTCTCCCGCCACGGGCTTCTGCCCCGGCCGCCTCATCAGGGCCCTGCTCTCTGACACCTTCAATCCTGTCCCACCCCTGGGGGCCACGTCTTGGAACCCTAAACCAGCCTCAGACAATGTGCCAGGGGTGGGGACAGGGCCTGTGTCCCCATCCTGATGTCACAAGAGAGACAGGGCTGGCACTGCTTGTGTCATGCTGGACACCCAAGTCTCATGGGACACATGAGATGACACCTGGCCACATGTCCTCCTTGCAACAGCCATCCTTTAATACGGCCAGGAGGAGGGGAAGAGCGGGCTCTCACAGCGCACCCACCACGCGAGCAGCCGCCCTCGGCAGCTCCCACCCGCGCAGACCGGGTGCCCATAAACTTGCAGAGTCGGGTCCGGATCTCAGCCTGAGGAGTACTTTGCACTGCAGAAATGATTCGCCAGATTGAGCGGCTGCCAAGAGCCGGGCTGCCCGGTGATTTCTTTAGGAAGCTGCTCTCGAGTCAGGGAGCCAGATTGGGGGCGGAGACCCCTCCTCAGCCTCTTCTTCAGTGGCCCCTCACAGTCTGCACCGAGCTACAGAGAGCACGGCGATTTCACGGTGTTTATGGAGCCCGCGGGAAGCCGTGACTGGGCATGTCCCCTCCTAATGAAAGGACAGCGGCCAGTTGTTCTCCATCAGAGCTCACAAAAGATGATTGCTTTGGTCCCCAGGGAGCATCAGATGCAAAACTCTGGCGCCTGCCACCTGGCATTCTTGGGAAGTGACCCTTTAAGGAGGGACAGCACTGTGAGGCAGCCAGGCACTGTGGGGCCTCCACCCCAGCCCCTGGAGCAGTCAGCTCTGGCAACTTAGGGACAGGAGGACCTCCTGTCCTTGCCCACATGGGGCTGGGGGAGACTCTAATGCCTCCAGCACTGGAGTCAGAGGACCTGGCCGGGCTGGGGAGGGGCTTGGCCGCAGGACCAGGCTGTCTCCTCCTGGTGGCCACATGGGTAGATGGGCCCAGCGTCATCTCACCACCCAGCAGCCAAGACAAGGCCAGGAAAATGGACAATCGCTGTCTACTCTGGGACTGTGAGCTGCTCTGGACAGGGCCGTGTCCCACCTCATCCCCGCCCCGGCCCTCCTAGGCCGCCCAGGGGGAGGGGACCACGGCGCCTCCTCTGAGCTCTGCAGGCTGAACAGCCTGAGCCCTGCAGGTTGCCCTGACCCTGGCTGGTCTGCTGAGGTCTCGGAGAGACACATCCTCCTCTCATTTGTCTGTCCCCCTCCACCCAACCACTGCCACACACACCCCTGTCACTCATTCACCCCAGAGTGAATGACTGCTTCTCACCATGGCTCAGAGGTCACTGTGGACTCCTGGAGTTTTCTGGAAACTGAACCCAATGTCCCACATCAGCGAGAGCTCTCACTGGCTCTCTGAGGTCTCAGCATGGGGCCCCTGGGCCACCTCCTCCCAGAGCAGGGAGCAAAGTCCTGGCCGCTCCTCGAGACCAGCTCCTTCTCTCCCGTTTGCTGCCCTCTCCATTCTCCCCATTGTCTCCCAATGCGGGGGCCCAGGACCTGTGACCCAAATACCTGTGCTGTGCTGTCCTTATGCCACTTGCCAGCTGTGTGACCAAGGCAAGTCCCTTTACCTGCCTGGGCTGCTTCCCCTGCTGTGGACAGAATCGGTACCAAGGCCACTACACAGGCGCAGGGCCCTGGAGGAGGATCCGGAACCCGTTCCATGGTGTCAGGTGATGGCGGTCACTCGGGAAGTACTGGCTGCGCCTGGCTGGCCCGGCCTTCCTCACTCACCTGTCGCCTGCAGGGCCTTCTGGGCAGTGGGCTGACCGACGTCCCTGCTACAGCTGGAGGATGTACACCTGACCCTGCTTCCACCGCCCTTCTTGCCTCCACCTCTCACAGGGACACTGTGCTCCACAGCAGAGGGCAGAGGAGGCAGAGCCTGGACCCTGCCACCCAGGGCCTGGGTTTCTGTGTCCTGGTCACCCCACTGATGGAGACCCCTCGAGGGGCGGGTTTGGATTCTCTCAAGCACCCCCACCCGGCCCTGGGCCCCCCATTCCACCGCGATGGCGATGGCGGGCTGCGTGGGGCTCCTCAGATTCCCAAGCCTGTGCCTCTCCTCTCCCCACATCCCAGGAGGCCCCTCGGAAGTCACCGCTGCGAGGCGTCTCTGGGCCTCGGACTCGGCGTTGAGTACTTGGAAAGCGAGCAGGCTGGACGCCAGTCACCGCTGGCTGGATCCGTCACTCTGTCACCCCACCGGATCCGGACTGTGCAACACACGCACACACACACGCACGCGTACACACACACGCACGCGCGCACGCACGCTCACGCACGCACGCACACACACACGCACACACACGCACAGAGGCCAATTGGGCGCCGCCGCCACGTGTGACAGCAGGAACACTGAGCGGCCAGAGGCTGAACCGTGTGAATTAACATGGGAGAGCGCGTTGCCCTGAGGCTTTTAACCTGACGAACAGGTGTCCGGCTGGTTGCCATGGAGACAAGTGGGGGCCACCAGGGTCACCCCAGAGCTGGAGGCTCCTCTCAGTCGGGTCCCTCAGGGCTCTGCGAGGAGACACAGGCGTGGACTGGCATGTTAATGATGCCCGGCTTGCCCCGCCCGTGGGTGGGGTGGGAGAGGGTGTGTATGAGTGTGCACATGTGAGTGTGTGTGTGTGTAAGTGTGAAAATTATGAGTGTCTGAGTAAAGAGCAGTCAGAAGCAAGCCCGAGGATCTTGGAAAGGGGTGGCTGTGCCCACTTTGAACAAGTTACCAGCATGGTCCACAGAGCTCTCTTTGCAGGGCCCTCTGCAGCGGAGCTGGCACCCAGAGGTGCTCCTCGCAAGGCTGGGGGCTGGGGCTGACCAGCCAGACACAGGACCCGAGCTTCACAGAGGTCACTTTAGAAGGTGACTGGCACAACGGAGATGTAAGATAAAGAGCGAGTGACCCCGAGAGGCTGGAGCTGGTGACCCAGAGAGGAAAACGGAGAGGCCGGGGACTCTGCAGTGGACCGGCCCCAGGGACAGTCGCTGGCCCCTGTCTGCCGTTCTCGCTCTGTCTTCTTTCTTTACAGCTTTGCTATCGGATCCCCACCCTCGGATCGCAGACCCTCTGTCCAGGGTGTCGCCTCGTGAGTGACGCTCAGGCGGGGAGACAGAGGTTGCCAGACTTCTCTAATGCAACCCACAGTTACCAACCCATTTCCCACTGTGGCCCAGCACACGCAGCACGCATGCACGCACACCCCTATTTATACAGAAACCCGTTTCCCAGCCAGCACTCAGCCCCACCGCACAGTGCACTCTGCGATGCCCTCCCCGGGTCTATTCTGGTCTGCGGCAGACTCTAAGTGCCGGCTCAACCCTCCGGATTGATTTCATGACCCACTAATGCGTCCCAACCTGCGCCGTGACCCTCTCTGCACTGAAGTGCGTCCTTCGTGTCCGGACGGCCCCGCCCAGTGTCATTTACCCACAGCGAAGGGCGCCCTCTCCACCTGTCCAGAGGAAGGAGCGGGGTCTGTGCCTTGAGACCCTCAGTGTCCTGGGTGCCAGGGTCTGCTGGTCAGTAGCCGGCGCTGACCCAGCCTCCTGATGGAAGGGACGTCACTCCCAGAGCAGAGACAGCGGGACCCTGGCCTGAGGCTGCTCAGCCCTGGGGCCTCCCGAGTCCATAGCAGCAGCCTCAAGACAATGGGGGACGGTGCTGAGGGACAGCAGTGGGGGACAGCATAGTGAGCACAATAGGCTGTGAGCTGGGTGTGGCTGCCACTGCTCAAAGGTCTCAGACCTGTGTCCCAGCCTGTGCCTGAGACTGGGCTCTCTGGAGCTTACAGCCAATGCCTGGCCCAGAGGAGCAGGCAGAGTGCGTGGTGAAGTCAGCCCGCTGTGGTTACAACAGTCTTCTTTATTCGCTGGGACACGCTAGGCATGCCTCACTCTGTGCTCACACGGTATAGCTGGTGCTGTTGGCAGCAACAATCAGGAGAATACACAGCACCAGCAACCCCAAGGCGCCTACCTTGCACCTGGCACTGGGCTAAATGCTCCACTTGATCTTCGGGAGTTTGGAGTCTCAACTCCACAGGCAGAGGCTGTGCAACCCCAGATAAGTGACTTAACCCCTCCGTGCCTGTTTTCTCAGCTGTTAATGAGGATAAAAATTCCTGCTCCAAGGAATCAATGATGTGTAGAAGGGCCCGGCACACAGCAAGCAGTCAGTACAATTATTATTAGCCCCATTTTACAGACTAGGAAATTGAGGCTCAGAGCCACTAGCAAGAGGAACTCCTACCTAGGTCTGTCTGTCACTGGGTGGTCTGGCTTCCCTCCCTTCTGGCCACCTTTAGAAGGGACAGATCAGACCCCTGTGCTGTCTCGGGACCACAGACAGCTCCATGTGCCCACCATCCCAGTCCAAACCACACACTCCCCGGATCCTGAGGACACCCTGTGCCCTGGGAAATCATCCCTCCTGCCAGGTCATTTCTCAGCAGGGATAGTGTTCCTGCTGTTGGAACTGTCCTCTCCCTCGCTCATGACATCCCCTCATCCTGGTCATGTCTTTGCTGATGTTGTCTCACTCATCCCTGTCTTTTCCCTGCCTGGGTGACAGTCTTCCTGGTTGCATTGTGACACGCCTGTTGGTTTCTGAGAGACACATTCCCAGCCCAACTTCACCTGATTTTGCTTACAAACACAGGGCTCCCTCCCAGTGTCACTATGAGGTGAGACCTCTGGGCTCAGGCAGCTGGTGGAAATAACACAGCCCCACCCTGAGTATGCATGGGGGCGGGCAGGGAGCTGGGCCAGCCTGGCCACTCAGGGGTAGCCAGAGCGCTGGGCCACCAGGGTCCTCTCACCCAGCCCAGTTTCCTCAACCCCACCTCTCTGCCCTGGGACAGATGCTGGAGAAGCAAACCATGAACAGCCCCTCTTACTAGAACCTGAAATCCACCAGCATCAGGCCCAGGGTGCCGGATACTCTGATCTGCTAGAAAGTTGTAAATACACAGGTTTAGAATGAACACATGAATATTGACAACTAATTCCAACTGAGTTATTTTTAAAGTCTTCAGGATGAGCTTGATCCCAGCCCTTTGCACAGGTCATTCCTTCTGACCCAAGGCCTCAGCTCAAACATGACCCACTCAAAGGGACCCACCCATATTCGCCACGTAAGTAGCACCCACCCACACAGCCACAATCAGTGACACACACTTGATTTCTTCATGGCCCTGACCCCTGCCTGCTAGTGGCTTGTCCACCTGCAGCTCACCTCTTCCCATAGCCCCATGAGGGCAGGGACACATCTGCTCTGCACCCTGATAAATCCCAGGGCCGTGCAGCGCCTAGCATAGGGCAGACACTCAAGTGATGTTTCTGGAATTTTCACTCCAAAGAATGGAGCCAGCTGTGATCTGTCTGTGTTCTCTGACCCTCCCCATACAGTGCCATGTGCAGAAAGGGGACCTCAGGGTCGTTCTGATGGCTAATTTCTCCCTCCTGGGTCATTTGTGTGCAGACCCACGGGATGAACTTAGCGACATCACCTTCTCAGATGGGTCCACAGGAGAGATCCTCATGGGTTCCTGCTCATCAAGCTAACCGATCTTGCATCTTTAACCCTCGTGGCAACCACACAGTGCCAGAGCTCTGCCATAAAGCCTCCGCACCCTCAGTCCTGCTCAGGAATTCAGACTCATTCAAACTTCAGAGCGGCACAGAATCAAAAGAGTTGGGTGCCAGATTGTTTATATTATTTGTGATCTGAAATCATATGTTTGTTTTACACCAAACCAAATGTCTTCCACATGATTTTTTGTAAATTACACCCTGCCCAGGATGGGGATCAGTATTAAAGTGTGGTCCCTTCATCAAGATCATGGACTTTGTCTAATGTTCCCCAGTATTATGCTGACTTGTGCAACATGGTTTTAAATAGCCAGATTCTTTTGCATATTTTGCTTCCAAACAGACTCTTTGGAATAAAAAAGAGAGAAGCTGGAAGCCCCGGGGTGACGTTGCAGAGCTTGCGCTGGAGCTGGGTCTTGCTTGTGAGATGAGAGGCTAGCAGAAGGGGCAGCAGCCCATCTGCTCTGGTCCCCTGAGTTCTGAGCACCCCGAGACATCTGCTTCTCCCACCCCAACCTCTGTACCTGTGTGACCTCGTGGCATATAGGCACAGGGAACAGGAGGCACAGCTGGCCTGTACAGCCTCCTGCAAGGTCACATTTCTGGGAAAGGGAATTGACACCTGCCAAAGAATCTCACATTTCTCCTGCCTCCGGTAGTTTAAATGAGAGGTGGGAGTTTTCCTCAATGTTCGCAGTATTCTTTTTCTAAAAATTAAGATCACACGTGTTTTAAAACTTCTTTGAAATAAACACTTAAAGAAGAAATGTCTAAATCGCCACTGACTCCAACAGCCAGAGATAAGCAGCATTACATTTTGATGTGTGGCATTCCTGGTGTTTAACCTGTGTGCACACAGGTACACCTAGCAGACAATAAACACACACACACACACACACACACGCACACTGTTTGCTTTATTAAAATGGAATAATGCTTGGTTTTCAATGAACAATATTTCATGTCCATATTTCCAGTCACATTATCATTTTTAGCATTGGCATACATGGATGTACTATAATGTACTGAATGGATTTACTACTTTTTGTCAAGTTATATCATCTATCAAGGGTAATATAACATAAGTTAATCAGAAGTTTATCTCTTAGAGGAAGCAAGACTAGAGATTGTCATTCTAGGGTGGTATTAGGGACTTTGGTTTCCTTTAGTGGATACTCTGTCATCCCCAAACAATGAACCTAAGCCCCAAAATAGTCTAAAATGGCAGGAGGAGCTCCAACTATCATGTGCATATCCCAGGTCAGAGGAAGGGACAAATGAGAAATGAGATGAAAGATAGAAATAAACCATGATAGAAGGGGGCTTCCAAAAATGCCACCCAACACTTCCATCACCTCCGCTGGCCACAGCTTGGTCACACAGCCACAATCTCACCACAGGTGAGACTGAAAATGTAAGCTGAGCCCAGGGACACGAGGCTGAACCCAGGCCTAGGACCAAGAAGAGGCATGAGGCTCTCTACTTCTTTCCCCTTATAAAAAATCTTAAGTGATTCATCTTTGCATATTTTTCTATGTCCTCAGGATAAATTCCTATAAATGGAATTTTGGATCAAAAGTGATGCATTTTTATTTGGCAGGTACTAAAAATTTCCAAACTGCCCTCCAGAAATGTTGTGCCAATGAACTTGCCCAAAAGATAAGGTTTGATCTAATGAGAAGTTTCAGCTGAGCTCTGATGACTCATAAGTTCAAGTTCAGACCTCACTTTCTTCCCTGAGTGGCTCTTCTGAGCTGGGAACCAGGGGAGGACCTGCTGGCTTCCAGAGCTCAAGGTCCTCCCACTGTGCCCTGAATGAATCCTGATTCCCACTCAGCAGGTGACATTCCTGCTTCCCAGACGCCCCTCCACCCATACTCGGCCCAACCAGGCTCCCAAGGTCCTCGCCAAGCCTGGCACTTCAGTTGCCTCTGCCTGCTGATTTGCAGTTCTCCCTCTCACTTCCTGTTGTCCCTGCTTACTGCCCAGTGCTAGGCAGCCCTTGTCCTCCTTACTGTGCACCCTTGCACTGATCAAGACCAGGCATCACAGGGAACCTTCATTCTGTCACCAGTTTCCTGTCACTCACACAGGCATGGACGTCACATGAGCCAGACCCTGTCTGAGGGGCTCACAGCCAATCCCTAGGCCTGGATCTGCTCAACAGACACGGTGTACCGGTGAGTGACTGCTTGGTCCCACGGCCATTGCTGCCAAACTCACCAGCCTGGCAGAGGCCACACCTGCTCACCCTGCCCCTGCTCCTCCTGGGCATCAGGAAGGTGATATCTCCTGCTCTCTTGGCAGTGAGTCTGGGGCCAAATACCTGGCTTTGGGCCAAGGAGAACAAGGGTGTAAGGATATAAGACAATACCAGGCTGGGCCGGGCTGAGCCATAACACCCCCTGCAGAAGCCTCTCATCTGGACAGTAACCTTGGACCCACAAGTGGAAGATGGCAACATCACAGACTGAAGGAGCCTGAATCCCAGAGCCAGCTTGGAGGAGATGCGGCCAGTGGCACAGACACGAGCAGGAAATGAGACTAGCAGGTGACCTCCATCGAGGGGTTGCTGTCACAGCAGCTGCTGCTGCTCATCCTGACTGACACACAGACCACCCTGGTGGCTCTCTTGCCTGGAACTCAGTGTGAGACAGGTGGGGTGTAACCCAACGCAGCCCTCCAGCAATGTCCCCAGAGTGCTACACGGGCCCCCTGCTGTCATGCCCAGCTGGAGCAGGTGCCTGGCGCTGGATGATGGATGATGCAGCACAGACCTTCTCCCTGCCTCCTGGAGGCTGTGCCCATGAGGCCATGGGAGCCTCACACCCACCTATCCACACACAGCCCACTGGGCTGAGCAGCACGCAGGGCTCAGGGTCCCCTTATGCACCCCCTCTCCTAGGAGCAACCTGGACAAAAGCAAAGGCAGCCACGTGTGGCTGAGTCTTCCCCCTTCCAAGGCACGAGGCCTCTCGGCTTCTTGGTAGTCGGATCAGGTGTCTGCAGAGAGGCCTGGCTCTATATTTTCACTTAATTGAAAAATCCACATCATCCAAGAGAGCATCCATGCTTGGTGGCCCTTTCTTCCCTCAACAGTGACCATTAACCTTTAGAAAGATGTTCCATGTGCTGGTTACCAAGCCTCCTCCTCCATGCCGAGGTATAACAAGGCTCAGAAGAGGGCCAGCGTCAGGAGGGGATGGACGTGACAAATGCCACCCATAAAGGCTGGGCAGAGCAGGTACCTGGGCCACCACAGAGGTGCCAGCGTGGCTGTGTTAGTGGCGTCTCAGGGGACCCAGGCCTCAGCCACAGGCCTCTGGGGTGGCCCCGTCTTGTTAAAGAAATGAGTTGACTGGAGCCAAGTGTGGCTGACACAGAGTTTAAACTACCTGCCAATCCCCCATCCCAGAGCACAGGCAGGTCCTTCCAGCTGCCCCCCCTCCCTCTGGCCTTGGCCCCTGCTTCCGGCTCTGATTCCCCTTTGCTGTGGCCCTAGCTCTCTCTTCTTCACTCTGGAGCATTCGAACTATTCACCAGAACAAATATCCAGAATATTGGAAGAATCTCTTCAAATAAGAAAAAGACAAAAATACAGATGATCAAATAGAAACTGGGCAAAAGAATTGAGCCAGCTCTTCACAGAACAGGAAATGTAATGAACAGCCAATAAAAACATGAAGATTCTCCACTGCACACAAGGAGAGAGCATGGAGTACCTACAAATCGGCAAAAAGCTCCCAACCCAATAAAGTCAAGTGTTGAAGCTAGACCATGGTGCTGCACATCTGTAATCCTAGCACTCTGGGAGGCCGAGGCAGCAGGATCACGAGTTCAAGTCCAGCATGAGCAACGTAGCAAGATTCCATCTCAAAATAAAAAATTTTAAAAGGGCTGAGGATGTAGCTCAGTGCACCCTGGGTTCAAGCCCCAGTACTGAAAAAAACATACAATTGTTGAGGTGGTTAGAACTCTTAACCCACTACTGAAGGCAAACTGTGACAACCACATTCAATAAAACAACCGACTTTATCTAGTTCTCAGCTAGTGTCCCACTCCTCAGTGTGTAACTGAGGGCAGGCTGGAAAGACCAGCATCATTTAAACAATTACAACAGATCCAGGCAGATTCACATCATATGGCTAAGAATGTGTTATGAAGTGTTTATCTGTTGTATGTATATGAGTTTGTGTATATGTGTGCATGTGTATCTGTGTGTGTGTGTGTGTGTGTGTGTGTGTGTGTGGGCTTTGATACAAACGACATTTGTTACCTGGGGTGAAATTTTAAATATAAAATTAAAAAGCTATAGCCACTTACGTGCAGGAGAACTGTACAGAAATATTTGTGGCTCCAAACTGGAAATAATCCAAACCCACATCAGCAGGAGGATGCAGGATCATCCCCGTTTCCCCTTGTATGATGGGAAACCATGGAGAAGAAGAAATGAACGCACTGAAGCTACAAGGTCATCATGGACAGGTCTGTGGAAGAGAACAGAGGGCAAAAGGAGACCCCCAGCAAATGTCCCCCATGAGTGTGGACACAGGTGGGCTCATAGAGCAAGATCCCTTACTACCAAAATTCAAAATGCTTGGCTGCAGGGAAGCACACATGTATGGTGCAACTATGAAAAAAACGGGAATAATAAAGAGAGCAGAAAGCGCTTCCCTCTGTGGGGGAAGGGGTGGGACTCAAGAGGCCCCCAGGGAATAACAGAGGATCCATTTCTTCCCACTTGGGGTCCTGTGTGCCCATCACACATGAATCAATATTCTTTATACACTATGCATATTTTGCAAAGCCTTTTTTCTTTCAACATTTAGTGTGACAACTATAAATAAGATATGTTAGATAGCAAGAACACAGAGGGACATCAGGAAGCCAGGGACTCTTGTCCTGCTCAAGGAACTGCGCTCTCAAAACCAAATTGCCAAAACCAAGTTAGAGCTGGAGGCTGGATTAGCTGGGGCTCCACAAGGTCCTTGCGTGGGCCTCCTGGCTGTGCGCGGAGCTCAGCCGCCAAGGCTCGTGGGTTTATCTGCACCCAGCCTCCAAAAGAAAATAGTAAGGTCTGTTTCTCCTTCAAAAGTAATTCTCAGATTAACCTCTATCCCTGGTTTCTTCTCCATGAACTAATTTGCTCTAGCTTTGCGTAGGTCAATTTTCCCATTTTCTATTTTAATATCTGATCAAAGAGGTAGTCACACATATATAATTTTATCTGTCAATCATGATAAGCATGGTTTAACTCTATCATTATTATTATTATTTGCCTTCTTTATTTAGTTTTTTAAAGCTTTCCAGTTCCTAGGCATATTAACCAGGGTCTTTCTATCTCATGAGACAGAAACAAAATTAGAACTTGAAAAGAAGAAAGATTGTCTTAGGCACCTGAGAATTTCACAGGTTTATCTTGCTTCAGGCCCTCTAGATCTGGGGCCTCAAATGGCCTCCTTATGATTTTCTTTCTTCCTGTCCTCCAGCTCCCATCTCCCCAGCTGCAGCTTCCTTCTCAGAGAGGCTCAGTCCCTGAGCTGAACAGAGGGCACCAGCTTCCAGCTGACTGCCTCCCTTCTCAGTGGCAGCAGCAGAAAGAAAGGTGCCCTCCACAGCTTCCTCCCCCATCCCAGGTTGCTCGCCATTGGCTGCCTTGAGTCACGTGCCCATCACTGGACCAATCACAGTGGCCAGGGATGAAATATGGTGCCATATGGAGGTGTGGAGGTCCCTAAGATGCCACACTCAGAAGACACAGACTGGAAGAAACAATACATGACACCTATACCAGGGGACAGGAAAAGGAAAATACTAACACTCTTAGGCATTCTGTAACCAAAAGTTTGAAAATCCAAACCTGTGAGTGATGGCTCATTTTATATCAACTTGGCTGGGCCACAGTGCCCAGTGTATGGTCAAATATTATTCTAGAGGATTCTGTGAGGACATTTTTGGATGAGATTAAGATGACACTGGTGGACTTTGAGGAAAGCATGTTGCCCTCTGTAATGTGGATGGGCCTCATCCAATCAGGTGAACAGAAGAAAAGATTGATCTCCCGTAATCAAGAAGAATTCTTCAGCAGACACCTCAGACTTGAACAGCAACATCAGCTCTTTCTCAGGTTTCCAGCCTGCCAGCCCACCCTGTACGGGTCGGACTTGCCAGCAGCCACAGTCACATGAGCCAGTTTCTTAAAACAACTCTCTTTCTCTATATACACACACAACCCGTGGGCTCTGTCCCCTGGGGAGCCCTGACTCACACCACGCACTGCACCTCCATCACTCACGAAAGCGTCTTTACTGAGATATTTTCTGAATAAAGGTCACTCCAAAGCTCCTCACCCCTGGGCTGTAACTGACTTGGTGACAGACTTAATCCATCTCTGTCTGCTGGCACTTCCCACGTGGAAAAGGCTCTTGGACAGATTGAAGCTGCCAACCCCACCCCCAACTCCCATTTCTCTCTTTTTGTTTAATGTGGATTTTATGCTCGTTTTATAGACCCAGACACAAAGACAGGTGGATACAAGGCCAAGTCAGTGACGAATAAAACATGGTATTTAGCCATGGAGTGGGGGGGTGCTAATTACTATTGTCTTGAAGGAAGGAAGGAGGGACAAAGGTTGTTTCCTGACAGGGTTGGGAGGAAGATGGTGCTGAGGACAGACCCCTGGGGTGGAAATCGGTCTAGCCCTGCCTCCTTCTAGGACAAGGGCCCACCAGTTTTCTTCCACAGACTGAATCCATCTGACCCCCTTGACTAGCCTGTATGAGCAATTCCCACTGGCACCTGCCACCCGGGGCCCAGGATGTCCTGTTCCTGCCCTCCAAGGTTTGGGACTTCTGCTCCACAAACTTTCTGGTCATTCCATGCTCCCCTGCTTCAGGGTTTAACATGGATTCTGTCACATGCACCCTCAGAATGTCACCTGCATCCACCCCCACCACCTGTTACCCAGGACAGGCTCTCCCAGTCTTCCCCCTAGGAGGCTCCTTCCAAGGCATCATGGGATGAAAGCCTCTCTAAGGAACCACACAACTTGAAAACATTGAGCTACAGAAGGGGAAATTTTGGGGGTGGGGCCCATGGAGACCTAAAGGGACATGGAACAGGTTTGATGAGGGCATCTTGCTCAGCACCTTCACCCCACGTTGGCAGCTTAGGTTCCACCTCCTAAAATTTCCCACTGACAGCCAGGCCACCCTGTCCTGCTGAGGCCCAAGGGCTGGCCAGGCTGCCGCTGTGGAGAGGCAGCTATGGCAGATGGGGGTGACCTACATGTCAGCCTGGGTGTTGTCAAGGGGCTAACAACTATTTCGGGTGAATGTTGGCACCTCTTAACACTTGGTTAAACATTCATCAGATGCATTTCCATAGGAAGACCCATCTTGGGGAGATTGCATCCCATCATCTGTGGTGTCACTGCACGCATCAGTTTCCTGAAATGAGTCAGAGATGCCCATGGCCCCCCTTCCTCCCGAGCAGCGATGCGAGTGTCATTGGCGCACCTAGCGCAGACTCCGATGGGCTTGGATGGTTGTAATTGCAAACATAATTGCAAACAATATAGGACCTGGGCCGTGTCGGGGTACTGTGTTGACCAAGTCCCTCGGGAATTGAATCATTTCACACAGGAAATGGAAATGGCCTCTTAATCTTCCCTTTGAAGGAGCCGTGAAATAGGCTCTGAACCAACCCCAGGCAGAGTGGAGCAGCTGTAGGGCTTGGGCCTGAGACTGCCTAGCAAGGTGTCAGAAATGGGGCACTGATAGGACGCAGGGCTGGGGAGACTGCCCCAACTGCGGCCGTGCCCACAGCATCCCACACTCAGGAGGCTGCCAGAATCAGTCTAGGTGCCTGGGACACATGCATTCCTCATGTGCCACCAGGGGCACCACCTCAGAAGCACCCTAGAACCAAAGAACAATTGCCTAGCTCCCCAGAACTAGGGGGACACATTTTGGTTCTGGCACTAGCAGCTACCCGTCCATGATGACCACTGACCACAGATCTAGAAGTGCGGAGCTGTCTGTCACACAGGTCACCTCCTGGGCTCCAGGCAGCTTCCTGTCTGCTCCTGAGAAGGTGGAACCAAGGACGAGTGGGACCCAGCAATGCACTCCCTGCAAATTAAAAGAACAGCAGAGCATGTCCAATCGGATTAGCAAAACCAGCCAAACAATTTCCCATGTGTATAACCAGTGCTGGTGGAGACACAGTGAGAACAGGGGGCATGAACAGACTCAGGCTCTGGAAGCAATTAGGTGGCCTTGTTATCATGAGTCTAAAAGGCTCCTACTCCCTGACCCCATCAGCTGGCTGCTGGAATTCATATTAAAATAATAACTCCGCACCAAGATTGTATGTATAGCTATTCACTAAAGCAAAACTTAGAAACACTAACAAGTGTTCAAAAATAAAAGAATGAATAAAGATATCATGGATTAGCCAGACAAAGGCATCTTACAGGGCTATTTAAAAATTACAACATCATTCTGAAATAATATAGAATACGGTCATGATAAAATGCAAATTGAAAATTAAAAAGTGAAAGATAAAACTATGGACACCATGATCTCATCACACACACTCTCCCTCCCCCTCCCCCTGACCCTCCCCTTCCTCCTCTCCCTCTCTCTCTCCCTCTCTCTCTCCCTCTCTCACCCTTATATACAAGGCAAAGAGTATCAGGAGAAGCATACCAAAATGACAGCAGTAGGTACGGCCTGTGAATAGAATTACCCCTAGTTTTAACAGTTTACATTTCCAAATTTGCTAAAAATCAATAGATATTTTATGATCAAAATTAGAATTATTTGAAAAACTTCAAGTGGGGGCCGGTGAGATGGCTCAGCGGCTTAAGCGCCTGCCTGGCAAGCGTGAGGGCCCGAGTTCGACTCCCGGAACCCACATACGAAAAATGGGCTGGTGATATCGCTCAGCGGCACGGGCGCCTACTGGCGCGCAAGGTCCTGAGGTCGACCCCCCGGTACCCACAAAAAAAAAAAAAAAAAAACTTCAAGTGGCTAAATATTCAATAACCAACTACAAGTTCAATACTTGGGTAGTATTCTTCAAAATACTCTTCACTAATTAAGCAGTTAATTTTAATAAGTGACACTTTTAATCACGATGAAAACTCTAATGTCGAAACAGGTCATTTGGGGAAATAACAGCCAATGTTCCATAAACAATCCCTTCTCTTCAAACCCAGTAGAATTCTGTGGATGAAGTACACGAATAGGTGTTTTGCTTTCAAATTGATGTCTCTTCTCTGTTTGGGAAAGTCAGGAACCTTTTCTTTTTCCATCAACCTTGCAATTTACTTATGTCCAAATGTGAGATAGAAATCCACTGTTTGGAATGACCTTTAAAAACTTGGTAATGAGTTTTCTTTTTATATGATCTTATCACCCAGCTGTAGAAACAGTTCCATTTCTTTCTGGTCACGCGAAAGTCTTATGAACATCCAAACATTTTATTGAGATTCCCAAGAAACACATTCCACCGCAGCCCGCCCCCGCCCTGCCTCTGGCCTCACAGCCTTTTCCCCTCCAGACGCACTCCTGCCAGTTCCTCAAAGCATCCAGGCTCAAGCCTGACTCCGGGCTTTTGCACTCATTGTGCCCTCTGCCTTGGTGCCCTTTCCCAGCACCCCATCCTCCTGTCAACGCATGTGGCTCCAGCCTGCTGGGCATTCCTCAGTCCCATGACCGCATGGCAGCTCCCACTTGCAGGTACATGTTACATACTTTGCCAAAATACCTCCCCCTCCGCCACCTGGGTTTACTTCGCTAATTACCATTCACTCCTGGAGTCTCCGCTGGAACCTCGCTGCCTTGCCATTGCTTGGAGTTAGCCTTGTTTAGGTCACCAAGTCCTAGTCCCTGTCTCCTGACGACCCTAGGACTCAGAATTTCTCATTGACACCAGTAATTATTCTGTAAAAACTTATATTTACCCACTGTTGGTCCTCTCCTTCAGACCGTAAGCCCCATGAGAATAGGGACCAAATCTACTCAACTCACTCTTGCCTTCCCAGCACGTTCCTTACTCATCAACAAGCATTCGCTGACCGGCTGATATCCGGACACACTAGGGTCCTGTCGGCCAGTGCTGTGACGATGCACACAAACCAACAAACTAGCTTGCAACTCCGTATCACAGACAGCAAGGCTGACTGCCCTCTCCTGCGTCTGCGGCCTGGCTGGACTCAGGCCACCGGGGCTGAGAGTGGGACCGTGTTGGCTCTGCCTGCCTGATCCTCGCTGGAGACCCAGGGACTCGCACACCTCATGGGAAAAAGTCAGGTGTTAGAGGGCACGTGGCACCCAGACACTGAGACTTTTGTTCAGGTCATGTGTGTTATATCTCATGACCCTGGGCAGGTGGCAGGTTGTGCCCACCACCCTGGAGCCCCTGCAAAGCTGAGGATGTGTTGCTGTCTTACAGAGGAATGAAGTATGGTGGCTAGATTCCAAACACCTACATCAAGCCACACAGGCTGTGGTGACACGTACTGGAACCATCCCCTGAGGAAATTGTCTTTGGCAAAGATGTCCACAGTTTGAGGCCAGCATTCTTCCCCATGGAGGACAGAGAAGACTCAAGCTGCCTCCCTCCACTGGGAAGAGCAAGACATGCGTAGAAAAATCCACACCAAAGGCCAGTAGCCTGCGCCCTTGGCCACGGGCGAGGTGGGGGAAGCAGAGGAGAGGGGCTCAGGGGCACCCGCCCTGCCCCATTGCCTGCACCGCAGTCTCTGCTTCCCTTTCCTGCACAGCGCTCGGAACCCTCTAGTGTCCTGTGCACACATGGGCTTGGTTTACTCTTTTCTTTCCTAAGATAGATGCTTAATGTGGGCGGGAGCTGCATTTGTTACCACTGTATCCTCATTGCCCAGAATGACAAGTAGCACATGATTGGCAAGCTTCAAATAAATATTTTAATAAATGAATGAAGAAATGAAATACCCCATAAGAGAGAGCCAGTATTTGGACATCACTCATCAGCAGTCACTAAAGCCAAAACCTTTGGCTTGTCTCTCCTGTGACCCACCCAACTCTCGGGGACCTGAGGCAGCAGAGAAGAAAGGGCCAGGTGGGGCCATGAGCAGAGGGTGCCCTCCCCTCCCTGACCATGAGCATTGCATTCAATTTGCCCTGGGGGAAGGGATAAACCAGGAATTGGGTGTGAGATTAAACAATGGACTTGGACCAGCCTGGACTTTGGAACATCTAAGCATGAGTTACTTCATGCATCGTCAACAAGTCTGTTCTTACAAACAAGTGACCAAAATCCTAGGGAATCTTCCCCAAATACCAACAGGAGGCAGGGACCAGAGCCATAACACCAGAGTTGGGACTGGGACTGGGGTGAGATGAGTGAGGTGCTCATCATTGATTAGGGTGAGGCATAAATTCAAGGAGACACCAAAATATATTGTAATAAAGATAAATGACATGCTAATGCTGGATTTTTCAAAATCAACATCAGTGCAAAAAAAAAAAAAAATCCCTAGTGGGCAAAGTTAGGAACATTTTAACTAAAGACAGGCTCTAACACTGCTTGTGCACACCTGGCCTCACAAGCCCCACCCTAACCCAACCTGGCCCACAGGAGCTGTCAGGAGTCCTCAGCAGGAGAAAAGCAAAGCCACTCCCTGCTGCATCCCGTTCAGCCATCTGTAAGCCAGCTACAGGTAGGACAGTGAAGACCCACCATACCGACCAGGGCCACCCGCTGACGCAAGGATCCAGTAACCACATGAGTGTGACTGGTCCCCAACTCCGCCTGGATACTTTGATTTAGGGGCTGACATCAGGAGTGTCTCTCATCATCACCCAGCATTCAGTAAAAGTCAGCAGACAGGCTCTGTCATACGAATTCAGAATTCCCCATGGGATACAATCAAGGAGCACTGTCATTTAAGATGCAGTCCCCTGGGGGGACAGGAAGGGGAATGATTCTTATTTTCCTCTTGACTCACTTTTTCTGCTGCATGGAATCTCTGGCAATGAGCCTGTTGTTTCTATAATCAGAAGATGGTTGTCACCAGGTTCTACTGGAGGAAGAGTCCCTAGGCCATCCACACGGTCAGCTTCTCCCTTGGCTGGTCATTATGCGAAGACCATGGGAGGGGCAGTTTCAGGTCCCCAAGAGGAAGAGGGGTTGTGTGGTAGGATGTTTGGGGCAATAGTTCTTCTCGCTGCCCAGATCTCTCCTGGCACCCATGGTAATCCTGACCAGTGGGGTCAACCTTGAGGATCTGCTTGTAATCCTAGGGACAGTCGGGACCTGTCACACCCAGGGCTGAATGTGAGACACTCAAAGCTCCAGGGGCAGCCTGGACACTCTCTCCATGCCATTCATGCCCCTAGCCCTGGAATGACTACAACGCATATGCCCAAGTCCTGGTGGAGGGCTGACCAGGCAGCACGGACACTGAGCACAGCTTGGACACAATAATGGCCCATCAATTTTCATACCTCGGAGTGCCAGGGTGGGGCATCTTCTGGGATAAAGGCAGCAGCTCTGCACTCCCCAGTGGGGGCACCCACAGATGGATTTCAGAACAAACTCCTGGCCCAGCTGGACAGCACAGCCATGACCAGCAGCCCTGATTTGCCGGAGTCCTGAGCTTGTACAGTGGGGAGCCCTCAGTCTGAGCCAAACACAAGAGAACACCATGGGGGAGGGGAGGGAGCAGTCAGAGGCAGGCGAACAGAGAGGCCCTGGGGTCTCCCTCCAGAGAAGCAGGCCCTACAGTCAAGCCCAGCCACTCCTCTGGGCCCTGTGGAGCTGGGAATGGCCCATCAAGAAGGGCAGGCCTGTGATGTCCATGGGCGAGAAGCGTCGGGGGAACAAGGGGTCCAGGGCTGCAGAGGGTGAAATGGCCTGGTCATAGCCTTTCTAGGGACTGTTATCTCACTGGGGGATTCCAGGATGTGGGTCCAAGCACAGGGATGGAATGGACTGGGGACACTTGAGTGGCTTCCTGGGACCCTAGAGGACCATCCACATGCCCCCCCCCATCTCCAGGGTGCTCCAGGAAGTAAACCGGAGGCTGACAGCAGAGCTGAGGGACTTTTCACTCAGTACCTTTGCACATGTTGAGTGTTGATGTGTCCTTAGAAAAATAGCCCTGCCTTTTTACACGTCTGTCTGCCTGTAAGGAATGTGTGTTATTTTTGCTAAAATGGGAAAAAAAAAAAACTCAAAACCACTGGTGCATTTAGCAAACACCAATCCCAAGCCCAGAGCAGAGGGTCCACTGCAAATACAAACACTCAAAACTCACAATGACGTCGAAGGCCCATCCAGCCCCAAGCTCACCACAGAGACCCACCGACATCTGTGTTTGGGTTTGGTTCTTGTTGGTGTCTCACGTTGGGACAGAGAAAACACAGAGGCATCAGGTTTCGGGTTCAAGCCCTGCAGATCCAAACCTTCTTCTGCTGTGTTCCTTACGTCGTCCCGTGGGAGATGCGGCTGGGCCGGATGAAATGTGAGCAGAGGGCGCAGAGCAAGGAGTCGAACCCAGAACCCACTCCGGATCCCCTGGATCAAAAGGTCAGCCTGGCGCACCATCCCCTGGGGCATGCGCAGGAGGGGGAGGAGGAAGCCCTCCTCGGCTTGATCTCATAGCGGAGATAGCAACCCCACACTCAGCACCCCCAGGAGATCCCCAGGGAACAGGGCCAGGGAAAGGTGGGTGTAAGTCCATGCCCTTGGCAGGACTCATGGGATGAGCACCCCAACCTAGCCAGGCTGAAGGCGTGACTCACCCCCAGAGTCCATATGGCCATAGGAGAAAAAGTTGGTTCACAGGAGTTCGGTTCTGCCATCTAGGGTCACAATTATGTGCCTTGGGAGCAACTGCCTGCTTCCAAAAGGATGGATTTGATAAGGCAGAAATTTTAGCTCAAGATGAATTGTTATTGAAAATGTTGCTTAGCCTGCCTTGATGGATTCTAAATGCTGTCAAGTGCCTCTCCAAGCAGGTTTGATTCATTTTTTTGCTCTTCTTCACCTGGAGGAGTTGAGAAATGATCCTCAGCAGACCCTGAGGGAGGGATGCTGAGGTCACCGAGTCACCTCCTCTTCCAAGGCCACCTCGTCACCCCCACTTTTGATAGCCCAGGCCTCCATTTGGGAAACATGGAAAATTCATATCCCTTTCAATATGATTTCAAAATTCTGAATGAATGAAGTGTCATGTCTAACCAAAAAAAAAAAAAAAAAAAATGGAGATCTAAGGAAGAAACAGGCTCAAAAAATGTCTATTTTGCATTCCAGCCTTGCAGTACCCAGATGAGCCTGGAGCTACGGCCCCTCAAGGGCTTCTCTGGGCAATGCTGAGGCAGAGGGCCACCTGGTCACTGTCAACATCAGGACCAGGGCACAAGGGCTGATAATCCTGCTTGCAATGTGATCCAAGAAGCTGAGCTGAAGGCTCACTAGAACACTGCCCTGGCTGCGCTCTGAGAATCACTCGCTCCATCCTCCCGAACAAAGCACCCTTTCTTCAGGTGAATTCCAATTTCTTGACTACAAAAAATATAAAACTCATTCCTCCTCTACATAGAAAATGGATAGTGCTCAAATGTTACATGATTTCTGGTAACATATTGGAGTCTTTAGCCGACCATGCTTGAGATGAGACAGATCAGAGAGGTTGGGGAGATTGTTCCAGGTCACAGAGCTCCCGAGAAGCACGGTCAGACCCATGGCACTATCGGCTGGCAAAGGAAGAAGCAGAGGAGAAGTTCTGCTCTACTCATGGCTGGGTGGAGCTACTTTGAGTAACCTGCAGTTCCTAAAAGCACTGGGGGGATGAGGATGTGCACAAAGATCATCAAGTCCGCTCTGGAGGATGGGGTGGCAGGGTCCTGTGGCTGGGGTCAGCACCTGCCAAGGCAGCACTGGAAGCCACACGATTGTGCTGAGGACACATAGGATCCAGGATTCCTGACAAGCAAGACTTGTAGGGCCCGAAAGGGCCATGGGTCCATCTGGGGCCCCAGGCAGGCTGCCTGCCTCTGGGCACATGAGTTCCAGATACAATGTGCAGGCTAAGCATACGAGGCCCCACCTTCTCCTGAGCAGGTCAGGCAGCAACAAAAGTGACCTTCACCTGGCAGGTCCCACGAGCTGGCACCCTTCCACCTCTGCCTCGGATCCCCGCCCTTAATCCTTGAAAGCAAACCTGCGGTGGAGGGACCATTCTTAGGGATAGAGACCACTGGAGGGAAGTCCAAGTCACACGGGCACTGAAGTTCCCCAGCAGAGGCTTTGCAAACCGCTTGACAAACACCAACACGGCTCGCTGCAGGCCAGGCCCTGCTCTCAGGGCTCTGTCCTAATAAACCGCTCCCTCCTCCCAAACGTGCTGCTGCTGCCACCAATCTGGTCCACGGGCACAGAGAGGGTGCACGGCGGACATGGGCATCATGAGAAGTGGCTGCCAGGCCATCTGCTCAGGGTCCCTGCTCTGGACCACAGAGCTCCCCGCCTCCTTGGGACAAAGGGCCCAAGCTAGAACAGCGAAGGGAGATTGGTTGTGTGTTCGTATCTCCTGTTCACAATATCGTCACAGTGGTAAATGTGCCTTTATTCTCAGGTCATCAAAGTGTGACTCAAGTACTGATTTTCCCTATAATTCTCCTGATAAAACTGCAGCTGCATGCTGTTAAGCTCCTTCCCTCCAAGCCTGTGCTTTGCAGCTGATGAAAGGAGGGTTATCTGCAAAGGCCCGGGACCTCCTCAGCCTCCCAGTGCTCATCAGCACCCTCCTCTCAGCCTCTTGTGTAGCCCAGGGCTCACCCTCATACCCCCGCTCCTCCCCTGTGGTGTCCGTCCTCGAAATCCGCAGGACTCTGGCAGTTGGGCCCTGTGGGTGAGCCCAGCCTGCTGCTGTGTGAGGCAGAGGCGGGATGCCCCCCATGGGCGCCACCCCCTCTGCCAGGTGCCCTCCGTGGAGTGAGAGGGTCAGCTCTGAGAGCCAAATGAGCAGTGCCAGGGTCTCATAACTGGTTGTTAAATGTGGTTGGCTTGAAATCAGTTGCTGGGAGAATTTACACCAAGGAAAGTGTCAAATAGTAATGCATCAGGGTGTTGGGTTTGTTTCCTAAAATGCTGAGTTATCAGTACACCGAGCCACACCTGCCCACAGCCCTGACTGTGGGGGACACACTTAGCAAATGTGGAGCCCATCCCAGCAGCCCCACTACCCTGGCCCAGCTCCCCTTCGCCTGCACCTGTAGAAGGGGATTCTGAGCCCTGAGACCACTGTGCTGAAGCCACTTCTGCTCCTCAGCACTGTCTGCTAACAGTGCCCCGTGCCTGTGTTCTGTGACGTGCACTCAGGGTCCTCAGGTCCCTGAGCACTTCGCTCAGGAAAAAGCATCTGGAACATCAACAGCCCCGGTGCTGTGTGAGATTTCTGCCACCGGTGAGAGCTTTTCCTCTGACTCCTTTGGCAAATGGCGTCTGGTTCCTTCTGGCCTGTTGTCACCTGAATTGGGGAGATATCAGACTTGGGGAGCGTGGACAAGGGCAGCAGAGCTGGTCCTGCTGGCACCTGGACCTGCCTCCTGCATTCTGCTCCCAGCTCATCACTGTCAGGCCTAAGCGGGCCAGACCCATCATGGGCCCCTAGCAAACCTCTTCCTACGTGAACCACGGATGTTCAGGTCTGGGTCGGGCTGCAACCTTCCCAGCTGTGGAGTAAGAATCATCTCGCATGCTTCCCCTTTAATTCATTCATTAAATGTGGGTTGTTTGTTTCTGAAATGTTGTGGTTCCTACTTTGAACTCTGTCCACAGGAGAAGCGAGTCCCAGGATGTGGAATGCAGTTGGTGGTGTCGCCTTAACTGGCTCATTTGCCTCTGTCTCTCTGGCAGCACAATCAGGAAGAGTCCCCATCAAGCACCATTCAGGTGGCAGAGGCACCCCTTCCTCCCTGGGTGGCAGGTGTCCTGGCCTGGCAGGGGTAGGGAAGGGGGACATCTTCACCCTAAATGACGTACAAGACCCTAAACATCCCACGCCAGCCAGAACCACTGCGATGTGACCACAGTGCAACATGAGGAAGAGAACAAGAGACTCTTGCTCAGGAGAGCTTCAGGCTGAGGAGGAAGCCCCTCCGCTTGTGTCCCCAAGAGGTCAGGCGGTCCCCAGTCCAGGCCCTGCCCCTCAGGCTCACCCAGCACAGCCGTCCCCAGGGGCCTCCTGTCCTTGCTGTGCAGCAAGGGTGGATCCCTGAGGAAGAAGGGCCGGTGGCATCCCAGGAGCTGTGAATCCAGCAAAGGGGCCGTCCCTGCATTCCAAGGCCTACCCTCCGGGCGCTGATCTCAGCTTAGGTAGGGGCCAGGGCACCCCCAAGATGTCTCAGCCCAAATACACAAATGTCCTTTCCAAAGTTTCCTTCCAGAACAGTTAAACCTGGTAGAGATTCTAAGATCCCTATGCGGACAACAGCTCATTTGTTTAATTGTTTATTCCTGTCTCATTACTGGGTATCAGTACCTGAGATTTTGTGGCCAGCAGATGGGTCTGTGACTTCTCTAAACCTCCGTTTTCTTGTCTATTAAAGGTCGTTATTGGAAATAGATGAAGATGGAGGGGAAGTACCCAACGCAGTGCCCAGCGCAACCATGCCGGCCATGAATTCCTACTTGCTGTCCTTCCTTCTTTTCATCCTTCTTTTTCCCTTTTCTTCCCATCCTTCTTCTGAGTGACAGAGGCAACTGCTCTTCAAATCCGTCTATATTTGTTCACTAGTTGGAGAAAATGTCTGAGTTCACCTGACACATGAGGCAGCAATGTTTGAGAAATTTTACAGGACAGTCCCAGGTCAAAGGCTCACCTGTGTCCTGTCTGATTGATTTGACTGGATTTTCCCCAACTTATTATTTTGGAAGATGTCACAGCTACAGAAAAGTTTAAAGAGTAGTACTGCAAACGCTCGCATACCACATTCCCTTTATCTCGGTCACCAGGTAGAACACGTACAATGGTTGCTTCAGTGTGGGTTATTTGTAATAAGTGTGTGCTTTATGCCAGTTTTTTGGCTAGTTCATTTGAAAATATGCCACAAACAACATGTTATAAGAAGTGCATCAGAAGATAATTCCATCGTTGTGCAAACATTGTAAAGTGCACTTAACACAAAACCTAGGTGGTGCAACCTACTACAGATGTAGGCTGTGTGGTTCAGCCTATTGCCCCAGCTGCAAACCTACCCAGGACCATACTGTACGGAATACTGGAGGCAATCGGAACACAATGGTATTTGCCTATCTAAATACTGGGATGGTATAGTAAAAATACCAGGTGATAGAAATATTTTCAGCTCCATTGCACTTTGAGGCCACTGTTATATATGTGGTTTGTCATCCTTCAAAATGTTGTCATACAGCCTGTGACTATTTCACACCAATGGGCATGTCCCTAAGAACGATCTCCCACACAGCCTCCAAACCATTTTAACCCTCAAGACATTTAATGTTGAATGTAAAAAGATAGTGTCGTATACAGTCCAAGTTCAGAGCTTTTTTTCTTACTTCTGGGATCCTATCAATGATCATGCATGACTTTGGTTGTCCTGATTTAGCTCCTAGAACAATGAACCTTCCTTTATCAATATCACCATCATGATGTAGTATCGGTATTTTTCTACAATTCCGTCATGTATCAAAAAGTTAGAAAGTGCTCAGGGGGTGATGGGGACAAGTTAGGAAGCAGAAGCTGGAATAAGGGGTTATCACTGGTCAAATTTAGGGATGTTTGAATTTGAAGCAATTATAATAGTGGATTTGAACGTATAAGGTAAAAAAGAATCTATACATCTATAATGACACTGAAGATAGCAACAGGGACAAAAGACCATTCTTTGGGGAAGTAGGTTGGCCTCTTAGAAAATCACCATTTCCAAACATCAGTGGAGCGACTGACTCATGCATGGACCATCAGTGGATGTCAAAACTACTGGGGGAAAGATTTTGGGCGACAGGATGGGGGGATGGGGTCCCAAAGTGTCACTGCACAGGTGGACTTCGCAATTTCGAAGGGGAAAAGGGTCCTTAGCAACAGAGTGACCTGACGAACAGCACCCTAACCAAGCACTTGAAGCCAGCATCCCACTGACAGGATGAAGGGACATTGTGAGACTCTCTCTGCACCAATCCTAGTGACAGCATTCAGCCTGAGTCTAATCAGAGAAACACTTAGACTCATCGAGGTTGTAGCATCCCACCGGCCAGGGGTCTAGCTCTCACCTGAGCCCACTGGGGTGGTCGACAGACCCCCTTTGTCTAGACCTCTGCCATGTGTCTGGCCCTGTGTGGGTTCTGGGGATGCAGAGGTGGAACCTTTGCCATCAGGGATAGAGATGGAGCTCAGGAGTCCCTGTCCTTGGGGTCTCAGGCCTTTGCACAATTTCCAAAATGATGGCACCTTCTCCACTAAAGGAAGAAACAAAAATACACATGTCAGTTGCTTTCTTCTGATCAAACCAAGTGGGCCAGTTTAAAAAAAAAAAAAAAAAAAAAAACTGTCACTAGAGATTGCACTCAGGAGCAATTTCTGGGCTCCTGATTGTCCCATTGAGCTGGATGGCCAGGTAATTGGGACTATTACTGTCACGGCTGCATCAGGACTCCTGGCTGTAGCAACATCAAAGGGCATCTCCTCAGAGCCTCAGCAAAGCACTGCTGGGTGAAACAGGAGCCGTAATTGGCAGCTCCAAGCCCCTCCCCAGCACTGCTGCTGTTGGAAAAACCAACTTGGCCACAACTGCCACAGGGTCTAAAGCCACCAAGAAAGCAATGTAAGGATGAGGTCTGCAGCTGCCCGACCACATCACCATGTCTGGAATTTGGGCTCTTTAAGGTTCTCATGTCCAGCACAGCAGCCCAAGGGCTGGACTGCCAAGACCCCCTGTTCACACAGCACATATGCAGAAGGGCCAACCGTGCCCACCCAGCGCATCACTGGGGGAGAAGCAAAAGCACTACAGTTGCACAGTCCCCAGAAGAGAGCTAGTGACAGGCTAAGGCAGCAAGTGTAGCACACGCTGTTGCACCCACCCAAGTCCCTCAGTTGTCATCACTTTGTCCTTTGGTAGCGTCTCACTCCCCCTGTGGCCCTTTATCTGGGGTCTTCCCCAGCTGCAGGACCTGTGTGACCCAGAACTGGCTTCCTGGGAAGTGGCCCTCAGCCCAGACCCAGCTTCCCACCTCCAACACATCCCCCTGACTCCTGACCCAGCAGGCCACTGTGGCCACCAGCCTGTCAACTCACCAGGATGGCACCTTTTCCTCCTGGGACCAGCTCAGATTAACTGCTGAACTCACAGCTGGTCTCAGGTCAGCTTCGGGAGGAGTCCAACCCAAGGCCCCATGTAACATATGCAGGGGGCAGGGCGGGGAGCAGGAGGCCCAGCCTGGTGGGGGACACTGTGACAGGTCATGGGAGGTCAGAGCAGCCCCCCAGAGAAGCGAGTGCTGGATCAAGGGTACAGTGGGTGAGGGGTTATCCAGAGGACACAGATATCAATGCCTAGAGGTATGTAAGACCCAGCCATCCTGCAGAGAACAGAAGCCACACAGCCTGAGCAGAGGGAAATGGGGAGAGAAGCAGAAGACTGCTTCCTGTGGCTTCTGCACTGCTGGGGGACACGGGGCTCGATGAGGGGGCACAGCTGACCTGCTGCATCTCACAGTGCCTCCACCTCACATGGAGAACGGAGTGCAGAAGAGGCCAAGGCATGGAGACCAGGAAGGAAGATGGCACCTCATGGGGGAGAAGGAAGTAGGAAGGGAGAAGAAGAAGAGGGGCTGGGATCCCCACATCTCTTTCAAGGGCAGGTCCCCAGGGACCTAAGTCCCCCCAGTAGGCCCAGCTCTTAAAGTGTCCACCTTCCAGCAGCAATAAGGGCTGGGGAGGAGGCTTGCGGCACATGGGCTTTTGGAGGACAGTCGGGACCCAAACCACAGCAGTGCGTGTGTTGGGGGTTACAGAAGTGCAGGAATACACACACACACACTTGTTTGTTTGTTGTTACAGGTCATCCTCGGCGATGGAGAGAGCAGTAGACATGACGGGAAGGACACAGGCGAAAGTGTCCGCCGTACTCACCATGCACCGCAAATGCACACGTGTGTCTCCCTATGCCTAAGAAGCCACCCGGCCTCAGGTGGCGAGAAAGCTGCCCCTAATCACTACCTGCCTGCGACAGAAGGGAACCTGAGCCAGGTCTGAAGGACAGGTGACATTCTGACAAGCTAAAGACAGCAGCAAGGTGGAAAGAATTTGTGGCAAAGGAAAGTTTGAACAAAGGAAGGCATGTGGGAAGGACAGGTGTCTTATCCGCTATGTAAACACACTGAGAGCTTGTGTGGCCGGGAGAATGTCCACAACAGCCCCAAGATGTCACCCTCTCATGCACACACCCTGCCTGATGCCCTCCTGCTGCGGGAGCGAGACATGAGGATGGGCGGGGCTTCCGTTCCCGTGATACATACTCTGCAGCTCTCTGGTCGTCTATGGGAATGGGAGGCTCTGCTGCTATAACCCACAGCTGGAATCCTGGTGCCTAGAAAGCCAGGTTATGCATGGGGGACACACACAACAGCTGGAGCATTCTTTTCATAGACTTTTTAAGTATATGTATTTCTTTCCATGGCAGCCTGCTGTTATGGCAAGAAGCCCCGATTTTTCCATTAATGTTAATGTTATAAAGCTGCTTTTAAAAATAAGCTTTGGGCAGATATAATTTGCATACAATAAAATCAGCAATTTTAAGTGAACATTTTGGTGAGTTTTGACAAGTAGATGCAGTCCCTTAACTACCGTGACAATCATAATCTAGTCGAGATCCTAGAATAGTCTACACTCACAAAACATCCCCACCCCCACCCCGCTCCCCCGGCCTCTGCTACTCTTTGTCACTTTCCTTTCGAATTTTCTATGATTGTGTGTAAAAAGAATCCTACACTGGATCTGGCTTCCTCCTTTTAGCATACTTTTGAGATAGGAAGTGTGGCTTTTATCAGCAGATATTTTGTTGTTGTTCACCAATGAGGGTTTTCCTTTGTATGTTTTTGTGCTTGTTCGTTTACCCACTCATCAGTCAAGGGGCACCGGGATTCTGAGTTGAGGTGACTGAGAACAAAGCTGTATGTATAAGCATATGTTTTCATTTCTGCTGGGTAAACACTGAGGACCGAGATCATTAGGTCAAATAGTAAATGTGTGTTCAACCCTATAAGAAACTATTTTTTTTTCAAGGAGGCTGTACCACTTGAATTACCACCAGTAAGGCAGGAGGGCGCCATATGCCCCAAATATTTGCAACACTGCGACTCATCTTTCTCACCTCTGCCAGTCTAGAGGATGTGCAGTGATCTCACCTGGTATGTTAGCATTCCATCACTGGAACAAAACACCTGACACCCACAACTTAAAGGAGAAGTTTATTTTTGCTCATGGTTTCAGAGGTCTCAGTCCATGGTTGGTTGGCACCAAAGCATGGTGGATGGGCATGGCAGAGGAAGATTGTTCCCCTCATAGCAGCTGGAAGTGAAGAGAGAACAAGAGAGCCAGAGAGAGAAGAAGGGGCCAGGGATAAAAATTACCCTTCCAGGTCACATCCCCAGTGACCCACCTCCTGGAACCAGGCCCTATCTCTTAACAGCACATTCAGCTACGAACTCATCCGTGGATCAATCCACCGATGAGTATAGCACGCTATGGTCCAATTACCTTCCAAAAGCCCCACCTCTGAGCAGATGAGCCTTTGGGGGGACATCTAGATCAAACCACAACACCTGGTGGTTTTACTGTGCATCAACAAAGATGCTGAGCATCTTTTTGTGTGCTTATTTGCCACTCATACCTTTGATGAAATGTCTGTTCAGACCTTCTGCCCTTTCCTAACCAGCTTGTTCATGCTCACACAGTGGAACTGGTCCCCAGCATCTTCACCACCTGATGTGATTTCCATTATTACAAAGAGACTTTATAGTTATAATTAAGATTGCTCATCAGCTGACCTTAACCTAGGGAGATTAGCCCGGACTAGCCAGGTGGGCCCCACAGTCACACGGACCCTTGAAAGCTGAGGAGGAAGGCAGAGAGGCTGGACGCTGGAGGAGAACTCCACTGTTGTTGCTGGCTCAAAGATGGAGAGCATTTGGATAACCCAGAAGGAAATAAGTTCTACGCCCGGCCACTGAACTTAGATGATGACTCTGGGTCACAGACAATCGCCCCAGCCCTGGCTGACCCCTTGATTTTAGCCTGGTGAGACTTAACCAGAGCAACCTCCTCCTCCCATGCCAGAGACTTCTGATTTACAAAACTATAACAGATGGGTGCTGTGTGGCAAACTGGTTAGCAGCAATACACCATATCTTTATTAAAAGAAAAAAACACAAAAGCTCTATTAAGAGACTCCTCAGTTTCAAAGAAAAAAAGATGCGTGCCCCTTAGTGGAATCCACATATTCACCCATCGATTCCCACACAATCTGCGCTCGGGTTGAAGAACACACACAACCCGCCTGGCTCACGCTCGCCTTCCGCCTGGGCCCTGTAGGGGTTTGAATTTGTGACTGGTTTCCAGAAGCTCTGCAGTAAACCCTAAGTGCTCCCATCACTGCTCCCCATCCTTGGACCAGGAACCCCAAGCCCTTCAATCACAGAGGGGCCCGGCTCACACTTTCCAGTGACCTCATCCCCGCCCCAGCCAAGTCGCTGTTCGGAGGTGTTTGCTTCCATTCTTTGTGCTGTTTCTTTTTTCCCTTCTCAGCCCCAGGAACCAATCCAAGCCACGTTTGCTCCCCGATGTGTTAACACCGTACAGCTCTCTTTGCAACGAGAGAGCCACATGCTCCCTTAATTACGCGGCTGCTATTGAAACACAGAGTGAGAGACAAAACCCTTCATTTGGGAGGAAAATTAATTGTATACAAACAAGAACACATTTCATCTTGAATTAAAGTCTTCAACACTCCCTTGGCAGAGAACTCTCTGGCTGTTTCTTTTCTGTTTGGCATCGAGTCTCCACCCCCACTTCCCTGGGAGATTTTCCTGGCAAACAGGGCCAGGCCTGGAGGTCCCCCAAGGACTGTGCTGGGCACTTCCGTGCATTGCTCCTTCTCTTGCCCTCTGAGGCTGCCATTGCTCCAGCCGCCCTTGAGCTGCGACCCTCCCACATCAGCCCTGTCCCTTCCCACAAAGTCCCCTCCCTCAAACCATGCCCCATCCAAAGCAGCTGCTCCTCCTGCCGCCCATGGCATCCAAGGTAAACGAAAGATGAAACGTGATGAATCACAGCGAGCGGAAGGCGCAGCGTGGGGAAGGAGCTCACGTTCCCGAGACTCCGAGATTTATTACTGAGTGCCACAAATAATGAAATTATCCATCTTCCACGGACTAAAACAGGAATCCACCGCAGCAGGTTTGAAAGGCAGTGGGAAAAGTCCTGCTTCCTTCTGGGGTGATTCATGGCCTGGCTGCTCCGTGATCCCACTGCCTGGCTAACCCTGGCCCCCTGGGCACTGCACACAGCAACACCCCTAACCCGCCAGCCACCTCTAGGAGCCAGGTAGTCGCTGGCTCCAACACTCGCTAACTCACAGGAGGAGAGGAGGGTCTCGGGTGTGCCTGGCACACAGGTGGACGTGTTCCGATTTGTGGATCATCACCAGCGCTGCCCTTAGCCCTGTGCCATGAGTGCATTTCAAGGTTCCCAAGTTCCAGGAATACATTCCAGTCTCGAAGATCCCAACATTAGCATACACATCCATTGAGATCCATGCAGGAAACAGGCCACCCTCCAACTGAGTAAGTTGAGACAGACCAAGGTGTGGGCGGGCCCCAGGGCATATGCAACATGATGAGGACATCAATGAGAGGGGCAAGCACATCAGGACACAGGCAGCCAGCTCAGGGGGTCCGGGCAGCTGCTGCAACCCTGCGTGGATCTCCTGCCAGCCCTCCCAGGGGCCAAGCACCACCAGATTCAGAGGGCAAAGGGCTGGTGAGGTGGCCTCTCGGTGTTAGCCAAGGAACACAGACAGGATGGAGAAGGCAGCCTGGTAGCTTCTCAAGGCTGCTGTGCCAATTACCATAAGCTCCGCATCCTGAAGAGACACGCATTCATTCTGTTATAGCTCCAGAAGTTTGAAGCTCAGAATAGATTCCTGGGGCTGCGTTCTTCCCAAGGGCTCCAAGAAGGATCCATCTCTTTGCCTCTTCCAGCTTCTAGGTGTGGCTCCTATTCCTCAGCTCGGGGTCTTCCATCCTCAAAGCCAGCAATGAGACATGTTTCTCTCTTTCCCCCATCACCTCTGCCACCCTCTTTTAAGGACTCTTGTGACGGATGACACTGGACCCACCCAGATGATCCAGGATCATCCTCTCCACCTCAAGATCCACGACTGAACCATGCCGGCAAAGTCACTTTTGACACAGAAGTTTCCAGGTCCCAGGGATTAGGATGCGGACATCTTGGGGGCTGTTTTGAAGAATCTGGAGGGGCACGTGGAAGGCACAGCTGCAAGCATCCTACACTGATTTAGGAGCACGTTACCACTGATGAGAAGCGCTGGGGACAGACCCAGCTGAGCTGGAACACTCCATGTGCCCTCAGAGAAGAGAGCTGATGTGCTGAAGAAAAACAAGACCCTCTGACTCCGTGGGCTTCCACAGCCTCATCCAGCTCCCAGGTCCTCCTCCTTCCTCGGGCCCATGTCCTCGCTGCTGACCAGCCCCGGGTCAAGGCTCCTCCACACCCTCCAACCATCAGGAGTGGCCATCAACCCACCCACCTGCCAGGCTCTGAGCACTGCCTGAGCCTCGAGGCAGAATGAGGTAAAAACCTCAGCCTTGAAAATATGCCCAAACCTCAGCCTGCTCTCTCCACTCCTGTGACCGCTGGCCTGTCCGGGCCTCCCTCACCTCTGGATCTTTCTCCAGACTCCTGGTAAAGCCCAAGTCCCACGGTGACCGCTAAGTCATCCCATCTGGGCCCCATCACCCTCTGCCCTTCCCCTACATATTGCCCCTTCATGGCCCTGACCTGGCCACTCTGGACTCCTGCCGTTCCTTGGAGGTGCCGGGCTGAGTCTCACATGGGGTTCCCACCTGTTGTTCCCTCTGTTGGGTTACTGTTCCCCCAGATCTCCAAAAGGATCCATTCCATACCTTCTGATTTTTCCTTAAACATTGCAGGGAGGTCGTCCCTGACCACTCTACTTCAAATTGCAAATTTGTCTCCTACAGACTCCTTGTCCCCACACCCTACCCCATGACACATGTCACTACCTGGCCAACTTCTCACTTGGCTTGCTTGTCTCTCTCTTCCACCTCAGACGCCAACCTGGGGAGGCCCAGTGCTTTAATTCATTCACCGCTGAGTGCCAGGATCTAGCCGGTACTTGGCACCTAGTGAGTGCCCAACAAATATTTGTTGAATGAATGACTCTTTCTTCACTTCTAATCAAGTGAAGGATCTAAGACTTGCGTGCTGGAAACCACGAGAGACAGGCTTCACTTGATGTCCGGCTACCGTGTGTGCACAAGCCAGAAATTCTAAGGCCACTGCAGGAAGAATTAATTACAGGATCACCTGGGTCGTCACTGCGGGGCAGGAGGCCCCTAGGCCCATGGGAATCCCATTTTCCTCTAGACTTCCCTCCCATTGGCCAGTCTTTAGCACAGTACATTCCAACAGCCATGAACCGCGGGCCCCTTCCCTTGACCTCACGTTGTGGGCAGAATCATGCCACCCTCGAAGGCATATACTGAAGTCCTGACCCCTCAGAGCTCAAAATGTGGCCTTATTGCTGATAGGCTCTTTTCAGAGGTGATTAATTTAAAATGAGGTTAGCAGGGTGGGCCCTAATCAAATATGACGGATGTCCCTATAGAAAGGGAATGTGGAAGCGGAGGCTGCATAGAGGCGTGATGGTGCACAGACATGGGGAGAAGGTGACCATCTCTCAGCCAAGGACAGAGGCCAACACCAGATCCTTCCCTCACGGCCCTCAGAGAGCCAATACGGCCGCCTTTGAGGTTGGGCTTCTAGACTCCATGATATGGGACAATGAATTTCTATGGTTTCAGCACCCCACCCTGCAGTTCTATCGCCACAGCCCTAGCAAACCAATACACTCACCAGTGCAGTACACAGGCTCCACCTGGCCCACTCATCTTGTTAAATGAGCCAACATTGGAAACGCAAATGATTTTACAAAAAAGCTCTTGCCACTTTGGACACTGACCCTCCTACCTCCTCCCGTCTCCATCTCGCCCCCTACAGGCCATTCTCCGCATGGCAGCCACGGGGCTCCTGTACAAGCCACTCAGAGCCTGTCCTTCTCTGCCCCAGACCCCGCAAGGGCTCCCAGCACACTTGAGTCAGATTCAGCTCCTCACCCTGGTGACGAGACCCTACATGGGATCCGGAATCTTCCTGACTCTCCGACCTTGTCCCCAGCCTTGTGTCTCACCACCCACTTTGCCCAGGCCCCCGGCTCCTCTGTGACTCCCCTGCACGCCACACTGGCACCCACTCGAGGCTTGTCCTCATTGGAACACTCTCCCCCCACCCTAACCCCATGATCTGCTCAGCTGTGACCTCGCAGAGTGGTCTTCCTCACCGTCACCCTGTGGGCTGGTGACTTTCTCTTTGCTCCTCTATCCCATTCTCTGTCTTATCCTCTTGTGTCTAGGAGGCTGGGGCTCTGGTGGCTCCCTCCCCCAGCCTCCCTGGGTCCGCCCACAGGAGCACTGTGACATACACCAACTCAAGATATGTGACACTTTCAGGAATATTAACGATGTGGAAACAACCTGCACCTTAGAACCGATGAGCTAAGTGCATCGTACATTTATTTGTGTCTTCTGTCTCTTCCACTGAAGTGGAGGCTCACTGAGGCAGGGCGGCGCCTGTTGAATTCGAGTGATCAGGGTGATGCATGGCTCCGGGCAGGGGCTCGGGGAATACTTTTTAAATGAAAGACAGAGATCTGGCTCTGGCGGCTGGCCTGCAGCAATGTCGCTACCTGGGGTTCCACTGACCCCTCCCAGGTAATGGCAGATTTAGTGTGTGTGGCCAACAGCACACATGGTACACAACCAAAATCCCCCACCAGCAGCCCTGTGAGGGGTCCCAGAGCCCGACCCCCCCAGCCCACCCACCGCTCACTCACAATGATACTGAACCGGATGCACCCAGCAAAGCTGCTCCCAGAACTCTGCCCCCAAAAAGTGTGAGATAACAAATGTTTGCTGTTTGAAGCCACTACTTTTTTGACAGGTGGGGAGCACTTTGCTACACAGCAATAACTAGTACAACGCCCCAACTTAGTTGACTCCCCTGCATCTCAGAACACAAACGAGATGACTCGCTGAGCCACAGGGGAGCATCCAGCACCCTAGCCCTGCCCCACCGTCCTCCCTCCATGAGCCTTGTGAGGCTCCATCTTCTCCCCCAGCCGGAGCACCAGCCAGCAGAAGGGGCTTCCCAAAGCCTGACTGTGGGTCTCCACGGGCTCTGCCTGCCCAGCCCAGGGCTGGTGGACTGTCCTCCAGACGCAGCTATACCAGAAATGAAACAGAAATGTACTTGGGAGTCTGCAGAGGTTTCTATGCAACCAGATCCATCTTGTGGAGTTTGTTACAGAGAATTAATTGTTTTGGTTTGGGCTGCTGAGGGCACAAGCTCGATGCTTACCTCTCCCACATTCCTCCTCAGGGCCTAGGGCAACAAGGGACAGGACCTTTCTTTGCAATCTTTTCAGTGGATTCCACCAGAGAAATGTCACACTCCTTGCAGCCTGACCCACTGAAAGAACTTCCAGCTGTCAAGTGCAGACTGTTGATGGGGACAGGCTGATCACCATCATGTTGCGGTGTTTAAAAAACCAAAATAGCATAGCTGGATATAGTGAGGCTCCTGGGAGGAGCAGAAAACATGGGAGCAAAGAAGGGAAAACAGGACCAGAGGTTCAGAAAAGGGCTGCAGGGAGAGAGTTGCTCTGGGGAGGAGGAAGAATGAGGTTTGGAGTGTGGGCAACCCTAAGGACACCTAAAAGTGCCAACATAATTAGGAGAGCATGAGCCAGGAGGCACTGAGCATCTTTCCGAGGTGTAAGGACTGAGAGATCATTTGAGTAACTTACCAGGCTTCCAAGAGACAATGGATTAATTTAATGAGAGGCCCCAACATGGCAAAAATCTAAATCAATTCTTTGCAACCCGTTCACAGGCAAGGAGGAGGAAGTGGTCGCCTTCAGAAACCGTAATACATTTTTCTTAACAGAGAGAGGAAGAGAGAGGGATGGGGAAAAGAAGGAACTGGGTGGTAGAAATGCAGCTTTATTTATCTGGATGTGGAAGTAAGAATTTCTCTGACGTAGATACACTTTACAGAGCAGCCCAGACCCGTCCCTTGAGCCCTCGCTGGTCCCTCTCTACAGCCCCTGTGCAGGGCTGTCCTGGCCGCAGGGCTGTCCTGGCCACAGTCCTTCCTGGGACTGCAAGTCCTTCATCCGCGGCTGTTGGCCTGGTCCCTCTAGCTCATGCTTAGTTGGTCAACACCCTGGCTGGGTTTTCTTCTTGTAGTTAAAAAAAAAAAAAGTCAAAAAAAAAATCAATCTTTTCCAGATTTCTGGTATCACATGCTGTGATTTGGAGCTTTTGTTCCCAGCAGGAAAGCATCAAGATCAAATTAAAGCCTACAAACACAGCCACAACCCATTTCAAAAGTCTAGCGCATAAAAATGCGCACACAGAGCACTCAGATGCAACAGCCAGACCAACCAAGAACTCTGGGGTCCAACGTCCTGCAGTCACCATCCACCGAGGCAGATGCACCCGTCCAAGAGGGACTTGGAGGGCCTGGCTGGTGATGCTGCTCTTCATGGGGGGCTGGGCTTGGCCTGCGCACCTGGCGATGACTCACAGGAACGCACTCTCAGAGCCACACTTTGATGATGTACGTTACACTCCGATGTTTTCACTCCCAGTGGTATTCTGACTGAGAAGGAGAAAGACATTTCCCAAGATGAGCCACCAGCCCCCTGGGTATTGGCGCCAGTCACCCCGACCGCCCTCTTGGCTCTTTCCCACGAGGATTTGCCCCGGCCTCGCCTGCTTGGGGGCCCACTCTGGCTCGCCTCCTGCCTTCCTGCCTGGTCACGTCCCATTGAGGGCCTCCAAGGACCTGCCTGGGCTGGCCCCTCCCTCCAAGTCCCCTCCTCCTGCGCCCCAACTGAGGTTTGCTCTGGGAGCTGGGAAACAGCCTTCCCAGATGGCCCGACGTTAGCATCCTCCGTCCCCTGAGAGCATGCGGGTGCACCAGACCCAGCCACAGATTTCCGGGTACACAGATGAATCTGCGCCCTCAAAGTTTCATTTCTACTCTGCATAACCCCACAGAGAGCAACATCACCAGCCAGGCCCTCCAAGTCCCTCTCGGACGGGTGCATCCGCCTTGATGGACAGTGACTGCAGGACATTGGACCCCAGAGTTCTTGGTCGGTCCGGCTGTTGCATCCAAGCGCTCTGTGTGCACATTTTTATGCTAGACTTTTGAAATGGGATGTGGCTGTGTTTTTAGGCTTTAATTTGATCTTCATGCTTTCTTCTGGGAACAGAGCTACATCCAGACCCTCTGACGTGGTTTAGAAAAGGAAAAGAAAGCAGGATTACACCACACACAGGTCATACCAGTGCTCTGGGAGGCTGAGTCAAAAGGATCTCCAGTTCAAGCCTGTCTGGGCAATTTAGTAATTTAGGGAGACCTTGTCTCAAATTTTTTTTAAAAGAAAGTGAGATCCTGTCTCAAAAATAAAAATAAAAATAAAAAAGGGCTGGGGATACAGCTCAGTGCAATGGCCCCAGATCCAATTGCCAAAGTCAGAAAGAGGTGGTGGAGAAGGGGAAGGGAGGGGAAGGGAGAGGCGAGGAGGGAAGGGGAGGGAAGATTGGGAGCCCAGGGGAGGAAGAGGCTGGGCAGACACTGACTCTTCCATTTCTATGGCTTCCTGCTTCTCCTACCTCAGGCTGCCTCCCTCCTGCAGCCAGAGCTGCCCTCTACCCAGCTCCTTGCCTTCAGAGATGTCTTCCAATTCTGCAATGGAAAGATTCTCATCCAAAGATTCATCCTTGTATCCCTGGTCCCCCAGACACACTTTCTAGATGCCGATCATGTGCATATTCTTTTATTATTTTTTGCAACCAGTTCTCACTATGTAGCCCAGGTTGACCTTGAACTCACAGCAATCCTCCTGCCTCAGCTTCCTGAGTGCTGGGATTATAGGTGTGCACCACCAAAATTTGGACTCTTACCTTTATTAATTCCCTATCCCCAGTTCATTTCATCTTGGCTTGTTTTGATCTCTTTGTTTCTATTTTGTGGGAGCTAAGTACCATAGCCATTGCTCTTTTGAGTCTCTGGGGTAACATAAGACTATAAATATTAGTCTGAGTAAAGCATTAGCGACGTCCCCCCAGTTTGCTGTGAAACCATTGTTTTAGTTTTGATTTCCAGGAGGTATAGAGAGCCCTTGTATCCTTGAGTTCCACATTCTTGGATTCACCCAACCCTCAGATCAAAATTACTCACAACAAATATTTTTGCATCTGTACTGAACATGGACAGACTTTTTTCTTGTCATTATGCCCTGAACAATATGGCATAACATCTACTACATAGCACTCACATTGTGCCAGGTATTATTATTAATCTAGGGGCAATTTGAAATGCACCAAGGACATGTGTAAGTTAAGTGCAAATACTGTGCTGTTCTGTGCCAGGGACTTGAGCGTCCTTGAGTTTTGTGTTTGAGGGGATCCTGGACCCCCTCCCCCATGGGCAGCTGGCACAATGCTTTGCAGAGAGCTATTCAATAAAATGCAGAAGTGTCCAGTTCAGTGAGTTTTGACAAATGTGTCCACCAGGTAAATAATGACCTCAGTCAAGACAAAAAACAGCCAGGCACAGTGGCTCGGGCCTGTAATCCACCACTCCAGAGGGTGAGTGAGGAAGGAGGATTATAAATTTGAGCTCAGCCTCGATAACTTAGTGATTTAGTGAGACTCTCTCTCAAAACCAAAAAAACTAAGTAAATAAAAATAAAAAGAGTTCGAGATGCAGTGGATTCAATCCCCAGTACCACAAAAAAGAAAAAGAGAAAGAGACACCAAATACTTCTGGTGTGGCTACTTATTTATTATTTTAATGTCTTTTGATTATGACCAGTATATAACCTATCAAAGTTTTTTTCAATTTTGTGAGGGTGTCTTTTGTAGTCAAAAGAAATGATCAAAAGGAATAATTCCATTAAAACATTTTTCGCAAAATATCTAATATTCTCTCTGATGTGTGTTCCCAGCTTGCTTTCTGCACCCCTAAGTGGGGTCCATCCACCCACAACAGCCCTATTCCGGCTGCAGGCGGTCAGACGGGCCTTCCCGTGCGCACCCCAGCGCTCCCTTGTAGTAGATCTCAAGCCCCTGGAAGGTCAGGGGCTGCGTGCGGTATCTTCATCTCTGTGACCCTGGGGCCAGACTGGTTCTCGATGTGGCAAATGTGCCCCATCAGTGCTCACTGAGTGGACTGAATTAAGCTCACCCCACCCTGGGGGCCCTGGGAACCCACACAGGTGGGCGTCTGTGGTGTGGAGGACCCACCGTCTATCTGCAGCCTCATCTCTGCATTGGCTCAATTCAGGGCAAGATGTTTCAGATTGCTCTTCAGAGGGCCTGAATAATTCTGGGACATCCTAGAATCGGCCTGTTGTTTTCCACGCCATGAATAAACACATCATTTCAAACAGCATTCTGTCATGTTTCAGGGAAGGCACTGATAGAGAGCCAATGGATTCCGTCAAGCCAGCAGAGGTGGGTGGAGAGATCCATGACCAGGGCATCTCTGCAGTCCTCAGAAATCCAATCCAGGGCAGCTCTCAGGGGATAGCAGCACTTGCTACTGCCCATCACACATCCCAGTGCCTGAGCTGGCCAGCTGTCCCCGCCAGGGGCTGAGCACGTGTGATCGGCGGATAGAGATGGGAAGTCTCCACTTCCCATAAGCTCGGCCTCCGAGGGGGCAGAGTGCACGGCAGGGAGTAAGGGACAGATGCTACACAAGTGGCACGTGGGTGAGATACCGTCCTGCCCAACTGAATGTCGCCTGTCCTTTCTCCTCTCCCAGGGCCCCTGGACTTTAGTAGTGCTCATCTGACCCTTTCCTGCCCTGGTTTTCCAGCCCTGTAGAACTCGATGAGAACTCCAGGCCCTGCAAGACCCGGCCCTCCCTGCCGCTCCTCAGCCTCCTGGTCCTCCCATGGTGCTGGCTTCTCTGCTCTTTCTTGAGGTGGGAACTCCCTCTCCCCTGGAGCCTGTATGATGCTTCCCCCCACCTGGGACGCTCTTCCTCCCCCTACCCCAGCCTTCTCCTAACCCCAGGCATCCCAAACGGGAAAGGAGAGGATTTCACAGAGCAAACGGAACTGCTCTCAGGAACCCTGAATCCTACAGGGATTTTTCTCCAATTCTCCAAATTATCTCAAAGAAAACATCTCAGTTTGGTGCTGAGATGCCTTCTGCACCCAGTATTAACCTAGTTTATCTTCCTTTTGAACAAAGAAAGAACGAGCCCGGGCTCCTGCCGGCACGGCACCTCTGTGGAAGATGATTGTTTTGATTTCTGTAGTTACCTTAGCGCTACAGAAAGGCTGCTTTCCCATTGACTCCGGTGGTATAGTTTTCCTTTCAAATAAAAGTTGCTTAGTGACCACAAAAATAAGTTTATTTCAAGAAAAATGTTGAACAAAGGATCATCCAGAGAGTGAGTGGATGTGGGGAAGGAGCAGACAGCAGCCAGGGAATGATTTAAATTGGCAAACAGCAAACCGTGGTTGGGAGCTCAGATCTAGGTGTGACAGCACCCAGAGGCCCCAGCTCCCCCACTGATCCCCAAGTCCACTCCCCTGACTGGTCCTCGGCTGTCCCCTCTGTCGGGAAAACGCGCCCCACTCATGAGGCCACTGTGTGACGTGATGAGATCACGCATGAAAGGCTCAGGCACAAGACCCCTCACAGAGCATCCGGCCAGGAAGTGGCCACTGGGATTATCGCCAGTGTAGACAGCGAGAAAACCCACTTTGACAACGGGGATGACTGACCCTCAGAGGAGAGGAACATTCACAACCCAGGGAAACGACCCTGAGGAACACCTGGGCTTGGAGAGTGTGGACCCACAACTGAAGTGCAACCATGAAGCAACAGCTACAAGGACCCGAGGTGGGATGCGGAGGTGAGGTCGGAGGGAGTGGGTGGAAGGGGAGGGGTTGCTAAGCAACCTGTCCTGATGCTGGAGTTGGCAGAAACGGCCAAGGTGCCAGGGCATCCATAAAAATCACCCCATGATCCTCCAAAGTCACCAGTGGGATGTGTCCTTTGCAGCTGCCCTGGGACTTGGAATCTGGGAAAGTAAAACAAAGAGAAGGGGCCCACGCCATGTGTGGATGGAGGCACTCCTGAAGGGGAAGGAAAGGCGACATGAGGTCAGAGTGGAGAATGGGAGGAGGGAGATGAGAGCGGAGCTGCTGGGGGAAGGTGGCTCTGTGAGCAGCGTGAACCTGCAGGACGGCTTCGGATGCCCTCAGACGCAGACATAAGAACCTGGGTCACAGTGAGACCCTTTCCAGGCAGGGCTGTTTATGACCTGAACAGCCACAGGGAAGTGGGGCTGGTCCCCATGCCATCGATAAACAGTGGTGTCTGAGTCTGTCTCTTTCCGGAGCATTTTTTTCCCAGTTACCTGGGCCAACAATTCTACCTTTGTCTTAGACAGCTGGTGTTGAATTTTTCACAAGAAAAATTTATAATTTATAGGAGCTAGAGTTAGGTACAATTACACTCCTGTTTAAAGATGAGGAAACTGCTAAGCATGGTGGTGCATGGCTGTAATCCCACCATTTGGGAGGCTGAGGCAGGAGGATCTCCATGAATTTGAAGCCAGCCTAGGCTACATAGTGAGTTTGGGGCCAGCCTGTACTACATGGGAAGACCCTGACTCAAAAAAAAAAAAAAAAAGAAAAAAGAAAAAAAAAAGAGGAAACTGAGGCAGGCCCTCCTCCTATCTTGCTACTCTGATTTTTGAAGCTGATCTCAGTCACCTTCATTCCAGATACTCCTTCCCTGTTCACTTCAACCAATGAAAAGAAAAAAATCTGGTGCCCACTCCCCATTGGCCACTTATCCTGGGAAATGGCCACAAGGAATCCTGGGAAATGTAGTCTTTGTTCTAAGCAGCCCCCTTCCCTGCCACTATGAGACATGACAAGGGACAAAGAGGGCAACCAGTGGTCCCTGCCACAGTTCGACAGCACCTGCCTTGTCCCTCATAGGACATCTATAAGTGTGTGACAGATGACCTGAGGACCTACACCAACATAACAGGGCACATTTATCCCTCTGGCCTAGCCAGGTTGTTCCCCTGGAGGACAGCACTGGGCTCTGGGCAGGATCAAGCCTCTGCAAATGGACAGACCAGAAGGGGAAAGGCAGTGAGCAATGAGAGGACACAATCCACAAAGACTTCTGCCCCTTTCTGGGACTCCAGGGAACCTGGGTCTTCTTCAGGGCAGTTGGTCTCTCCTGCCCCAGGCTCCTGAGACAGCTGCTGAGGGAGGGGACTGTGGCTGTCCTGCCCTGTGCCGCACTGAGGCCCCAGCCTTTGAAGGAAGTGCTGACCTCAGGCTGCTACCTGCTAAAATTGCTCCGTCTCTCTGTCTCCACAGGTGCAGCCCAGGGGGGAAATCTGCCATTTTTAGCACTGGCACAAGCAGGGGATGACCGAATCCCAGACTCTCGGGACCCTGTCTGGCTGCACCGGAACTTGTCTCCAGGAGTGCCACTGGCGGCCGAGGGCCCATCGGAAGAGGCGTCCCAGCCCGCGGGCACCAGGGAGTGGAGCTTCCCAGATCAGGTGCTTCCCGGATCAGGACAGAGCTGCCCAGAGTGGCAGCCTCAGCTCCCAGATGAGAGACATTCATCACCCCAGCTGTTAAAGCAGGGAGGAGCCCTGGGGGCCACGCCCACCCACGAAGGCCAGAAAATAGGGCTGCAGGGAGGTGAGAGGGAGGAGAGTCTCCGAGACAGTAGAGGAGGTGGGGGAGAGATTTCATTCACTCATTCATTCATTCATTCATTCAAGAAATAGTTCCTGAGTCCTACTATATGCTGGCCACTGCTCAGTGCTAGATTGAAAGGGACAGATGCAACCACCGTCCTCATCCATTGGTCAATTTAATATTTCAGCAAACACATACTGAGCCAGCTACTGCCCTGAGCATGAAAGTGAACAAACCCTCACTCTTGGAGCTGATACCCCATTTCTAAGAGCAGATGAACAAAGAAATAATGACAAGAATTGGGGACCCCGTGGGGGGGCCTTTCCAGGACCTAGATCTCCAGAGCCACCAGCCTTAGCCCAGGAGGTGCCAACTTCTCTACCTGGCAGCATCTTCTGCCCTGTTCACCTCTTTATTTTTATTATTTATTTATTATTATTTTATTATTTTATTATTATTTTATTATTTATTTATTTTTGGTTTTTTGAGACAGAGTCTTGCTATGTAGCCTAGGCTGGCCTCAGCCTCCCAAGTGCTGGGATTACAGGTGTGCACTGCCACATCCGGCTCCATTTGCCTCTTGTGTCCTCACAAGGCTCCAACCAGCACTGTCACTCTGGGGTCACCCTTACAGGACCAAAGTGACCCAGACACCAGGGGCCTCCACCTCACTTTCACCATGGGATCCAGACGAGAGGCCTGGGTCAGCGCAGCCCAGTGCACACCCAGAGCAGTGCCGTTTCTCACACCCAGGCTCCACTGGGGAAGGTGCAGGGAAGGAGGTGGCCAGGCAGCATCCTTGGAACCCCACCCATGCTGGACACCACCCAGGCCCGCCCTTCATGACCTTCCCAACAGCAACATCATCTCCATGTCCCTGCAATGTGCCCTGGTGAGCCTGTGCAAAGGACAATGTCCCTTCCGAGGGAGACCGGAGCCCACCGTCCCTAAGAAACGGGGGTAGTAAGAGGAATGGGTAAGGCCTTGAGGACCTTGCTTTCCTTTCCCCAGCGACCCCAGGCTGGCTGCTGCCTGAGGCGGCTCAGCGCTCAGCGACCCCCCCCCCCCGCCCCGTCCACACCAGGCTCTCCCAGCATCCGGGGAGATGCCCCAGAACACGGGCACAGCCACCAGCCCTGCCCTGCCCTGTGGGCAGCGAGCCCAGGGGACATCTCACGTGACTAAGCCCAGGAGGGAGGCTCAGCCCAGCCTTCGGCGCCTGAAGCCTCCAACCTAGAACTTAGGACGCTGTGAGTGGAGTGGGGAAGAGTCACACATCCCTCCAACCTGAAGGAGGACCGGCCCCCTGCTGGGCTGGGCTGCTCGGAAGGCTCGCAGTACTGTGTAGATGCTGCACCTACAGCCTAATGTCCACACAGCAGATTCTGCTCCGCAGAGGCTCCAAACTGAAGCTCACCTGGTGTGAGCTTTCCCCTACTTGATCCCTGCAAATTGCAATTCGTCTTTATCACTCGCAGACTGAGCCGCTGCTGAGTCCCTTGGTCACCGCCACCTTTCTGGAGAGGGGATGGGGCAACCACAGCAGGCAGACGTCCCCACAGCACTGGGTCGTGGGTCGTCAGATGACTTCTGTCCCCACGAAGGGCCATTTTTGCTGCCACCTCTGGTTTATGATCGCACGTGAGAGGAGCTGTCCCTCCACCTTGGCACCCCTGGTTCTCCCTCTGCAGGCTCAGCCAGTGCAATTTCCACAGTGGGTCGAGGTCCATCCAGGCCCTAAGCTCCCCCGCTTCCCCTGAGTTTGGAGGCCCAGGCCCCACCCCACCCCACCCCACCCAGCAAACCCCCAGCCTGGCTCGACTTTCAGTGCAGTGCCTACAGCCTCGCCGCTGTTTCCACTTCCCCCGAGCTGGTCCCCCTCAGGTTCTTCCACCAGGAGTGAATGTCCCTAAACGTGCCCGCCCTTGCCAGCTCTCTCCTTAGACAAGAGGATCAAGGGCACCTCCTCCAAAGGCCTCCCATCCAAAGTAGGCTGACCCCTCCCATTGATTACTTCTAGGATCCTTTCCTTCATGGTCCCAAGATGGCTGCTGAAACTCTATCATCGCGTTGATATTCCAGATAGCAGGAAGGCACCAAAGATAAAGCACAGTGCCCCCGCCCTTTAAGGACCCATCCCTAAAGTTATGCACAATGCCTCTGGTATTCCCCACGTCTAGGACAGTCACGTGGCCATACCTAACTGCCAGGGACTCTGGGAAGTGTAGGCGCTACCCTTAAGTGGTCAGAGGCTGGGGCAGCCAGCAGTTCTATTACTAGGAAAGAAGGGGAAACTGCTTAGCTTGTAGGGGACCACTAGGATTCCCTGCCGCTGCCACCTCCTATTTTACTTTGGACAAGTTATGGGGTCTCTGTTACGAGTCTCAGATTTCAAATCTGTAATAAAATCCAAAAGTACAAGTCTGGCCAGCTTTGGCCCCTGTGTGTCTCTCCAGTTGCATCTCTTTCAACAACCCTCATTAACTCACTTTGCTGCTAAAGCACTGGACTCCTTTCTAGTCCTCAAATGTGCCAAACTCGTCCCTACCACAGGGCCTTTGCACTTGTCTGGCCTAATTATCCTAAGCACGGATAATTTTTTCAACTGTGATAAAAATAAATGCAATTTAAATTTACCATTTAGCCATTCCTGAGGGCACGGTTCAGTGACATTGAGTACATTCACACTGTTGCCACCATCACCATCGTCTATCCACAGAGCCCTTTTCACCTTGCAAAACTAAAAGTCTGTGTCTACTAAATAAGAACTCCCACATCCTTCTTTCCCTGGTCCCCAGCAATCATCATTCCACTTTCTACATAAATGAATTTGACTATTCTAGATGTCCCATGTAACTAGAATCATATAGTATGTGTCCTTTTGTGAGTGGTTCACTCAAGCTGTGGTACGTGTTAGGATTTCCATCCTTTTCAAGACTGAGTAATATTCCACCATGGGTACACGTCACACTGTGCTTATCCACTCATGAGTCAGTGGACACTTGTGTTGCTTACACATTTTAGCTAATGTCAATAATGCTGCTATGATCATGAGTGTGCAGATATTTCTGGGAAACTCTTATGTGAATTATTTAGGTATCTACCCAGAAGTGGAATTGCTGGATCATGTGGTAAGTCTAGTCGTTGTTTTTAGGAACAGCCCTACAATTTTCCATCCTGACCATTTTGCCTTCTCAACAACTGTGCATGGGCATCCAGCTGCTCCTCATTTTTGCCTACACTTGTTACTTTCCATTCTCCTGATAGTTATGATCCTAATGAGTGTGAGGTGGGGTCCTATTGCACTTCCCTAGTCGTTAGTGATGTCGGACATCTTTTTCTGTGTTTACTGGCCAATTTATATCTTCTTCAGAGGAAAGCCTATTCAAGTCCTTTGCCCCATTTTTAATTTGGTTGTCTGGGTTTTTGTTGTTGAGTTTTAGGAGTTCTTTATATATTGTGGATATTAACCTCGGATCAGATGTTGATTTCCAATATTTTCTCCCCTTCTATAGCTTACCTTCTCATTCTGTTTATTGTGATCTTTTTTTTATTGTGACCCTTGAGGCACAAAAGTTTATAACTTTGATATAATCCAATGCATTCATTTCTTTTGTTGCAAGTCCAATGCTGAGAAGCATTTCCTTGTGTTTTCTTGTAGGAGTTTTACAGCTCAGGTTTATATTTAGAACTGTGATCCATTTTGAGTTCATTTTTTATATGGTGTGAGGTAATGGTCTAACTTCATGCCTTTGCATGTGGATATCCAAGTTTCCCAGCACTATTTGTTTAAGAGACTGTCCCTTCTCCGTCAAGTGTTCTTGTCATCCTTTTCCAAAATCAATTGACCTATATATACACAAGGGGTTAATTCTGGGTTCTCTATTCTGTCCCGTTACCCATCTGTCTTTGGGTGATGACGCATTATTTTGATTACTGTAACTTTGCAGTCAGTCTGAAACCAGGAAGCATGAGACCACCAACATTTTTTTTTTCAAGATAGTTTTGGCTATTTGGGGTTTCTTGAATTCCGTATGAATTTTAGGACAAATTTTTCTATTTCTGCAAAAAAAAAAGTCATGGGATTTTGATAGAAATTGCACTGAATGTTTATTTAAGTCAACTTGGGTAGGACAGATATCTTAACAACATTAAGTCCTCTAATTCATGAACAAACACAGCCTGTCTTTGAGTTTTCTTTAATTTCTTTCAGCAACATTTTTAGTTTTCAGTGGGTAACTCTTTCTCCTCCTTGATTACATGTATGCATCGGTATTTTATTCTTTTCGGTGTTGTTATGGTTTGGACATGAAATGACCCCCAAAAGCCATGTGCTCAAGGCAGGGTTATAGCTGGTGGCATATTGGGAGGCAATGGAACCTTTAGGGGGTGGAGAAAGCAGGTCACTGGGGTGGTACTTGAAGGATACACTGTGTCCCTGCCTATTCTCTCTGCCTGGCTCTAGGCTTCCTGGCTACCATGATGTTCTGCCTCCTCTGGGGCCCAAAGCAATGGAGCCAGCAAACCATGAACTGAAGCCTCTGAGCCAAAATATACCTCTTCTCTATGCTGTCCTATTACGTATTTTGTCACAGTGAAAGAAAGCTGCCTAACACAAGTGTTACTGCAAATGGAACTCTCTCCCTGGCCCCAGTACTGGGAATTGAACCCAGCGCTTTTGCACTGAGCTACATCTCCATCTCCAGCCCTTTCTTATTTTGTATTGTGAGACAGGCTCTTGATAAGTTGCCCAGGCTGGGTTCAAAATTGTGATCCTCCTGCCTCAGCCTCCCATAGTGTAGAATTGCTTTCTTAATTTCCCTTTCAAACTGTCACTGTTAGGAATAGAAATGCAGCTAGATTTTTGCACATTGATTTTGTATTCTGCAATTTTGTCAAATTCATTTATTAATTTGAATGTTTTTTTTTTAAAGTGGAATCTTTAGAATTTTCTACACATAGAATCATGTCATTTGAGAATGGAAATTAGTTTACTTGTTCTTTCCAATTTGGATGCCTTTTCTTTCTTTCTTTTTTCCTACTTGGTCTGCCTGGGACTCCCTATACTACGCTGAGTAGAAGTGGTTCTTCCACCAGCTTTTTCTCGGTAGATTCCTTCTCTTCCCTCATGTCTCAAATCAAGTATCCTCTGCTTTCGGAGGCCACCACTGCTGAGCCCATGGGCCCTCACTGTCACATCAGCACGCTTCATCTCACACCACTTAGGATGAGTTGACATGCACCACTTACCTGTTGTTTCCTGTCCCTGCCTCCTGGATGTGGGCTCCGTGCGTCCAGGGACCTGGCTTCCCAGCATGCCTGGTGCCTAGGACGGAGTCTCATGCACAGAAATTCCTTGACACATGTTCACTGAATCAATTGGTCAACAGTGGGACTGAGGTACCAGCATGCGGAGGCTCCCGGCTCCTGGCGATGCTTCCTTCTCTCTACCCCTCCTTCTCTGCTCTGCCTGCCCACCTCCAACTGGTTGATTCCTCACCATCCTCTGTAATCCCCATGAGGTGGCAGTTGATCACCTGCATCACAGGGCAGGGAGCTGTCTTTATTGTCACCAGCAATCAGCAGAATTTACGACCTGCCTTCCAGCCTTCAGGGAATGAAGCATCCAATGCCCTGAGAGGGAAAAATAAATGGCCAAGAAGAGAGGGAGAAAGGGGAAGGAGAGATTTCACAAGGAGGGGGGCATTTGCCAGCAATAAGCACAAGTATATGTTTCCTCCTGGTCTCAAATATAAGAGGAACCCCAAAGGAGGAAACACTCAGAAAAGGCGATTCTTCATCCTAAGATTAGCCCACAGCCGCATTGGGGATCTGGAGAAATGGAGCCTTTGGGCTATCATTTAAAAATCAAGAAGCAGAAGGAGAAAAGACAGCGGGCCCTGAGCCTCGAGTCTCGAGTGTCCATCATCCGTCTGCATCTGGCCACCTGGCAGCACCTGGCCAGGCAGGCACATTCCTCCCTGCAGCCCTTTCTGCTCTTGGAGGAGGAATCATCTATGTTTTGCGGCTTGTCTCTCTACAGCCCAGGGATTAGAAGCAAAGCTGCCAACTACAGGCTAAATCTCACTCCTTAAACTCCAAGTCTTGAATCTTGGGCTGCCTCCTGCCTGACCCGGATTCAACTGTGACCCTGACATTTGCTGTGCTCTGGGGACTGCAGTGCTGAGCACTCTGGGCACAGTAACTCGCTTAATCCGGGCCACCAGGTCCCCAGCTCCCAGGTAAGCAGTCAGGCTGGGCAGGGCCGGCGCTCGCTGGGGCTGAAGCTGCAGGACAGCAGAGCGGATTCCAGGCCACCAGCGGCACCAGGCCCCCACCACTGACCACTGACCAGTGTGGTCATACGCTGTGCCCCATTGCTCCAGACATCTCTTTCCAGGAAAAAGTGCCCTCTCCTGAGCCAGTGGCTCCAGGGTAACTGGACACTGAATGGGACTGTTGAATGGGACTGCTCCGGAGGTCTCAGAATTTCAGCTGAAGGCCATAAGAAAGGTGTCGGAACCCACTTGTTCTAAGTGGAGCATGGAAACACTCAGGCCACCCCTGAGCACCCCCAGCATGAGAGGAGGACATCTGGAAGGAGGCGCCTCTCCCAGAGGGAGTCCACAGAGACGAGGAGGCTCCCACCTGCCAGGACCGCCGCTTCCCAGACAGGATTCACGTCTTCCTCCCTTGCTGGATGTTTCCCTACCAGCGTCCTAGCAGATTGCATGGGCACAGCGAGAGGACTGGGATGCCCCTCTCCTGCAGGATATGGGAGACATCAGGCACACGGGATAGGGTTGGACAAACCATGTTGGCAGCACCCCCAGGCAGAGGAAATGCTGGGCTGGGTCCACCCGGAAAGGAGTCAGCCAGAGGGTGGCCCGAGGCTTCCCACTGGCGGGAATCAGGGCGCATCCTCAGTGCCCCAGTGTCTGGGGACCGTGCAGGGGAGCCCAGGGTGCCACGGAACTACCACTGGCCCCAGGCACCTGCGTTGGGTCAGATCCTCTGAAGCGGACCCCGAGGTTGGGTCCGTGGACAAGGATTGGATCCAGGGCTGGCCGGGGGAAGGGAATGGGGAAAGGGGACTAGGAAGGGCGGGAAGACGGCCAAAGTGCAGCCAGCGTGCACTAGAGCAGATCACTGTCCTGCCACAGGGCAGGGCAGGGCGGGCACGGTGCTGGGTTCCCTGCGGCCTGTGCTCCAGGCTTGGCCAGGTCTCTTCATGGGATAAAGCAAGTCCAGCAGCCCAGGGTGGGCCTCCTATGGGGACCACCAAGGTCCAGAACACTAAAGAAGACAGGGCACCTAGTCCAGCTCTCCCCTTGGCCACCCCCGCTCCAGGGACAATCCCAAGTGTCCCCTGTGCTGGGCAGGGGAAGACACTTCAGCTAGATCTTCCCAGGCTCTGAAGAGCTGCTGTTCTCTTCTAGCCTTGAGAACAGATTAGCTCCTTCCTGCCCCAGGGGACCGCAGACTTACAGACACTGTGAGCACAGATGTGGGGTGTGTCCCGCGTGGCCCTTCCTGCCTGACCAGTGCACCTGTCTCCGAGCTGGGCCCTTCCCAGCAGAGCTGACCAGCAGGGGCCCATTCATGAAGCTGGACTGGCTAAAGTGGGGACTAAACATTTTATAGTCATATCTTTATACAGGTTAACCAAAAACACAAAACTGCCCGTTACTTGGTGCCTATTGTCACATCAGGGCCGATATGTCGTTTCTGTCCAATGGGTCTGATTTGGGGCTCTCTCTCTGCCATCTTCCTTTCATATCGTATGATATCGTCTTGGTTTCTTTAAGGGGAAGTGAGGATGCAGAAACACCTGCAACCTGAGTGCAGAATCCGCTTTGCCAGCACTGCCCAACAGAGATAGAATTCGATCCACATATGCGATCTTACACTTTTTCATAGGAACATTAGGAAAAAAAACTAAAAAGAAACAGACAAGATTAAGTTTAATGACGCATTTTACTTAAAACGTATCTGAAATGTTGCTTCAACATACAATAAATAGAAAAGTTAAGATTGTTCACATTTTTTTATACTGTCTTCAAATTTTTATTTGAAGTTTTACACTGACATCCCCACTTTTATCAGAAATGCTCAGTCTGTATTTGGATTTCAGAAATTGACAGTCGAAAAAGTAGATTCACATCAATAGCTGACTAAAACAAATTTAAGTTTTCCCATAACTAAATCATATATCTAAAAAAAATCACATATCTACTTTAGTCACTTACATTTATTAAAATTAAACAAAATTAAAAATTCGGCGGCCAGTGATATAGCTCAGCAGCATAAGCGCCTGCCTGGCAAGCATGAGGTCCTGAATTCAACCCCCGGTACCCACATTAAAAAAAAAAAAAAAAAAAAATTTGGTTTCTTGGGCATATTAGTGCATTTTGAGTGTTCAGTCGCCACCTGTGTACAAGGCCGTGCAGGCCTAGATACAGTGGTGCCCCGGTTCACGAACTTAGTTCTTTCCACAATTCTGGTCACAGAATTTGTTCCACGATTCTGGTTGCAAGTGAATTGCATTGAGCAATTGGGAACAATGGCTCTTTAAGCTTTGTGATCAGCTCTTTCCAAACAATCTGACTTGGTTTTTATCAAAGCAGCCCTCCCCGTCCTGTGACATGCACCTTCCTGGTTGCCCATTTGCCCTGTTTCTCTGACGGCAATACCAAGTCAATCTGGAGCAGAGGTTAGGGACAAAACCACCAACTTCCAGCACATGGGGCACTCCATGATCCTTTGAGGGAGGATCGGAGGGCCCCAAGCAGTGGGCTTGTCGGTCCCTCCGTTCTCAGAGGAAAGGAGAGAAATGGATAATCAGTTCGACCACGATATGGCATTTGCACAGGGAAGGTCCTCTGCGGCAGTTAGGGCATAAAGTGCAGAGAGCCACAGCCAAAGGGTCGTCACTGCTGTTACTCCTGCTAGTGTAAAAGCTACCGGCACCCCAGAGCCCTGTGCTGGTGGCTGCTTGCACTATCCCTCCCCACCAACAGCTACACAACAGCCCCACCCCCAACAACACCCTAACTTGATTCTGGCTTCTCCCTATGCCCACGCTGCCCCTTGGCTAAGGGACAACACAGTCCTCAGCTCCAGGGTCATCTTGGGGAGCCAACAGTATTAGTACTCCACAGCCTCTGGGGTTCTCAGTGGTCCGGGAGTGGCCACATGGCGAAAAATGGCTCATTGTGCTGGAGGGGAACCATGCTTAAAGGAGAACTTTGTCTCTCAAGGCCAACAGATGTTGGCAGCCACGTTGTGACCAAGAGGGCACCTGACTTGCGAATGAAGCCCCAACAGCTGACAGCAGAGCAGAAAGTCTGGTGGTGGTGCGGAGCTGCCCAATCAAGCACATTGCCTCACCTGGAACCGGATTCAGTAGGGTTCAGTTCCCAGCAGCCGAGAGCAGCAAGCTCCTGCACACGCGATCCCTCCCAACCGCCGACCCCAACCCACAGCCCCAGCAACCTCGCTCCTCTGTGCCCCGGGCCTTTCTCCTCGCTAATCTGCTACACCTCGTGCTCTGTGCATGTCCCCAGCAGCCCAGGTCCAAGAGAACAAGGTCTTATTTGTTGCTGTGCCCCCAAATCCAGGTCCCTGTGCAGAGGAGACACTTTGCAAATTTCCTCATATAAATGAACGTGGTGTTTTTGTTTTTGTTTTTTGCAGTTGCTTTAGAAAGTGGGGTAAGATCAGTGAAAAGCACTGTTTTTTTTTGTTTTTGTTTTTAAGAGATTCATCACTAAGCTATAAACCACTCTGTTAGACAACACCACAGCACTTTGATGCCAGTAAAGACAGGTTTTAAGATGTTCTATTTCACTGGGACAAACTACACGTCCATAAAAGTCCCATCCGTCTTTTTCCCAGTTGACGGTGTTCGAAGACTCGGTAATTTCCTTCCTGCAATTGATATCCCTCTTTTATGTTCAGACTCCCTTTAACAGATGTGGCACTTTCTGCCAAACTTGTCTGGACAGGTGGCAGCCGCGTCAAGCTGCTCATGGGCCTGGGGCCCTCTACATCCATTTATCCTTTAACAGTGGGGTACGCCCATCCTTGCCCTCAGAATAAAATCCAGGTGGGTCTTTAAGAGAAAGCTCACTCGGCCCCAGGCAAATTCAGAGCTGGGAGTTCAGGAAGGAAGTGTGTCTGGGTTTTAAATCACAGGTTAGGGTTTCAAGGCCTTCTTCCAGATGGTCAGAGTCCCCAGGGACAAAGAATGTGTCACCTCAGCATCAGGGTGACACTCCTGCACTCAGTGGTGCCCCAGGGCTCCCATCCTACTCTGTCACTCCCATAGCAAAAGGCACCTGCACCTCAGGTGATGAGGTCAGGTCTTGGCATCTGCCGTGAGCCTTCTCCTTGCCTTATTCCCCCACATCCCACCCATCAGCTGCTAAATTACGGCCACAACACGGTTGCCTCTCTCACCTCCGCTGTGCATACTGTAGCCCAAGCATCCATCATCTCTTGCTGGACCATGGCAGTTGCCTCCTCCCTGGCCTCCCTGGACAGTCCATCCTCTGGCAGCCAGAGGATCCTTTTTTTCTTCCTTTTTTTTTTTTTTTTTTTTTTTTTTTTGTGGGTACCGGGGGGACGACCTCAGGACCTCGCGCGCCAACAGGCACCCGTGCCGCTGAGCGATATCACCGGCCCCTTTTTCGTATGTGGGTTCCGGGAGTCGAACTCGGGCCCTCGCGCTTGCCAGGCAGGCGCTTACGCCGCTGAGCCGTCTCACCGGCCCCTTTTCTTCCTTTTTGAGACAGGGTCTCACTCTGTAATTCAGGCTGGCTTTGAACTCACTTATGTAGCCCGGGCTGGCTTTGAACTCACAGCAATCCTCCTACCTCAGCCTCCTGAGTGCTGGGATTACAGGCATGCATCACCATGCCCGGCAGCCAGAGGGATCCTTTCAAAATATCAAGTAAAATCATATAAAGCCCACCCCATCTCTCTCAGAATGACTGAAATTTCTGTGCGTGGCCTACAAGGTTCTATACAATCTCCACTCTGGCTACTCTTCCCCTGGCTCCCTGCACTGACTTTCCTGGGACACACCAGGTACCCCACCACTACAGGACCTTTGCACATGCTGTTACTCCCTTGTCTGGATCAGTTTTCAGCCAGATATGCACATGCAAGACCCTTTCATCCCTTCAGGCCTCTACCAAAAGGATTTCCACGCCCCCTGCCCATGTAAGTTGGCCCCCAGATACTCTCCATTTGTAGATACACACTTCCACATGAATCCACGTGATCGTACTTGTGTGGAGAACACATGCCTCTTGTTCATGCCCCCACCTCAGCCCCCACTGAAAGGCCAGCTCCATGAGCACAGCCATCTCCCTGGTGCCTAGGACAGCACCTGGCACATGCCAGCTGCTCTGCAGAGCTGCTGAATGAATGAATGAATGAATGGCACTTTCTGCTGAGGACTCGGGAGATGGCAGAGCTGGCCTAGCCCAGAGCATTTCACAGAGGGCTGGGCTCCTGGTCCTGTGTCCCTGGAGGAGTTGCTACAAGCCTGGTGGCTTTGTGCTTTGTGTCTCCGCAGCACAGTGATCTTTCTGCAATCCCCTGGTCCCGAGGACCACGGCAGCAGCCAAAGCCAGGTGGACCTGGATGCAGCCCTTGCCCAGGAGACTCAGGTCTCCGAGTCTTGTGTCCCCAGAGACCCAGTTCCTGGATGGTCACCAGCCACAGCTCCACAGTCCAGCAGGACAGAGCCAAGCAAGCAGGGCGAGACCTTAACGGGCCTAGCACCTCATCTCAGAGCACCCTGAACCTGAGTGAGGGAGCTGCAGGCCATCAGGGGCAGCCTTGGGGACACAGCCAGCCAATGTCAGCTTCCACCAGGCCAGGGCGCTTCCCCAGTGGAGATTTCGGGAGGCTGGGTCCTGATTCCATTCTCTCACCACTCCTTGCCAGTCAGCAGGGCAGGACTGCAACAGCCCCACTTGGCAAATGAGGAAACTGATGCATGGCCCAGGAGAGAGACACACCTTTCTTCAAAGAGCTCATTACCCTGGGTCTGTAGCAAAATGACTGCAGTGTAAGCCCTGAGCCCACAGCCTGGGCTGGGTCCCCGCTTATCCACTTTCAAGCTGGGGAAATTGCTAATCCCTGTGCACCTCAGCTTTTCCATCTGTAAGTGGGTGACAAGTACACTAGACTTGGGCCTTTTTATGAGCATGATGAAAGCGGGCACTAGCCACAGGGGAAGAGCACAGCTCTGGGGCCACGACCCGAGTTCACAGGGTGGGACCTCAGCCAGCATCAGCCAGGAGGGGTGAGGAGTCCTGCGGGTGCTTTGTTTTTCTGTGGATGTTTGTTGTGAACAAACCAGTGCAACACCTCTGTATCTGTCAAATAAAAACACAGAATGCACATACAGCACTTCGACAGGTGTCCGCCACACGAGTGCACTCCATGAATCCGGACCACTCTCTTTTACTGACGATGTCAGACCACAGCCCAGCACTCGTCCTAGCCCACCTGCTTCCCTCGAGTTCACAGCACAAACCTCCAGGCAAACAGTTCCAGGCTTGCTCCGTGTGGACACCTGTTCACCTCTGAGGTCACCTTTGCACTCTCTGCTCCCATCTCTACTGTACCAGCCCCCGACACGCTCGCACACACACACACTCATGCACACATACATGTGTGCAAACCAAAACTCTAGCCCTAGGGTTCTGAGTCCCAGCCTTTGCAAATTCCACACTGGGCCTCCTTAAAGCCCCGCCCCTGCCCAGATGCCCACCTCCCCTCCCGGCAGGGCTGAGGGCCTGCGCAGCAGGGATCTGGCCAGGGGAATCCACTGGTCCTTGCTCCCTTGCCGAGAAGACAAAGGAGCTGGGCAAGTGTCCTCCCACCCCAACCCTCCCACCTCTGTGTCCTTCCCAGTGACCAGGACCAAGCCTGGCCAGGCCTCTGATGTTCCCCCCACCCAGCCCTGAGACTCCGGCAGCTTTGTCACCTGGTGACAGGCACCAGGCACTGGCGCCAAAGCAGGCCAGACCCTGGTCCTTCTTGGAACTGGGGAGAAGGTGAAACCCACAGCTCCACGTGGCCACAGAGAGGGGCAGCTCAGTGGGACCAGCCTGAGCCGTGAAGGTCAGTGCAGAGCTGGCAGGGCTGCGGCCTCACAGTTATCCTTGCTCCCTGCTGAGCACTTTGGCTGGACAGAGTCCCCGAGGAGGGTCAAGAGCAATGCAAGGAGGACACTGTGGTCTTTCTTTTGCTCCTTCAGTCTCTCGGCAGTAGACCGAGGTCCCAGTCCAGAGAAGCACAGGACTCCATTCTCAAGAACTGGGCATTCCTGCCAGAGGAATGAACTCGACTAGGAGCAGGCAGTGTGCAGGAGGCTGGGGCAGGACTGCCGATGGAGCTGGCCTCCAGGCATGAGTGGGCACGCTGGAAAGGGAGGACAGAGGAGGATCAGCTCAGAGGGACAGCACAGAGGAAGCCAGAGGCGAGGATGTGCTCGGGGGGAGCAAGAGAGGGCTTCAGGTAGGCAGAGAGGACTGTGAGAACCAGACCACATCCTGAAAGGCGGCTCAAAAGTGAAGGCCTGAGCTGCCTGAGCAGAGTGCAGACTGCGTCCCTCAAGCCAGTGTCCCTTGCTGTGGTCAGCACCTGTCACCTGCCTTACCAAATGCACAGCCTGTGAAGGCATTTAAATTTAACATTTCTATTTATTTTTAAAGCAAACTTTATATGCTTGACTTTATTGGAAAAATAAATTAGAAACCAAAGCAGCATTACTAATTGCAGGCAGGTACGACGGCCTGGTGCAGGGCTGGGCCCAAGGCTGGCTCTCACTTGGTTTCAAAGGAAATGGTCAGTTGCTAGGAAAGAATTAAGACATGTTAGCAACAGAGACTGCTCCATGAAGAAAGGAGAACAAGTAATGACACAACTTTCTAGCCACATAGCTCCATGTTATGTCAGGAGGTCTGAGTCACTTGATGGATGTCACTTGTCATCAACCCCAAGAAATCAGATGTCATCTGTGCCCTAGACACAGCCCTGGCCCCTTCAGTGGGTTCACATCTCTTCCAAGTGCCACCCCCTGCTTCTCTCTGCCAGATGGCTGTGTCCACAGCTTCAGCAGCCCACTTCGTCCCCATACGTGGCAAGCAGGGAGTACCGGGCAATTAACACCCCCAGAGAATGGCTCACAGGAGTTGGGGTTCCAAGGCCCCGTCTCCCTCCATCCTGAGATCCCTCTTTCCTGTGTGACTGGCTCCATCTTCCTGCTCTCTCCAGACGTCCTCTGCCCCAGCAGACTGAACCCGATGCCCTTAACTGGCATCCTGCCTTCCCCCATCACTTTCTGATGCCCTAGCAGAGCTTCCTGAGGTCACCTCCCAGATAAACACTTGCTCTTGATTCTTGTCTCTAGCTCTGCACCTGCGACAACTCCAACCAAAGTACCAACCACCAGTGACATTTGTCTCACTTGTAGCATCAGACCCCAAATCTGAGAAACTCAGCCCAAAGAGACCCAGAAAACAGCTTGGCTCTTATAACCAGATATGAAATCAATTTCCAAGAAGCCTGCTCTGCCATTTATGCAGGGAGGAGCTGGATGCTTCCATGAAATATTTCCAGATGGGACTGATTACTGAGGGTGAGACTAGAACAGAATCAATCAGATCTGCAGTTGGGCACTTACCCTGGCTCCTGCGTAGTGTGGACTTGGGTGGTGCCAGGGTGTGCCAGGGTGGTGCCAGGCACAGCAGTGGTCAGGGAGGATGTTGCAGGAGACTGGCAGGGCAACTGCCCTCGGCAGGAATTTGGGAAGAGCAATCACCAGGAATTTGTAACAGATTATGCTGGGGAAAGATGGAGGAAGAGTTTCTGAGTTATGGTGGACACCTGTGTCAGTCACTCCCCAAACACAGCAGGAGGAGCAGGTGTAGGGAGAGACGGGTCACAAGTTCAGAATCAGGCACACTGGACTTGAGCTGATCTCAGAGCACCCAGATGGAAATGGTGGCAGCCTATGGGGTATGGGACCAGTCTCAGAGGAGATAGGAGAGCCATAGAGGCCACCTGCCTGCAGCTGTGAGGAAAGGGCCTGTGGACTAAGAGGTGTGTGTGTGTGTAATTTGTAGTTGTAATATACACATAGCATAAAATGTATCATCCCAAACATCCATCTGTGGCCACCTGAGCTGCCTCCATCTTTTGGCTATTGTGAATAATGCTGCTACAAACACGGGTGTACGAGTATCTCTTGGAGATCTTGCTTTCCAATTTCAATTCTTGTGGGTATCTACCCAGAAGTGGAGTTGCCAGATGTCTTAGTCACTTTCTCATCCCTGGGACAAAACACTCAACACCCACCGTTTAAGGGAGAAGAGGTTTACTTTGGCTCACGGTTTCAGTCCATGGTTGGGAGACTCATACACAGGAAGGTGTGGGGGAAGGAGAACTGCTCCCATCAAGGAAGGCAGAAAGCAGAGAGCAAGGTGAGGGGCCAGGGAGGGAGCCAGGCCCTTGCACGTCACACCCCCGGTGGCCTGCTTCTCACCCAGACCCCATCTCCTAACAGCAAGTCGGCTACATGAGCCCCATAATCCGAAAGCCCCACTCTGAACACGTAAGGCTTAGGGGGATATTCCAGATCTATCACAACACAGGACCATACCACGTATGTCTGTGTCTAATATTTCAAGGAACCACCATGCTGTTTCCATATGCTATTTTGCATTCTCACTGACAATGCACAAGGATTCCAGTTTTTCCACATCCACATCAACACTTGTTACCTTTTGGGGATTTTGTTTTTGGTTTTGGTTTATTTTTAATATAGTGGCCATGCTAATGGGTGTGTGCTGGTTCAGAAGTTTTTAAATTACAGATGTTGAAAAGGTGCAGAGCAAGAAAAGGATGTGTGTGACATTGTAAAAGGCGAGGGATGGGTTGCAGTGCTACTTATGTCAGTATTAATCTCACAAACCCAGATCTGCTGGAGATGTCCTTGTCTACAAGTGACAACACTGTGACAATATTTAATGTTCTGTTAATGAGAAGTCTGGGAGCTGGCTTCTAATTCAGGCTCTTTTCTGCATGGCTGTGTTCAGCTAACTAGTGATAACTAGTCTGACTGTCTTCGATGTGCCCAGGACCATGTGCAGAGCAGCCGGAAGGCCTCCTGCTTCTAGGACTCTGGCCTTTTGAACAGGAGGAAAATGACTTCCCCAAAGATCTCCTTACACCTCACTGGCAGGAACCTCCGTGTACTCACACATATGATCCGTACCTAGGGGTCTGTTAAAGCGAAGATCGCTGGGCCCACGCACAGCTCTTTGGCTCAGTGAGCCTGGCCAATGCTGATGTCGCTGGTACAAGGACCACACTTTGAGAACCACAAACAGAAATGATTTTGAGCTGGGTACACTGAAACCCAAACAAAATCAGATTCCTGTTAGCAAGGGTACCAGAGAGGAGAGGTGGATAAGAACCCAGATTTTTTGCCATTAACTCCTAGCCAAGCTCACTGCTTCTTTTTCCCCTCCTAGATACTCTAAGACCTGGAGTAGGGTCATGAATGTCACCCTTTTGGTGTTTAATATATTTCCTGGGACTTGGTAGCAACCTTCAAATCTGCCTAGTGAATGACTAAGTGAGCATCTCACCAAGGATGTTCAGGCTGCTGCACGCTTTGGACACCTGACCGAAGCCCCTTCCAGGGCTCATGCCGGCAGGTGGCCTCAAAGGCACAAAGCAGCCCCTGCTCTACTGGGCTAGGGACAGCATAAGCCTGGCTTCCTGCTCTCAAGTGACAATGCAAGATCAGATCTCAGCTGTGGGTCACCCGAGAACAACAGAACAACACCTGCTGAGACAGACAGCCTGTGGGTCCTGGTCCCAAATAGTGTCTTTTAATGGCCCACATGGGTGTGGCCCCTGCTGAAGTCCAAGAAACAAGCCCTAATTCACCGTGTAAACTGACAACACCAACTGGAAACACCCATAGCCCGGCTTATGCGTCTTCGTGAACCTGAGCGAAAGCGGCTGCCGACAGGCCGCACATACTACATACTCCTTTATCCACAGGGCCCCTTTAGAAAGTTGCTGGTGTGGCACACAATGAATGAAGAGAACTGTCCTGTGTGATACTTTTATTCCACACACACACGTACCCTGAAGGGAACGAAGTGGGAGTGGATTTTGAATACCCATCTTACAGATGAGGAAACAGAGGCTCAGAGAATGAGCCAGGCCAAGGTCATGCAGCAGATGCTGGAAGCAGAAGCCAAATCCTCTGGCCATGAATGTTACATGATCCTCCGACAGATGAATTTTACATGTTCTAGGTTTTGTGAATGGATGAAATGTTCCTGCTTCAATATGAGGATGAAATGAGCAAGGACACTGGGCCTATTCTGTGACCACCTTTGTCACATGGAACAGGTCCATTCAGGATTGGGGCCTAGGTCAGCACTGGGGTCTCCAGGGGGCCAGGGACGAGGAGGGCTTGGCCATTTCTCATCCTGTGCTAAAGGTTGATGAACATTCTGGAGTCTGAGCTCCCTGCAACCCTAGACAAGTCCTTTCCCCTCTCTGACCCTTGATTCCCTAAATGTGAACGGGGCCTGAGGAGGAGCGTTAAGAGAGGCATCAAATGCTCAGCCACGCCCCCCACCCCCGTGCACCATGAGGACTTGTAAGCAAGTGTTTGACTCCTGTGGCCACGTGACCACAGGATGAATCCCACCTTCCCAGGCCAGTTCCAGAAACTCGAATGACCAGACTCCTCCATGCAGGGGAGCAACCACTGACCCAGGCCCATCCAACCTGCCTGGGTGCAGCAGGTGCCACATGGACCTATGCAATGTGGTGGCTGTGCCCGAGGAACCACAGCTTCTGGGAAACCCCATGCCCAAGGCTTCTGGTTCCTCCAGGGCAGCAGTGGCCCAGCCCTCAGCATCCAAGCCCAACTGCCCAGGTGGACACAGTGGCTGTGATGTGTGGCCAAAGAAGCCCCACAACGTGGTAGCAGTCTTTCCCATCTGCACAGCCAGAGCCTGACCTCCCACAGAGGGGGAACCACAGAACCTCTTTGAACAAATCCTTGTCCTACTGCAACCAGCCAGTGGGTCTGTTGTTTGCAGGTAGTCCCTGGACATGTGCAGGGCGTGTCCCACAGATGGTACCTGTCAGGCTGAGTCGCCATCTCCAAACTGAAGGGAACAGATTGAGGTGAGCCCGGCTCACCTGGGCTCACCTGGTTGGTAACCCAGCCTGTGCGGGCACCAGCGCCAACCAGAGCCACAGAGAACTGGATATAAGCACAGATAATGAGTCACCTATGGCCATCAAAGGGCAAGGCCCGGGCTGGGTGCCACGCCCACAGGGATTCCACCAATCACAGCAGGGAACAGCCTGTGACTGACAGGAGGAAACTCACAGGCAGGACCACAGGCAAGCCAAGGTCCTGCAGGAAGGCAGGCAGAAGAGGCCCTGGGGCCCCCGCGGGCCACGCTGGACACTAAACTGGACCACACCAGCCACAGCCTCTATCAGTCCACCCAGGGCTGAGGGAGCCACGAAGTAAAAGGAGTGGCACTCTGGATCCTCTCTTCCCACTTCCTTGTTTGTTTGTTTGTTGCTGTACTGAAGACTGAACCCAGGGCCTTCACACCAAGTTTACGTCTCTACCTTTTATATTTATATATTTATTTACTGACTGACTGACTGACTTGTGAGACAGAGTCTTGCTAAATTGCTCAGGTTGGGCTCAAACTCATGATCTTCCTGCCTCAGCCTTCCTCAGTGCAGGAATTACAGGCAAGTGCCACTATGCCTGGCTCTGCCTTTCTATTTCTGCCTTCCTGGGTGCTGTCACGGATGGTGCTTTAATACTCCGGGAGGTGTTCTCTTTGTGCCTGGCTCTAGGCCACGCAGGGGGTCATGCTGGGTCCCATCAACACCCTCTGCCTCTCCCAGAGATACCCTCTGGGAGGCAGGAAGTGTGGACTGGGTGCCCCTTTGCCAGGAAGGAAGGTGGCTCATGTCCTGCAGAACCACCTGCAGCCAGATGCCGCCCATCTAGGCTGGGGCCTGGCTTTCCCCGCCCTCTCAGCAGCCGCCGGTCTTCACCCCTCTGTCACGCCTCGAGCCAACCCACACCCCGTACGAAGTCACCTACACATGTGTTCCAGGGTCAGCGAGGTCCTCACTCTTCAGAAAACCTGTTGGGTCCTCCTCTGAGACCTTGGTCACTCCTGCAGCCCTGGGGGACACTCCTGAGAGCTCTCCCACTGCCCAGGCCATGAGCAAGCTGGAAAGGGTAACGAAAATGCCCTAAAAGTACACTTAATGTGGGTGAATTTCATGGCATATAAACTATAGCTCAGTAACACTGGTTTGTAAAAAATACCCATGTCTGGACCTACCGGTGACCCATTAAATCGGCACCTCTGGTTTGGGGCCTGGGCTGAGACCCTTGCTCTGTTGCCCCTGCAGGGAGGTTTCTTTCCACCACCATCACTCACACCAGGGAGAGGAGTGACCCTGACCAGGGGGTGTGTACATCTCCCAAGGCCACCAGAAAAATGGCCACCAGGTCGGTGGCTTAAACTACAGAAATGACCTCCCTCACAGTCCTGGAGGCTGGAAGTCTGAACTCAAGGTATCAGCAACACTGTGCTCCCTGCGAAGACTTCAGGGCAGGATCCTTCCTGCCTTTTCCATCTTCGGCCGGCTCCCAGAATCCTCGGTTATGGCTGCACGACTCCAGTCTCCACCTTGGCCTTCACAGGGCCTTCTCTTGGTCAGTCTGTGTCCCCATCTTCTCCTCATACAAGGACACCAGTCACTGGGTTAGGGCCAGCTCTAAGCCACATATTACCCCACCTTAGGTATTTATATATTTATATATTTATATATTTATATACAGACCCGACTTCCAAATCAGGCCACATTCCAAGGTTCTGAATTGGCATGGGGGGCACACTCTGCCACCTGGTGCAGGGGGAATGGGAGCCGAGCCCTTCTTGCTCAGCTCAGCTACCTCAACTGACCGGCGTGGCCCCTCTTCCTCCATCTTCATAACCTGCTTCCACTGGGCCCCAGGCCCCCCAAATCCAGATGCTACTATGGGACCAGGGCCCGTGCAGGTGTGAGTGGTGGTAGAAACTCTGCCAATCGTCCGCACTGAATGTCAGCTTCTCAGCTCCCGAGACTCCCCGGGGACATCCGAAGGTCAAGCCCTGTTATCCAATCCAGCCTCACCGGGAAAAGCTGCTGTGCGATCAATGTTCTCCCCAACAGACCCCACCACTGTCTCTGACCCTCACCAAGTCGACAAGGTGAGGGAAGAGAAGGACTAATAATCACCCCTAAAAACAGTAACTCGCAGCCCTGCCCCAGGGCCAAACACCATCTGACAGCACCATATATCGATTCTTTAACCCCACAATCACCTCCTGGGCATGGACTTCTATCCTGTTTTCCAGATGAGGAAACTGGAGTTCACAGAAGTAAAGCACCTTGCCCAGGGTATGGGGGTGCTGAGGTCACCCTCCAGTCTGTGCCCTAAGCCAGGGCTCAGAAATCTGCCACCCACAAACCAAATCCAATCCACCTGGTCTGCTTTTGTACAGCCCATGAGCTAAAAATGGTTTTTCCATTTTTAAAGCATTGTAAAAAAGGAGGAGGAGGAGAAGAAGAGGCAAAGACCACGTGGACCATAATGCCTCCACAATTTGTCCTCTGTCCCTTTACACAGTGTCTGCCAACCTCCTCCTCCCCAGCTCCCCAGAATCCACACCCTGAACAGCCAACGAGAGAGGCACTAGGAAGAATCCGGAGGTTGCAGGCAGAAGTCTGTATCCTCCAAGTTAGGGGTCCAAGACATGAAATGATGGAAAGTCACACGGCACACAGCTCAGGCAGATCCCAGAACCATGAGACATGTCCCCAGGCTCAGCAGATGGTCTAGGGACAGGCATGTAAAACAAGTGAGCCAATGAGGTGCAATCCTGGGACTTTTGCTAAAAACAAGATTAAGAGAAAGAAAGGATGGGGCAGATTTATTCAGTCACATAACTGAACATCCTAGTATTACCTGACTGGCTTCACGTACGGCTTGACACATGGGTTCACACATGGGTTCATTTCTTGGTGCTGCTTAATAAGGTACCACAAACTTAGCGCATAAACCAGCAGAAATTTATTATCTCACAGTTTTCAGGCTCCGGGTCTGCGCATGAGTTAGCTGGGCCTCAGCTCAGGCACACAGCCGGCTGAAATCAAGGCCTTGGTTAAAAGTGGCCAAGACTGTGAATGCATCTGAGACTTGGGGTCCTTTCCCACGCTCCATGGCCATCAGAAGAATTCAGTTCCTTGCAGTTGTAGGACTAAAATTGTGCCCTTTCTTGCCCTGTCATGTGACCGTCTCCCCAAGGGGGCAGAGTGCCAGCTGGAGAACCAGATTCCAGGAAGAACCAAGTCCCATTTGGGGCCTCTGCCTTTTTATGCCAGGCCCAACTTGGCCAATCTCCCTTTAGAAAATTTCAAAACTAACTGATGGGGGGGCCTTACAGTGAACTGATTAACTGATTTGGGTCTACGAAATCTCTTCACCTTAACCTCACCATGGGAATGAAATCGTCATACCCACAATGCTGCGCACCCAAGGGGAGGTCAAACAGAAATCGGGGCCATCTTGGAATCTGCCTTCCGTGATAGGATTCATTTGCCTACCTCATGCCTCTGCCTCCTGCTTCCATTCCAGGCCCAGTGTGGTCTCAATGGTGGCTTCTCAATTACCGTCCAGTTCAAATCCAAGGGAAGAAATCTGCTCCCACTGATCGCTCCAATGATAATCCTACACCTGATCCCTATTGGCCCCAAACGGATCATGTGCCTACGCCTGGCCAATCACTGGCCAGAACACAGAATGCGCTGATTGGCCCAAATCTGGAGCAAGCCATCCAAGCTATTGCACCAGGGGCTCCAGGACTGAAAATAGGTTAGAGACCATTTCCCAGGAGAAAAGTAGAGAGCTGCTATGAAAACTGGGCAAATGTGTGCTGGGAACATTCCTCTCCAAACCCCACACCCCCAAATACAAATATCTCCATCACATGCACACTCTCCTGGATAGACTACCTTATTTTATTTCCAGCTAAATGCAATTTTTTTGTACAAGTTTCCAACACTGTTCTTGATTTCCTAACTCATTTTTTATTGCAACTTTAGCTGAAAAACATCTTTACCTACATGTTCCTACATATGGACATCTAGCTGGGAACATCCTGTGCTTAAAAGTATCCAGGCCAGTAAGAAGGGAAAACATACAACAGAGAGAAGGGGGAATGCCCGCACGCCTAGGGGGGTCTCTGTTGTCCAGCTGGGAGGGGCTACCGCTTGTCCCTCCTCTACAGGTTCCCATGCTTCAGCTCTGAGCCTCCCAGCACTGGTGCAGGGGTGAGAATCAAAATACTGTACCTAACCCCAGGCCCTGACCCATCAGCTCCAGTGCCTGCTGTAAACAAGCAAAGCCTTATCCAGGCCAGACCTTGCCCCACCTGGCTTCTCACTCGGCCTGGCTTCTCATGCAGCAGCACGTGGCCAACAGTCAGGCCACATCAGCACTTCCAAGAAGTTCTCCCAGAGGCCTCTGCTTGGAGACTGGTTCACTGTGTGAACAGCAGTGCTGGCAGCCACAGGCCTCTGGCCAGCCGAGTCCAGCTTCATTACAGGTGCTCCAGGGAGGCTCGTTGGTGTATGACAGGCGGGCAGTCCCCTGAGTGCTTTGTACATAAACTCATTAGTAACTCATGACAACTCTAGGAGGAAGACGATATTGTCGCTGTTCCCATTTGGCAGGAGAGTTTGAGGGACAGGGGCCCATGGTAACATATAGCTGGTGAGCACAGACTAAAACTGGATTTGTCTCTAAACACCAGGATGCAAGTCACTCCATTTTATCACCTCTTCTGTTTGGATATCACAAACAGGATATTCATTCATTTAAGAAATATCTATGGAATACTGACTGTGTGCTAGACAATGTTCTGGTCACTGACAGACACAGCCCCTGCCCTCCTACAGCTAGTGCATGGTGGGGCACAGGAGGGGGAGATAGACAGTGACCACAAACACAAAATAAAAACAGAATCTCAGAGAGTAACATATTATAGGAAGACAATAAAATGGGGAAGGAAAATAGTGATCAGAAACATCTTTAGGTAAAACACACAGGGAGTCCTCTCCAGGAGACAACAGGCTAAAACCTAAGTATGACAAACAGCTGGTGCAGGAAAACCTGGAGAAAGAGTAGTTCAGGGAATGGATGCAGCAAGTGCAAAGGCCCCGAGGTAGGAAAGAACTTGAGGAACAAAGAGAAAGATACCACTGTGGCTCTGTTAATCTGAGCAAGCTGGAGGTTGGTTATAGAATTGCCATTAATTTCCTCAGATGTGATATTGATGGGGAGGTCATCTGGAAAAGCAACATATTCTTAGGAGATGTCCGCACAGGTCCTGAGGGGTGATGTGTCATGAGGGCTACAACCTTCTTTCAAATGGCTTGGCAACGTATGATGCACACATGGCAAAGCATTAACCGTGCACGTTAGGTGAAGAGAAATGTGCCCACTGTACTCTTCTTTCAACTTTTCCACTTGAAATTTTCATAATAAAAAGGGAAGCAAGAGAGCAGGGAAAGATTGAAGTGGCAGGAGGGGCAGGATCACATAGGTCTCAGGATTGTGCTCAGGAATTCAGATTGCATCTAAGAGGAAGAGATTTTAAGCCTGGAAGTGGCATAACCTGGTTTGTTTTAACATCATCAGCCCCACTGCTCTGAATTTTCCTAGTCTGGTTTCACCGGCCCTGGAAGGGTCTCTCGGGGCCCACGAGAGCACGTTTCCAATTCTGATTTAACGAACACTCACTGTGCACTTTCTGAGTGCCAGGCATTCAGCATGTGTGCATTTCACCTTCATTCATCTCACTTAATGCACGTGACAACCTGCAGTGTCTCCGATAGTATCCCCCTTCTAAATGAGGAAACTGAGGCCCGGGGGAGGTCAGCTAAGTAGGCTCCAGCCAGTACTGGCAGAACCCAGTTAGAACCTCTGTGCTGGACCAGCACCAAGTCACCATCCCATTTTTGCTAACTCGCCACCATCATTAATCATAATCGATGAATTATAATCAAAGCTGAAAGGCGATGCTTTTGCAACGTGACTATAAAACTAGATATGTTGTCCCAGCAAGAACCCTAAATTGAATTGCACCGACGATCAAATGGATCCTGTTTTTCCCTTTAATAAAACAAAGACCCACAGCTGTACCTTGTCCACGGAGACCTGCAGCTAGGCCACCAGGAGACACGCTACTCTCTTTAATACTCCATCGTCTGTGTGCTGGCACTGCTGTGTGCACTAATGCTGTTATCACCTCACCAACGATGTGGAATTCACGTTTAAGCTTTCTTGCATGTTTATCCAAGAGAACTATTGGCATGTCATTAAGCAACTAGACAAATTGCCACTGTTATCTGGAGTCTTTGAACAGTGTCTTAACTGGAGACAGGCCCACTGTATCTCCTAGGGAAGAATTCAGAATAAACATCATCGCCCTTTGCAATCACTCATAAGCAGCCCCAGGAGACTGCAATTATAGGTGTTTATAATTCTCCCTCTCCAACTATCCCTTGATTCATAAATGTGCACTTTTAGGTGTCAGGCATTAGAATAAATTAGACTATACAATTATGTGTCATTAAAAGGGAAAATGGGTAGCACGCTGCAAAGATTAGCTGGGTTTTGCTGAAGTAAAGCATGTCTATGTTCGTGTGCTGGCCCAGGCAGGCAGCATGAAATACAATTAGTGTTCTTCTGACTTAATGGGGGTTTATGGAGCTGTTTTTCATTATCACAATATCTCAAGACATGTAAACAGTTTTTCTCCAATGCTTGTACATTTCTACTGACAAGACAGGGTGGGTCTAACTGAAAATTCCACAGAATTAACCACACATTTATATTGTTAAGGATGAAACCGGAACTGGTATTTTAAAACCCATGCAAAACTGTCTCCAACTCGGGAGCTAAGAAGTTTGATCCCAACCCCCTGAGACCTACTGCAGGCTCCTCTGCTCTCAGAGAAGCAAGTTCCAGCCAGACTTGCGTGCATTATTAAAGCCATCTGTGCCCCAGCTCAGCAGCTCGCTTGCCTGGGCCCTTCTGCGGCCAGGTTCCTACTTTTAATGCTTCTCCTTTACACACCAATTTGTTTGAGACATGTTAAAAGGTTGCCTTTTACAACCCTCATAAAACCCCATCTACTCCAACCTAGACCCAGCCAGAAAGGTCGGGGACAATCAGATTGAGTTTCATCCTCTGGAGGAGAAGCAGAAGCACGTGGCAAGACAGTTGTTTTCACTGTTGCGTGTGAGCCAAGGAAACGCTACTGCGACTCCGGCTCAGTGCGGTCCGTGGGCCCAGCAGGTGTCCTGCACAGAGGGCCACAGAGGAGCTCGCGAAAGGAAGAAATCAGGCGTGCAGGTTTCAGGAGAAAGGTCCCTCGAGGTTAAACCAACAATGGGGGACAGTTGGGGCTGTCCGAGGAGCTTGAAAGGCCCCATTGGAGTATCCAGCCAGGACTATCACAGGGACAGATGTCATCAGGGGCTCGAGGGAGACAGAGGAGAAAAGCTGTCCCAGACAGTGGGGATGCAGGCATCAAGGACCGGAGACTCCGCTGGGCCCTGGCTGAGCTGTGGCTGAGCAACTCCTTAGGCGAGGGACACCTAAGCCCTGAGCCTCTGCCCATCTCCAGGCAGACATTGAGCCCTGAATGAGACCAGCCACTCCCACCTGTCTGAAGGGGACCTCGACAGCAGCTGAGGCCCTGGCCCTGGAGAACCATGGGGTTTGCTGGGAGATACAGGAAGACACGTGGTGGGAAGCGCCTTGCGGATGTTCCAACCCCCTGCATGTCTGCGCTGGTGAGCGGGTCCCGCGTGGAACATGCAGTGCATACACATCCCTGGCCTGCGGTGAACACACACGTGCGCACGTACACAGGCATCGACAAGCCAGATCTGTCCCCTTCTCCCTAAGGGAGGATCAGGGGCAAAACGCAGACATCACCACTTAGTTCTTTCAACAGCAGGGATGGGGAGAATACATATCTAAAAGATAATCAAGTGACTCCATCTCAGGCCTGCACACAGCCCCTCCTTGCTGAGGTTCCCTGCTGAAGAGAGAAAAAGGACAGGAGAGGAACTCATGGGCAGCTGGGCAAAGGAGAGCCTGTTTTGAGGCCCAAAAGGCAGTGTGTGGCGACATAGTGGTGTCTGAACTTTTCTGCGGTGGAAATCCTCCCAGCCCGGAAACATTCTCCAGAACCTAACATAAAAGTGAGCAGGACGCAGATCTTCCCCTAGGCCTCCTTCCTCTCCCACCCCAAGTCCCCACAGGGCTCCAAGGACCAGTGAGAACACTGCTGCTGCACTGAGATCCATGTCCCCCAAACAGGTGCCAATTCCAGTGGATTGAAAGCCCACCTGCCAACTCTACCTGCAGGCAAGATCCTTTACCTCTCAGAGCATCCATTTTCCTGAAAGATCATTCAGAAAATGACATGAGATGACCTGGTGGAAGCACGGCCCCTCGGCCCACAGGACCTGCTGCAGCTGAGCTGTCCAGTACCGGAACTAAGCCACACACAGCTGGTCCAGATGGAGAGGTATTTTAAGAAGAAAACACACACCACATGCAAAGATTAAGAAAAGAGAATGCATAAAAATGCGCTAATAATTTTTATGTTGAATATATACCGAAGAGATGATACTTTTCATATACTGGTTAAACAAGCTATATTATTAAACTAATTCCACCTGTTTCTTTTTACCTTCTAATGGTCAATACAAGACAATTTTTAATTACACCCATGGCCTGCAGCATACATCCATGGTACAGCAACACAGTGGGTCTGACCTCCCTTCTGAGGAGACACAAGGGGAGAACCCCCAATATTTTGGGGGTCCATGAAGGTGAAACAGCAAGCATGACATTGTGCTGCAAAATCAGCCACCACATTGGGGCCAGCAGGTGATTTGGAAAAGCGAGCTCAAGGACTTTTCTGATTTATTTAGACTCTAGATTCATCTGGGATGCTGAAGGAAGACTAAAGGGAAGGGCTCGAGCGCCAAATCCAGTTAGGACACTAGATTTGAATTTCAGATTTAAAAACAAAGAATTTCTAGTACAAGCATATCCCCATAAACATCCTGTATTTTTATTAATCTGACAACTCTAAGCACGATTAAGAGTAACAATAACCTAGGCGCAGCAATGGCGAACCTTTTAGAACTTTCAATGATAAACAGCCCACTGCAGCACCCATGCCATAGATTTGCCACCACTGGCTAGGGTTTAAGACCATTGCTCGCAGCTGGGCTTCTGGGGTTCAAATCCAGATCCATCACTTATAATTGTGTGACCTTGAGCAAGTAATTTAACTACTCTGTGACTTGGTTTCCACATCTGTAAAATGGGTATAATGCAGTGACAGATTCCGTGTATTAGGTTTAGATGGGTTACTACTGCCCACAAGTGCTTTTCCGTAGAAGGATCTGTTTCCCTTTAGCAGCTCAGCTGCATTTTCTGCAGCTACTGGTTGGTTCTCTGCTGGCTCTAGGCCCACCCCTTCCAGCCCATCCTCCTGGGCCTCGGCTGTGGTGCCGGGGACAGTGGAAACCACGGCAGACAGCACCACCTTGAGTCGAATTCCCCCCTCTTGGAGGAAGCCGGTTTCTCCTTTCTTTCCTATTGGGCCATTTCTGAGCGACGCCGCTGTTCTCACTGGAGCTCAAGTTGATTTCTGCGAGAGCTTCCGAGGCGCATGGGAAGGTCTCGGGTGCGTGGGCAGCTCGCCCCACGGTCCAGCTTGGGACTGGCCAGGTGCCGGCGTCTCCAAAGGCAAACGTGTGTAGACACCGGCGAGCGCGGGGCGTTCAGCTCAGGCAGTCGGGTGTTTGCAGACCGGGCTGAGCCCCTGTGAAAGCAGCTAAAAGAAAACATTTATTAACGTGTCATTACGAGGGGAGCGCCCGGCTGGGGCTGTCGCAAGCCCCAAGATACACTTGGCTCCTTCCAGCTCCAGGGGAGAAGAGAAAGAAAGCGAAAAGGAGGCAAGGATTGTTTTCGTTCCCGGCCAAGTGAACCTGACCGATGGTCCTTGCGACTTTATTACGATATTTGATTTATTAAAGATGCCCCCCTCGTCTGTGTGGGGCGCGCACGCACACACACAGACACACACACACGCGCGCACACACTGCTCTGGCTCGCGTCCCTCCCTCGTTTCCAGCTCCTGGGCGAATCCCACATCTGTTTCAACTCTCGCCGAGGGCGAGCGGGAGCGAGTGTGTGTCGGTGAGTGTGCGTCTGTGTCCCGGCGAGGGTGCGCGCTCGGCGGCGGGAGCGCGGCCAGGCAGCCCGCGGAGCTGGAGGCTGCGGAGGCCACAGCGCCGGGACCCCGCTCGCCGCGCGCTGCCCCGTCCGGGGCCGGACTTCAGGGCAAGGGCAGCGCGCCGGGACCGCAGGGCCAGGCCGGCGGGCCGTGCGTCCCCGAGGCGGAGGTAAAGCGCTCGCTCGCGGGGGACGCGGGAGGCTGTCTCAGCTCCCCGGCTGCCCGCCGCTCCGGCCAGGGCCCCCCAGCCCGGCGCGCGCGCCTCCCCGAGCCGAGGCCGACGGTGGACGATCAGCGGCCGGCAGCAGCAGGCGGGAGCCGGGCGCGCAGTGCCAAGGGCGGCCGGGCTGGGCGCCTGGAGAGCGGCCAGGCGGGGCGCGGAGACTGACTTAGGCGAGGGCGGCGCGCCGGGCGGGGGTCGGGGGCGGCGGCCGGGGACCGGGAGAGGGGGAGGGGAGGAGCGGCGGCAGCGCTCGCCCGGGGATGCGGCCGTGGCGGCGGCGACAGCGGCAGCTGCAGCGACGCGGAATCCCCTGCGCCCCGCGGCCCGGCAGGGCTGCAGCAGAGGCGGCGGCGCCCCGAGCCGGGTGAGGCCGCCAGGGTGCGCGCGGTGAGTGGGGCGCGGGGAGGGGGCTCGGGGCTCCTGCAGCCCGAGCCTCACCTGGTTGAGCTTGGCCTCGAGCGCCGCCCAGGTGAGCCCGGGCCGGTCCCGACCGCCCGGCTCTGGCCCGGGAGCTGGGCGGGGAGGTGGGACAGGCCGGGAGGCGCCGGCGCCGGGTGGCCGCAGGGGGTGACCCGCTTGACCCCGCCGGCGGGCCTGGCTGGCGGGCGTAGACTTCCCGCCGCGCCCCAGATCTGGGGGGAGCGCGCCCGGGCCCGCCGGCCGCTGGGGCACGGCCTGCGTGACCCCTCTGGGGTAAGACCTGGAGGACCAGCTAGAAGCCAGCCCACGTGGGGCTTGTCCGGGCAGGACACGGGCAGGCGGGGGACCGGATCTCAGAGTGAGAACTCGTAGAGAGCGAAAGGACAAATAGGATTGGAAAGGCAAACTTCCTTCCCGGCCAGGTCAGAAGCAGTTTCTTCGCCCTGCAGAGAGATGCTCTCTTCCGGGGCTTTGGGGTTGTAGAAGTCGGGCGGTGAAGCTGCGGCGATTCCTAGGGGTGCACTTTCTCTCTTTCTTTTTTAAACATTCCGTGTAGTAGTTCATTCATTCGTTCTACCCGCATTTGTGGAGCGCGCTCGTGCCAGCCTCCGCGTTGGGTTCCAGGGAAACGTTGAGCTGTGTAGGCTTCCTGCGCCCAAAGCAGCCGGATCATTGGAGGGTGGTTGGGTAGAGAGAGGTCTCTGGTGGAAGAGTAGTGAGAAATCCTGGTTTTGCAGAGTGGCCCCCGTCCACAATTCCCTACCTTCCGGGACCCTGAGGACCACGCCCCTGCGTACAGTAGGCGCCAGCACACAGTAGGAAGCCCCCCCCTCGGAAGTTGTGATTCATCCACCCCGATTCTGGACAGCCTTTCCTGCAGCTTGTTTTAATCACTTTTGGAGTTAAAAGTCAATATTTAATTAACCAAGTAATTACATTCGGCTTACGTTTGAATCTGGGTGTGTGCTCATCTGTGCGTGTTGGGACACCCGCCCTCCCCCTCCATCTGTCCCCTGCCTCTTTCCCACAGTGCCCCCCTGCAGCCTGCTCTGGAGCCAGATTTCTGGGGGTGACCAGGCAGGTGAGACAGCTTTCCCAGTGGGACACCCCAGAGTCTGCTCTGTCCCCAGAGTTATCCATGGCGTAGTTAATGGTGAGGGGGACGCCTTCCTGCGAACCCACCTCCCTTTGCTCAAGGTGGGGAAGGGTGTAATTAAATCAAGCCATTCATTAAAGATCAAAGGGGGTGGGGTGATGCACTGCAGACCGCTCCCCCTTAAGAGAGGTCACCCCGGCCTTGCTCTCTCTCTCTCCTAGAGGAAAATTCAGGACAGCTGTTCCGTGTGATTTAGTGTTGGAGTAGGCAGCTCGGGGTTGATGGTGCCGGCTTGACTGATATGCACGGTGGACGTGTGCACTGCGGGCTCCGACTTCACAGCCAAGTTTGTGTGCAGAAGGGCAGGGTGCTGGCATCACTGCTGTGGCTGAGGGTCAGTGCGGCTTTGGGCTCTGTGTATACTCCTTGGGTTTTTTATTTGAATTTATGGCTTTTTGTGAAACCTTAATAACCTGTTAAGTTTTTGAACTGAAGGGTTGAAGGATGAGCTGACTGCAGGGATCCCAGGCTTGGAGGAGGCCTAGCCGCGTGTGGCTGAGTGTGTGCACGTGTTTATGGTGGCTGTGACCCCACCCCAGAGCTCAGTCAGCTGCCACCCCAAGAACCCAGTGATGGGTTTCAGCCCCAATGTTTGAAGTCCGGTTTTAGATTTGGGATCATGTTTCCCTCCCCCCTCCTGCTTTGGTGGCTGTTTCTACTTACCCCTGGGTGGATAGGTGGGTGGAGTGGCCTGTGCTGTCCTGGGTCAGCCAGGCAGGAGTATCGCCCAGCTTGTCATTGTTTTTAGACTTTGCTCCTTGAGACCAGCAGCCCTGTGCTGCCAGAGTATCAGCATTTCCGAGCAGCTTGTAGTTAAAAGAAAAGATTGAGTCTAGAACCAATAGATAACTTAGGGAATATCATAGGGGCCAAAAGCATTCAAAGCCACTATACATAATAACCCTTGAATCCACACAAAACCCCCAAGAGCCAGGTCTTATGGTTGTCGTCATGTTAAAGGTGAGGAAACTGAGGCACAGAGGGGATTGTGACTTGTGAGCAGTGGTCAGTGGTAGAGCCCTTGGGCTCCTCTCAACCTCGGCCTTTTATCCAAACGTAGGAGGAACACAGGCTACATCAAGAACACACAGACAGAACACTGGAAAGTAAAAAGCCGCCCGTATTCCTTCAGCTTCACCGAACTACCTCCATTTGGGGAGTCTTGGGTTTATCTTTTAGGTTTTCTGCCTGGAGGAAACTATGCATTTGCTGAGTTCCTTTGCCTTCTGTCTGTGTCTGCACCCTCCTTCCCTGGTCACCGTGCAAAGGGAACTGGCAAAGGTGACATCTGAGAGGTTTAGCCCTTTGAAAGGACCATGACAAGAGGCTGGACATTCTCCCAGAAGCGAGACCCTCTTGGTGGTGGAGTTGCCCCGTGGAGGTCCGAGGTCTGGGACATTCAATGTCAGCCCTGGGCACTGTGTGTGGCTGTGTGGCGGTGGCCGCGGAAGTGGGGGGGTCCAGTGCTAACCCCCACCCTCTCCCCAGCGAGGGCACCCTCCCTGGGGCCTGCCTCCCCAAAGCAGCCTTGCGACAGGCCCTGGGAGGAATCTGCAGATGCCCCCATCCAGCCGGATTCAAGGCGCTATCTAATTGGGAGATCATTAAGATCATTATAATTAATTGGCATCCTGATAAATGGCGTGATTGCCTAATTGGGGCAGTTGCTAGGAAACTAGGCCTCACTTGGAGCCTAGAGGGGAAGAGGCACTGGGCTGGCCACAGTTGGCGTTAGGGTTACAGACCCGGCCAGGAGCGGGCAGGAGGCCAACGTGCCTCACCGCCTGGGCCGGGTTCCCTGAGCAGCTGCCGTGTGTGAGTGGCAAATGGAATATCCATTAGGAGGGTTTTCCTAGAAGGACTATAGAGTAATCAGTTTCCTTTCTCTTGCAACCCACAGAAAGGAAAAAACCCTCAAACCAGCTTAAGCAGAAGCCCCTGTCGGCTTCCATAACCTGAAACTCTCAGGGCGGCTCTTGCATCAAGCACAGATGGACTTGGGGCTCAGATTTGGCCTCAAGTGTCCGTTCCCCTCCATCGCTACTCTGCCTCGGTGGCTGCGGCTTTCTTCCCAGCTCTGAGGCCACAGGCTCTGGCAGCCGTGGGCACAGTGGTGAGGACAGCCGGGCTACCTGGCCACCTGCCCAGCAGCGAGATGGGGGCATGTGAGTCAACCTTTCTGTGCCTCCGTGTTCTCATCCAACAAATGGTGATGAGCCTAGCACCTGTCCCCGGCTGTGGGAAAGGATGCGATGAGATCATCAATGTCAAGTGCTTAGCGTAGCGTCTGGCTGTTATCGTAGAGGAGGCACGAGACTCTCCTCCCGTCTGAGTGGAGGAAGAGCAGGCTTCTTTTGGGGTAACGCCCGCCTAAGCCCCAGGCTCCCTTCAAGTTGGATGTGCTTTGTGCAGACAAGTCACTGACCATGGATGTGAGTTGCACATGATCAGCTCAGGGTGGACCCCTAGCTCTGGATAGGGACACTGGCCACGGGGACCCCAAAACCTGGGAGAATGCGAGCTGGGGCTCCTGTGTGAAAGGGAAGCAAGTGGCCATGCTAACGTGAGTGGCGATGGTCAGAGGGACCTGTCTGCACTTTGGCTGAGGTGAGGACCTCGGGAACATCCCCTCACCTCTCGCCAGGGCAGCAGGGGTCCCAGGACTTAGCTGCGCAGATACAGCCTGGCCCCGGTCCTGTGCTTTCTGGGGGCCGGGTTGCCCAGCCCTCCACCGTGAAAATCGACTCGAAGTGCTTATTTACACCAAAACCCAGACCCGCGCAGTGATCAGTGCGCCTGTGCAGGCTCCAGAGCGACAGAGGTGTGGGGAGGGGGCCCTGGAGCCTGGGCTGAGGACCTGCCTAGCGGATGGGTGCCCAGCTCGTCCCCGCACACATGGGCTCCTTGACCTCTGCCACGGGCCAGGCCCCGGGTTAGAACTGGGACCCATAAGAGAGGACCCTGCACTTCCGGGGGCCGAGAGGCTGACACGGCTGATGCAAACAAGCCCATGGCAGGGCTGTTCCTGAAAGCCAAAAGCATCTCAGAGGAAACAAAATAGTGATGGATGAAAGACGGCTGCTTGGGGGGTTGGGTGGGGACAACCTCGGGCAGGTGGGCTGCAGAAGCCTCTCTGAGGCGGCAACCTGTGGGCTGTGGCCCACATTTCAGGAAGTAGCTGGCCTTGGGATGAACTGGACAGAGAGCGTCCAGGTAGGGGAGTAGCCAGTGCAAAGGCCCTGAGGCGGGCACGCGTGGGGGGGCGTGTCCACCCAGGTCCCTTGTTCCGGACACAAATAGAAGTCCAGAGGTCAGAGGTAACACACGTATACTGTTGTAAATGAAATAGGGAACCATTGGTGGCTTCAACGTAGGGAATGGCATGATTTGTGTCTCAGAGAGATCTTGGCCACTGTAAGAGGAATGTTGTATGCCTGGCAGCTGGGTGCCAGGACGTGGGCCATCAACAGTCTGTTGGGAACCAAGGTGGCCTGGAGGGTGGCGCTGCAGGTGCTCACTGGACTTTATTTGCAGGAGGCGCGAACAGGACTTCCAGGGCGCCGACCGCTCAGAGTGAGGGAAAGAGCAGCGGGTGTCAGCCAGGGGCGACTTCACCCCCTAGGGGACAGGTAGCAGCGGGAGACATTTTTGGTGGTCACAAGTGTGGAGGGGCTCTCCTGGCACCTCGTGCGTGCCGCTACACGTCCCACCGTGTCCAGGACGCCACACACATCCAGAGTGCCGAGGCACTGGGTGGCTGGTGGCCCGGCACGAGGTGACTCCTCAGTGAGGCTGGGAGAGGTCCAGGGAGGGAGCAGCCTGGACCTCAGCGCCACCCATGTGAGCCGAAGCTCCGAGGGTGGCGGATACGTGAATCTGCAGTCGCCCCAAATTCGGAAGCCCTTGCACGGCCAGGGTTTTTTAAGCCATGGGGCCAGACACACTCATCCAGGGAGAGAATCCTGTGTCCGGCGTGCGCCCAGCCTGTCGTGTGTGTGTGTTTGATGAATATTTCAGCTCACCCCACACTCCCGCCCCTGCTGACTTCCCGAGGAGTTCTGAAGGCTCAGGCCGAACTCCCTTGCCCTCCCCGGGGTTCAGGGATTAGCAGACAGAGCGAAGCATTGGTTGCTGTGCGGCAGACACAGGGAAGGCGCCAGGTCTTGGGGCTCTCCAGCGGTTGGTGCAACCTTCAGTGCTCCTCCACCCCCGCCCAGGACCCCGCGGGATTCTTCGCAGCCAGAACGACCCAAACCCTCCACTGTCCCTTAGTGTGATCTCAAAACACACGCTGCCCGGGGCCCCGGCCTCTGACCCTGGCGGAAGGCCTGGCCCGCTGCTTGGTGCACCTGGGCCCCGCTGGAAGCGTCGGGAAATTCCATCCATCGCAGACTCGGGGCCTTAAGCCCTGCTCGTGTGGGGGAGGCAGCGGGCAGGGCCTGCCCCAGGGACCTGAGCAGTACCCGAGATGTTTGGCCAGGTGGACGCCAGATGTGGTGGGGAAGAATGTTGCTGACAGTTTTTCTTAAATTGGCTTGTTGTGTAGAACCCAGAGGGGACTTGATCCACTTTGGTAGCCCGAGAGGTGGAGCTTTGCACAAACCATCAGCTCACAGAGGCTTAGGAGATGCTCGAGCTTGGTTGAAGATGGGGGTAGGGGCTGCATTTCTGACCTTCTGTAGACCCACTGTCCACAGACTTCTGAATGCAGACCATTTATGTGAACATTTCAGGGAGCAGGAACATTCACCAGGATTCTTAATGGCTTAGAAACAATCATTTGAATCTGGATCAAGCTACATTCACTTCGAGTAATAGAGTTCCCAGCTTAGAGTAGAATAGAAACATTTATATCTCATAAAAAGTTCAAAGCAGGGGAGTCCAGGCCTTAGTTGTCAATACAACAATGTCATCAGAAACTCAAGATCCTTCTGTCTTCTGTTCCTCTGTATTATGTCTTTGGCTTTATTGCCTCATAATTTCAGTGTGGCTACCACAGCTCCAGACATCACATCCACCTACAAAGTGGAGCTACAGGGCAGGACTCCTTGCTGTTTCACTTTTAGTCAGAGAACAAAATCTTTCTAAGAACACACCCACACTATATACTTCACTTTATGTCTCATTGGACCAGAGTAGGGTTTCATACTCACCTCTAAATCAAACATAGGGAAGTAGAAATGGGATTCTGTGGTTTGACTTAGCTCAGTGGTTCCCAAATGACCAGATCAAACACTCTCTTCTTACAGCAAATATTTTTCAGATTTGTCTAAATTTGTAGATAATACCCTATCTATATATACTCATCAAGGGAACACTCGGACTGTAATAGAAAGGAAAGGTGGTGCAGGCCTGTAATCCCAACACTTGGGAGGCTGAGACAGGAAGATCCTTGCAAGTTCAAGGGCAGCCTGGGCTACAAAGTGAATTCAAGGCCAGCCTGAACTGCATATGAAAGCCTGTCTTAAAAAGACAAACAAACAATAAAAAGGAGAGTGATTTATGCATTGCAGGACGTAAGCTCGGACACCACATTTGAGGACGACATGAGACAGATGGGCTGTTGGGCAGCTCAAATCCTATGAGTAGTGCGGCCACAAACAATGGAATATTCTAGAACAATAAACGGCTCACCCAGAGTTCCCAGTGACACCGGCCAGGCCCCCCCAGTCTCTGGTTTCTGTGTGAAACAGTTCATCCTTGGCAGCTTTTTGAGGCACAAATGCCTGGTGGGACGCCAGAGAGTTGTACTGGAAATGGGGCGGTTTGTCACTGGGCAGTGTCATCAATTACACAGCACCCCGCACCCCACCTCCCAGGGTACCCCTTGATGAGGGCAGGGTCCCCTGAAAGATGAGCCTGGGGGTTCACCTCAGAGTTGCCCCAGCTCCAGCCCCCTCATCCCCCTCCTGGCTGACTGGTGCCCGAGAAGCGACTCCAGCCTGCGAGAAGAGTCACAAGGTTAATCTAGGCCCCGGCAGCATCACCCAGGCAGGAGCTGGAAAGTGTGGAAGACAGGGCCACTGAGGCATCCCTGGGGTCATCCTGTCATCACACTGACACTGCAGGCTCCACAGCTGGACACCTGCACTCAGGTCCCATCCAGGCCTCTCAAGGCGCTGCACCCCTCTGAGCCTCTTCTGGGGACATCAGAGCAGCATCCCCTCGAGCTGCTGTGGGACAGGGCGACAGTGCCTGGGTGCGGACAGTGCTTCCCGAGGGCTGGTATCGCCAAGACCGCTGTCGCAGTTACTAGGACTTGTATGTGGAGGGCCTTTGTTAGCTTTGGGCACCTGCCAAACCCCTGGGTCACTAGGCTCTCTGCTCGTGAGGAAGGCCATCGGTCTGCTGGTGACAGATGAGGAAAGTCCAGCTCAGAGGTGGCCACAGGTCGCAGGTGCCCGGGGTGATGCGCTGCGGCCACAGTGTTCTCCCCTCCCTCACCCACCCCCTCAGAGCAGAGCAAACCTCACCACCCAACTCACAGGACAGAGCCTGGAGCCTGTCCCCGAGCCCCAGGTGGCATTTGTCACCATGTGCACAGGAAGGTGCTGGGGAGCAGGGCAGACCCCCTTCACATCTGCAGAGGAGCTCCTAAGGTCCCCACTGCTCACCACCCCCAATTAAACCAGCACCCTTGGGTGGGGGCCTAGGCACGAGGTGTCTCATCCCCAGGTAACTGCAGCGCGTGGTGCAGCTGAGAACTGACGCAGGACGGAAGGCGCTGGATGGGTGCCTTCCGTGGGGCATTTCCACCCTGTCCCAGAGCAGCTCCCAGGGTGTGGCAGCCGCCTGCAAACACCTTCCCTTCAGAGGCCTTCTGCATCTGTAATAAGTCCACACCCCTCACCACGCCGGCTGCCTCTCAGCAGCGCTTGCTCCGACCTCAGGGCCTTCGTTTGCACTGGCTGCTGTCCCCTCTTTCTGGTCTCCCAAGTCTGGCTCCTTCTAATCCTTCAGGTCTCAGTCAGATGTGACCACCTTCTCAGGATGCCATCTTGTTTTACATTCATGGCATTTATCCCTCTCTGGAATCATCTCAGTTTGTGTCCCTTCTCTCACTAAAGTCAGCTCCGTGGTTTTGGGAACTTCATCCATTTTGTTCCCAGCACCCAGAACCCAGCCTGGCCCTCTGCAGGTGCCCCGGAAATGTTTGTTGAAGGAAGGCAGCAAGGAAGGAAGGAGGCTTGGTGACCTGCTGGCAGATCTGGAGAGAGCGTGTGGGTCTCTTGCTTCAAGGTGGCTGCTCAAGGCAAGGATGTCAAAACCTGTTTGTCACTTGCAGAGAGCAAAGGTTGAGGGGGAGAGGGCTGGCTTCACCAGGCCCCATCACTTGTGGAGGAAGGACTGTCCCCATTATGCCACACCAGGGCCGACAAGCCCTGCAGGAGAATGGGCCCCCAGGGGCCCCCTGGAGTTAAGGTGGGGCTCGGAGACCAGCGGTGTGATGTCACTTGCTCTGCCCTCGGGAAGGGGCTGTACTGGGCTTGCAGAAAGTCTGCTGCCTTTTATTAACCTATGGGCTATTTTGCACCTTTCAGAAAAAAGTTGTCAGATTTTTAGCAATTGTGAGATTTCATTTCTTAAAAGTTAAGTTTTCTGCTCCTGGAAAGTAGGAGGGCCATCGCAGGCCACACAGTGCCTCTTCCCATTGGTTGTGTGGCCTCCACTTTGCCTGGTCCCCACCAGTCCCTGTCGCCTCAGGCTGTGGCCACGTCCATCTCCTTTTATCATCCCACCAGCTATTTTGTTCACTGCAGAGCCGTGTTCTCTGTTCTTACACCTCTGCCCAAAGTGATCAGGGGAGATTTGAAAGGGGAGGTGGGTTTCCTGCACTGGGTCAGCATCACCCGTGTACATTCCCTGCCCACCCACAGGCCCTGGAGTTTGTCTCCTAGAGTTTGTTCTTGCCAAATGGTTTGTAATAATCTTAGAAAAAACATCTGTTGAGTGCTTGTTGCCAGGCATTTAATCATCAGGTGACAGGGCCTGTGTCACCTCCACGTTGTAAAAGAGGGGACTGCGGTACTGCGGGTGAGGCCCGGCCAGAACGGGAGCTTCAAGTTTGTCCCTCTTGTGCCCAGCTCACTGGCGCTGAATGAATGATTATAAGAATGAATGAATGGACGGATGAGGTTCTCCAAGTGTTCTGATGAGGATGCCACTGTTTACCAGGCAATTCTGCCTCACGTGACACTGGCTGAAGGTCCAGGCTGTGTGCGACTGACCAGCACCCAGTGCCACCCCCCCAGGTGGGACCTCATGTGGGGCCCCCACTGAATGCCCGCACCCTCCTCTGCGCGGCTGCTGGGGCTTCCTCACAGCATGGCAGTTGCAAGCTGGCCCAGCTCTGAAGAGTGCAGAAACAAAAGCTGCCAGGTCTTAAGCCCAGAATCGTCACAGTGTCCCTTCCACCACATCGCCTGGGTCAGAGCAGGCCCCATTTTGTGGGGTAGAGACTGCACAAAGGCGTGAAGACACACTGAGGGCAGTGTGGCTCTTTAGGGTCTGCTGAAGCACTGGCCCACCAGACTGGGTAGCAGAGCTGAACCTCGATGCCTGCAGACAAGCAGGATTCCTTACAAGAACATTGGGAGGCTTGGGGAGTCCCTGGAAAGGCGGTGATCCAGGCTTAGTAAAGGACAAGAACAGGGACATTCCGGAGCCTTGGAACAGGAACACTGTCAGCCTCCTGAAGGAGGCCCCAGCAGGACAAATGCTCCCTACTGTCCCTCTCCACCCTTGTCACTTCCTATGAGAGCACCATCGGTGTCCATTCATTCCCTCAACTGTGAGAGGCGGGCACAGTGAGAGCCTGATTGGCCGGTCTTGGTCACATGATTGCCTTCCGTGGTGCAAGAGGATGGCCGCCTGGGCAGCAGAGTTCTCAAAAGGAAGTTTGCCAGACTGCGCCTGTAGACCAGAGGTAGAGCGCTTGCCTAGCGTGGGTTCAATCACTAGAAAAATGGGGTGCTGTTGTGCAAAGAAGGGGACCGGATACTGGACAGACAGACAGACAGGCAAGAAAAGTTAGAAATCAGTCTGTGGCCTCTGCCTAGGCAACCCTGTCCCTGGAGGAGCAGTTAGCATTTAAAAATGAATAGATGAATGAATTTTTTAAGACGGGTATAAATAGAATGCCAACAGGTGCTGCTGGGAATCTGGGAGCCCCTCCCTCCCTCTCTTCCTCTCCCCTCCTCCCCCCTCCTCTTTCTCTTTCTCTCATACTGGGGATTGAACCCAGGGAACACTGAGCTCCATCTCTTTACTTCGAGACAGGGTATTGCTGAGTTGCCCAGGCTGGCCTCAAACTTGCAATCCTTCTGCCTCAGCCTCCCGAGTAGCTGGGATGACAGTCATGTGCCACTGCACCCAGCAGCCCCTTCCTCTTTATGGTGCAACACTGACATCCAGAACCCCTGCCGTGCCTCAGTGCATTCATCTGAAAAATGGGAGTGATTAGCAGTGACCCCTGGCAGGGAGACCACCTGTGTCCTGCCGTGGATGCTGGCTGCCCCTTGCCACCCCTTGCAGCCCCAGCGTCAGCACACTTAGTGACACCCAGCAAGTCCCCTAGCAGCTGTGAGGCCACAGGTCAGAGAAACTGATCCCCGCTTACAGAGGCTCGGATCTTTGTTCCCTCCTGCTGGTCTCTTTCCAGCTCCTAATTAGATTGCACAGCATGTCCGGGTTGGAAGTGGGGCTTATTCCAGATGTTCTCCGCTCGCATCCCTAAACTTAGCAGATGATTCCGTAAAAGTTGCTTCAGGTTCCTCCCCCTGCCTGTGGGTCCAAGCTTCTGGAATAATTATAAGCACCAGCCGTTTCCAAGGTGAGCTAATGAGCAGCTCGCCTGCTAATCGCAGAGGCTGATGGGCGAGGACAGCGTGCGAGGCCACAGATCAGGTGGAAAGGGAAGAAATAATTGGATTATTAATACCCAGCAACCAGCATAGCCTTTCATCCCTTGTATGTTCTTCCTGAAGGAAACAACACTCTCCGGACACCAAAATATGCATTCTGTAGGGGGTAAACAGGGCTGGGAAATTGTGCAGTTCAAAAATGGGGTGGGGGCAGGCATGGCCAGGCCGGCCTATGGCAGCCCTACTGAGAACCAGCCCACAATTAGGCGTGAATAATGACTCTGTTCGAGTCCAACTTTATTGCTTTTGGCCAAAGGCCTTTCGCAAAAATAACTCTGTAACTCACTGCCAGGGAAGCTTTTGTCCTCAGCTGAGACAAAGGAACAAAGAACAGAGGTGGAAATTTCTGTCTGAGTCCCGTTTCCCCTAAACACCCAAAGAGGACAGCAGGCGTGGCTTGCCCACAAGGCATGGGCTTGGGGAAAGCAGTGCCCCTTTATCTGTGCCAGCCCGCCACTCGCGCTCCCTGCTTCTGCCATGCACGTCTTCATTCTGGTCATTCGCACCACAGGCCCTTTGCATGTGCTTTTTCCTTTGCTTAGCATTTTGCTCATTTTCTGCCTGCTTCCCACCTTCTCACCTTGGCTCAAATGTTCCCTCCTCCAAGGGGCCTGCCGTAATTTACTGTCTATCCTGTCACTCTGGAAACTTCCTCCAGCGTTCATAGGACGCTCTATAATTCCTCATTTGTCGAGTGTCCAGCTTCCCCACCAGAATGTCAGCACCTGAAGACGAAGGCCTGCGTCAAGTCCTCTGCTATTTCCCAGTGTCACACAGCACCTGACACGCAGTGGGCGCTCAGGAAAGAGCAGATGGCTGTGAAGGTTTCCCAGCCACGCTCCGAGGGGCTTTGCTTGGTGTGCTCGTGTTTAGAACAGAGCGGATGTTTTTAGTGTCTCCAGTGTAGTCGGGTACCAGTCTCCCTCGTACCCTAAGCCCGGGCTCTTCACTCTCCAGGTCTCTGCCTGGCCCCTGGGGGCATCTGAGTTTGTAGCCCTGCTTTAGACAAAAGCCACTGCAGACAGGTGTCTCTCTCCAAAGGTGACCAGGCAACATCCAGGCCTCAGGCCTGCCTGCAAAACTCGGCCACCCAGTCTCTCCGCTGGAACGGGTGCAGGGTGTCCGTGACATTGACTCCAGCCATGAGCATGTTGTTTCCCCTCTGCCCTCTTCCATGCCCTCCGAGTCTCCCTCGCGGTCCTCCAGGAAGCCCACTCCTTTTGGAACGAGGTCCAGGGCCTCTAGCCAGCAGGAACTGACCCACCATGTCGCTGAGCTCCATTTCTGGTGTTGCCCTTATCAGTGCTTGTGGTTCTCAATCGAGGCTCTTACGTCCCCTTGGGGACATTTGGCAGCATCTAGAGAGGTTGTCACACCTGGGGGTGGGTGCTGTTTTGCGTTCCTTGGGTACAGTGTGAGCAGTGGGAGGCTGAGAGACCCTGGCCCGGGACAGCTGGGGCTCCCTCCCCTGGGAGGGGAGAGACTTCCTTCCCAAACCAACTGACTGCACTGAGAAGGGGAAACAGGGACGGGCCTGGCACCAGCGAGCATGCAGGCAGAGAGCAGGACACTGAGGCCCGACGTCTGGAGTGGACAGAATGAGTCCCCTGTCACCCCTTGCAGAAGGGGCCGTTTGCTTCATGCCACAAGCACCTGCTCCAGAAGCTGCTATCTCCAGAACCTTTCTGGGAGCTGGCCATAAAAGCCACGTTTGAATCCGGGCCCCGAAGGAAAACCATGTGGTCTTGGGCCGCGGCCGGCAGGTCAGACACTGCAGCCTCCCGCCGCCAGGCGTGGATCACGTCCTTCCCAGCCTGGCCCTCGAGCCCCGGCCCATCACCCCCGTGGCAAGTCTCAGTGCCTCGTCCCCCCAGGACTCCCGGACAGTGTCTCTGTGACAGTGGCCCTGAGCTCGGAGGCCTGCAGGTCCAAAGCCTACGTTTAGTCACTTCAGTCCCTGAGAAGGGTCGGGGGAGATAGGGCCACTTCCCCAAATCACATCCCACATTTCTGGGTGGTTTTCTGCATTTGTTGAGTGGCTCCCTTTCCACTTAAAAGCAGGGAGGAGGAGTTTAAATAAAACAAAAGTGGGAAGAAGTGAACTTTTAAAAAATTTCAGATAAGATACTTCCTTTTCTCTCATGTAACTAGGAAAACGGGTTCTCAGAAGTAGAGGAGAGGCTGCAGGGGTACCTCTCAGGACCAGCCCTTCTTGCCCTCTGCCCCCTCAGAGCCCTCTGGACTCTGACATTCCTTTAACCCTTTGAGTCACATGACAAGGGGGGTTCGGGTCACCCTCAATTGCGGAGGCTCAGGGACCCTGGAGCAGGTGTGACACCAGCTCCCAGGTAGGATCCAGCTCAATCTCTCACTTGCTGAGGGGCCGATGGGTGTTTTCCGATGGCTACAGACCTACAGGCTCGCTGACGTGTGACCAAGGCACCCCCCATGGAGAGGTGGGGTCCGCGTCCCCCCTTGGATCTGTCCAGCTGTGTGTGGCCCACAGTGAGAGGACCCTGAGGAACAGCAAAGAACACCAGCAGCTCCTGGCTTTTGGAGCCCTCAGCTGCCACTTAGGAATTCAGATGCCACCCTGAGGCCACCCTGCCAGGAGGAAGCCCAGACCACACCACTGAGAAGCCACGCACAGGTCACTGGGGACTAGCTGTTGGCAGCAGCCACCAGATGACCCAGCCCCCCAGCTCCTGAGACCTGTTGGCCAAATGCACAGATGTCATAGGGTGCCGACCAGCCATTCTGCTGTGTCCCGTTTGAATTTCTAATCATGAGTCTCTGAGCATAAAGAGATTTTGTTCCAGTTGTGGGTAAGGCATCACACAGGATCAGTCATTTGCAAATGCCAGTGTCCCCGCCATTCAGACATTCCTTCATTTATCCATTGCACGGCATCTGGAATCTGTTCCCTCTTGCCCCTTCACTGCTTTCACCCTGGTCCCAGCCCTGTCACCTGTGCCCTGGATGATGGCAATCATCTTGCCACCTCTTGGCATCCACCCCCGCCCCTACACACAGCTGAAGGACCCTGTTAAGACCTGCACCAGGTAACGTCATCCTGGGCTGAAATCCCCCAGGTCTGCCTCGCCTGCCCCATCCAGCTGCATTTCCTCACTTTGTCCCTCAGGCACCCAGGCGTGTTCCTACCTCAGAACATCTGCCTTTGCTCTTCCCTGGGGCTAGAATGCTGTTCCCCAAAATAGCCACAAAGCATTCCCTTCCCTGAGAGTTCTGTGTAAGCTTCTCTCCGTCTGTCCAAGAACCCTTCCTTCTTTGACCACTGAGCTTTAGGTAGCTGAGAGGTCACCGCCCTCCCAGCACCTCCACCCTCTCTGCCTTCCCATCATATGCCATAGGGTTTGTTTTGGTGTCTGATCCATGATTTTTCACTTCCTGATCCCAGCACTTAGAATAAGGCCTGTGTATAGTAGGTGCTCAGGAAACATTTGTTGAGTGGCTGGAAGAATTAGCAGCTAGGCTGTGGCAGAGGCTGGGGCTACAGGAATAAACAAGAAAGAGGCAGCCCCTGCCCTGTGGCCCCTCCAGTGGGAGAGACAACTCCCACAACACACAGCCCTGTGTGAGGCCTGCGTGAAGGGAGCATAGGCTGTGATGTCCTGTGAAGAGGGCAGAGCTGGGCCAAGGGCAGGGAATGTCACCAAGCACCTCCACCAAGTCAGGACTGGCATTCATGACTCCCAACTTCCTTCCACTTTGCCATACCACCTTCTCTTCTCAGTTAACAGCTAAAGATGAGGAAAGTTCTCCTCTGAAGGAGCCTACTCTTGTGCCCCGTCTTGCTCTCCCATCCCACTGGCCCCACCAGCCCAGAGCTGCCTTGGAAGCCACCTGTGTCAACACTCTGCCTCTTACCAGCTCTTCCTTGTGATCTCATTTGGTTGTGACAGAAAACCAACTTGGAATGAACTAAGAGGAAAAAAGGGAATTTGACTCATGTCCCTAAAGAGTCAAAGAATGAGGAAGCTCAACTAGAAAGACAATAGCTCACACTATCCGGAGGACAAAGAGGAAATTATTGCGCTTGAAACAACTCAGAAGTGGATTTTTCTCCTTTGGGGTTAAGTAGGTCCACTTCTCAAATGTCAGGACCCAAGTGCCTTTCAGTTCACAGGGTCACTCTTTTTGTGTGTTGGCTTCCTTCTCACTCCACGTGAGGCAAGATGGCACCAGGGTCTCCACATCATCACACGAAATGATACCCAAAAAGTTGGCCAGGTAGAAAAAGCAGTGCCTCTTCCTGACCAGTCAGGACACAGCACCCGAATTACTCTGGCCAATCACTGAGGCAGGGGAGATGGAAGGCTCTGATTGGTTCAGGCCTGATCACATGGTCTAGCGTACTGGGGCCTGATTTGAATCATGGCTCAAGGATAGGGAGGAGAGGATCTCCGAATGAAAACTAGCGACTGTTTTGGAAAGTAGGGAGAGAGAATGCTGAGTGGCTCAAACCCAGTAAATAACCCAACATTGGCCACTTACTGTATTCTGATTTGCTCAGAAGGTTTCCCAAGTAGTAAGCTAACTGTATACAGGGAATGCTGCTGTTGTCCCCACTTTATAGATGAGGTCACTGAGGCCATAAGAAGCTAAGTTACCTGCCCAACAACTAGTAAGTAGTGGAGCTGAGAATCAAACCCAGGTGATCTGGCGCAGGTCCCAGCCAGTCCTGCTGCATTTTCCTCAAGTATGTATTGTTCTATCCACTTGCCTGTGTCTTCTCTGTTAGCTGTAAGACAGCAGAGATTTTTGTCTCGTGTTTTCACTGATGATGAATCAGTACCAGGCCTGTAGCTGGTGCTCAGATATTTTGAGTATACAAATTTTGTGGCCTCTTGACCATCTACTTACCCGATGTGCAGAGCATTTTGATGCTCAGCTTCCTGAGACTTAGAATATTGTTTCTTTTTTTTTGTGTGTGGGTACCGGGGGTCGACCTCAGGACCTCGCGCACCAGCAGGCACCCGTGCCACTGAGCGATATCACCGGCCCCTTTTTCGTATGTGGGTTCCGGGAGTCGAACTCGGGCCCTCGCGCTTGTCGGGCAGGCGCTTAAGCCGCTGAGCCATCTCACCGGCCCTAGAATATTGTTTCTAAAGCTGCGTTGAACTCTAGCTGTGACCCATTATCCCATTCCAACAGTTTGCCTTTCTTTCCGCTCCTGTTTCTCACCCCTCAGCTTCCCTGGAATCTTTCACCCGCAGCTTTTGCTATGTTGACTGCATACACTGTCAGCATCTTGAGGGCAGGGACTTTGTTTTCCTGCTGTTTTATCCACAGTGCCAGGAACTGTGCCTGGCACACAGGAACCTGCAGTGTCCTGTTTGCATCGATAGTTGCGCAGGCAACTGGGTTGCTAGGCCCTGAATTTTGGCCTACTGTACGCTCTCCTCTTGATGCCCAATTTCTAGTCCAGGTCCTGAGGCCTGTCTTGAAACTTGACCTTTACCACCTCCCTCTGAAGAGCCTTCTCTTGTCCCTGGTCCCTGCTTTTGAGAGCTGGCTTGGTTCTCTGCCTCCAGGTGGAATTCCATAAACTGGCACAGAGTCTGCCCAATGGGTAACCTGCTCCAAGGAAGGTGACAGGGAGAGACTGTGGCTGTGGGTTGTTCGTGCTCCTGTCCTGTCTGACAGCCCTAGAGAGGAGAGGACTCGAGAAAGCCTGCAGCAAGGAAGAAGTGGGATGCCAGGGAGTGGAAGGTTTCACAGGCACGTGTGTGTTGTGTGTCTGGAAACTTCCCAGCTGTGAGGCTCAGGACCACACGTTCCCACCCCACCCACTTGGCCTCTCCCATCCCCTCTGCCTGCTGTTGGCTCAGGTTCTTTCCCTGCCTGAAGCACCCTGTCCTCCACCCTCTTCTTCTGGATTTCTCTACATCCTCTGGGTTCTCAGCACTTGGCTCCTGTGAGGTTTTTCAACCCTGATTCTGTAAATACATTCTGGGTAGCCCTTCCTGGCTGCCCACAGGCAAGCAGTTCCCCTTTCTTCTTCCTGTTTGTGCAGCACACTTAACCTTAGGCCTTCCTGTCATTCCTTGGTTTCTAAGCAAGCACAGAGTGTGGGTCTAGTGTCAGAATGTCAGTGGGGCCTTGGCCATGCTGCTTCCATGTCTTTTCAGCCTAGGGCCCTGCAGGAAGTATATGGTACCCTCCAGCAATGGCATGAGCGGAGTATAAGACAATGAGTGATACCGATCCCTAGATGGGCTATTGCAGGAGTGTTTGCTGAAATCTAGAGAGAGAAGTGTGCTGGTTAGCACCCAGACTCCTCCAGCCTTCCTAACCCTAACTGCCTTCAGGGTGCACAGTGGCTGAGCCCCATGTCACCAGAATCCTCTCTTGGGTATCCAGTTGGCAGTTGCCATCAGCACGAGATTCACCCACTCCCAGCACCCACAGTAGCCTTTCCACGGTCTGGGACGCCAAACCTGGGTCACGTGTCTGTGTCTGGGCCAATCACTGGAGCTAGAGAGATAGGATGTGCTGATTGGCTCCATCTGAGTCATGTGGTCCAGCCCACAGTCCAGCTAGGCAAGGGGAAAGAAAGCAACAATGGCCTCAGCACAGTGAGGGGCCCTTACCAGGAGCAGGGAGGGAGAAAGTTCTTTGTCACATCCATAAATATTTTGAGTGCCTGCTATGTCTCAAGCACTGTTTGAGGTGTTGGGGATGTAGAAATAAACAAAGCTGAAAAATATCTGTACCTTTAGGGAGGTGACATTCAGTTGAAGAGACTTGACACAGAAATAAGTAAAACAGCCAGTTGCCAGAGGTGGTAAATGCTACCAGAGAGGACAGAGACTTTAGTTTCACCTTACAAAGGTGGATCAGAAGGAGGCAAGGACAGGACCATGAAGATACTGTATCTGGATGAAGGCTCCAGGCAGAGGGAATTGCAAGTGCAAAGGTCCTGGGGTTGGGCTCACTCAGCGTGTTCAAGGGGCAATGCAGAGGGCACATGGCTAGAGCCAGGTGAGGAAGGGAGGGAAGAAAGGAGTAAGGTCAGAGAGGTGATGAGGCAGATTGCTAGGGTCTTAGTGGCCCTTTGGAAGGTTTGCAGGTTGTTGAAGACTTTTAGTAGAGGAAGACAGGCTCTTGCTTTCATTGGAACAGGATCTTTCTGGCTGCTTCATGAGAGGGAGGCTGGAAGCAGAGAAGCCAATTAGGGGGCTGTTGCCACTGTGTAGACTGGATTATCCTGCCTCACACACTCGAGGCCCTTAGTAATATCTGTAAGTAGATGGAGGAGCTAGGCGGGTGAGTGCGCTGGAACACCTGGGCGCCTGAGTCGGTTGCGGGGCACTGGCTTCCAGGCATTTCTGCCCACCCTGTGGTTCCTTCTTCCTCCTGTCAGGAGCCCCCATCTGACCTGAGCCTTGTTCTACTCTGCCCACTTCCTGCCCCACACCCTCAGCTGCCTGATGCAAACTTCTCTGTGTGCCTTTTGTCAGATTTGGGGATCCTCAATGACAACAGCCTATCTGGGTCTTTCCGGGCAGGCCTGGATGAGTTCCCAGCCACTTCCCCACAGCTGAGGTGGCCAGGACTGGAGGTCGATGGTCACTCCAAGACCCTCTGTAGATCAGCAGAAGGATCCAGAAGCAGGAGCACTGTCTCTAACCACTCGGGACATCAGGTGTGTCCAGAGATGTCCCGCTGGTCTGGGGCCCTTTGCTAAGTCCTGTGAGAAAGCACAGGACAAAGAGCAGGTGCTGGACAGACCTTGAAAGAGCGCGTGGCACAGGCGGTGTCTGTGGGGTGGGTCAGGTGTTAACCAGTACTATGCGGTTCATCACAGACTCCTGCCACAGCCACTTGGAATATTTTACCAAGAAAAAAAAAAAAAAAGATGCAGAATCCCTTGTGTCATTTTTAATTGATTCCTTCGGCATCCGGAGAGAGGCTGGCACGAGGCCAGGATGAGTCTGAGCCAGGGGAATTCATCAAAAATCGACCCACTGATGACTTGATCTGATGAAATAATTAGCTCCTGTTACCCTGCGCCCTGGTTGCAGAGCTCTGACTCCATCCGCAGGAAGGAAAGGCGTCCTGTTGGCAGGTTAGACCCGCGGGAGGAGGGAGACCGAGAGGGAGGGAGCTGGGACCGGAACCTGGAAACCCAGCTGACAGCGCTCTGACCCATCCCCACTGACCCAGGCCCCCCAAACCCGCACAGCACAGCCCCAAAGCCAAAAAGGCCCTCAGAGAACACCTGGCCGCCTGCTGCTTTATTTGGCAAAGGAGGAAAGCGAAGCCAGGCTGTTTGTTATGGCTTGTGCTTAGATGTCCTCCCAAAGCCTCATGCAGTCATAGGTGGGGCTTTTTCAGAGGTGGCTGGATCTAGAGTGTGTGATTGATTCATAGTGCGATGCTAAAATTAAATGTGCTAGTATTAAGGATGTGTGATTACTAAATCAGCCCACTGATTGGGTTGGCACTGCTCTAATCCCAGTAGCCTGGATGCAATATAAGGCACAGAAAGAGGCTTGTCTCTTACTTTCTTTGCCACCTTCTGCCTGCCATGCGCTGTTTCTCCCGTGATGCCTGTCTGCCTCACCGCCCTGCCTTGGAGCCAGCTGATTATGGACTGAATCCTCTACCAACTGTGAGCCAAATAAACCTTTCCCCCTTTCACTTTGGGTGTTGGGTATTTTGTCTCAGCAATGAGAGAAGAGTAACTAAGACAGCGTTCTTAGGAGCTTGCTCCCAGATCTGCTTTCAGGGGGTCTGCTGAGCAGGCAGATGAATGTGAACCCTTCTCTGCCATGTGATCTCGTGGGGAAGTGAAGGTAACTGGGCCTTGGCTTCCTCATCTGTTAAATGGGTTTGATCTCAATGGGTAAACAACAGTGGACACCTGTAGAATGCTCAGGGAAGTGGCTGGGGCACCAAGAGCTCTCAGGAAGCATTTGTTGTTCTTAGTTCTGGTGGGAGAGAGTTGGCAGCCCTTGGGAATTCCCTTGCAGTGTTACCTTCTCTCCGTGGCTGTGTAGCGGGAGGAATGTGAATGCAGTTGGCACATCCGCAGCTTCGAGGGCAAAGCATCCCACAGTGTGTGTTGGAGGGGCAGCCCGTCATCAGGGTGGTTCCCACACCAAGGAGAGGGCTCAGGCGTTTCTCCTGTCGGCCCTCAGCACCTCCCCTTGCCCGCAGTGGAAAGTCTGGGGTGGTGCTAATGTGCTGACTCCTTTCCGCACCTGCTAATCTGCGCTAAGGAGAGCGCCCGAGGGCGCGAGTGCAAGAGCCCGTGGGCCTGGCTTCCAGCATTGAGCAGGGAGCAGGGCCGCTACGGCCCAGCTTTCTTTGACTCTATGCAATTAGCTCCACACGAAGGGATGCCCATTTTCCATTTATGCTTGGGTGGATAGAATGTTTTATTCTTCCAAACTATGTATTTGTAGTTTTATTTTCAAATAAGACCATTTAAAGAAGTGCATTAAGGAAACGGTCATCAAAGGGCGGCAGAAGGCGGGGGTGCTGCTTGAGTGGCAGAAGCTTGGGCACCCAGCTTGAAGGTGAGGAGCGGCACAGGGCTTCTCTGGGTGCTTGGAGGACAGTGGTTGAGCCTTGGTTTCCTCAGCTGTGGAATGGTGGTGACAGTGTCTGCCCAGGGTTGATGTGGGGCCTGAAGGAGACCCCGCAGGAGATTGACCACAGCCCCATGCTGCAGGGCCGTGCTCTGCCTCGGCGTCCTGCGCAGACTCCTTAGATCTTTCACACCCAGTTTGCAGCTGAGGAAACAGGCACGAGGCTGTTAAGTTCCTCACTTGAAATCACTCTGGAAGGAATTCCAGAGTCCACACTGTTACTCAGCACCACCTGGTGGCCCCTAAGCAGCAGCTGCATAGGTGGTAGCAAGCAAGGAGCTGGGAAGGGGGCCACGTGTGCCCTCCCGTGCCCGCCGGGATGCTCACCCCTCGGGGTGTCTGTTCACTGTGACCCACTGTCCTGTGCTGTGGCTCTCACCTTGGCTTTCTGCAGAGATGACCTGTCGCCCATCCCAGGTGTGAGAGCCATTGTTCAGGGAGGAGGATGGCAGAGGGGACCAGGCCGTGCTGGGCAGTCTCACCACATCCAGGCCTGGGTCAGGGCCCGAAGTGAGGCAGACCCGGTGTTCTAAGAGACAAGGGAAGGGGCAGCACCCGGGAGGCAGCAGCGGAGAGGAACCGTTATGACCCTGGGTCTGGGCAGGAGGGACAGATGCAGCAGGCCGACAGCAGCTCTGGCCTTAGGCAGAGACGCGGGGGCACTGGGGAGCTGCTGCGTACTGGGGAGGGAGCGGCTGTCATCCTGCTCAGTGACCTGACTCGCACTGGAGGGAGGTCTCTAGCTGCGCCCCCCGGTAGAGTGGAGAGAGGGGTGGGGGCAGTGGGGAGAACCTCAGCAGCTGTTGCTGTGTCCCCAGGAGAGAGGACGAGGCAGCACAGCCCCCTGCAGGACCTGGAGCCCTTGCTGAGCGCCCTGAGCCCAGGCTTTGTGGTGGTGGCCGGGTTCCACTGTGGACAACAGGGACCAGACTCCCTCAAGGTCACGGCCACAGTGATGCATCCTGAGATCCTAACTCCTTAGCAGACCGCAGAGCCAGAGCAGAGGGCGAGATCAGAGGCCCGCTTGGCCAGGGTCTGCTGTCCCTCTCCCCTCCTTCACCTTGACTGTGGCCCGGTCTGACCTGGGGACAAGGGGGTGACTGAGGTCACGGAAGAATGTGGCAGTTCTTCTCCCTCTCCCTTTTAGCCCTCCATTTTCTCTTATCGTTTTGTTTCCTCTGCAGCTTAAAACGGTTAGAACACCTTTAGTCCAGCTCTGGGATCTCTTGCCAAGGGGCTTTGATATGCCTTCCTGTGGACCAAGTGCATAATAGCCATGTCCCCCTCTTTTATTCATGGGGAAACTGAGGCTCCCTCCTGGGTTGTTGGTGGGCAGACCGAGCCCAGGAAAAACTGGTCTGGGATGGGAATCGGCAGGTGGCACAGCCCAAAGCAAACAGATGCCCCTTCCGGCCTGGGGTCCACACCTCAGGGATCATTCACTGCCCCTTGGACCAGCCACCACTTTTCCTTCTCTGCTGTTGGATCGGTCTGTTGGGTGGGGCCGGGGTAGCATTCAGAGCTGGGTCAGTCACTGACCAGGGTCTGGGCTGCCACCCACACATTAAGCTGACACTGGGGAGAGTTCAGAGGGGTCACAGAGGCTTTGCTGCCAGTCTGCCCCTGCCCCTGTGCCAATTGCAAATGCTTAGTAACTGTAGCCAAGTCCTGTGTCTGCCTGGTATGGCCCTGAGCAGGACTCTCATTGTCTTCACCAGCCACCTGCAAGCCACCGTGCAGAATGAACAGGACATACGCCGTGACCCGATTCTTGTCCTTCTCCCCTAGGTGGTGCATCCGGGGGGAAGAGGGGAAAGGATAAGATCCCCAAGACGCACCTTCAGACTCCGCATCCCAAGAGGGGTGACAGATTGGCCAAAAACTAAGATGGCGCCCCCCGGCCTGCTGCTCTGCCTGCTGTCTGCGACATTCTTCTCCCTGCTGGGTGGGAGCTCGGCCTTCCTGTCCCACCACCGCCTCAAGGGCCGCTTCCAGAGGGACCGCAGGAACATCCGGCCCAACATCATCCTGGTGCTGACTGACGACCAGGACGTGGAGCTGGGTAAGCACCCCCGACCCGCAGGACATCTCGGGGCTCCTGGGAGGCGCCTGGGGCAGGGCAGCTGTGGAGACGCAAGAGCTCCCTTCTGAGTGCTTTTAAACCGCACCCACTTGGGTTGGCCCACAAGTGCGGGTTCAGAGCTGATCCTCAAGGCGAAGGGGTCTCTAGTCTTCTAACGCAGAACCATTCCTGAACTTCCCCAAAATCTCAAAGAGAAGAGATGCTCACCAAGTTCCCCAGCCAGCCCCATCCTGGGCCACCACCTACACTATCCTCTGACATCGCCTCTCCTCAGCAAGGCCTCAGGCTGTCCTCCCACCATGTCCTCACCAGCAGCAGGAGGGGACCTCATCAACAGGGCTGACAGGACTGGGCCCTCCGGAGTCACATCAGCCAGCCCTTCTGCTCCCAGGGTCAGACTCCTCTTGTCTCTCTCACTCACCTGTGGGGTCTCTCCCAGTGGAAACTGTCTTTCTCTTCATCCTGTGTCTTCTTCCCCTTGGATTTTCTGATTCTATGGGTCCCATTTCTCCACTGAAACCCTACATTACTGCTGTCCTATAGCAATACACCGGGTCTCCATATCCACCAGATCCACGTCCGCGTGTAGGTTCAGCAAACTGTGGATCAAAAATATAGGGGAAAAATTCCATCTGTACGAAGGTGTACAGAACATTTTCACTGGCATTATTCCCTAAACAATACAGAGCAGCAGTATTGGCACAGCATTAACGTTGGATTCGAGACTGCAAGTCATCTAGACGTGATTTTAACATATATGGAGGGTGGCTGAAGGGCTCTGTGCAAATACTACACTAGATTGTGTAGGGGATCGCGTAGCTTCAGGTTTTGGTATCGGAGGGGCATCCCAAAAGCAGTCCCTCCTGGAGAACGAGGGACAGCTGCATAATTCAAGTCACGAACACAAATGACAAATGTAATTTTGCATTTTCTAGTAGCTACATTTCTTAAGAGTAAAAAGAAGCTGGCGAAATTAATTTTAATAACCCAATATATCCAAACTAGTATCCCCTCAACTTGTAATCAGTACAAAAATTATGTATGAAATATTTTGCATTTTCTTAGATAGTTTTTGACATCTGCCATGTATTTCACGTGTAAGACGCATCTCGGGCACAGCCACCTTGCGGGTGCCCTTTAGCCACTTGTGGCTGGGGCTGCTGCACTGGACGATGCCCAGCTGTATGAATTTTCCTGCTCCTTTGAATTAGATTTCCCTTCTCATTATCAGTACTACCCCATGGTATGAAAATCTGGGGAAAAGTATTCTAGGCAGAGGGAGCAACATGTGCAAAGGTCCTGAGGCAGGACCAAGAAGGCCAATGTGGCTGGAGCCCAGGGAAGCGAAGTAGAACAAGAGACTGGACCGAGAGGGTGGAGGTCTCAGAGGTGCTGGGGGGTTGTGGTAAGGACCACTGATCATTGATCAGGTGAGGGGTGGGCCCTTCGCCTCCGTCCCCTCTCAGAGGACGACAGAATATTGTCGATGGCAACCTGATTCTTTATATAAAACTCAGTCACTCCTTGCAATGATTTGTATTAATGATTGCAAGTATAGATTTTTCTCAGGGAGCTTATCAGCGTGAAAGGAATTTGCAGCCAGCAAGCAACCAGAGCCTTTATTGACGATTTGACACACATGATCCCCATCTCCCGGCAGCAGTCGGAACGAGGTGCGTTTGATAACCACGGGGAGCCTGCAGACTGTGGCCATGAGAATGTGAGTTTTGTATCTGGCAGAATTTTGCACACAGCACTTGCGGGCAGCCCCTGGCCCTCAGAGCCCCTTGGTTTCACCTTGCATGGCCCCTTGAGCTGTTTTGTCATGATGCTGGGGAAGTTGAGATGCCCCGGATGCCCCTTCATCCGTGAGGCGGCTCTGTGTAACATAGCATGCCAGGTGCTGGGGAGTGACAGGACCATCCCAGGGAGCCGGCATGCAGGGCACAGGCCATGCGTGGAGAGAGGGGCCGGGAGCCAACTGGGCCCAGGTGCGCAGAGCCCAGTGCACACAGTGAGGGGCTTAGTGCAATGGACACAGAAGCAGGGCCTTCCACAGAGGAGTACCACAACCGCATCCAGGTCCCGGCAGGCTCCCTCCGGCCCTTACACTGAGACTGGCTGGCCCGGAGGAGGAGCAGAGGCTGCGGGGCCCAGGGGAGGCTGGTGCCATCACTGGGCTGCTGTTGAAGCTCCGACCCGATGGAGCAGCGGAGCTGGTGGGACGAGGTCCTGCCGGCCATATGTTTGGAAGTGAACCAGATGGATTGGAGGTTAAGCAAAAGGGAAGACTCAGAGCAGCCCCTGAATTCGGGTCCTGAGCCTGCAGGTAGTGAGGGAGCCCCTGCGCCTCATGGCTGCATCTGCCTGCAGTTTTATGTTTGTGACCCTTAATAAAACCAGCAGAATAAGCAAATAGAAGGAAAGACACTGGGGGGTGGTGAGGATGGAGGAAAAGACAAAAAAGCAAAACCACGGCTGACTTAAGACACAGAGAATCGTTCTCTAGGTTTTACCAACAGAGAAACAGGCATGGAGAAGTGAAGCCACTTGTACAAGGTTGCACCACTAGTATATGGATAAATGGGATTTGAACCCAGAGCCCACGGTCTTTACCTTTACACTTAACCAGTTTCCTGAGATGGACATTGAGTCGTTTCCAGATTGCTAGTGTATTTGTTTGTTTTTCGCTGTTTCAAATCCTGTTGCTGGGAATATCTTTTCTCTGCATCTTGGCACACGCAAGCGACTATTTGGGAAAGATAAATTCCGGGAAGTGATGCGGTGGGATCAGGGCCCTCGTGTTGGGTGGCATGTGAGCTCCCCGCAGGAGCGCTTGGTGGCCCAGCTTGGTGCCTTCCAGGCCTCCCTCTCTCAGTAGACCCGGCTTTTGAAGCAGGCCAGGCGTCCTCAGGAGGTGAGGAATGGGAAGGGGTAGTCAGGGGGCTGATGGGCTTTTTATAAACCACTAGACAGACCCCGATCAATAATGCATGTTCCAAAAAAGCCCAACGCATTATCTCACAGTCTCGCTACAACTGGCAAGCAGAGGGTGGTCCTAAAAAATTTATCATCTGCTATTTTGTGCTCATCTGTATGGCACTTCTGACAGCTCTCCGGGCCGGAGGCTTCTCTGCTGGGACAGCCCGGGCCTCTTCCAGTCCCGGCACGGAGGGCAGCCGTCCACCCTAATTAGGTCTGCGCCAGAGGCCGGGCGCAGGACACAGCAGGAAGAGGGTGCGTCCTGTTTCCTACCTGCAGGGCTGGGGGCGGGGGCTGTAGCATGTGTGGTCCTTTCTCCTTTCCTCGCGTGCATTAGACTCCCTGGACTTTCTTGGAAGTGTCACATTCCCCGGGGGGCTCGTCCCTGCAGCATCTTAGTGGCCCAGTGCAGGATATATTTGCAGAGGATTCAGGGAAATCCTTGAGTTTGGATAAGCCCAGGAGACCAGCGGGCCCATGGCTGCTTCTCCACCCTGGGCAGTGAGGGAGGAGAAGCCTAGAAACCAAGGCCCCGTTTCATGATGCCCTTTGGTCAGGGAGGCTGGGGCACGGGGGACTCCACCAGGTTTGCTGCTTTAATTTGATCCAGCCCGAGCTTTGGTGAGCCGCCGGGGCTGGGCAGGCCAAGGCAGCAGGTGGCGGGCATGGTCCAGGCCAAGCACCAGGTTCCCGAGATGCTCTTTCACCTGGCTCGCTCCGTAAAGCTTAAATGTCACTGTAAAAGGAAGCTCTGCATCCTGACTGTAAGGGAAAAGCCAGTGTCCGTGGGCTTAGGTCAGAGATCACTGCAAAACCAAGTACCTTGAAAACTGAGCAGTATCTTCTAAATTTCAGCAAGCGCTGCCTCCCATGGGCCGGTGTCTCTGTCACTGAGGAAGAGCGGCTTCTGGAGGCAGGCGTTGAGGTGAAGCAGCAGTTCCCCAAGACTCCTCCTTGGCAGGATGGTGACAGAGCACAAGCACCGGGCCACTCCTTTGCACTGGGAGGCACGCGCGTGGGTGCTATGCAGCAGTGGGCTTGTGCCTCAGGCCTAGGGGTACAGCCAGACCCTGGGCTCCAGAATATCAGGTGGCTGCTCTGCTGCATTCTCCTGAGGGCCCATGCCTGGGAGGAGTCAGGTGCCTTTTAGGGACTCCTTTAGATGGTCAGACTTCAGTTGTGCTCCCCAAAACTGGATGAACCATGGAGAAAATGTTATACGTGGAAAGGAATTCTTCACCTTTCAGAACATCTTCGAATGCAAATAAATACTCCCAGTGAGGACGGAGGGGGAGTGCTGAGTAGCTGGTTGGCTGGGCTCGCATCTTTATTCTGCCGCTAACTGTGTGGCCTTGGGAAAGTTACTTGACTTCTCTGTGCCTCTGTTTACTCGTCATAAACTGAAGGTGGCAGTGTGTCTTCCTGCTCTTCCTGGGCATCCTGGGTGCTGAGGCGCGTCGTGTGTGTGTGATGGTTTGATCTCACTCTGCTCGCTGAAGCCTTCCTCCCGTGGAGCTGCCAGGCTCACCTACACTGTTACATTTAACAGTGAGTTTTCTGTGTCAGTCTCATAGCCCTGAAGAGCAGGGTCACCCTAGTCCCCTTCCGGCCGATGTGGCCAGGGTGAGCCGGCCAGGCGCAGGCAGCACTGCCAGTTACGTGAGCCTGGCATGCAGACCTGTCTGGGTTTGAGCAGCCCGGGCAGTCGAGTCTGCCACGGCTCTTCTGCCATTGCTGCGCGGGCTGGGGAACAGAGCTGTGCTGTCACGGGTGGCAGAGGGTGCCGGGGTTGCAAGGCATAGGTAAAACCGTGAGTCCCAATGCTCTCTGCCAGTCTAGATTTTCTCTGTTACAAGTGACTTCTCAAAACTCAAGCAGGGTTGAGCAAACAAACCAAAAAAAAAAAAAAAAAAGAAATTTACTTGAGGATCTGAGAAGTCCAATTACATTTTGAGCTTCAGGTGTGGTTGGATCTAGGAATGTCACTTTGGGATGTCATCTGTCTTTGAATCTCCGTGATCTCTGCTTTCCTCCAAATTGGCTTCCTCCTTGGGCCAGCTCACCATATGGCACTTCTGGCATCTCCGGGCCTATATTGGCACCATGTGAACCATCCCTGGGAAGACAGAGTCTGTCTCCCCCAGATGCCAGTGAAAGTCCCAAAGTGACTCTCGGGCCTGATAGTCTCTGGAACATCTGGTTCCCCGTGCGCTGTTCAGAGGGGTAGAACACAGCGGTTGGCCATCCCGGATCATTACACATCCCTGGAGTCCCTTGAACCACGAGGACTGCGAGTGGCGTAGATGTGGTTCCCTGCAGGAAAACAGGAGCTGGCGCCAGAGGCGGCACAGTGACATGCACGGTCACATCTGGGAGATGCTCCTCTCTCAGACGGCACCTCTGCAGCGGGGTGCCGAGACTCATGTGTTCACCAAGTGTTTATGGAGCACCTCCTGTGTACCCCGGCGACCCAGCGACAAACACAAAATCTCTGCTTTTACAAAGCTTCTGCCGCAGTGCAAGAATTAATGCACAAGACATGTGAGAGTATGTAGCGCACACGAGAGTGAACAGTGGTGAGAACAAAGCAAGGGAGGGGGATCAAGCAGGGAGCGGGGTGCAGAGGGGAAGAGTTGTGACTTTATACAGGGTGGCCTCACTGCGAAGGGGAAGGGGACATTTGAGTATTCGCAGCAGCCCAGAGGCCCTGGGGCAGCTTTGCCGCCAGAGACCAGGGCAGAGTGGCAGAGCAGGGTGAGCCCAGGGGACAGGCGGAGAGGTCAGAGCGGGATGACAGTGTCCGGCAGGTTGTGCAGGGCAGGGGAGTGACATGGCCTGCAGTGGAGGACGCTGGGCAGACGAGGGACATGGCCCGATTTTGTTTTTACTGTGTCCCCTCTGGCTGCGCCCACACTAAGACACAGGCACAGAGGAGTCTGCGCCACAGTCCCTGGCACCAGCTGACAGCGGCTCAGCAGTGGGGAGGGTCAGGCAGGCGCAGCGCGTGTTGCCGAGGTAGAGCGGGTGAGATGCACCGCTGGGTCTGATGTAGAGTGGGCGCGAGGAGGTGAGGATGACCTCAGCAAAGCCCACCAGGTGACCTCTCTGCTTACAGAGGTGCAGAGGCCTGGGCCTGAGAAGTTGCAGGCACTCGAGCAGGGCCAGAGAGCTGCGGCTCAGGGGAGGCCCCGCCTGGAGGCCTTGCACAGGGAGGCTGGGAACTGAGCATGACTTGTGCGCTCATTTGTTCTTTCCTGGGCCCGAGGGTCCAGATTCCCAGAGGGCCCTGCAATCCTGCAGGCCTCGGCCCCAGCACAGGCAGCTGCCAGTGGGCGAGGTGGGTTTGGACAGAACGATCTGGCAGGCTTCTGGGCAGTCCCGTCTTCCTCTTCCCATCTGTGAACACAAGGAAACCGCACTCCGCCCTGCAGAGCGATAGCCAGGAGGTGGATTCAAAACTTAAGGCTGGGTGCTGCACAGGGGCCAGATGGCCGTCGGCCCAGGACAGCGTGCCCAGATTCCAGACACCGGCTCGGGTGACTTCCAGCTCAGAGTTCCCACCTCCCAACATTCCTGCTGCTGCCGTTCACTGAAAGAAGAAAGACGTGTGTGAGCAGGTTATCTCCGGAGGAAGAGAGCCTCCTTCGGACCCACCCTGGTGTTCTTCTTGCCAAGCACATTCCTGCAAGGCTTTTTTTTTAACATTTCAGCAACACTTGGGGAATCACTTGAGTTCTGAAAGGAAAGTATTATATCAGAAATAGGTTTGGCTCCATGTAAAGGAAGATAGTAACGGTTGTTTACACAAGATAGAATGTTGCTTCTTGCTCACATAAAATTATCTGGAGGTTGGTAGTCCAGGATTGGCACCATGACTTCAAGGTTATCAGGGACCCAAGTTCTCTCTCTGCTTATCATATTTGCTATGTAGCTTTCATCTTCAAGGTCACCTTGTGCTTCAGAATGGCTGCTAGAGCTCCAGCAATCACAGGCACATTCCAGACAACAGGAAAGAGGCAGCAGAAGGGCAAAAAGATGGACCTTCAAGTGAAGTCAGCACTCTTTGAGGACCTCATCCCACAAGGCACATGCAACATGGACAGAAATTATTTAGCCATGTGATCTCAGCAAGGAGCACGAGCACATGTGAATTTGGATTACTCAGGAGGGCTTAACTATGTTGTGCTAGGGTGTGGGGATAGTGTGGTGCCCCCAAGCCTAGTTACAGAGGGGCCAACCCCCACCTCAAGACTGAGGGGATAATGGGAGTGAGTGGCTGCTGGAACCCGGCAATAGATGCCTACCCAGCACAGGGCCACCCTGTGGACACCATGGGGAGGAAGATGGAGGAGTCCAGAGCCCAGCCACGCTTCCCACTTACGCCAACCTCCTTCCAGCACCTCCCACTGGACAAAGTCAGTCAAAGCCAGGGACTGCAGGGGCTTCCCTGGGGTTAGAGAGTGGATCCTTGCAGCCAGAGGGAGGGTTACAGGCCCAGTCGCCAGGCAGCTGCACTGAGGAATCAAAGCAGGGCCTGTGAGGAGGAAGAAGGGGAAACAGATACTGGTAAGCGGCCTGGGGCCTCAGCCACACCAGCGATGAAGAGCGAGGGTCCTCGCAAGGGGTGGTGCAGTGCATCTGTGGCACTGCTGAGAGCTGCAGGTGGGAACCAGGGAAGGGGCCTTGCAGACAGGACAGCCAGTGCAAAAGCCCTGTGGCAGGGACAGGCTCAGGGGAGTCTGGTGAGAATAGCAGGGCCTGGAGGGTGAAGGGCAGAGGGGTGGGGACGTGGGCAGAGAGGATAGGGAGTCACGCATACCCAGGTAGGTGTGTGAGTGGACCTGGGTTTCACGCAAGGTACATGGAAATTGACCTGAGCAGATCAGGTACGTGGGACTCGCCTTGGTGGCTGGTGGAGAAGGGCAGCCTGGGGACAAGAGTGGAAACAGGCAGGGCAGTGTCAAGTGCAGTGGTCCAAGTAGGGCACTGACCAAGAGAGGCTGATGGACCCGGTTCTGTTCTGAAGCTCGCAGGGCTGAGGGCAGTGCCTGGGAGCCGGGCTGAGAGGTGGGTAAGTGGTACCATGTGCGGAGACCGATGACAGGAGGGACAGGGACCTGGGACAGACATGAAGCTTTGTTGCATGCCAGTGGCTGGGAGCCCAGCCCCTCAAAAGCAGGACAACACCCGGACCCCCACCATGTTGAACAGTCACCAAGGACCACGGTTAGGGTCAGGAGCGATGCTTCTGGTGGATTTTCTCCAGGAGGAGGAGACCAGTGATTGCTGAGTCCCACTGACCCCTGCACCCCCTCCTCGGCCTCCACTGAGAACCCCAGTATCGGTTTCCTCCCGGAAGCCTTTGCAGCCATGGCCAGCAGAGTGGTAGAGAAGAAAATAACAGTGTGCTCCCCCCGACGGTGGACTGAGGAACCAAATCTGGGTGAGGCTTGGCTTTTCATAGCTAAAAGCAGCAATAGTGTTGGACTTCATTTTGCAACAGCTAAGAGTCAGGAACCATTTCCCTTTGCACCATCGGGAGGAAACCTCATCTGAGAACCCAGCATGGTTATCTAGGACCACGACAGGCTCGGTGGTCGTTGTCACCAACAGCAGTGAGCATGGCATCAACCACAGATCCTCTCTGCTCGATGTGGCCTCTGATTGCTGCCCTTTGTCCTCCAGACATTCCTCTTGGCCTTCTGCTGGGGGACAGAGCTGTTCTGGGACAGTCACCTCCTCTGAGGTGGCCATTAAGCAGGTGCCACTGGGGAAAGGAGGCCCACACACAGATGGCACTGTGCCGTGGACATTCCGGGGATAGTTGAGGGCCACCAAGGTGGCGCAGGACACAGGTGCTTCCCCATCCTCGGCCAGAGCTCAGGCCCTTTGTCGCCTGCCCTGCCAGCAAAGGCTCTGTTGGGCCTGGACCCAAACCCACCGCCCTCCCCACCACTGTGCCGGTACTGCCTGCCGTGGGGGAACAGGCCCTTCCCAGCGTGAGTCAGCTGCTCCTTCAGCTGGAGGAGAATCAGCCAGGGGTCGCAGACTCGTGGGAGCTGTGCGCCCCTCAGCCTTGGCCCTCTGGGTCAGCCAGGCCGGCACCGCACAGGAGCAGGCGGGGATGCAGGGCCCTTCTGCCGTGAGCCCCGGTGCTCAGGTCCACCGCCTGCGGGCCCATCACACCACGTCTTTTCTATAAACCTAGGGAAGAGGTGCTGTTCTTATCCCTACTTTGCAGATGAGGAAACTGAGGTACAGGCGTTAAATCATTTAAACAAGATACGTGCATAACACGAAGTAGAAAGATCAGAGTTCAAACTCCAGCCTCTCTCTAGAGCCCTTGCCATCCTGCTGGGTATGGTGACACAGTGTTCTAGAATCATCCTAAAATTTCATAGTCAAAAGAACCTCGTATGTAGTTACCTGTGTGCTGTTATAACAGAGGGAAACGGAGGCACAAGAAAGTAGGTAGTTGAAAGCAGCATATACCTTATTCTCTGGTCTCTTGATTCAGTGTTCCTTGGTGCCCAAAATCCAAAGGTGGTTTAGCCTAGATCTGAAGTGTGTGTGCGTGCGTGTGTGTGCACATGTGTGTGAAATACCCACATCCATGTTCAGCAGCTGATCCTCTTCAGTGTACAAATCTGAGCAGGCAGAGAAGATGGGCCTGAGCCAAAAGTGTCATGTCCCCTTTCCCCTCGCCTGCTCATGCCAGGTGGCCACCCCTCAAACCCCAGGAAAGAAGAAAAGCACAGCTCAAAGCCCCCGTGCAGACGCAGGTAGAGAATGACAGGTGACGTGCGTGCCAATGCAGGGAGTGGCCGTGTGCTGGTCATCATAGATGCAGCATCGCCTTCCCCCTGCGTCCCAGGCCCTGCCTCATATTGGGTGTCAGACACAGCCTGCAGAGCCCCCAGGGAGGCCAGGTACAAGATCCTGCCTGCTCCCCGTTTACTAGGAAAGCGCAGCCCTCTTTGCTCCATTGTAAAATGGACTCGAGATACCTTCTGCCTCCTCCTTACCTCCGTGGGCAGAGACACAGCAGCCTGTGCGGTCGAGGAATGACGGGCCCCCAGCTGGAAGCTCACAGCTTATGGGGATGGCAGAGTCTATGGTGACCAGGGGAGCCCCGGCCCCCTCAAAGGGTGGCTTCTTCCCAGCGCCAGCTGATTGTGCCAGGAGGGGACATGCACCCAGTGCAGGCAGATTTCTCAATTTTTTTTTTTTAAGAAGAAGCTAGAGGGCTGGTGATATAGCTCAGCAGCATAAGCGCCTGCCTGGCAAGCGCGAGGTCCTGAGTTCGACTCCTGGTACCCACATAAAAAAAAAAAAAAAAGCTAGAAAGAAGAATTTTTTATGGAAAATCCAGAGCTATCTTCCCCTTAGGCCCAGCAGGAATGGTGCTGGGGACCCAGGATGCTTTTAGAGACCTGTGAAAAATGTCTTTAATCCTTTTAAAGTCAGTACAAAAAGAAAATTTAAGGTGGGAGGAAATTTTTTGATACAGGATATTAGTATATTCATTTTTATACCAACTGTGAAGCATAATTTTTAATGTTTTTCAGAGGTAGGAGCTCATGAATGCGAAGACACCAAGTGTCCTCTAAAGTCATGACGGGGCACTAGAAAAATGTGCTACTTTTCAAACTCTGCACAAGTAATTGCATTCTTTAGCTCTGAGAATACATACTATGTGGGCAGGTCTGGCTGTGGCCTTCGTGACCTCTTGTGTAGCCTTCAAAGCCTCCGTAATCTCCGCAGAGCCAGGGTCCTTGCCCAGAGGCCTCGCTGGAACACTCCCTGCCAGGTTATCTGTTCCCAGATAAAAGGTGTAGGTGGGAAGGCCACAAGCAGCAGGAGCTCTCACTGTTAGCCCCTTTGAGGTCAGTTCTCCTTGAGCCAAACAGCCCTACTTGAAAATTTTCAAACACTTCAAAGACAGCCCTGGACTCCTCATCCACCCCTCACACTGCAGGAGGTGCCATCCGCAGTTTGTGAGTCTCCTAGGAACATTTTCTCTTCATTTACTCACACGTAAGTGTCAAGAAAAGCAGTACAAAGCAAAAAGGGGGAGGACAGAGTGACTTTAATCAGCACAGTTTGGGAGGAGCTATCTGCAGAGTCTTGACACGGTGAGAGTTCGAGTCAGGGCTGGGGGCACAGCAGGTGCAAAGGTCCTGCAGCAGGAAGGAGGTCAGTGTGGCTGGCAGGAGCAGGCGGGAGCGCAGGAGAGCGGTGGGGGCTGCACCAGGAAGGGTGAGTTTCCTGATCCCTGAGGGCCTTCTAGGCCAGAAGGAAGGCTTGGCTTTTATACTGTGCAGGAAGAAGGCCGCTGGCTGCCAAGTGAAGACCACGGCAAGAAGACGAGGATGGAAGCAGGTGACCACTTAGGAGTCGACTGCAGAGATCCAAGAAGGAGACGATGGTTAGGTAGATTCCCATCAAGACCCTGAGTTTACTGGCTCTAGTTCTGCTTCTCCCCTTGTCCCAACCCACCTCCCACTACTTCCCCAAGGAGGCCCTGCTACCGCAGACTCTCATTACCTATAATTTTAAGAAAACATAGGAAGCCGTCATCTCATTCGTTATTGATCAGAAGCAATGCCTCATATGCCACCCAAGTGGGGGCCGCAGGAGTCTGTCCCACAGTGCCATGGTACGTACCCGCTCCTGTCAGCAGCAGTCCTGGGGCAGGAAGTGCCCTGGGAAAGGTACAAAGTGGGTCATGTTTTGAATCTTAAAAGTCCCCAGCACCTGCGAAGTCCCCATAGATAATGGTGGTTCTGACTCAGGCGGTTAGAAGAGCAAATCAGGCTGAGGGTGTAACTCGGGTAGAGGCTTGTCTAGCATGCGAGGTCCTGGGTTCCATCCCTAGCAATGATAAAAAGCAAATTAATTCAGCAACCCCTGTGACACTGATTTTACTATTTACAGACTCATCGTATTATGTATCCAAAAATATGTTACATCCATTATCTCACACAGGTACTTGGGTTGACAGGAAAGGCTTTTTTCAAGTCACTTAAAAGAAAGGTATCTAAGGAATAATAACACAGTTGCCACACCGGGAGGCCTCAAAAGCAGTCATGAGTGGGGTGGGCAGCTGAGTGTCATGGGGCGGACTGGTTGGCAGTCAGGGTTTCCACCCTGGAGTTTAAGTCCCATTGGTGGGGGTGGGGTGGGGTCCCCTGGCTGGTAGAGTCACAGAGAGGTGTCAGAATGACCTCACCCCCGGCCCAGGGTGGCAAGAAGGTTTGATCACAGAAAGAAACCAGGCCTGTCTTTGTCTGCATGTCCCCAGATTTATGTTGGATACAATAAGTTTGGCTTGGCTGGCATGGCTTTGTTTGAAATATTGAAAACTGGCCTATTGATTTCTGCGGGGCTGTATCTGCCGGGCCTTCCCCGCCATCAGAGCTGCATCGGGGCTGGGGCTGGGCGGGGGGATTAGATCATATGTTTCCATGTTACGGATGTGGATTTACGGTGCCTGGTCGCTATGCACTTCTTTTTTTTTTTTTTTTTTTTTTTTTTTGTGGGTACCGGGGGTCGACCTCAGGACCTCGCGTGCCAGCAGGCGCCCGTGCCACTGAGCGATATCACCGGCCCCTTTTTTGTATGTGGGATCCGGGAGTTGAACTCGGGCCCTCGTGCTTGCAAGGCAGGCGCTTACACCACTGAGCCATCTCACCGGCCCTCGCTATGCACTTCTAATAAAGCAGGTCACTGTCCCCCACGGGAGGCTCGGCACATCATGCTGCTTGTGCACAGATGCCGCTGTCATTGGGCACTAAGAAATTGTACTTGCGTGGCAGAGTAACACAGCCCTCCTCGGCTGGCTGATTGGAGCAGGGCGTGTGCATGGAGCAGACACACTGGGCGCTGCCAGCCAGGGCACCGGCAGTGAGGCTCCTCCCACACGGGGAGGAAGCAGGACAAAGTGCTTTAAGACCTGGGTTTTAAGCCCATTAAAAATAAATGCATGGTGGGCCGGTGAGATGGCTCAGCGGCGTAAGCGCCTGCCTGGCAAGAACGAGGGCCCGAGTTCGACTCCTGGAACCCACATATGAAAAAAGGGCTGGTGATATCGCTCAGCAGCACGGGCGCCTGCTGGTCCGCGAGGTCCTGAGGTCCACCCCCGGTACCCACAATAAATGAATGAATGAATGAATGAATGAATGCACACATGCATGGGGCCGGTGATACAGCTCAGCGGCATAAGTGCCTGCCTGGCAAGTGTGAGGTCCTGAGTTCAGTTCCCAGTACCCACATAAAGAAAAAAAAATAAAAATAAAAAAATAAATGCATACCCGTCACCCCAGCTACTCAAGAGGCTGAGACAGAAAAATAGCCAGCTTGGGCAATTTAGCAAGACCCTGTCTCAAAAGGGACAGGGGATGCAACTCGGTGGTAGAATGCTTCCCTAGCATGTAAGGCCCTAGGTTCAATCTTGAGCAGCTAAAACAAAACAGTTCCACAGCCTCTTCTTGTCTACACAGTATTCGGGGTGCCACCTCCCCAGCATTCTTCACCAGGTGGCAGCATGGCCTGCATTTCTGGAGAAGGTCTGGCCGGTGGGTGAGGAGCTGGCTTGTGTCCTTCCTACAATCTAGGGACGGTGGGACGCTGAGCAGCTATCACCTGCTCCTTTCTTTCCCCCATGGCTTGGGAACTGGAGGCAAAGGGTTAATTTTGCCTGGCGTGACCAGGATTTATGCATGCAAGTAATATTTGTTGAGTGCCCACTATGTGCCCAGCACTGTTAAGGCACTGAGGCTAGCGCAGTGGAGCAGGGTCAGTAATCCTGGGCCTCAGAGTGCTGACATTCCAGGGCTGCAAGGACAAATCAAACAAGGTAAATACATGAAGAAGTAAAAGTGTATTAGACAGCGAGTACAGAGTTGAAACAAGGAAGGAGGCTATGAAAGATTGAGGGTAGGGGAGTAAAATTTTGGACTTGGTGGTCAGGGGAGGTGTCACTGCAAGGAGCGCCCATGAGTAAGGACAAGGGGGGTGGGCAGCCGCATGGTTGCAGGGAAGGCACTGCCGTGGGAGGACCAGCAGGGCACAGGGTCCCGAACAGAGGCAGGACCCCTGTGGCTGCAGCGTGAGTGGGAAGGACCTCATTTGGGAGAGAGGATGATCGCCTGCCCAGGGAGGAGGTGACAAGGTGTGATCGCAGATGTCCATAACAGAGAGTGTGCCAGGCTCTGCTGACAGGTTTCATGAGTAGCCACAGTTAGTGCCTAAGAAACCCAAGGACAGAGGAGGGGCTTCAGGAGGAGAGGAGGTCGCGGTGACTTCCAGAGCTTGGCTGTGAGGGTGGCACTCAGGTGTCTGTTAGACGGCAAGTGACATCTGGGGTGGACAGGTCCGGGTTGCAGTGAGTTGTGTCTGCCAGACGCTGGCCACTGTCTCCCACTTCACCCCTCAGTAGGCCACCAGGACTGTATTGGCTAAATCAGTGTAATTGTTTCTTTAAAAAAAGAAAAGAAAAAAATTCCCCTTCAAAGGAAAAAGTAGGAGCCCTAAGTAGAAGGAAATTAAACCAAGTGATGACAGCCAAGCTGATGCGGCCCCCTGCCTGGTGCTCAGGCTGCCCCTGGTGCTTTCCCTGGAGCTCATCACACAGTGGGGAATGGAATCCTTTTCACACCACCGTCGTCCCGGGTGTTTAGCACTGGGACTCTGAGTGCCCAGCTAAAGTCACCTCTGGGTCACCAAGGTTGCTTCTGGGCTCACTGAAGCCCAACCAAGAGCACAGGGACTTTGGCACAGTTCCTTGGGACGTGGTCACTGCTCCTGCGCAGTGAACCTGGCCCATCTAGTGAGCATGGAACTCAGTGCCCACCTCCTCCGTGGGACAAGCCAAGTTCTGAGACCGCCCTTCAGGCCGTGTAGCGCAACCAGCGACTCAACAGCCCGAGTTCCAGTCCCTCTTCTATAAAATGGACCCTGGGAGAGTTAAGGGATACTTATCTTGCACCCAGCAATAAACATTCAGCTAACGACAGCATGATTGACATGTGATACTGCCCTCCTCCCCGGGGATGAGTTGGAGCTGTCCCAATTGCATAGCTGTATCAGGAAGTAGCACCAGCCTCTGGGGCCTGGCAGGGGCTGGGAGCGGGCGAGGTTGGTGTGAAGCTATAGGGAGTGCTGGGGAGTGTGGTAAACCAGAAAGCACGAGATCTGTTCAATGAAAACACCACATTTTAAAAGTCCCCTGTGCAGAACATGAACACTCATATGTCTATCCGTGGCCACACGCCTGCTTGGCCTCCTGTGTTACACGGAAACCCAGGAGGGTATGACCATCTTTATTTGTGAACTTAGCAGATGTTTGTTGAGCACCCACTGGGTGCCAGGCAGCGTGCTGGGTTGGAGGTGCAACAGTGAAGAAAGTGGACCAGCTCCCAGGCTGCTTGGAGCTGCGCTGGGCAGGGCCGCACGAGGGACCTGCAGCCCGTGTGGTCCCTGAGCCTCCCAGCCAAGGCCACCCGTGGGGTGCGCTGGAGGGAACCGTCTTTGTGTCATGAACTGGGCGGGAATCCTCAAGTCCCTGAGCAGCAAAAACATCTGTCATCGAGGCCACATGTCCTCCTGAGAAATCTCTGGGGCCCAGCTGTAACTGGTGGGTACCTGCAGGGTTCCCGCCAGAAGCGAGGCTCCCTCAGGAGGGGAGCTGGGGACTGGGCTTTAGGGGGCCCCCTTGACCAGCCAGCACCAACCCAGCCCAGCTACAAGGGAGGCACAGCGGGGCTCACCAGCCTTGGGCCGTCCTTCAGATTCTGCCATACAGCACCAGCCTGTTACGGGGGGGCACAAAGCCCTCCAGCCCCTCTGGCGGGAGCCAGCACACCAGGTGCCAGCCCCCTGGTGCCCCACCAGGTCCAGCTGGCATGCACTCGTGCTTGAGGTGATTGCAGAAGAGATCGGGGCTGTGATGGAAGTGAGCCGACGGGGCTCCTCCAGCTCAGAAGGTCCGCAGCCCGCTGTGGAGGGCACTTCGACTTGAGTAAGAACGATGAGTGCTGCCAGCCAAAGCAAATCTCAGGAAGAGGACCAGACGGGCGCAGTGGCAAGTGCAGGACCCTTGGGTAGGGATGAGCCTGGGGCACTTGGGAAACAGGAGGGCAGCGTAGGCCAACGGGTGAGCATCATGAGGTCAGAAGAAGACAGGAAGTGGGGCCACAGGAAGGAACTCGGGCCTTACTCCGAGTGCAGTGGAAGCTGCTGCATAGTTGTAAGCAAGGAGGAGATATGAAGAGATATGATCTGTTCGCCCCCGGGGAAGCTTCGGCTCTTGTTTCCTTCCCTGTCTGTCAGGGATGGGGTGAAAGAGCCCGATAAGTCTCCTTTCCATTCTTAGCCCCGAGGGACAGACTGAGGTGGACTTGCTAGTTGTTTTCCTGTCTCTAGGGAGTTGCTAGGTGATGGTGATCGTGGCTGTCAGACAAGAACCTCGCATGCTGGTTGATCCTGCATGGGTTCCTACGGTGTCCTAACAAATTACTGCAAACCAGGTGGCTTGAGGGAGAAATTTACTCCCACCGTTCTGGACGCCAGAAGTCCAAAGTCGAGGTGCCAGCAGGCTGTACTGCCTCTGAAAGCCCAAGGGAGGGTCCTCCCTGCCTCCCCCGGCTCTCCGGACATGTTCATATCTGTTACAGGGAGGATGCTAAGAATTGCAAGGGAAAGGGAAAACCAAGCTGGCCCTAGAAGGGAGAGAAAGGATTTCTGTGAATCATTTCACCAGATCTCAGAATTTGCACTTAGACTTTATAGGGCACGGACACAGCGCCCTTCTGTGCACCACTCTTTACACTGTTGAGCACCTCCTGCATGCCACACACTGGCAGTGCCACCTGCAGCCATCAACCGAGTGCACAAGCTGAGCCTGCACTCAGTGAGGCTCCCACACCTTCATCTCCTTCCTCCCTAGGTGCCACACCTGCTTCCAGCTTCGCTGGGAAACGAGAGCAGGCATGAAGGAAACAGCTACCTGGGGTGTACAATTAAGTCCTAATAACTCGTGCTGCAGGGGACGAGTGCCCGAGAGAAGCGGGAGCCACGGTGACCACAAGGGGCTCCCGGCAGAGGTGCAGCTGGACAAGGGGTTAGATTTGGGAGGAAGTAGGAGTAGATTCCGAGTGGGCCAAGGAGGTAGTATGTCTGGTGCAGAGCATTTCAGCTGAGAAGGACGCGGAGAGGGCTACCCCCGGGTGGCAATGACCAGATTTGAGTAGGCGCAGACAATTCTTGGGAAAGTTCCGATCAAAACAAAGTGCGATCTTCCCTCCATTTGCTTGCTTTCCAAAAATATCAGTGTATATTAACACCCTGCAAAAAAGACATGCTGTTTATATTGTAAAACAGAGTTTGATTCTAGGCTCAGATCATTTAAAAACCATTTTTCACCGACAGGAATGTCTAGTGGGACTGGGGACCCAGGATGTTCCCTGACTCTGCAGGACTCTCCCCGACTACCCCCATCTAGCTGTCCGGATGCGCCTGCTGTGGGCACGGGGTGAGGATGGAGGGGTCCCCCACCCCCAGGGCACAGCGCACCCCATCTCACCTGCCCCGTGTCGTTGCAGGCTCCATGCAGGTGATGAACAAGACGCGGCGCATCATGGAGCAGGGCGGGGCGCACTTCATCAACGCCTTCGTGACCACGCCCATGTGCTGCCCCTCGCGCTCCTCCATCCTCACAGGCAAGTACGTCCACAACCACAACACCTACACCAACAACGAGAACTGCTCCTCACCCTCCTGGCAGGCGCAGCACGAGAGCCGCACCTTCGCCGTGTACCTCAACAGCACGGGCTACCGGACAGGTGAGTTGGGGCAGGGCCCCAGGAGGGACAGGTGACCTCGCCGAGTTCCCCGAGCTGCCCAGGGTGTGACCCACGCACTGCTCGGGTCCCCAAGACGATCCTGGCTCATACACAGAACAGCTTTCCTTTCAGAGTTGAGTCTGTCTCTTTTCTTTTTTTGTGGTGCTGGGGATCGAACCTGGGGCTGCACACGTTAAGCAAGTCCAGTACCAGCCCTTTTTATTTCCATGTGTAGAGATTGGAAAAATACAGATTTGTCTGCAGTAATGATACAAAATGACCTTCTCAAAGAAATCTGCATTCCAAAAAACGGGAGTCTGTTTAAATATAGACGAGGTTACAGGAAGGCCACAGGAGCCATGCAAGAGTTTGTGTTTTCTGCTAACTTACTGAATCTAGGGAAATATTTTATTGACTGACCATCAGCAGGAAGAAGTTTCCAGAACATTGAGATGGGGATTGGAGAGGAGCAGATTGGGGACCTGGCCACCCTCCATGGGGTGACCAGGATGGCACAGAAGCCACCGTGGCAGTGGACCACTTTTGTCCATGCCAACCTGGGTGCAGTGCCTCCAGCCTTCCTGTTTGTCACCCTGCAAGGGTACTGAGGTGGGTTCCCAAGGCTCCTCTGTCAAGCTGGCTGCTGAGATAGAGCCACACAGTAGTCTCTTACTCCGGCACCATTGCAAAATCCTGCAACTTAATTAATTCAAATTGCTTTAACTTAAAAAAAAGATAAAATACTCCCCACCTTGGGCAAGGAGTTGAGGCAGCTGTGAAACCAGCTATTGAGGCTCAAATGTTGCATCTGGGAAGTTACTTCCAAGTGCCAAGGTGTTGCTGGGGTGGGAGGGACGTGAGGGAAGGACAGAGGCCTCCTTCAGCTGAGCCTGCAGCCCTGGAGGCTGCGCGGTGTCCTGTCAGACGCCCAGCGTGGGCTGACAGGGCCCTCGGGAAGGCAGCCGGCCAGGCTGGTGCTGTTGGTTTCCTACACGCTCATCCCTCAGCCAGAATCGCCTCCAAAGGGGGCCCCGCTGCGGGAACCAAGAAGGGCTCGCTCCCTACGCAGGGGCCCATAGTCTGACCTGAGCGAAGCAGCTCCTGCTGCTCTCTGGGTCCCTGGACGCAGCCGGGTGTGTCAGCTCGCTGTGGGCCACCCCTGCAGATGGCTGCAGGGACCTGGGTGTCCCTGGTGGATGCGGACAGGTGGGGACACAGCAGAGGCTTGAGCCCTTACTGAAGGGGGCATGTAGCACTCAGGTCCAGAATGACAGCCCTGTGCTTGGAGTTGCTAACCTCCACATTATGTTTACATTTAAAATTTTAGCGGAAATATCCTAATGTTTTTTAAATGTTGGCAGAACTCAAGATTTTTTAAATTCATGCTGTGGGCCAAAGAAAATATGTCAGGGATGGGAGTGCCTCACACACACCCTTTACCACCTCTGGCTGAAAGGTGCACCCCAAAATCTCCAGCTTTAGATGCCAAGAGAGCAGGAAGGCCCCTAAAAGTGTGCACCCATACCAGCCCCTCATTTGATGGCCGGGGCAGCCGTACCCCGCAGAGGGATTGGGCCGTGCCTGTGGCACGATCAGAATGGAGACCAGGACTCGGGTTCGGGGGCGTGGGAATGTGCCGTCAAGCTGAGAGCAAACTCGCGGGTCTCATGACATTCGGGGGGACTTTGGGTGGGAGCCTAGTGTTTCACAATCATACAGGTGAGACAAAAAAGGAAGGACCTCAAGAATAAAATTGGTTTCCCAGACTTTATCCTTGAATTGATAGAGATCACCAAAAAGCTGCAAACTGCTTTTGCCCTGCTGTGCTTAATTTTACCCTCAGTGGAGACACAAGCACAGTATCAAATGTAAATAGCCATCCACAGAGAACATTTACATTTTCTGTCCAATTGCCATTGAGAATTTTATTCATTGTACTTAGAATGTCTGTGCAAGGGGCTTTCTAGGGTTTTTAGAACTCAGGACCCTGAAAACATCCATTTATTCTGCTGAACTGATGTGCTCCTGGTTATTAAGTAACAACAATTATGAACCTTTTCTGCTTTCCCTCTTACCCTGGCGGCTAGGAAGCTCTGATCTGAGTTTCTTGTTAAGTTGCTGTTTGAAGTGAAAACATTTTAACCGCATGATATTGTCTTCTCTGATCAGTGCCTGTTGACTGAGAAAAATGACAAAACTATTATGAATTCAGAATCCCTTTTAGATTGATTTGATTTGTATGCCACATATTAGGTTATATAGTGAACTTTTAATCCCCCAAGGACAGAAAGTCATTTGTTCCTGCAGAGTCGTAAGCCGTGTTACACCCTGTATCAGTGATGGCGAACCTTTTAGAGCTTTCGATTATAACAGCCCGCTGCGGCACGCGTGCCATAAGTTCACCTGTATCCGTGTGGGCCTCTATTGAAGTTGATCACCTTGGATTTAAGTTTGGCTGAGTGAGACCCCAGGATAACTGCCATTTGTTCCTCTCTGTTAAAATCCCATGCTGCCTTGGGGGCCCTGCCCCATGAATTGGTCCAAGCCTCAGACTATTTCTCTGTACTTCCCACTGGTGAGAAACGAGTCACATGGCCATATAAGGCTGCAAAGAAGCCTGGGAAATGTGGTCATTATTCTGGCGGTCATTTTCCCAGCTGACGTGATTTTACTTTGAGAGCAGAAGAAAATGGATACTGAGGGAAAATTAAAGTCTCAACCACAGTGACTGACCTGAGTCATCTGTGCTTTTACACCCTTTGTACACCCTTTGCCGGAACTAAGGGAGACTGGCACCAGAAAGATCCCACTTAAGTGGACCACTGTTTCAACAAATGGTGCTTTCTAAAATGTATCAGTTAGGTATTTTATCTTGAAAAGTGAAACTATGAACATCTTGGAAACAGCTTCCAGTTAGGTTGCACTGATACTTAACACAGGTTGGACCTAATTGTAGCTAAGGGGTTGATGAAGGAAATGAATTGACGGTGTGTCAGCTGGGATGGGTGTCATTTGTCCAACAAATATAAGTGATAGCACAATGGGTTACCCTTGCTTTCACCTGCCATTGTCACTGCAAACCCATGGCATCCTTGCCAAAGTATTTGATGAATTGATCAGTCTTTCCCCAGGCCGTTCTTACTCCTTGACATCCGAATCTCCCCTGTGAGGAGCTCGTTACCTCCTCATCCCCTTCAATAGCCTCTTCTTATCTCTGACACTGGATTATTATTTGCCAGCGGATTTGCATGTGTTTTGAGCTGTCCTCCAGCATCACTTTAATTAATTTCACAAAATCCTGCATCTTTTAAAAGATTAGCAATTTCATTTTGCAATCGTCTTGCTTTGCGCTACCCATGTTTACAATAGAGATTGACAAAGGATGAAGGGAGAGATGCCGACTTTTAGCAGGATAAACAGCAATTTGTTAGTGGATATTTCCAGGTCTGGCTTCCTATAACTTCAAGGACTTGCATCACAGATAGGCACACCCTTGGAGGGATAAATGACATCATCAGGTTTTGTAAAATGTCCTTAGCCACCCTCAGCACATTTCAGCAGCAGGTGACTGCACCAGGTGACCCCACAGTCAGTCACGCAGGGCACTCGGAAGGAGGCTGCTCCCTGCTTTTGGCAGGGGCTTAACTGAATTTGAAACTGGGCTCTGCCACTTTCCGGCCATGAGGGCTTTGTTGACTTATTTAACTTCTGCATCTTGGTTGCCTCCGTCACTGATGATGTTACTTAGCTCATAGGGTTTTGTGAAGATTAATGTGTCACAGCAGTGGCTGGTACGATGATGGTGATTCCCACAAGTAGTGCTGCGTCACACAGACCACCTCCGGCCAGGGTTCAGGTGACAGCACAGTAAGTTGCACACGTGGATCAAGGTGCAGTGGCACATGCTGCACCTCTCAGTGGTCAATGAGATGCGGATGGAGCCAAGAACGGTGTCACTTCTTACCCACTTCCACCGCATCCTGTCACACCAGGCGTGGGTGAGGATGCGGGGGACAGGAAGTCACACACGCCATGGGAACGCAGATTGGCCCTACACTTAGAAGAGCACTTTGCTCATTTCTGGCAAAGCCGGAAGCGTGCACCCCTTCCACTCAGCAGTTCTGCTTGGGCTCTGTGGTTCTCGGGAGGAACTGTGCAGATTCTGATGGCCCAGGGGTCAGGGCACTTCCTGGCTGTGCCTACTGCCCCTGAGGATGTGTGATGCTGGTAACCCATGGACGGAAACCCCAGCTGTAACTGGTTTTGACAAACTGTAGAAGTTTCCAATCCCTAAGCGTTGAAGGTACAGGCGAGCTTTGGGCAGAGTCACACCCCTCGGTTTAGGAGTATCGTTATCTCATCCTAAAACTGGGGGCCTCAGATGTGAACACCCTTGGGAGGATAAATATCCAGGCGTAGCACAAGGCCCCAAGATGGTGGCTGGCACTTCCGGGTTGCATGCCTCCTCATTCGTATTCATCAAGAGCAAGAGAGCATCTGTCCCCAGAATGTGAAAGTTGTTCTCCCTCAGTCACTCCACTCCGGCCACAGCGGCTCCTTCTTGTCACTTTAACCATCTGTGACGTGTGGTACCCACCCACCTCAGGGCCATCACACTTACTCTTCCTTCTCTGGAACCTGCCTGCATCATCTACACAGCCTGCTCACGTTCCGTCCTCGGGTCTGCGTGCCAGTGTCGCCTCTTCAGGGAAGCCTTCCTGACCCTAGCGGGCCCTTTACCTCCTCATTTGCTTTCTTGTCCTGCAGAGCTCTTGACGCTGCCTAACACACACTTGCGTGTTTTTTGTCCACCTCCCACACTAAGTTACATCTCCCCACCGTGGTTCTTGCTCCCTCCAGCTTCCCTGCCCCGTTCCACCTCCGGCTGTGTCTTCCGCCTACTTAATCCCGTGACTGTCTCATTCCTAAACTGCCAGCTCCAGGGAAGGAGGGACGATGCATTCTGTACCCTCCCAAGTCCCTGAGCCGAGGAAAGTGCCTGCCTGGTGCCAGGGACTCAGGTCTTTGTGGGGAGAGGGGACCCACAGCCCCCGCTTGTCTTTTCTGTACCCCTTTCTCCTCGCCACCCCTTCCACCATCTCAGCCTTTCCTCCTCTTTCTTCTCGGCCTTTCTGCGCGCACAGAGAAGAGAGGACTAAGTTATTCCCCCTCTGGGCCCCGGTGCAGCTGTCCCTCCCTTCACAAAGGCAGCCTTCTCTTTGCTTGGCTTTTCTCCTGCTCTTGCACCCTGCGCTTCCTCTCCCCTCGAGTGCTCACATGTGCGCACACACGCTTGCACACACAGCCCCCTTCTTCCTCGGTCCAGCTGCCCCTTGTCCGCCCACTGCCTCCGGCCTGTTGGTGTGATAGTGCAGTGTCCCCTTCTGCCCCGGAGTACGTGCTCCTCCAGCAGCAGGGACCCTGGCGGTCTGGGCCTCCGCTGGGTCACGCAGCCTCTCGGAGGACCCAGGCTGGCCCAGGCATCCTCGAGAGGCACACATCGACCACTTCCACATCTCCTGCACTCAACTTCCAGCTGAATTCATGCAAATCCGGGGGCTGCTCTCTTCCTCCAACACCATGTTTCCAAGCAAGGGAGACACTCAGGCAGGAGTCTGGAAATTAGGCTCTGCCTCAAGCTCTCGAGTGACCCTGGGGCCCAGACCTTACCCACTCTGAGCCTCGGTTTACCCCCTGTGCGGCAGTGTTGTGATGTGCATGCGCAAGTCACCCAGTGCCTGTGATGCAGCGCCACCCCAGTGCCCACACCCAGGAGGAGAGGTCCCGGCCAGAAGGAGAGGCAGCCACTGGGAAGAGGACGCAGGCGGCCTCCACAGCTCCCCGCACGCTGGGGTGAGATTTCTGTTTGCATCCAGCCAACCCTTCTCCATCCGGGGCCCTGTGTTTTGGTTTCCTGGGGCTGCGGTGACCAAGTACCATAAGCTGGGTGGCTTATAGCAAAAAACATTTATTCTCGCCCAGTTCTGGAAGCCAGAAATCAGGAGCCAAATGTCCTTAGGGCCACACTGTCTCCGAAGGCACCAGGGGAGAACCTCTCTAGCCCGGGTGCTCGTGCCCTGCCACGAGTCTATAGTCTCTGTCTCCATGTGGCCCTCTCTGTCCGGGTCCGTATTTCCCCCTCTCATAGGGAAGTGTGACCTCATCTGACTCGACTACAGAGACTGCCATTCAGATAAGGTCACTTCACGGGTACCTGGTGTGTCATTGGGTCTGGACTTACGCATGGATGTAGGGGGACACGGCTCATCCCAGCTTAGCAGGGTTCTTTCACCAGTCACTTCCACTGAGGCTGCGGAGCCTTGGTGTCGAACTAGGGCTGTGACCCTGCGGGCCAGTGGGAACTCAGCCACCCAGGCTGTGGTCTTCAGTGCGAGCAGCATGGCCGCCCCACTGGTCGGCTCTGTGCAGATTCTCCCCTTCTCAGCCCTCCTCTCCCTTTGGGAGTCCCCGAAACTGCCTCAGAGGTCAAAACAAAAGTGGGGGACAGGCCAGTTGAGGTAGGGGACCCGCAAACCTTACCTGCTGAGCCACAAGAAGGTGCCAGCTGGCACTGCCAGAACATTCTAGAAGGGGTTAGACTAGAGCCACACAGCCCAACATGGTTGCCAGGAACCACGGGGTGCCATTTAAATTAACTAAAATTAAATTAAAATTTCAGTTTCTAGGGCACACAAGACATGTTTCGAGTGTTCAGTAGACGCGTGGGCTCCGTGGTAGGTGATGCAGATATAGAGCGTGCCCATGGTCGCAGAGAGGTCCGTGGCAGAGCGTGAGGACAGAGCCTAATTCAGGCAAAACCATTTTTGGAAGGGATGCGGCCACATGAACCTTGGAGAAAAAATGACAACAGCGGTAAAAATGGTAGTTACTGTGGAGCTTCTGCCCACCCCAGACCAGTGGCAAGGGCTTCACAAGCCTTGGTCAGCCCTGTGACATGGCTGTGCCCCCCGCAGCCCTGGCGCCTCCATCTTTCTTCCTCCCCAACCTTCCGGATCGCTCCTGCATCACACTGAGGTCCCAGGGTCAGGGAGCCCCATGCTTTTCCGGCACTGTCCTGTCCCACCCCAGCACGTGCAGCGAGCCTTCTAGGGGTTCAGAAGAAAATTCAAGGGGTTTCTGCAAAGGCGGGGAGTCAGCGCCCCTCGTGTCTACCCTCGCTGTCAACCTTTCCACCCTGGGGATGCTGCGCTCGGATGGGAACTGACCAGGCAGGGAACATGCAGCAGAAGGGCAAGCTAGGCAGGTAGGGACCTAGGTGTCACATGTGGATGATCAACTCTGCTTTTTAGAAATAAATGACTAAAATCACCACACGGGCCCACCTGGGTGTGGGTTAGGCCACAGGTCACTGGGTTGAAGGCTTTGTTCTGACTGAAGGCTCTCAAGGGACCACAGCGCCCCTACAGGTTAAAATCTACGAAAGCATTGCTGGTGGTGATACAGGCTAGGGTGCAGCAGGCTTCCTGGGGACAGGGACCGGACTCTGATGGCCTGCACTGCCCAGAGAACTCACGCAGCCCCAAGATGCCTTGCCTCCCACGTGGCTTCTGGATTTCATACTAGATCATTCATGTAGGTGGGCTATTTTATGTGTATTGATACCCGAGCCTCAAACCTAAGCCTGTTTTGTATATTAATACTGACAGCTTCTTCCACGGTTTTAACATACCCTGAACTTCCCAGGAATGTATGTGACAAGGAAACAGGCAGAATATTATAATTGAATGCAGAACTTTTCCAGGAGTTATTCCTTATTTTTGAAAATCTCATCCCTGATGGCAGTGACACCCGAAGGATTTGAATTGCAAATGCCGCACACCCACCAGCCACATTTGTAACTGTCACCCTGGCAGGGACTCTGCATCTAGGTGCGGGTGTCTGCCTGCTCCGTCGTGTCTCCTTGATGGATGTGCTTGAGAAATTTCATATTGAAATTTTCCTTTATTATAAATTGCTTTCCTTTTCTTTTTTCTTGTAGATTGCATTTAGAGTGTTATATTGTTTTTGTTTTTGTTTTTTTAATGATGTGCATAGGTAGCTTTTGTTACCCATAGATTTCCCTTCAGGAAAATAAGGGAGCCTTACAAGATGTTTGTCACAGAAGTGGGACATCAGTCTAATGGCGTTGAGAACAGCTCTTTGAAGGATCAGGTTGGTGTCAGATTCCTCCCAGGCGATAATTAAATACCCACTGATTGGCAGCCTCTTCCAACCTTGTTCTAAGGGCCTAGTATGGATTTTCTCTCCCTCCTTCATCCCAGCCTTCTGGGCAGAGCTGCACTTTAAAGGGGGACAAAAAACGATTTTAAGATACATCTTATCCTGATGGTGACTCTGCAGGTAATAGACCTGCCACTGGGAGCCCCCCGTCCAGCTTGACTTCAAAGGACAGGAGTGTCCCTGTCTTCCTTGGCTGGAGCTGCCTGACCCTCTCAGGGTGTAGTGGCTGAAGCCAGCTTTGGTTAGCAGCCCAGGCAGCTGCCTTCTGTGCCACCTTCACTGATGCTTGGCCTGAGCTTGCTGCAGCCAGGCCCGGGAGCCTCAAGTCCTTTGCACCCAGCCTTGCTCCACAGTGACAGTCCCACCAGGGGCAGGCAGGTGGGCGGCAGGAGCTTGGAAAGGGGCATGACGAGGGACAGCCCTGAGCCCTTGCCCTGGTTATCTGCCTGTCTCTGCTTCTCCTCAGAAAGAAACTGTTCTTCCTCCCCGCCAAGCAGCCAGATGGTGCTTTGAAAAGTGGAAATCGAACCGTGTCACTCCCTGCTTAAAACCCTCCACTGGCTGCCCACTGCTTTTCAAATAAACCCACAGCACCTTGCCTGGCCTTCTTACCTCTCTGTCTACACCTCCTACTTCTCTCTCCCTTTCTGACAGCACTCAGGCTGCCTGGCCTGTATACTGTTCCCCAAACACTGTAAGGCCCTTCCTGCCCCAGGACCTTTGCATTTGTGGTTGCCTCCGTCTAACTCATTGTTCGCGGTTTCTTGTCACCATCACCCTTCCTCGAGAACTTCCCGACCCATCCCTGCTCTCCCCTGATCTGGCTGTATCCATCAGCACGCCCTCCCCAGCCGCTCTCATTCTCTGCCACAACACCCTACTTTGTCTCTTGAGCAACGACCACCGTCTTGAAATTATCTTAGGTGTTTGTATAGTTTTTTCTTACTTTTTTTTCCCTGTTCCTCTGCGAGACAGTTCCTCATAGCTATTGGGCATAAAAATTCAAAGGTCTGAATGGACGACTCTTATGCTTGAGCCTTGAAGTAGGCAGAAAGCAGAGACAAACTAGAGTCTGGATTTCTAGCTCCCTTGTCTGGCATCAAAAAACATAATTGAAATCAGTTCAGACAAACTTCGTTGGATCCCAGTGCTCAAATACTGTCGTAAGAACCCTGGCTTTCTGCTTCTTGGATTTTCTTTGCTTAGGGTTGGCTTTATTCTTAGGAAGGTTCCCATTTGTGGTGGAAGGTGACCCCCACAGTGCTGTCTTATCAGTTTAATGACCCAGCTGAGAAGGAGGCCGCTTTCCCATGGGAGGCTCTCATTGGCACAGCGAGGGTCATATGTCTCTCCCTGAGCCAATCACTGGGGCCAGGGAAACTAGGATTACCTGATTGCCAGGCCCAGATCATGCTCCTAGCCAGGAAACAACTCTGCCAGAACAGGTAAGGCTGGGAGAGGAAAAATTGATTCCTTCTTTTGCTAACAGAAGGCTCAGTTGCAAAAAGACAGAAAAGCCTATAATCCCAGGGCTCTGGGAGGCTGAGGCAGGAAGATTCCAAATTAGAGTTATGCGTCTGGGGTGGGGTTCCTTTTTTGAGACAAGGTCTCACTATGCAGTTCAGGCTGGGTTTAAACTCACTATGTAGTCTGGGCTGGCCTCGAACTCACGCTATCCTCCTGCCTTAGCTTCCCAAGTGCTGGGATTACAGGCATGCACCCAGCTAAGAATTAGAGCTCCAAATTAGAGCTCCAAAATTAGCTCCAAATTAGAGCTTGGCATATCCATCTTAATAATTTAGCAAGACCCTGTGTCAGTATTTAAAAAAAAAAAAAAAATGGCTGGGGCTATAGCTCAAGGCAAAGGCAAAACTTCAATTCCCCAAACTGGGAATTTCTCTGAGAGAGAAACAGACACACACAGGAGAATGGGTGCTGGATAGCAAAATAAAGCAGATGTCTGCTACTGAAACCCAGACGCAGCCTCCCCAGGGGCCAGATGGGAGGAGGACGTTTCTCCCAGGAAGCCCACACCCCTGCCTCCTGTGTGCAGAAGCCGGTCCCCTTGCTTCCTCTGCTCTCTCACAGCATCAGGTCGGCACGACCCCACCTCTGGCATCCAGAGCTTTGGCAGTATTTTTTTTTTTTTTTTTTTTTTTTTTTGGGGTACCGGGGGGTCGACCTCAGGACCTCGCGCGCCAACAGGCACCCGTGCCGCTGAGCGATATCACCGGCCCCTTTTTTGTATGTGGGATCCGGGAGTCGAACTCGGGCCCTCGCGCTTGCAAGGCAGGCGCTTACGCCGCTGAGCCATCTCACCGGCCCAACTTTGGCAGTATTGATTCATCGCTGCATGTACCATTTTGCATCTGGTGTCTTGTTGAAAACAGGAGAAAGCAGTTCATGCTCTACCCTTGCAAGCAGCCCATAGTGAAACCGATCTGGTTACAGACTCAGAATGCCCCAGCCACAGCTGTGGGGCTCCGGGCGGGTTTAATGCGTTTCTCCCAGCTCTGCCTCCTCAGCCAATTTGTCTGCCAAGAAAAACAAAGATTTCAGGCCTGTGGCATCTCGCATCTAATATTTATAGCGCTCTAGAGTTTGCAGAAGGGCTTCTTTCTCACTTTCCGCTGTTCCTCAGAAGACCCCAGCTCCTCCCAGGTCATGGGATTGCTCCCTGCTGCCCAGACCAGGAAACCCAGACAGACGGTGACCACCACCCAATTCAGGGCCCTTCTCCTGGTGACAGGGTGAGAGCAAAACTCATTCTGGGCCATCTCAACCTCATTTTGCACCTGTTGGGGCCAGATTTGGATCTTGCAAAACTGAAGCTGAAAGCCTGGGTCTACCCTTCAACCCCAAATGTGTTCTGTTTCATTACAAGGTGCTTCTTAAAACCTGAAAATTGTACCAAAAACCCAGATTCAAAGGTTCTCTTTAAAAACAAACAAATGATGGTGATGGTGATGATGATGATGGCGGTGACGGCCTGCCGGTATTGACATTGATCCTGCATGGTAGGGATCAGTACGCCACCGCCCTCAGGAGTCAGCCCTTGTTGTTATAAACAGTTTTATGGGAACCCAGCCACACCCACTCATTTTGATATTGTCTGTGGCCACTGTCGCTCTCAGCGAAGGCTGAAAATATTTACAGTCTGGCCCTTTGCAGAAGTTTCTCAATCCCTACTACGTGGTTGCAGAAGTTTCTCAATCCCTACTACGTGACACGAGCCTGCTGGCTTTGTGTCACAGCTGTGCCCAGAATTGGTTAGCATATGGGTAGAGCCATGGTTCTAAATGGCTCCCACCTGTGCACACCCAGGCAGCAGGAAGTAGACGTGGGGGAGGCACACCCACCCCCGCAGGGGCATTACTGGAAGCCACCAACACTCCAGCCCGTGGAAGAACACACATAGAATTACAAAAGAAGCCAATTACATCAAAATACAGTCATCAAAATATTTTACAGACAGTGCTGTGTATGCTGCTCTCCATGCAAAACAACGCACTGTAGTGATTATGTCGCTGGCAACGGCTAACTTCCCTCACTGGGAAGTAGTGCTGGGCTAAATGACATTTCAAAATGTCTGTGGTGACTATAAAGTGATAGGAAAATATCCCCAGTTTTCACTGGTGACAGAATCACAGGTTCTGCTATTCGTGTTTGGTTGCCATTGCTCACTATTGAAAGCGATGCTAGTTAGAGGTTAATGGAAATAAGTAATGTGCTTTTCCCATCTAGGTTGAGGAAGTGCATGAATTGTCTCCATCGTCCTTAAATGATCTGATTCAGTTCCACCACACTAATGCCATTGAAATGTCCTCTGCTCCCAAATTGTGCCTCCATCCTCACTTTTCCCCTGAACCCGGTCACCTGTCTGCAGTGGCCCGCCTCATGATCGCCTGGACGTCTAACGAGCAGCCCTTTACCATCCCCTGGCCCCAAGCCTGGCCCCCTCCTAGATCCAGCCAGCCAGGCCCCACAGAATCAAGGAGAGACAGCAGCCGAAGCATCGACCCACTGCGTGCCGGGGACAGAGCCCACAAGCCCCTCCCTCACTTGGCCCGGGTTCCCACAGGCCTCGCCTCACCTGGGCGTCCCTGGTTCAGCCCCCGGCTCCTTCATTCTATGAGTGCGTATCGAGGGCTCGCTGCCCCTGAGCTGTGTTCTAAATGAGGGTGCACAGGCCTGAGCAGGTACACAGAGCCCCCTCCCCGGGGGGCTGAAACCCAAGCAGATGATAAAAATCTGAAGACAAATTTGTTTAGAAACAAAATCAGGAAGAGGGCGAGGCCTGTTAATAGGGTGGTTAGGAATGCAACCCAGAAGCCGACATGCAAGCAAGCGCCTGGCAGAGGTGGGGAAGCCCTCGTGCGGGGTCAGAGGAAGACGATTCCTTCCCCAGAGGCCCAGGGACAGGAATGAGCTGGGAGGACATAAGGAGGCCACTGAGACCAAAGCAGAGTGGGCCTGGGGGGACGAAGGGGCTCTGGGGTCAGGCAGTGGACAGAGGACAGTTGCATGGAGCCTTGAGGGCCTGACAGGGACTCTGGGTTTTAGCTGAGGTGTGACATGCAGCTATTGAAGGGTCTGGAGCCCTAGGTGGCTTGATTGGATTTTCGAGTTAGCAGGATCCCCTGGCCATTGGGAAGGAGCTACGAGGGCCAGGCAGGGGACCCTGCAAGGCCCAAGCAGAGGAGCTGGTGGCCAGGGCCAGGCTGGTGACAATGGGTAGAGGTGGGGAGATGTGACAGTTTGGATGTCACCGGCACTTGGGCTGCAGGGTGAGGAGCCCACTGGGGACCCAGCAGGGCCCCTTTGAAACACCTGTGTGACACAGAAAGGGTGGACTTGGCGGGAAGTGTTAATATGCAGTGGCCCAGATGACACATAAAAACCCAAGTCGTGTGAAGAGGACAGTGGACAGCGGCAGCAGGGGGCCGCCGCCAAGATGCAAACACACCTTCTGTTTGCCCAGAATCCTCGCATGTGGAACAGCAGGGTTTATTTCAGGCAGGATAGACTTTCCGGAGTGTCCCACTTCATCGTCACTGAACTTTAGGAATTGCCTTGGCAAACATAGTTTATTGTCATTAGCTCGGTTCCAGCCTCTCTGCTAATAGATGCTTGTCACACTTGGCAGCTATTTCATGTGGCCTCAACTGAGCTTCAGGGGCCTCTTCATTTCCAAGACCACGTCAGACCACGCCACATCAGATTTTTAAGAAGCGTGGTTAGCTCTCCAGAGATGCGGGTCCTCAGCCCCTCCCTGAGCAGGGCGCACGCTGTCCCGGGGGGCGAAGGTCCTTGCTCTGAGTTCTGCCCTGAGCCAGCCTGGTCCTATTTCATGGGTGATGGCACTGAGGCTGAGAGGAGCGCTCTCCCCCCAGGAGGCAGGGCTGGAGCTCTGTCCTCTGGCTGCAGACACGGCCCCCACAGCCCTCAGTGCCAACACACACGCCTCCTCGCTCCGTGCTTAGTGCCCATGGCCCGCTCTGGCTCCTCTCACGGGTCGCTGTGCTTTGGGGCATTCTGTGCACTGGGTGGCCTCCGCCAACAGCTCCCTCCCCCAACCCCAGTTGTTTTGGTGGTTTTTTTGGGGGGGTTCTTTTTGGTTTTTGTTTTGGGGGTTTTCTTTGCAGTAGTGGGGATCATACCCAGCGACACTCTACCATTGAGCTACCGCCCCAGCCCTTTTTGTTTCAGGACAGGGTCTTATGAGTTGTCCCATCTGGCCTCCCACTCACAATCCTCCTGTCTCAGCCTCCCAAGTAGCTGGGATTACAGGCGTGCGCCACCACACCTGGCACCCAAGTCCCTAGTTGTGTCTGCCAAAACTGTCTTGAGGCTTTGTCCCCTAAGAGGCAAAGTCACCCTTGGTTGGCCCAGCTCATGTCCATCATACTCTGCATGTGACCACTTCATCTGGACAACTCTGCCCTCCCCTTTACTTGATCTGACAGGTGGAGCGAGCACTCCTGCCAGCCATAAACTAGAAAACCGTGGTGGTAGGTCGCACTGTCGTGGCTTTCACCTGTCCTCCCAGGAGGCTATGGAACTGGTTGCCTCGCCCAGGTCCCGGCTCAGCCTCTTCCCTGCATGCCCGCTCCTGGCAGGTTCCAGGCTGATGATACAGTACCTGGACAAGGCCCTGGGTAGAGAGGAGAGGATAAATAAGAAAATGCAGCCAGAGTGTAGTTGCAGAGGGTACCAGGTGACTGCAGAGGGAAGGGGCACTCAAGGACACCTCATGGGAGGTGACCTCTGACCTGAGATGTCCCAGTGAGAGGACAGAGGAAGAAAAGTGTCCAGGGTGCAGACACAAATGCCCTGGGGCAGCCCAGAGCTGGACTAAGGAGCAAGAGGCCGGAGCGGCCTGAACCCGAGCAAGGGTGAGTCCCTGGAAGGAGATGGCACGTTGGGCCTTGGGTTCAGGAGAGTCCTGGCTGTCATGACACCAGTTCACAATGGAAGGTGGAGTCCACGGGGGGCTACACAGGAAAGGAAATGAGGGTGGAGAGCCAGAGCAGTTTCTGTGTCTATGTGGACCCCCTTACCCAGGGCCACGCCTCCCTTGTTTGATCCCAACCCTTGGGCTCAAGGGGGCCAGGAACCCGGGTCTGAAGGTCCAGGCATGGCCCGTGCGGGGCATTTTAGGAGCTTGGCTCCTTCTGCCTTTGGGTCTCAGGTCTCAAGATTCAAGCCCCAGGCAGAGTCCTAGGGCCAAGCTCACTGTGCCCCGTGGGTGAGCGGATGGGGTGGGGGCTGCAGTGACAGTTGGGACCTGTGTGTTAGGGAGGCACTGGGAGTGGGAGCAGGGGCTCTTCCAGGGTTTCCTGAAAGAAAAAGTAAACGCGCATGCGTGCGTGCGTGCGTGCGTGCGTGCGTGTGTGTGTGTGTGTGTGTGTGTGTGTGTGTTGGTTCCTAAATACGGAGGGAAATTGCCACATCGATGAACTATTTAGTGAGATGTCAAATACTTCTGGCATGATACAGCCCCAGGTCAACTCTGGGACCTTTCAGCCCTTCCTGTTTTTGTTTTTGTTTTTGTTTTTTTCTCCTTCCCATTATTTAGTGATTATGTTTGATGTCTGATGTAGGTGCCAATGGTGTGAGATGAACATGTGCGGAAAGTCCCCAGTGTCCCTAAAACAGCCCTGTAGATAACCACCCACTGGCCCAGGGTGCAGGGCCCTCTCTAAAGGGGGGGACGCTGTCACCCCAAGAGTCACCCCTTCATAGGCTGCTGTACCTGCGTGAGTTCATCCACTCAGCCATAGGCCATCATCAGTGACAATCAAAACACAGAGGTCAGCAACATGGCTTGCATAGGGTTCACTGTTAGGAGGTGGCAGATCTAGGTCACAAACACGGGCGGCAGAGACACGCTCAGCCGCTCTCGCTGCCCGTTACCCAGGAAGGAGAGTGAATGCCAAGGGGGCAACAGCGTCCCTGCACTGGCCAGTCTGCTCCCCACCACCAGCAGATGATGCTGGCATCCCGTTCGCTCTGCTCTACTCCCCTCTTGCCCTCGGCTCACTGGGCGTCCACACCGATGCCGCCCTTGCCTCCTGCACCAGGCCTGCCGCCAGCTAATCTCCATCCCTGGTTGCTGAGAGACACAGCTTTTATGGATCACAAATGCAATTGTTCTGAGGCCATTGCGGTTCGATTCAGGGCTGGGAGAAACAACAGAAGGCCCGAGTCTCCCATCAGACTCGGAGCGGCTCCTGGCAGCACTGACCTCGGACAAGTAGAGGGGAAGCAGCCGCTGGGAGGTGGCCAGCACCGTGAGGCCTACGCAGGAAGCAGGAGGATTGGGGGTTCATCCCCTCCAGGAGGGAGGGGAGAGCGCAGATTCTGACGTGGGGCTCTGTGGGACCCTCTTAGACCAGAATCAACATAGGTATACAGTCAGCCATTCATATCTGCGTGTTCCACATCCAGGGATTCAGCCGCGGATCCGAATTCCCAAAAAGTATACTGAACATATACCAAATATTTTTGTTGTCCCTGAACTCTACTTCCTGAGCAATACTGTACAACAGTTACTTACGTAGCACTTGTGTTGGGTGTTCTAAATAATCCAGGGGCGATTTAAAGTGTGCAGGAGGGTATGCATGGGCGCTCCACAAACGCCATGCTGTTTTATGTAAGAAACTTGAGCATCCATGGGTTTGAGTGTCCACAGGGGTCCTGGAACCCATCACCATGGATACAAAGGGACAACTGTCTCAGTGGTCAAGAAACCCCCAGGTGGGTATTACTCCCAGCCCCATTGTACAGGTGGAGGGACTAAGGCGGCAAGAGGTTGAAAGACTTATCAGGGACACGTGGCTGTCCACATTGCAAAGTGTCTCCATGGGCTCCCTTAGGAGAAGGGGTTTGAGGGATTGTTTGGGGGGCCGTTCTGTTTTTTGTCAGCCTCACTTGCTCTGGGACATCCTCTTCCTGTTCGTCATGACCACTTCTTATGTCACTTGAGTTTGCCTTCACCTGAGGCCCTTTGGCTACAGAGCCCCTGCGAGGTGACATCCCTAAGGTCCGCTCCCATTTCTGTCGTGGCCCCATCCACCCGAGTTTCAGTCTCGGCACTGTGACCCGGTTCTCGGCTGCACCACATCCCCAGGGTCCAGCTCTCTCCTCGATGGCCCACCTCTGTGACGTGTCTGGTAGATGTGTCACAAGACAGCACAGCTGCCTGCGTTGCTGTCCGTGATGAGCCAAATGCCACCGGGAAGGGACCCAGTCAGCCGTGGACTATGTGCGCTCATCACCAGTGGCAGTGCTTGCATTGAGGAACTGGCAGCCAATTTGTCCTTTGCAGGGTTACTCAGTTAACACACCTGGCAACAGACTTTGTGCAGTGGAGGGGATTGTGCCCCGTACTGAGCTCTGGACACTAGAGGTTGTGCTGTTAGAGCCCTGTGGAGCAGGTGCTCCTGTTGTCACTGTCTCTCGCTACCATCCTCATCCTCACATGTGTCATTTTTTCCTTTGCGCTAGACGCTCCATCTACTGGCCCCATCTCTTCCAGCTTACCACCATCCAGATTTATATCCACAGGATGTAATAACCCTACTACTAGAGGCTGAGGCAGGAGGATCTCAAATTCACGGCCAGCCGGGGTAACTTAGATGTCTCAAACAAGTAATAATAAAAAGAGGTAGGGGTGTCACTCAGTAGGATAGCGCTTGTCTAGCATATGCAAGGACCTGGGTTCAATCCCCAGTACTATAAACAATAAATAAATCCCATAGGGATGCCTCACCTCTCTTGGGGAATTTAACTCTGTAGCGAGGGTTGGCTTTCTGCAAAGGGCCAGACAGCAAACGTTTTAGATTTGAGCCACCAGGTCTGCGTTGCAGTGGCTCAGCTCTGCCATCGCGGTGTGAGCGCAGCCACAGGTGACACATAAACAAAGGGGCGTGGCTGTGTCCTAGTGAAAATTCAGTGTAAAAACAGGTGGAACCTGGCTACGCGCTGAGCATCTCGTGGCTTTTCCTCAGGTCTTTTAATCCCAGGTGCAAGATTCAAACTGAATCGAGTAAAGCAGCAAGAAAGTGGAGTGGTAGGGTTTGTCAGTTTATGTAACTCGGATTTCTCCACTTCGGTGCTACTGACAATGGGGCTGGATGAGTCTTTGCTGTGGGCTCTCCTCTCCGCTGCAGGGTGTTTACCCGCATCCCAGACCTACTCACTAGATGCCAGGGCACCTCCTTGCCCGCTTGTGATGACCAGGACTGTCTCTTGCCCAATGTTCCCCTTGATTGAAAACCACTAATATAATTGAAAATGCTACCATTAGAGATGCCTTCTAGTTCACATGGGTCCCCAGGGGCTCAAACCAGCATCCTTCTCTCTCCATCTCCCTCGCCACCTTCCCCCCTCTCACCTCTGCTTTTTTCTGTGTTGCCTCATGCTCAAGCTGACCCTCCCTCTTGGTGACAAGATGGCTGCCAGCAGCCACAAGCTTATATCCCACTAGCTTCAAGCCCCAAGGGTTAAGAGCATCTCTTTCCCAGCAGGTCCCTTAAAATCCCAGGGCCGGCACACTCCACTTGGCCCCAGCTTGGGTCATATGTCTGTCCCTGAGCCAGGTGCGGTGGTAAAATAAGATGATGGTGGTACTCTGATGAGTCAGTGAAGGACTTAGTGGCAGGCTCTCTAGAGTCAGGCTCGGCCCTTGCACATTTCAGTAACAAAGTTGTACCCACCGACCGCAGTCAGGACAGGACAAACCAAACAGAAGTCTCGACCGTGGTGTAAAACTGTCACCCGGGCCTGGTCCAGAGACAGTCCGTGCCTGTCCTCTGCAGGTGCCAGCCCTGCTCCTTCGGGCCAGCGCCACCAGCACTTTGTCTGTGGCCTCTCCATAATCCTCGCCTGCTGCCGAGCTGTTCTGCTCCAGCACCACCCCCGGTTTCGCCTCCTCTTGCAGCACCCTGGCCCACCCAGCTCCGCAAGCCCAAGTTCCCGGCTCCAGCGTGATTCGGGCTGCGCTTTTAATCTTGGTTTTAATTCCAGCTCTTTCTCTTGGCTGGATCCCCCAGCCCCAGGGCCCGTGCTAATTTGCTTCTCCCAACTCTAGTGGTGCCCGAATAACCATTTTAAAAGCTGCCTTGGGGAAATCTAATCAAATAAGAGCAAAATCTAATTTGGCACTAAAAGCCTCTGACTGAAGCCCTGTTTTCCGGGGCCTTGTGGAGCCTGCAGAATAAACTCTTTCTGGATTTTGTAAAGGTTGAGGGTGGGAGAGGGGAGCGATGGTAAAAGGCGGAGATTCTACGAGAAGAAAGAGCTGGGGACGCTGACACCATGGCGCTGGACAGCAGTGGCCCGGGTGGGCCTCCGCCGGCAGGAGGAGGGAAGCTCATTAGCGTTCCGAGACGCAGGGTCACCAGGAAGACCTAGGCCTCGGGACCTCTGAGGTCACGAGCAGGGGCTCAGGAGGCCCAGGCAAGAGCCCCAGACCTTTCCTCCAGCTCGTTCTTCTGCAGACGGAGGGTGTAAAATCCCAGGCAGCTTCAGTGATTCGTGGTCCTGGGTTCCTTTCAGAATGTGTCAGATGCTATGGATGTGTTTCCGGGAAAACACACATAAAACACAAAACCTGGCACTCACGTCTTGGGGCACACGTGTATCGCCCCATTGTGGCCTCCAGGACCCAGTGTGATCTGGGCGCTCTTCCCAGTGAGGTCACCTCCTCTCGCCCTCTCTGTCTTCCTCAGGTTCCTCAAATACCCCATGCTAGTTCCTGCCTCAGGACCTTTGCACCTCGAAGTTCCCCGTGCCCGGAGCAGTTTCCCTCCTGTCCCTTATCCCCAGGGATTCCTTCTCATCGTTCCTTAAGCCTCCTCTGAGCGCCCGCCCCAGGGTCGCCCTTCAACGCATCTCACAGTGCCACTCTGCCCAAGCATTCTCCTTTGCGTTCCTCACCACAGTTATCGCCAACTGCACCGTCTTTGTCACCCTGTGTTTCCGGTGCCTGTGGCGGCCTCTACATACCACAGGTGTTTAATACTGCAGTCGTGTGTGTACCGCCGGGACGCGACCTGAGAAATGTGTGGCTGGGGATTCTGTCACATGAACGTCGCAGAGGGTGCATGTGTACCCAACCTCCACGGCAGAGCCCGCCATGCGCAGGCTGGGTAGTGTGTACGCCACGTGCACCACCCGCCCTTGGCTAAAAATGTCACTAAGCCCAGAGCAGGGCTGCAGCTGTCAGAGGGCTGTGTGAGACCGTACAGGTCCCCGGCCAGGTTGCCCCATTTCATCAGCTGCCATTGTGATTTTAACCACGCCTGGATCCACCGATTCTATCAGTTACTTGTCATTTTTCTCGTTTAGCTCTTTTGACTTCAGTCGTTTCCAAAGGAAACTTCTCCGTCATCGCCAAAGTTGTTTGCCAGGAACAGAAAGTGTTGGGGCTCTCCGAGGGAGCGGGTATTAAAGTTCACCCTCTTCCTTGCTGGACCAACAGAAAAAGAAATGTGAGGAGGGCGCTGTGGTGCGAGATGGTGAAGCCCAGGAAGGCCAGGCAGGAGCCCGGCACCTTCCTGAGGCCCTCAAGTACCCTGACCAGACCCCAGGGTTCGGTCCGGGGAAGTAGCCCACCCCCCCGAGAGCCCCGTTTGCTGTGGGCAGCTGACCTCCGGAAAGGAGAGGCGAGGCGAGCCCAGCGCGCCCCTCCCGACCCGGCCTCCGCGTGTGCTGGGGCCCAGCAAGCCTCAGCCCAGGACCGAGCTCGGCCCCACTCCCCCTCCTGCGCGGGAGCTGTACTGGAACGGAGCCCCTCCATCTGCTTGTGTCTCCTGTCCTCCCCACCGGGACGGCTGAGCAGTTGCCGCAGAGGCGTCCGGGCCCCTTACAGGGACTGCCCGCTGCCCCGTGTGTCCCTGTCCCCGGGGCGGGGCGGGGAGGGTGGAGAGCCCTGCGCGGGGGAGGCCGGTCCGGTGGGGAATGAAGGCGTGAGGTTTATTAGATCTCTGACCCAGACGCTCTCACGATGCGGCTCTAAAGCACCGAGAGGTGCTGGGCGACGGACGGCGATTTTAAATACGGTCAGGCTCCTCGGCTTCAGCGCCATTAGTGTCTTGTCCTGGGTCGTCTTCGCAGTGAGCGGACCGCCCTGCGCGTCGGCGGAGGGTTGGCAGCGTCCCTGGCCTCCAGACATTGCCAGATGTCTCCTGGGGACCATGGGGCTGGGTACAGAGACAGGAGCAGGGCCAGCCTTCCCCGCAGCCGCCGCCTCCTGCCGGATCTCAGTCACTTCCTCCCTGACACCCAGCCAGGGACTCGAGGCTGTTTAATGAGGCACCTGCCACCTAATTACATCTCACTCTTTAAATACTGGAAGTGACTCAGGACTCAGACGGTGCCGTGCCGCCGTCCCTGCCGCCTCCTCCCAGGACGGTGCCAGGTTCTCTGGGTTATTTTCGCTCTGCCCTCCCACGCGGGGGAGGCTCCTCATCCCCGGGGCTGCCGGCTGTCGGGGATCCTCCCTTCCTATTTTTACCTCCCCCTCGCCCAGATCTTCCCCGGAGGTGTTTCCTCAGCGCCTCCCGCATCCCTAGGAGCACGCGTGCCCACTGCTTGGGCCCTGGAGCTGTCCTCCCTCCTGGGCAGTGCCAGCCACCTTCGAGCCTCCAGGAAAGCCCGCCCAGGATGTGGCAGCCTCTGTGCCAGCTCTCCGCGTGCTCTCCAGGGTCCCAGGTGGTGCCCCTGGCGCCCAGCTCCCACCTGCTCTCCCCTGCCTCGGCGGGCTCCCCTGCCTCTCACCACTGTCTTGGGTTCTGCATTGACGCCCACAGAGCGCTCCCTGGTCTCAGGACACGGTGCAGCGCTCACGAGAGCTCCTCGCGCAGCCCTCCGGCCACCGAGGTACTCAGTGCCTTGTGCTCTCAGCAATCTGAGTGTCTCGGAGACCCAGGGTCACCATCTGGAAAGAATGTGCTGGGCTAGGACCTCCGTCTCTGGCAAAATCCTCACTAATGTTCCCATTTCTTAAAAATGGCTTTGTGGGTTATAATTATTCAAAAGTATACATGCTCCCTGGGTAAAAGTGAAATAGAGAAGATTATTAAACTGGGCGTAGTGGCGCACACCTGTAATCCCAGCGCTCTGGGAAGCTGAGGCGGGAGGATCACAAGGTCGAGCCCAGCCTGGGCAGCCTTGCGACTCAGTGAGACCGTCTCCGAGTACAGAGGACCGGGATGTAGCTCATGGTAGAGTGCTCCCGGGTTTGTTCCCCAGTCCGGAAGGAAGGAAGGAAGAAAGGAAGTAACAAGAGAGAGATTACTAAGAAGATCCTATTTCCTCATTCCTCAAAGAGATTTGTTTGTTTGTTTGTTTTTTGAGACAGGGTCTCGCTGTGTAGTTGAGGCTGGCATCAGACTCACTGCGTCACCCGGACAGGCCTCGAACTCACAGCAATCCTCCTGCCTCAGCCTCCTGAGTGCTGGGATTACAGGCATGCACCACCATGCCTGGCTTCCCCAAAGAGATTTTACTATCTGAAAGTAGGGGGACTTTTTACGTAAGTTTAGTTAGTGATGTAAAGTAGGGGTATGGAAAACCGCTCCACCCCTAGATGTCCAGGCCAGTGAGATTTCACCAACAGAGCCACCAGTATTGGCGAGAAACAGGACAGGAGCACCCCAAGAAGCCCCCTGCCCTCCCACTCGGCCTCTTCCCGTATCCAGGGATAACCACTGTCTTCACGTCCAACCCGTGGGTCCTCTTGCCTGTTTTTGAATTTCATACGAATGGGATCATACGGTGTGCATTGTACACCTGGTGTGTATCAGGTGCACCGAGATGCACCTGTGCGCTCAAAGGTAGCACTGGGTCTTTCTCATGTCTTTGTAGTTTTCCATTATGTGAAAATGCAGGACTCTCCTTTCCCCCTCTTTCATGGATGTACATTTTGTTTCTGGTTCTGGGTTGTTACGAATGCACTCTTGGGAGCCTGTTCTGTGCGTGACCTTTGGTGGACGTACAGAGGCTTTTCTTACCACATTGCTGGATCAGAAGTTACGTATTCAAGTTTAGCAGACACCACCAAAAAGTGTTCCACCGTGTTGGACCACTTGGCACATCCACCGGCAGTGTGTGAGAGGCCCTGCTACCGCACAGCACTTACAGTTGTCCATTTTTTGTTAGCCATCTGGTCACTGTAGTACGTAGAATTCAAAGTGTCCCTAAACTTGAATGAGGAACAGTTATACTCTTATTTTTCATAAACCTACAACTGAAACTAAGTTTTTGCTTTCAGAATAAACATAGACCCTAAATCAATGTATTAACAGAATCTGTAACTTTGTCACCCATAGAAATCATCATTGCAATTGTTCCAGACATCACAAAATCAAACGTTTTCACTCAGTCCAGGCTGTAATCCCAGCACTGTGGGAGGCTGAGGCAGGAGGATTGCAAGTTTGATCCCAGTCTGCTAACTTTAGTCAGACCCTGTCTCAAAAGAAAAAAGAAAAAAGTCTGGTGATGTAGCTCAATGAAAAGGTCCTGGATTCAATCCCTAGTACCACCAAAGCAAAAAAAAAAAAAAAAAAGTAGGAAAGGTCCCTGGGCTCTGCCGCACCATAGCAGCCAAGGTGGAGGGGTGTGCCACTCACCAGCATGGGCACATGGCATTTACACCAAGAGAGATTTTGCTGTCTGCCTTCTCATGCGGCCTTCTGACCCTTGCCTCTGCAGCTTTCTTTGGGAAGTACCTCAACGAGTACAATGGCTCCTACGTGCCGCCCGGCTGGAAGGAGTGGGTCGGACTCCTTAAAAACTCCCGCTTTTACAACTACACGCTGTGTCGGAACGGGGTGAAGGAGAAGCACGGCTCTGACTACTCCAAGGTAAGCTGTGCGCAGCCGGGCGCGGGAGCGGACACCCAGGGTCGGTGCCTGCTGCTGACACCCGCTGAAACGTGACCTGAAGCCACCCCCTCACACCCTGCCGCTCAGACTCCATCTCTCAGCGGCGCTCGGAACCGTTCCCCGACGTCTCGCCTTGCAGAGTAGCTCGGCACAGGGCTCCTTCCGCCCGGCGTCTGTCGAGGTCGGCTGTGTTGCTGAGCCCTGTGTGGCGTCGCATCTGCTCTCACGCCGCAGCGTGTCGTCTGCTGGTTTTACTGCTGGTGGGGTGGCGGGTGTTTCCAGTTTAGGGCTACCGTAAACAGCTGCGAGAACAGCCTAGCGCCTGTCTCTCGGCGCCCCGGTGCCCTCCGTGTAGCGTCAGGAGCGGGGCTGCGGAGCTGCCCTCCGCTGAAGCCGCTTCCCCGGGGTAGTTTCCGTTTCCAGTGCAAGTTCAGCTGATGGGAGGCGAAGTGTGAGGCTCTTACGTGGCAGCTCGACGGACCTTCGTGTCTGTGTGTTTTCCTAGCTCAAGACAGGGAGCATCCGGGACCCCTTTCCGTCCTAACGTCCACTGGGACGCCAGCGCAGGGGCTGTCTTCGCCCGTTCTAGAACCTGGGCTCTTTCCCGCCCGGCTGTTCTTGCTCAGCACGATGGGTGTGAGATTCACCCACACGGCTGCACAAACCTCCGGTGTGTCCCGTCCGCCTCTGCAATGTCCTGCTGCACAGATGGATGACAAGAGGTTTATCCCTCCGGCAACCGATGGACGTTTTGGTTGTCTCTGGTTTGAATCCATCTTGAGTTGAGCTGCTGTGCACATCCTCATACACGGCTTGAGGTGACATTTGTACCCGTTTCTCTCTCTGACCTCCCTGACGTGACTCGTGGGGACACACTGTACATTCAGTGTCTGAGCCAGTTTGTGTTTCCAGCCAAAATGCCCGGAGTTCCCATGGCTCCAGATTCCTCACGCACGCTTAGTGTTGTCGTCAGAGTCACCTTACTGTGGGGCAGTGACGCTGCGTTGTAGTTCCCTCACAATAGTATTTGAGGCCCAAGTGTGTTAAAACAGAGTGTGAGAAGAGCCCCTTGGCACGTGATAAGTAACACAGAGCAGCTTAGCTCAGGGCAGGAACAGACTGAATGTTTGAGGCTTCCGAGTCAGGCAGTCTCTGTCGCAGCCTCCCAATTCTGCCGCCGGAGTGTGGGAGCAGCCGTGATAATGTGGACAGCAACGGGCGGGCTGCGGTAGCTCCGTCACTGACAGAGCTCCTGAGATCACCAGCTTCACACAGGGAGGGTGTTTGGGCCTGTGGCTTCACAGGACATCAGGGCGGAGGCCTTTTTACCACCTCAGAGCAAAACAGAAGGGGCCAGGGTCCCAGGACCCCCTCAAGGACAAGTCCCCAGTGATCTGACTTCCTTCCTGTAGGCCCCACCCCTCAAAGGTCCAACCACCTCCCGATAGCGCCACAGGCCAGGGACCACGCCTTCAACACAGGGGCCTTCAGGGGACATCACACATCCAACCACAGCAGCTGCGTGCCAGTGACACCGTTTACAGAAACAAGCAGCGGGCCTGATTTGGCCCAGGAGTAAAGTCTGCCGACCCCTGGCTTAGATGATGATGGTGGTAACGAGGAGGAGAAGGAGGAGAGACGGCCGTCCATATTCCGCATGTCCAGAATTTATACAGTGTATGTGGAAATGGCCGACTCTTCCTGCCCGGTCCACATCCCGAGTCCACTGTGGCATGCGCACAGCTGGTACAGTCAGTCCAAACTGTTAGATCCATCCCTCCCCCTCTCCCCATCCTCACTGCCACCAGCCCTGGGCCTGGCTTACTATGACGACCAGGATTATCTGGGCTGTGACGGTAGGGCCCCAGGGATGGGCAGTTGTGCAGCAGGGCAGCAAGCTGGGAGTAGGGGAGCAGGAGGGAGTAGTGGGGGCTGCAGGAGAGGGCCTGTCAGGCAGGGCCCCTGTAGAAATGTGGGCCTGGGGCGGCCAGGCATTTGGATTTTCCACAGATTTGTACTTTTTACCTCTGAAATCTCCAGATTTGCAAATATTGGCAACTAATTCCACCCTTTCTAAACTCCTGCATGAGTCAAGCTCACCGAGCCAGGCCTGACCCATGGGCTGCAGGCTCTGTAGTGCATCACATCGCCCTTCTGCCCCCACCTTCAGGGACTGTGCAGGGAGTGTCTCACGTGGAGTCAGCACGTGAGGTTTGAAGCCCCAGCTCTGACGTGCTGTGTGTCACCGTGGTACTTGGGTACACCACTCACTCCCGAGAGCCGCACTTGGCTCTGGGGGATGGGCAGACCCCCACCCCACAATGCGAACTTCTGTTTGTTGATCATCTACTATGTGCTGGGCACTGTGCTGAGTGTTTTATATGAAGTATTTCCACTCATCATACATGGTGAGTGGACTGATCAAGCCATGATTATATTACTCATTCAACCCCTCCCACAAGTACTTATCGAGAGCCTGCTATGTGCCAGCCACTGTTCTGGGTGCCAGCTACTCAGGGGTAACAAAAGCAGACCCACTCAGCGTCCTTGTGGGGCTCACAATCTGGCACCTAAAGGTGTGTTATACACTATGAAGTGATGTGCACATGTGTTACCATCAGAGCGCCTCACCACAGTGTGTGTATACACACACACACATACACACACACACACACACCATCCCTGTCTCCTGTCAACCCAAGAGTAAGCCATGTCAACCCGACCAGCCTTGCCAGGTATTACACCCTCTCGAAGCACCCTCACTAGTGCTCCTCAGCCCCGTCTTTAACCACAGCGCACTCCGCTTCCCTCCAGTGAACTCTTAGCCTGCTCTAGTTACAGGGTCATCCTTTCTTGACTCAGACTGGCTTCTTCCGGTTGTTTGTAAACAGGAATTCAACTCAAAATGGTTTGACTAGAGAGGAAACACTTTAGCCTACTGAACTGAAAATCCAGTAGTAATGGTATCAGGCATGGTTGGACCCAGGGGCTCAGAAGTCATTTCTCCTCTCTGCTCTGTGTTCTTTTTTTTTTTTTTTTTTTTTTTTTTTGTGGGTACCGGGGCGTCGACCTCGGGACCTCGTGCGCCAACAGGCGCCCGTGCCGCTGAGCGATATCACCAGCCCCTTTTTCGTATGTGGGATCCGGGAGTCGAACTCGGGCCCTCGCGCTTGCAAGGCAGGCGCTTATGCGGCTGAGCCATCTCACCGGCCCTCTGCTCTGTGTTCTTGGTCTCCTCGACTCATTTACACACTGACTGTCCTTCCCCTCTGGGTAGCAGTATGACCACCCTGCCATCCTCTCGCTTTCTGCCCTGCAACAAGCTTGGGGGTCTTTCCCAGGATCCCCAGCAAGTCTCATTGCCTCTCATTGGCTTGGAACCATCACATGTCTGTCCCTGAGCCAATCAGCATGCGTGCTCCTAGGCCCTCCCCGGGAACACAGGCCCAAATAAAGTGGAGTTGCCACTGGCTCAGCAGCCAGACAAGCCCTCCCCTTCCCTTTCTGGTGGCACAGCACTTTCAGGGGCCCTCTTGCCTTCGACAGTAGTCGGGGCTGACGTCTTCCTGTGTGTACATCCAGCAGTCCAGGCCCGGGGGGCAGAAACCACGCGTCTCCCACGCAGCCCCTCACCCCACCCCCTGGGCCTCATTCAGCACATAATCAGCCTCCATTACTTCCTTAGCAATTAATTGCAAAGTCCTGGTGAGGGAATTGAGCAGCCCTGCTGGACTTCTTGGGAACAGAAATTACAGTCTCCTAGGGCTGGAACACACTGTCTGCCTTCTCCCAGCCTCCATGCCAGCAAAGTCTCTAAATATCCTGCAGACCGCTCCTCCTCTCACAGTTGCTCACGCTATGCTCCGCTCAGTGTAGCCTGGGAATCAACTTACCCAGGGTTTCCTGGGGCCCGTGGGGCTGAAGCTAGAACATCTGCTCTTTTGCCTGCTCCCTGCCACACGTCACGCCCTGTGAATGGGAAGAGCCCCTGAGATGGGGTGCCAGGATTCCTGGGCTCCCAGCTACCAGGGGCCTGGAAACAGAGGCATGGTGACAGGGATGGCGGGGGGCTTTGGGACCAGAACTGGCTCAGGTCCAGATCCTGAGAGCAGCTTGGCAGACAGAGGGGACAGCAGTAAGCTGGGACTGGGAGCCCAGGCTCAGGGCCTGTGCTTGGTGTCTCGGTCCATCTGTGTGGCCACCATAGGACGCCTGAGTCTGGGGACTTGATAAGGAAAAGAGGTCTGTTTGGCTCATGATTCTGTCTGGATGGTCCAGATTGCGTGGCACTGGCATGTGGCGCAGGCCCCCTGGTGGCCTCACAGCAGGCAGGAGAAGCTGGCAAGTGTGGCAGGATCAGGTGCCCAAGGCAGAGGAGGCAAGCATGCAAGCCCCGAAAGCCAAACTCACTTCATTAAGACCTGCTCTTGAAGGCACCAGCCCAGTCCCAGGAAATCTAACCCACTCCGGAGAGACAGGCATTGCCACACACCCCGGCCCAAGAATGGGTTTTTTGGTTTTTGGTTTTTTGTTTTTGTTTTTGTTTTGTTTTGTTTTTTCATGTGGGTTCTGGGAGTCGAACTCAGGACCTCGCACTTGCTGTGCAGGTGCTTATGTCACTGAGCCATCTCACCGGCCCCCAAGAATGGTTTTTGTACTTTCAGTTAGTTTTTAAAAAATAAAAATAAAAAAGTGAAGAGTAATTTTCACATAGTATATACAAACCAGTGGAATGTTATTCTACCTTTAAAAAGAAGGGCCGGTGAGATGGCTGGGCCAGTGAGATGGCTCAGCGGCGTAAGTGCCTGCCTTGCAAGCGCAAGGGCCCGAGTTCGACTCCCGGATCCCACATACGAAAAAGGGGCCGGTGATATCGCTCAGTGGCACGGGTGCCTGTTGGCGCACGAGATCCTGAGGTCGACCCCCCGGTACCCACAAAAAAAAAAAAAAAAAAAAAAAGAAGTCAGTACTGCCAGGCATGATGGTACACACCTATAATCCCAGGACTCGGGAGGCTGAGGCAGGAAGATCTCCATGAGTTTGCGGCCAGCCTGGGCTACATAGGGAGTTCAAGAACAGCCTGAACTACATAGAGAGACCTTGTCTCAAACAACCAAAAAGAAAAGAGAGATCAATCCTATCATACGCAGAAACAGTGATGGACACTGAGGACATTGTGCTAAGTGCAGTAATGTGCTAAAAGCATGGCAAGACAGGCCCCCCTCCTTTTGGTTTTTTTGAGACAGGGTCTCCCATGTAGTCCAGGCTGGCTTTGAACTCACTATGTAGCACAAGCTGGCCTCAAGCCCGAGAAGATCCTCCTTAGTGCTAGGATTACAGGAGTGTACCCCACACCCGGCTCCCCCTTAACTGAGGAATCTGAAGTCATGAAGTGCACAGAAGCAGAGGAAGGGTGGTCGCTGGGGAGTGGAGGGGACAGGGCAGTTGTTGGTTAACGGGTAAAATTGCAGTGAGGCCCCAGGAGCAGGCGCCAGATGACCTGTGCTGTGCTTACAGTAACCATACTGCGCTCTACACTTAGAATTGTGTTGAGCGTTGATTTTATGTTTTCTCTTTAATCACAATAAATTTCTTAAAAGAGTAATTTTCATGACACATGAAAACACACGAAATGAAAACTTGAGTGTCGGCGTAAAGCTTTGCTGGAGCAGACTGGACCGCGCACCTCCCCTGCACAGCTCTGGTGCACAGCCTGCAGCGCCTCGGAACTTCCCATCTGCACTCACAGGAAAGTGTGATCGATGTCTGCTCAAAACTGCCGTACACGGCCTCTCACTAGTAATTTTGTTTGGGGGGAATAAAAAGGTGGACAAGACACCCCCACTCAATACAAAGGCCTTGGCGCTAGCTGTGGGTGCCTTGCTTAATCTGTGGCCTCCATTTCCCCATCTGTAGGATGGGTACAATGTCCACTTCTCAAAACTGCCATGCTGATCAGCCAAGTCCATGGATGGTAACAGTGTGAGCCTCTGCTCAGGATGGGTTTTGGGGTGCCAGCTTTACTGAGTCCTGTGCTCTTTGGCACTCACCCCACCATCTGAAGACAGGACAGTTCATTAGTCCCACTTTGCGAGGTGCAGAGTCTGAGCATCTAACAGTGTCGGGCCTGGAGCACCCCCAGCTAGCAAGTGGAAAAGCTGGGATGAACCCGGTTTGTCTGACTCCAGAACCAGCCGCATGAAGTCTCATTGCTCCTTGAAGGGAAGCAAATCTTGGTAAACAAACTGCTGGGGGGCCGGTGAGATGGCTCAGCGGCTTAAGTGCCTGCCCGGCAAGCGCGAGGGCCCGAGTTCGACTCCCGGAACCCACATACGAAAAAGCGGCCAGTGATATCGCTCAGTGGCATGGGCGCCTGCTGGCGCACGAGGTCCTGAGGTCGACCCCCCGGTACCCACAAAAAAAAAAAAAAAACTGCTGGGGAAGCCCAGGGTTGAGGGGTCAGCGCTGTGATTTGCAGTGAAAATTAGAAAAATCTCTGTCTGTGGAAGCCAGTGGCCCAGGAAAGGGAGCCCCTTTGTTCAAGGCTGGTTTAAATGACTGACTTGCTGAGGGCAGAAAACAGCTCGAGCGAGGCCACCTCCCTCCCCCACTGCATCCCTCACACCAGGGCAGGCCAGCAAAGCCCTTGGTGTCCAGGCCCAGGCTAACAGTAACCCCGTGGGACTCATGCGGGGCTTCCCAAGCAGAAAAGGTAGCCTGAAAACAAGGAGACTCCAGTTTGGGGAGATGCCCTTGAGATTTGGGGTGAACTCCTTGTCTCAGCTAAGTACAAACAAGGCAAAAACTCAGGCTTCTGGGGGCAAGGGTGTGAGCAGGGCCCCGCTGGGGCTCACCAGTTCCTTGTTGTCCTTAGCCACTTTCCCAGCAGCCAGGGCGATCTTAAGAGAACCACAACATCCCAGCCCTAAACAGCACCAAGGGGACAGGACCCACCTGCTGCCACGTCCAGCCCTGCACAGGCACTGCTTATACTTGTTAAGTGAGGGCATCAGCTATCTCTTTAGCAAAGGAAACAGCGACAAGGGTGGTGGGGGTGAGGGACAGACCTGCAGGGCAGAGACCATGGAGCCTCACATGGGGTGCTGAGCCTTGAGCAGTGGCGCCCACTGCCACAGTTGCATGCTCTGCCTGCCCTTTGCAGACACAGCCATGGCCAGGCAGCTGCTCGGGGAACACGTGCTTCAGCCCAGAGCCACAGGCTAGCAGTCTCGCAGAAGCACTGGTTAAGTGGGTGGCAACTGGGGGTACCCCCAGGAAGGCCCCAGAGCAAGTATCCAAGCCACCCCAGCTCTCTTCACCTGTCACTTCCAAACCCCAGAGCAGAGTTCCAAAGCCTGGCATCACAGCCCACCTGCACAGGCATGCCGGAAGAGTGCCAAAGCCAAGTCTGGTCCTGCTCACCCCAGGTGTCCTGCCCTGGGTTGGGGGGAGAGGCTGGCCCCAGCAGGGAATGCACAGGGGGCAACCTCTCCAAGGGCAATACGGCCAGTAAGGCTCCCCACCTACTCACCTGATTGACCCCCAACTCTGAATCTCAGAGTCATCCCCCATGGCCCACCCAAGCATCCCAAACCCAGTTTGTCCAGATCTGAACTCTGCACGTGCACACACACACACACACACACACACACACACAAAACCTACCCCACCCCTCCCAGACGGGGCTGCAATGTCCCCACCACCATGACCCAGACCCCTTGGTCCTTCACTCTGTCCCCTGTGAGTGGCCGGAGGGGTGGCTGGTTCTCGTTGGCCTCCCCAGGGTCCCCACCCAGTCCACATGGAGGGAGGAAGGAGGGAAGTGTTGATGTCATTGCAGATGGAGGTGGGGGGACACTGAGCAAAGGAGTGGCCTCTGAGCAGGACAGATAAGGACAAGTGGCTGTTAGGCATACAGAAAACCTGCCAAGCACCAGGCTGGTCATAATTACAGGCTTAATCTTATCAAGAGCCGGCTGTGCAGGGCACTGTGGTAGGAGCTTAACAGCTATTAGCACTTGAAACTCTCACCCTGCCTGAGAGGCAGGTACAGAAATCCAATGTGGGACCAGGGATATCAGGGCCCGCGGGGGCCCGAGCTTCCCTTCCCAGGTCTCCTCTCCTCTCCTGTCCTGCCACCTCTCCCGGAGGTGACCAGGACCCTGAGTTTGGTGCTTATTGCTTTATGCTTTATGCTAGCAGCAGGTTTCTCAGACGTTGTACAAGACTGTGTTCTTAAGACTTTTATATAAGTGATGCTGTATCCACAGTCTGTCTCACCCAATGTGACTTAAGACTTGTCCATTTTGTGACATTAGCCATCGTCAAATGAAGCCATGTGTGGCCCATGTTGATCTGTGTGGCTCTGGTTTATTCTTTTTCACTGCTGTACATGCCCATTGTAATGTTTTGTCCTGGGAAGGGAGAGTCATGGATGCGTGATTGGAAATGTTGCCTAACCGCCAACTAGCAGTTCTCTAGCTGTAGAACCCAGCAGGGAAGGTGGCTCAATTGTGAAGAGCAACAGTCCTCTTCCCACCCATGCCACTGCCACTGAGGCAGTGAGTTTCAGCATGGCTCTCTTTGTTAAGAACATGTCTAACAGGGTGCGATGGTGCACCCCTATAATCCCAGCTCTCAGGAGGCTGAGGCAGGAGGATCTCTGTGAGTGTGAGGCCAGTCTAGGCTACATAGTGAGTTCAAGACCAGCCAGAACTACATAGCTGTCTCAAAAAAAAAAAAAAAAAGTCTAATACCTTTAGATCGTGCCCATGACTATAGCAGCAACTCTGTGATTTATATAATATATTCTATTTAATAGGTTCAACAAAGCCTTCTTCTAAAACATTTTCTTACCATTTTCAAGAGCACTCCATTAAAAACGATTGAAGAAAAAGTATATAAAGTAGCAAGTGATGTCCTGCCCTTCTTTCTCCTTTTCCCAGCCCTCATTAGCACTTGATAGTGAGCCTTCTGCGTTTCCCTCAGTGTTCAGAACTCCAAGGTCAGGGGTTTGGCTTCTCCGGTCTGCTGTCCCCTCTACTTTGTCACTTGGCCTCTCCCTGACAGTGTACCTTGCTCAACTTTCCACACCAGTAAGCATGAGCCTTGTGTCTACTCAGCATGGCATGGTGTGATGGCAGTCCTGCCAGTCCCCGTCCCGTGCTGCTGGTCACTGCACTGTGTATCTGCTCCGTAAGCAGCAACCCAGTGGTCACCCCTGTGCTTGCAGACAGCGGACACGTGTGCCTGAGCTGCATGCCTTCCAGGCAGGAAGCCGTCACAGTGGGGATATGTGTGGTACACTTGGCTTCAGGACAGAAGCTGATGCCCCCCCTTTTTTTTTTTTCTCTAAAATAATCTGTCCTTTTGAAAGTGATACTTTGGGGCAGATGCTTTTTAGGAAGCAGAATAAATTTCAAGAACTCAAAACCATCAGGAAGAATCAGCAGCTAAAGATTTACTAAGTTTTAAAAGGGTTTATGGGGCCATTGAGATGGCTTAGCGGTGTAAGCGCCCGCCTGGCAAGCGCGAGGGCCCGAGTTGGACTCCTGGAACCCACATACGAGAAAAGGGCCGGTGATATCACTCAGCGGCACAGGCGCCTGCTGGTGCACGAGGTCCTGAGGTCGACCCCCGGTACCCACAAAAAATAATAATAATAAAATAAAATAAAAGGGTTTACAGACTAGGGATGTAGCTCAGCAGCACAGCACCTGCCTGGCAAGTGCAAGGTCCTGAGTTCGATTCCTGGTACCAAAAAAACAAAAATTAAAAATAAAAACAAAAGGGTTTATGCACACCTCAACCTCTTAGCTGAGCTTTTAAAGCCCTCAGTTTCTGGCTGTTTTCTTTTCCTCCAGCTCTTCTGTCCTTCTGCCCCTACAAGCTGGTTCCTTAGTTTTCCGAAGATTACTGTGTGCCCCCTTTGTGTGTGTGTGTGTGTGTGTGTGTGTGCTGCTCCTTGTATCATCTCCATGTTTTACCTGTTGTCACTGTCACCCTCTTTCTGAGGAGCCAGCTGCCACCCTGCCATCTTCTCTGGCCCTAGGATGTGAGGCAAGCTCTCTCTGCCATGGATCCCTTGCATTTGCTGTTCCCTCTGTGTGGAACTCTGCCTCAGGATTAGTGATTCTCAAGCCTGGCTGCACACTGCAGTTCACTGGGGAGCTTCTAGAAAGTCTGTCACCTGGGCCAAACCACAGCCCTACAGCACCTGGCCTGGGTATCAGTGAAGCCCCCAGGGGCTCTAGCAGGGGCTGGGCCTGAAGTCCAGGGGCACAGCTCTCCCTGTACTCAGTTCCTGCTCATCATTCAGGTCTCAGCTGCCACTCCTCTGAGACACCCCCTGGCTGTCCCAGCTAAATAGTGTTCCCCACCCCAGCTCCCAGTTATTCTCAGATGTCGCATCTCCTTGTCTTATTTCCTTCATTTGTCACACCTTGTAACAATCCTGGTTTTTTGTTTTTTGTTTTTTTTTTTAATGTGGGTAGCGGGAGTTGACCTCAGGACCTAGCACTTGCCAGCAAGCGCTTGTGTCACTGAGTGATATCACCAGCCCTTTTTTTTCCTTCATGTGGGTTCAAGGAGTCGAACTCAGGACCTCACGCTTGCCAGGCAGGTGCTTATGCCACTGAGCCATCTCACCAGCCCACAGTCCTGGTTCATTATTCACGTTTGCCTGCTCCCGTCCCCAGCACAGGCACTAGGGATGCAGGGATGTGCCCACCCTGCAGTATGGTACCCCCAGAGCCTCCAGCACTTACCAGCTGTGTGACATTGGACCATACGCTAAACTTCTCTGTGCCTTAATTTCCTGTTTGAAACATAGGAATTGTCATATCAACTTTCTGTGATGATGTGAGAGTTAAATGAGCTAATACAGGCAAACACAGACTAGTTCTTGGCACACTGTAAGCACTCGGTGGCTTTAGCTGTTACCCTTCTAATGCCTGTCATGAGGGAGTGACAAATGGCAGTTCTTCCCCAGTGCTCCCCAACCTCTGCCCTGCTGTTTCCTCCTCTGAGCTTCGCACCATTCTGTGGATTTTACTTGCTGATTTACTGTCTTTCTGGCCCCTAGACTTGTCGGCTCCACAGGGCAGGGTTTGTTTTGTTCACCGCTGTGACCCAATCAATGCCTGGTACATACGGGCACTCAGTACGGATACACGGCTGCTCACCGCTCTCCCCTCTTCCCCCGCCAGGATTACCTCACAGACCTCATCACCAATGACAGCGTGAGCTTCTTCCGCACCTCCAAGAAGATGTACCCACACAGGCCAGTCCTGATGGTCATCAGCCACGCAGCCCCCCACGGCCCTGAGGACTCAGCCCCCCAGTACTCACGCCTCTTCCCCAATGCATCCCAGCACATGTAAGCCTCAGCCCTGCCTGGCAGAGCCACTGGGTAGCTTGGAGGTGGGACAGTCAGGCTTTAGGGACAGCGATGACGTGGCTGTGCCTCCTCTCTAGTCCTCCTGGGTAGAGACCCCAGAAACACACTTGTCTGGGGCAATGCGGGGACCCACATCCTGGCAGCCTGGGTACAGACCAGAGCAGGAGGCAGAGTTCCTAACATGGGACCCAGGTCCTCCCACCACGAGCTGTGGACAGCACTGCAGTGCGAAGCTTCCTTTATGAGCCCGTGGGTTTTCTTTCCTACATATAAGAACATTCTTCAGAGAAGGGATCCTGGGCTTTACCAGCTGCTGACTGTGGTGGGCTCTGTGCTACGCCTCCTCACGTGGCATCAGGTCCCTTCGTACTCACGGTGGCCCTTGGTGTGTCACTTATCCATTGCCACATAACCGTGTACTCAGAAGTTGCGCAGTGTGAAGCAACAGTGTCTGCGTGTCAGGAAGCTGGAGTCACTTCTCTGAGGTCCTGACTGAGGGTCTCAGGTTCAGGCTGAGTCGAGGTGGCAGCTGGGATGTTACCTGAGCCTTGCCCGGGGCTCGCCCTCCTGGCTGCACGTGGGCCTCTCCAGGGCTGCGTGAGTGTCCCAACAACATGGCAGTGTCTTCCTCCAGGGAAGACAATCAGAGAAAGAGAGGCCAAGGTGGAAGCTGCCATCTTTTATAACCTAATCTCAAAGTGACACCATCGCACTGCCATATTCCATTGGTCACACGGAACAGTCTGTGTAGGGCTGTGATGACCAGCAAGTGGGGATCATTAAGGGCCAGCTAGGCTGCCTATCACACGTGTTCCCATTTTGCAGATGAGGAAACTGAGGCATGGAGAGGTGAAATAACAGGTACCTGAGATTGCCCAGCTGCTGAATGGCAGAGCTAGGATTCAAATCCAGTCCCCACTCGTGTGTCCCATCTCTGCCCACCCCTCTAGACCGCCTCCATCCAGTTGGCTTGGTATATCTTTTTGGAAAGTACTCTGGCTTTTCATTACCACAAACCACCTCCCACTTAGCCATGATACTCAGCAGTCCTTGCTGTGACCTTGCAGGGTGACAAGGACAGGGTAATTTGGAATCTGCTGAATATTCAGGGTGTTTAATTTTCATTAAGATCAGAATACATTGCCCTCCTCACCCCCCTCACTGTAATTACTTTCTGACAGCACCTGGAGTGGCTCAGAGAGGATAACACTTGGGTGTTACCTTCTATCCCCTGGTCCTCAGGGAAGCTGACAGCAGATGATCAACCGCCTTGCCAGGGCCACAGCGCCACCTTCAGCCCCAGGCCGGCAGTGTCACCTCTGCACAGCAGACTGGCTGGCTACTGCACACCCGCTCCCCTCCACCCTGGGTTTCCTTCCCTTCCCACCCACGGCTTCCGTGGTCCATGCCACCCATCCCAGAGACAAAAGGCAAGGAGGGTCCTCCACTGCCACTGCAGCTCCTACAGAGGAGGGCTTGGTTGCACCCCAGTAACCCCGAGTTGTGTGATGAGGTCATTTGACATTGCCTGATGATCATTGATTGTCCCTTTAAAATGAAAATTTCAGAAACTGAAAATGAGCAGCACCCACTATTGCTTACTCAGAGAATCCTCTTTGCCTCATTAGGGGCAAGTTTGGAAGGCTCTTTTGTCCCTGGGGTATTATGACATCCAAAACAAAACCAAAAAAGAAATATTCTGCAGTTAGGACATTTAATTATGACCTTTCATTCAGTCAAGAAGGGCTGAAGAGGAGACAGCACACATGTACAGCACAGCTGTTGCAGTCTTTGATCAGATCTCTCTTGTCCCCAGCAAGACTGCCTTGTCCCTTGTCCCAACTGACAGATGCTGCCGCCGCCGCTGCTGCTGCCACCTTGCCCCAACCCGTTCGCCCATCGCCCTCCCCATGCCACACACGTGCAGACACTGAAGTGCAGACAGACACCGACCACATACACGCCAGGCACAAAAACAGCAAGCCACACAGTGCACACAGAGTGCAGACACACACATAGACGCAGACACACCACATACACACACCAACACATCCACACAAACAGATACAGACCCACGGGTACACAAAGACAAACACAGTTACACAGACACATAGACACAAGTACACACCGACACATATAGACACACACAAAAATACACACCAGAAAGCTGAGGCATGCAAACAGACAGACGCAGAGACACAAAGACGCAGGTTAAACAGACATGCACACAGATACACAAACATACAGGTGTACAAGCAAACAGCTATGGACACAGACACACACCCATCAGCCCTCAGAGCTTCCTTCAGAGGTCTTCCAGGGAGCTCAGGCCTCCCCGTTCCTCCCCGGGCTGTGTTGCAGCCTGGGTGGCGGGTGTTGGGACTGCTGTTCACACCTCTCGGATGCAGCATGAGGGCCAAGTCACCCTTCCACACCCCCAGCCCAGGGAAGAAGGGGCTGTCCCCCAGTGCTGGGGGTGATGAGAGTTTCACATGGTTGCTCAGCAGGCAGAGGGACCACACGGGAGCCCTGTCTGATGCAGGCGACCAGCCAGCTGCATGGGCCCCCATAGCACAGCTCATTCTGGCCTCAGAATCCTCACAAAGGGGTCCCTTGGAAAAACGACTGCAAAAGTCATTGCGTGGTGACTTCTGACGATGCAGCTGCCCTGCTCTGCAGGCAGCCCCGCTCTGCAGGCAGCCCCAGCCTCTCTTCTGGTGGAGTCAGGGATGACAGCTGAAAGTCACATCCTGGAGCCCCGGCCCTTGGAGCCTGGGGAACAGCTTTGATAAACCACAAGGCTCGCTGGCTCTGCTGACCCCGCCCAGCAGCCTCCCTTCTGGTCCTCAGTGAGGAGGAGGCCTTGTTCCCGAGAATGTTCTACACACAGGTCAGGCCCTGAGCCGGCTGCAGGGGAGAGCAGCCCTCTTGTAATCAAAGGAAGCGTGGGCCAGGGAGGATTTAGCGGCAGGAGGCTGCGGATCAGCAAAGTCCAGAAGGAGTCTCCAGGCTGTGACTTCCTCCCGCTTCACATAGCAACGGTCTCCTGTCAGGCTGCTGAAAGCTGCAGCGTCATTATGTCTACCCGAGACCATTTTGACATTTGCGATGGCACTAGGATCTGATGTGGCAGGTGCGAGGGGAAAGATCTGGCCCTGCATAAACAAGGCCTGTCCCACCTCCCCTCCCCTCCCTCCCACAGCCCCTTGCCCCTTGATACCCATTGTGAAAAGCCCTTTGTCTTCATGCAGGGGACAGGGACGCTGAAGCTTCATTTGCAGCATGGACTGGGGCAGGGATGGGATGTGAGAGGACCCTGGGCCTCAAGTGTCATCAGACCCACCGTAAGAGATGCCACCTTCTCTGGGCTTGAAGTATTGTTTCCTAGCAGTGGTGCACCACACCTGGAGACCCTGCACGTTGGTGGGGTTTTCAGTACCTCAGATCCCCAGGTCCGCATAAGCAGAGGTGACAGAAGGTACTCTTGGTTTGGGATGAAGGAATGCGTTACCAGAACCACACAGAGTGCAAAGGCCAGGAGCCGAGTTCACCTTTGTGTTTCTGCTGCTTAATCCTCCAGCAGGAGCCTCTCAGTCAGTTTTGCCCAAGCATCGGTGCCATGAGGGACTCTAGACTGCCCTGGGGTCATGAGGCATTGTTGCTGGCACGGGGGCGGCAGCCATCTTGGCTGCCAGAATTCAAGCCCAGCGTCTGCCTGTGGCAAGTGAGTTCCCTCCCTCCTCAGCCAAGGACAGTGAAAATAGTGCCAGCTCCTCAGAGTGTTGTATTAAATGAGATGATAGAAGCTGAGCCCTTTACCTGTGCCCAGCGCATGGTGGCTGTTCAGTAAAGGTCACCATGTGTTTGTTCTTTGTCAGTCATCATTGCAGCTGCCACACAGCAGCAAGCCCAGGGCTCTCTTGCTCACTCCGTGAGACCCCGAGCTGGTCCCACACTCCTCTGACTAGCTCTTCAGGAAGTGGGAGGTTTAAATAACTGGAAAGGTAATTGTGACAGTTAAGGAATGTGACATATCCCTGATGTGGGCTTCCGGGTGTAGCCTCAGAATTTGGAGCATATATGCTTAACTATAATGTGCTTGATCTTTAAACCCATTTCCTACCTTTTTAAACCAAAATCCATTACAGAAGGATATTCTGTAGACCCCTTGCCCACAGTGACTGCCACTAGTCACTCCTGGAGCAGCTGAGGAGCACACACGCGCACGCACACACAGCAGTTCTGGGAAATTAGAGCCAGCTGGCCTGCCGAGGGCTCTGAACTGGGCCCCTGTGTTCCTTAAAAAGGGAGGTGAGCAAACTCCAGAAAGTGTCACAGGAAGACTAGCACCAAGCTAAGGCTTTGGCCTGAGAGAACAGGAAAGGGACTGCTTTTCTCACTTTGTGGTTCAAGGTCATTCAGTGTTCTCCCTCCCAGTGGCTTCTGACATTTTGTGAAATGCTGAGATGGTGTTTTGCAGAGCCCCTGACACACAATGTCCCTGGTCCCCAAGTAGAGCAACCCACCAATGGTGGCCACTCATCCAAGGCACATCGGGGGCTGGGCCAAGCATCCAGGCCTGACCACTGTGTGTCTGCCACCAGCACACCGAGCTACAACTACGCGCCCAACCCGGACAAGCATTGGATCATGCGCTACACGGGGCCCATGAAGCCCATCCACATGGAGTTTACCAACGTGCTGCAGCGGAAGCGCCTCCAGACCCTCCTGTCCGTGGACGACTCCATGGAGACGGTAGGTCCCCCTCCTGGGCGTGGCCTAAGCCCCAGCCACCAGAGCTGGGACCTCCCTGCTGTGCCTGAAGGCCGTCAGCTGGAGGCAGGAAGAGGGAAATGCCAGGGTGCTGTCTAGACCTAGGAAAGTGGCTTGGAACAATCCAGGCCGAGCCTCCACCTTCATGAGACTTCCATTCTTGATCTGTGCTACCCCAAGTGACAGACACTTATGGCTACTTTTTTCTTCTGCCATTTACATTTTTTACAGCTTTATTGAGATCTACTTCGTATACCAGTAACTGTTCATTAGTGGGTAAATATTGAAGTCACCCAACTGAAGTGTGCAAGTCAGTGGTTTTAATATATTCACAGAGTTGTGCAACCACTTCCAAGTTAATTTTAGAACATTTTCATCACCCCAAAAAGCTCATCAACTTCGCCATGACCCTCCAACCCCTATCTCACATACACACACATACACATGCATGCACGCAAACCCACCCACACACCACAGCCCTGCAGCCGCTGGGTTCTGTCTCCATGGATTTGGTATCCTGGACATTTCACATAAATGGGGTCACAGACTATGTGGCCTTTGCCACTGGAGTTTTTGTTTTGTTTTTACTTAGTACAGTGTTTTCAAGGTTGATCCATGGTGTAGTATGCCTTCAAATTCGTTTTTATTGCTGGATCATATTCCCTTGTGTGGATGTATATGACACATTTTATCTCTGGCTACTTAAGTTTAAATTCATTAAAATACCATCATATTAGGGCCAGAGGTATAGCTCAGCAGCACGGTGCCTGCCTGGCAAACACAAGGTCCTGAGTTCAATTCCTGGTTCAAAAAAAAAAATTTAAAAAAAAAAAAAAAAAAAAATTACCATCCTGTTTACATCAGGCTCCTCAGTCACACTAGCCACAGTTCACATGCCCAGTAGCCCCAGGGACTAGCAGCCACCACACTGAGAAGCACAGTCTTTAACGTTGCCATTGCCACTGCCACAAAGTTCTGCTGCTGGGCAGTACTGTCATACGTCACAAATGCCTGTCACAGGCTGTGCCCAGCTTCTTTCATTCATTCAGTGGCACTTATTAAGGGTCAGTGTACATGGGACACAGGGGGCAGGGAACAAGATGACAAGAGTCCCAGCCCTGTTGGAGCTTATGTAATGCAGAGACATAATCCGCAAGTAAGAAACAGAAAACTATAAGTAACCCTGGGGTGTTAGAGGGTACAGTTATAAATGGGATCCTCAGGGTCTTGCTGGAAGGTGACCTGAACAGGGGTGGGACCAGCCTGGGACCTCAAGCCACTTGTCACTCACTCTGGTCAGTGGCATGCAGGGCCCATGGCCTACCACACCTCAGCTCCTGACCCGGGTTGCAGATTTACAACATGCTGGTGGAAACAGGTGAGCTGGACAACACCTACATCATCTACACCGCTGACCACGGCTACCACATCGGCCAGTTTGGCCTGGTGAAAGGGAAGTCCATGCCATATGAGTTCGACATCCGGGTCCCATTTTATGTAAGGGGCCCCAACGTGGAGGCCGGCTCTCTGTAAGTGTGTCACCCCAACCCCAGGCTCCTAAGGGTTAAAAACTGCAGCCCAACACCAAGTCACACCCATGGGTGGCACACGATTTCAGGAGTGCCAGTAAGTCACTCAGCTGGATTCTGACCCTTCTGATGAGGAAGAGGAAGCCAGGAGCAGTTATTACCTGTGAAACACATTGATGGTGGTGGGGCAGTGTGCCAGGAAATCCAGGGGGCAGGGGTCTTCCCAGCAGGTGGGGAGGGGCTTTGCTTCTGTTGGCTATTGGAGAGGAACCCCAAGCTTCAGCCAGGCAGCCAGTTATCCTGAGATCAGCTGAGCCAGCTCCTGGTGGCAGCACAAAGTGAACCATGTCCCTTCCACATGAGCCACTGCCCTCAGCCAGCCATTCTCCTTGGCTTAACTTTTGTGCTGACATAGCTGACAGCAAAAGTGCGCTGTCTGGGGCAGAGGAGAGCACAGCAAAGCCAGTAGTCACAGCTGCAGCTTCCGTGGGTCAGCTGGGGGTATCAGGGAGGCCAGAGCAAGCAAAGGGAGTTTGGAAAGGCAGCTTCCCCGTCGCATGCTCTCACTTCTCTGGTGCGCAGAGGTGGAAGCATGTGCAAGGAGAAGTGGCTTCAGGTGTGGCTGGCTCCAGCCGTTTTACAATGCCATCAAGAAGCTCTCGTTTTCCATCTCTCAGCCTTGCTTCCTCCGAGTTGGTTTCACCCTCTAGCAGGCTTTTCTTTACCAATAGCAGGATCAGCAGCTTCCAACCTTTGGCTGTCCAGCTTAGGGAACCAAACATGGTTGGAAGAAAAGCCTTGAGGATGGCTCTTACTGTTCTGGTTTGGGTCATGTGTCTGGCCCTGAGCCCATCACTATAGCCAGAGGTGATAGAAAACCTGGGAGGCCAAGCACATCAGGCAGTGGAACGTGAACAGGGCCAAATTGGCCTCAGTTGGAAGCTGTTGCCCCAGAGCGAGATGTGCATGCTGGCTGGGAAAAGCCATCACCATCCTCCCCACCCTGGCCAGGTGGGACCTCAGCTCCATCAGTAGCTGGCTGCCGGCACACAGTATCATGCCTCTTCCTCCAGTCTTCTCCAGCTCCCTCACCTCTCAACAGATGCTGCTGTGTGGGCCTCAGAGCCCTTGCACCATGCAGCTTCAGCCCACCTCTCCCAAAGCCCCCAGCACACTTGGCCATCTGTGCAACTCTGTTTGTGTTTCGGGGGGCATACTGGGGATTCACCAGCGCTGCCTTTGCACCAAGCTACATCTCCAGCCCTTTTTAAATTTTGAGACAGGGTCTTAAAAGTCATTAAATTGCCCAGGCTGGGCTCCAACTTGGGACCATCCTGCCTCAACCTCCCAGAGTCCTGGGATTACAAGTGTGCACTACCATGCCCAGCTAACTCCTTGGCAATACTTGAGGAAAGAACTTCAGGGTGAAGTCACTGTTGTATAGATCTCTGCAGGAAGAACATTCAGGGCAGAAGGCACAGCAAGGATGGAGACTGAGGCCAGATTATGCCCAACCCCAGAGGAGCAGCAAGGGGTGGTGTGTGCCTAGAAGATGGAGGATCCAGGAAGCCCCAGGGTCTGTGTAGCACTGAAGGTGGAGAGCCCTCTGGTGGGGGCAGGGAGTTGACCCAGCGCTGTGTCGTGTAGGGAGGCTTAGAAGGCAAGAGGGTGGGTGAATGCAGGGTAGGGGTGACAATTGGGGCCACAGGAGAACTTTTGAGTGTTGAGATAGCATGCTCCAGAGTCCTCACTTGCAGGCAACGGTCCCTGGCAAACCCTCTGCCTCTGGCTGCCTCTCTCCCAAGCGAGGCCAGGTGGCCAAGTCCCTCCTCTCCCTGCCTGCTCAGGAATCCCCACATCGTCCTCAACATCGACCTGGCCCCCACCATCCTGGACATCGCCGGCCTGGACATCCCTGCAGACATGGATGGGAAATCCATCCTCAAGCTGCTGGACATGGAGCGGCCAGTGAACCGGTGAGGGAGTGGAGCAGGTCCAGGGGAGGGACACTGGGCTCCCAAATCTGTAGACTTAGGGCTATGTGGGTCTGGAGGTCTCCAAGAGTCAGGAGGTGGGGTTCTAGGGCCCCCTATGCTGACCACTGACCTGCCATCGGAGAGGGAAAAAGGACCCTCTCCAAGATTGGGGCTTCCACCCTATCAGAGCTAAGCTTATGCAAAGCCTGAGATAACAACAGCAGCAGCATAACCACAGGAGTTCACTCTAAGTGATCCCTTGTTATGCCCCAGGTCTTGTTCTAAGTGCTTTGCAGGGGATGCTATCATTTCCGTTCTCACAGTAGCTCAGCGAGGTAGGCATTCATATTATCTCCATCTTACCATCTGGGAATTTGAATCCCAGAGAGGCCAAGTGACTTGTCAACTAGTCTGGATGCAGCTCCAGGAATTCAGACTGTTGCTATGCTCTGTGGCTTTAATGACGGGTGGTATGATGGGAACATGTTCCTAGGTGTCCTAGGCAGAAGGGAACTGCAATAGTGATCAAAGCATAGGTGGGAAGGGGGAACTGAGCCACAGTGGGGAAAGGCAGGCAGAAGCGACATCTCGTGGCCAGTGCTAAAACTGCCCACCAGGCCACAGGCCCCAGGCATTACTTCAACCTTGGGCTTGCACTGTTCACTTCCTCCTTCCCTCCCAGAGTCCAGCCCCGAGGGGTGCTAATCAGTTCACAATGAGCCACTTCCTTCCAATTAGAGGCCAAGTGAGCTATGCGTGTAAATGGATATTCATGGGGGACAAACACTGGCTCAGAGGCCAAGATCCCTAGCAGTCAGGGTATAGTGTGGTAACATCATTTTAGCCTCAGTGTGCCCATTTAGGAAATGGAAAGGGTAGCGTGGCGTTACACGAAGTGCACACTCCAGGACCACAGTTCCAACTCAAATGAAGCAAAGGAAAAATTTGAAACGTAATTAACTGGAAGTCCAGAGCACTTCAGCATCCCCGCTGGCATGGGATACACATGCACAGCTGGAGCTTCAGACCCACGTCTTGGGACACGGGCCACTCACATGACCACTACCCAGCCTGGTATCTGGACTGTGGGCCAGGCTGGCTCTGGGAACAACCTCTCCCCCAAGAGGAGGAGGATGTTTGGGAGGGACCCCAGATAAGAAGCTGGAGCTCGCCTATTTTCCAGGTTTCACTTGAAAAAGAAGATGAGGGTCTGGCGGGACTCCTTCCTGGTGGAGAGAGGGTGAGTTCTGGGGCATTAAAGACCTCATGGGGGTGCAGGGTGTGACCTGGAGGCTCTGTCCAAAGCCCGTGACACCCTGTCCTGTGGCTGATGCACAGTTTGCATCTGGAGGCCATATGTACCTTTTGACTTATCCAGCCTGGATAATGTCTTCGCTGTTTGTTAATTTATTGCCAACTCAAGCCTTTCAGGAGGTTTCCTATAAAATTCCGATTTCTAAGCCTTTTAAAACTCAGCAGCTCTAGTCAGCTGGCCCCTCATCCTCCAAAGTGAGGGAGAACCACAGCCCCAGGGCTCCTCCAGAGCTCAGGCCCTGTCCCACCCCCACAGCAAACTGCTCCACAAGAGGGACAGCAGCAAGGTGGACGCCCAGGAGGAGAACTTCCTGCCGAAGTTCCAGCGCGTGAAGGACCTGTGTCAGCGCGCTGAGTACCAGACAGCATGCGAGCAGCTGGGGCAGGTGAGGCGCCCACCGCCACCCTGCCGCCCTCCCTCCTTCAGGGCCCGCATGTGACTCCCAGCATGCTGTAGCGCAGTAAACTATGAAGCTCACAGTGGGCAGCTGCCTTCCCCGCAGTTTCTGGACCCTGTCTGGGTCAGAGGACAGTCTCCTCTGGCACGAGTGTGACCTGGGCTCCTCCCTGGCCCCTGACTCTTGCACAAGGATCCCAGCAGGTAGCCACAGGCATCTTTATTTTCAGCATCTTCACTTTTATGGTTTCCTCTTTGTGGCTGGTCTTCCTTTTATAGGAGTAACAGCAAATGGTTTTTAAAAAGCAAATTGACCATAAGAGAACTACTAAGGTAGCATTCAGAGATGGCAGGAGCTGACTGACTGGCTTTTCCAAGGCCTGCAAGGTTACGGTGGGTTCGGGAGGGGAATGGGGTTGGAGACACTAAAGGGGTACAAGGCTCAGAGGGCAGGGGAGCAGGCTGGGACAGGCAGGCAGGAGGGGACACAGCCTGCCTCACACCGAGGGGGTGTGAGGGGCAGGAAGCCACGAACGTGACATTGGCCACCAGGTGAGAACAGACTGGTAAGGACCTTGAAAAGCAGACAAGGACAGTTCCATCACATCTCCAGCTCCTCCCAGCTCTGTGACCAGGGCAAGTCCCTCTGCCTACGTGCCTCATCCTGAAGGGAGTGTGATGACAGCACCTGCAAGTTGCATTTAACAACTTAGTGCCCACCACCCAGTGCTTGGCATGGGATAGGTGCTCAATAACCACTTCATGTCCTGGGAAGCTCACACGAGCATAGAACAGGCCCAGCAGGTGAAAACAGCAGGGGAGAGAATCCTGCTGCAGGACCAGTAGGGGGTCCAGCAGGCTAGAACACGGCAAGAGAATGAGAATTAACAGGAGGGAGAGTTAGGAAATGATTATGTATAGTTACCTTTTGACCAAATGCTCTAAGTCAGATGTATACATGTATATTCTGACTCCCTGTATGGACCTACTCCTTGTTGAGGGGGGAAAGGATTTTAAACGAGGTGATCAGGGAAGGCATCCGCAAAGAGATGACATAGAAGCAGAGATCTGAAGGATGAAAAGGCTCCAACTTCATGAAGAGCTGGAAAAAAGCATTCTAGACCACAGAACAGCAAGTGCAAAAGTTCTGTGACAGTAGCACATTTAGGTATCAGAAGAGAGTTCTGGGATTGAAGAGCAAGGGCAGAACAGCAGGAGGATAAAATGCCTGAAGGGGAGGCAGAGGCCAGATTGTGCAGGGGACAGAAGACCAGAACCAGGTGCTTGGGTCTCTTCCTAAAGACAGGAGCTCTTGGAAGGTTTTAAGTAGGAGTATGATGATCTAACTTGCCCTTTTTAGACTCCTCCAGCTATCCTGTGAGCATGGACTTTTAGGAGCAGACAGAAGCAGCTAAACCAGGGGGTGATGGCTGCAGTAGGCCTCGTGCTGATGGTAGCTGCCATGAGATGCAAGCAGCGACAGTGGAGATGAGCAGGCACTTGGAGGCTGTAGGGGTGGGTAGGGCGTGGAACTGCTGGATAGGGGCAGGGAGAGGGTAGTCCCTGGGTTTGGTGACCAGGGTGACCAAGGCCCTGGAGTCTGAGACCCTGCTCTGCCTTGCAGAAGTGGCAGTGTGTGGAGGACGCCTCAGGGAAGCTGAAGCTACACAAGTGCAAGGGCCCTGTTAGGCTCGGCAGCAGCGACAGAGCCCTTTCCAACCTCGTGCCCAAATACTACGGGCAGGGGAGTGAAGCCTGCACCTGCGACCGTGGCGACTACAAGCTGGGCCTGGCTGGACGCCGGAAGAAGCTCTTCAAGAAGAGTAAGTGTCACGGCCTGGGCAGAACTGGACAGGAGGAGTGCATCCTAGGACATCCCATTTGTTCACACAATTCCAAAGGCATTTGCCTCTTTGACCAGGTATCATTCTAGGAGCCAGAGACACAGCCAAACTCCTCTCGAGACACCCACTCCAATGGGGACAGCAGTGACCACACACACGAGGGGTGCTGCAGAAAGTGGGGCAGAGAGAGCACGGGGCGCTAGGCGAGAGCCAAGATTAAATACGCGATTTCAAAGGTCCCTCCAGCTGCCTTTCAGTGAGTTGTCGGGGACGAGAGAGGCAGGAAGACTGTTATGAGCCTGGCTCAGAAACCTGACCAGAAGCCAGATGGTGTGGGCTGGACTGTGGCATCAAGAGAGGAAGTGGTTGGGTTCCAAGTGTGGCTTGAGTGGACAGACATCAGGCCATGCTGCTATAGTCGATGTTTATTCTTCACAGGTTCTGCATTTGCAAATTCATCTGCTCCTAAAATTGATTTGTAGCCCCCAAATCAATGTTGGAGGCACTTTTGAGGTGACTAGAGTCATGTTTTGAGTTACCATGTTCCTAGCTAAGAAAGCCTAAGGACAACCTTCCTTGTTTCAACTCCCATACTACACAGTGTCCTTTTCGCAGTCTATTTAGTGCCACATATTCCACGCTTTTCTGCCTTGTTGGGCAATTTCATTGTTTAAATGTCCCCAAGTGCAGTGCTAAGGTTCTGGCTAGGGCTGCTAAGCACAAGAAGTCCATGATGTGTGCTATGGAGAAAATATATGGCTTAAGTGAGCTTCCTGCAGGCATAGTTGTTGTGCTGTTCGCCGTAATTCAAGGGTAATGGATTAGCAACATGGATGCAATGTGTCTTTACGGTGAAGCACACTTAGAAGGCTCAGTGTGGGTGGGGTGACTGAAGCGTTGTGACCAGAGGCCACGGGAACCTATCCCTGTACTTCCACTAGGAGCCATGGTTCAGTATTTATTAAGTCAGTGTTTCAGTGACTTTAGAGGGCATGAATAAGTACTGTAAGTTATGAGAAGAGATTATACCTGGGACAAGTTGAGAGGGCTCCATCCACCCACACCATCTGGCTTCTGGTCAGGTTTCTGAGCCAGGCTCATAAGTCTTCCTGCCTCCCTCGTCCCGGACAGCTCACTGAAAGGCAGCTGGAGGGACCTTTGAAATCGCGTATTTAACCTTGGCTCTCGCCTAGAGGGGCCAGGAGAGCATCACAATTTGAAAGCCAAGGAGCAGAGAGGCAAGTAGGATTCCTCTGGCCCTGGCTGGGAGGCTCAGCCATCACATTTTATTAGGTATTTCCCCATCCTGGGGCTCAGGTCCTCCCTACAAAATAGAAAGAATGGTCCTTGCCTGCCTTGCAAGTGGGGATGAAACTGCTTTGAAAGTGCCTGGAGTGTTCCTGGATGCTGATCAGCCGGCCAGACCTGTCCCCTCGAGAGCTAGGCAGTCTCCTATGTACCCATTTCTTGGGCTTCCTGACCTAAGGACAGCCAAAGCCTACAGATTTCGGTTTTTATTACTTGTAAAAAGCAAGTAAAATGTACCATTTTAATCATTTTAGTCTCCACTTCAATGATGCTAAATAATTCACATTATTGTACAACCAGTTTCCAGAACTTTCTTTTTACTTCTGTCTCCATTAAACACTGTCTCCCTATTCCCAGTCCCTGGCCCCACCCTTCTACTCTGTCTCTACCATAAGGCACTTCGTGTGACTGCCTTTTCTCATTCTGCATAACATGGGTCAAGAGTCATCCATGGCAGAATTCTCTTCCTTTTTGAGGCTGTGCGATAGCTCACTGCAGTCTAATTAGAGATGTGGGGGCACTGTCCCCTTCTAGGCTCCCATTGACTGTCCAACCAGGCAACAGACACCTTTGTCATAGAGAGACACTCTCTGGAATGACCCAACTTCTACCTCAAACAATGCTTCCTAGTTGATGTCCTGTTACATTTCCTCATGAGCTGGTAAGTAACTACTGAGCTTTTTCAGCTGAATGCAATGATCAGTTTTTCCAGATTGAATTGCAAAGCATCTCTTGGCTTCAATACGTGGCACAGGTAATTTAAATAATACAAGAACTTGAGGCTAAATTAAGCTTCCCCCACCCCTTGTCCCATTAATGGTTAGGGGAAAGGAAAATGGAAGAAAATAAGCTGACATCTGGGTCAGCCCTGGTACAAAGTACTTACCTGAGGGCAGCGTACCCTCAAAGCTCTAGCTTACATGAATTCACAAAAGCCCTGTGAGCAGGGCCAGAGTGACCACTCCTTATGATGGGTGGGAAAGACAGTCACATGGCTGATCTGGGGACTCCAGTCCCATCTCCTGCCAACACGACACTCTCCACCCCTTTCTGGGCAGCCAGCATACAACAGGCTCAGCTAGAGGCCATCTTGTTCCCAGGGGGGCACTTGGCAACATCTGGAGAGATTTTTTGGCTGTCACAATTCGAAGTGATGGGGTGCTACTGCCAGCTAGTAGGCAGAGACAAGGGATGCTTGCTAACCATTCTGCAATATACAGGATGCCTCCCTGAACCAGTTAACAGTGCCAAGGCTGAGACACCCTGGCCTTGGGCAGCTCAGGCCCTGGCCCACCTCAACCCACTGGGATTATGGCTGTGGTGTGCAGAAGCCAAGCAGAGCCAGCCAACCCAGGACAGACATCCAGGAACAGGAGAGGGTGATGAGCATTCCGAGATGGTCCCAGGTGGCCAATGTTTATTGTTATTCTTCCAGCAAATCTGTAAGCTCTGCTGTATACCAGATGCTGAGATTAGAGTTGAAGGAGATGCTGACCTGAACACTGGATGAGTCAAGATGTAAGAAAATCAACAAATCACTTCCCATGGTGAAAAGGCATGGAGGAAATGCAACAATAGTGTGACCAGGTGGAGAGGTGTGAAAGTACAGATAGGTAACCAGTGACATGTAAGTGAGAGCAGGGCACAGCTAAAGAGCAAGCCTCGTGACCAGCCAGAGAGCAAGTGTTGGTCAGAAAGAGCTTGGTGCATCCTAAGCCCCTAGAGCAGTGAGCCAATGCCAGCTCACCAGGTATTGATAAATTTACCAGTTTTGTTTCCTGTCATCCTCCACAGAGCCCTATAATATGGGCACCATCATGATACCATCACTGCTCGGAAGTTAACTGAATCACGATGGTCACACATGTAGCCAGGATTTGCACCTGAGCAGTCAGATCCTAGAGCCTAACTAAGCTCCAGGCTACGAGGTTATCAAGTCCTGGTCCCACCCCTTTTGTGTGGCAGGAAGTTACCTCTGAGGCCCTGGAAACAGAGTGACACTGAAAGGTGAAGAGAAGGCATCGCTGCAGCCCAGGAAAGAGTCACACAGGGCTGTTAAACGTCAGCAAAGGGCCAGAAGGTGACCAACTCAGGCTTTACGGGGTCTATGATATCTGTCTCAGCTACTCATTCTGTTCCTGCATTGACGTAAACAAATAAGAGCAGCTGTGTTCCAGTGGGGCCATATTTACAAACACAGGTGAATGGCTAGGTCAGGACCTATGGCCGCGATCTGGGGAACCCTAACCTTCTAGCTACGAGACAGATGGTGGAAAGATGCAAAGCAGCTAACTCCTGTGCCAGCACAGACTGAAGGAGCAGATAGTCTGTTTCATGACCAATGTGGGCAGGGCATGACCTGATGGCACAGGGAAAGTTCCTCAGTGCTCTATGCAGGGGTCTTGGCTACAGGGAGATTAAAATGCCCAAGAGAAAGCTGCCCAGGGGCCAGAACACTCTCAAAGCTTTGCCACCAAGGGTGAGCTTCTCCAGCAGCCCTGAAAATCCTTTGGCCTTATGCGTCCGATACAAGGAATATGAGAACTGAAAGATACAAAACTTCTGACCCCAGGAGTGCAAGCAGCAAGACAGGATCCTGGAGCCACAGGGAAAGGGAGGCCTTTGTGCCTGCTGCAACCTAGGTGCCACTACCTCCTGCCTTCAGCTAGTTCTCTTCAGTTGCCATCTAGTGGTCTAGGCCGGTAACTAGCTCCAGCTCCTTCTCATGAAACTACATTTTGGAGAGGATTGAGGTACTTCATTTAACTTCAATTAAAGTTTTAATTCCTGTGTTTGTAAATATGGCCCCACTGGAACACAGCTGCTCTCATTTGTTTATGTCAATATAGTAACAGAATTGAGTAGCTGAGACAGAGAGCACAGACCCCGTAAAGCCTGAGTTAGTCGGCTTCTGGCTTTTTGCTGATGTCAAGGGCAGAGTTTTAAAACTGAAAGGCCTGGACCGGTGAGATGGCTCAGTGGCGTAAGCACCTGCCTGGCAAGCGCGAGGTCCTGAGTCTGACTCCCGGAACCCACATACGAGAAAAGGGCCGGTGGTGTCACTCAGCGGCACAGGCACATGCTGGCGCGCGAGGTCCTGAGGTCGACCCCCGGTACCCAAAAAAAAAAAAAAAAAAAAAAAAAAAAAAAAAAGCCCTGCCAGGGACTGGAAACCCAATGCCATAGGTCCTTGCCCTTCCTGACCCTTTAGAACTAAGGATCCAAGTACAGCTTCTGTTTTCTTTTCAGAAGCTGGAAATCTAAATTCCTACCTGACCACCACCTTTTTTTGTTTGTTTAATGTTAACAACTTAATCAAACTTTTTAGTATTACAGAAGATCATGATGCCTAGGGCCTGACTTGAGCCTGCACGCCATTTTCCACACGCAGACACCCTCCGCCCCATAGCAAAGAGCACCCTGCTGAGGAAGTAAGACTCAGCAAGCTGGTGACTCCCTGACCTCTGCCCCCCTTTTTCTGTCCAGATTGCTGCATGGCTCTTTTGTTTTTCTCCCAACTCCATATTTTTATATCCATTACTTTTTTCTCCTGTTTACTGAAGTTCATATAAAGCTTACTGTTTTTACAGTTTTATACAATTTAGGAGCATTTTAATACATCCAGTATTGTATAATCCCTAGTTCCAAAACATTTTCATCACCCACATATCCATGAAGCAGTGACTGTGTACCTCTCCTCCAGCCCTGGCAACCACTAGTCTGCTTTCTGCCTGACCTATTCTGTATAGTTCATATATGCAGAATGATACCAGGATGTGGTTTTGTGTCTGGCTTCTGTCACATAGCATAATGCTTCTGACATTCACCTAGCCCAAGGGTGGTGAATCTATGGCGTGTGTGCCACGGTGGACTGTTCATTATCATTGAGAGCTCTAAAAGGTTCATCATCACTGATCTAGGCTCTGGCATGAATCAGGGCTTCCTTTTTATAGCTGAATGTTCTTTGGTATGGATGTGTCATAATTTGTTGATCTATGCATAGTTCTCTTGAAATTCTCTCAAGCCAGTTACTTCTTACCTCTAGGACTTCAGTCTCCCCAGTGTAATTACCTTGAAATCCTCTTCCTGGGGCCCAGGACCTGCTTCAAGGTGGATAAACTTCATAAGCCCACAAGTCCCGTGCAACACTAAGACTCATGCTCAGCCTTACCTTCATTAAGCATCTGCTGCGTGAGGGACCTGGCCAGCCTTTCCCAGCCTCCCTAACCCAGCCACCCTCTGATGCCCACAGAGTACAAGGCCAGCTATGCTCGTAATCGTTCCGTCCGCTCCGTGGCCATTGAGGTAGACGGCGAGATGTACCACCTAGGCCTGGATGATGCACCCCAGACCCGCAACCTTACCAAGCGGCACTGGCAGGGGGCCCTCGAGGACCAAGACGACAAGGACGGTGGGGGCTTCAGTGGCACTGGGGGCCTTTCAGACTACTCAGCACCCAACCCCATTAAAGTGACCCATAGGTGAGAGTCCAGGCAGAAGTTGGGGGTGAAGGAGCAGGTTGGGCTCCTTTCATGCCTCAGGGCCACACATGTGACACTTTCTCTTCATCAGGTGCTACATCCTAGAAAATGACACAGTCCAGTGTGACCTGGACCTGTACAAGTCCCTGCAGGCATGGAAAGACCACAAGCTACACATCGACCATGAGGTGAGCATAACTGGGCAAGGAGTGCACTGTCAGGGCCGGTGAGATGGCTCAGCGGCTTAAGCGCCTGCCTGGCAAGCGCGAGGGCCCGAGTTCGACTCCCGGAACCCACATACAAAAAAGGGGCCGGTGATATCGCTCAGCGGCACAGGCGCCTGCTGGCGTGCGAAGTCCTGAGGTCGACCCCCCGGTACCCACAAAAAAAAAAAAAAAAAAAAAAAAAAAGGAGTGCACTGTCAGGCACCACAGGCTCAGAGGCACTCACCGACTCACCATCCCCAGGGAGGCCAGAGCCAGGGAACAGGCAGGAGAGGTGAGGGACGGTCCCATAGAATCCAACAGCCAGGCACAGCAGTATCACTCCTAGCAGCCGCCCTGCAGCAAGCTGTCTATGGGAAGACAACTTAGCCGCATCATACCCCTGACCTATGAGCTGTTTCTACCACAGTTAGGCCTTTAAGCATGCCTGGGAGACACAGTTCAGCCCTCAGTGGGCTCAGCTGGTTCTCAGGCCAGGACAGAATGACTTACAGCTCCTCACAGGATCCTGGTTAGAGGGAAGGGGGCTGCCGTTAGCCAGTGGAAGTGCCTTCTCAGCACCTCCAAATGCAGGTACATCCATGGGGCGCAGGACACAGAAGACGCAGGGCTGGGGCAGTCACCAAGCTGTGCCCTTCTCACCCAAGCCATCAGCTTCAAGGCCTCCTCTCCTGCTCCCTCCTCAGATCGAAACCCTACAGAACAAAATTAAGAACCTCAGGGAAGTGCGAGGTCACCTGAAGAAAAAGCGCCCAGAAGAATGTGATTGCCACAAAATTAGGTGAGGAGTTAGCAAATGGCCCCACGCCCTCCTGAGGCTCATTCCTGAAGACAGCATCACTGCTCATTGCCAACCCCTTTTATTCTTGACCCTACCCTGAGGGTTAAAATATATATATATATCAGTTGATATCCCCATTGTGAGCCATGTGGGCACATGGTACATCTACCCCTCAGGGGCCCAGACCCCTGCACCGCTCTCAGGAGGCAGGCTCTCCTGTCCAGCACTGGCTCTAGGCAGGGGAAGCACCTTTTTAAAAGTATGTCCTTTGGACATCATCCACATGGCTCAAAACCCACATCACCACAGGGGATCCCTTGGCCCAAGGGACTGAAGTCCAGAGCAGCCCCGTCCAAAAGAACTTCCCACAAGGATGGAAATGGGCTCTATCTACACCACCCAGTACAGTAGCCACAGACCACAGCATTTTCCGTTTTACCTAGTGTAAGCTAAAATAGCCACGTGTGGCCAGTAGCTCCTGAACTGGAGAGCACACCTGCACCATCTCTGCTGGCTTCCCAGAAAGGCTTCCAAAACAACAGATCTCCAGTGCTGGCCTGGCTAAGTATAAGGTGAAGGGAATGGTGGGGACCAATCTCAAGAACCCAAGGCTGATGCCACCTGAAGCCAGGCTCAGGTTCTAGTCTTGGCTAAATTATTACACCACTCCTCCAAAAGAAAAACTTATAAAGTCTGGCCCAAGGCCTTCAGCCAGGAGCTCCCGGCCGACACTTGGAAGAGCCAGCCAGACACGAAGCTGCCACCCTGGGGACTATACAGTACCCTTCCTACCACCACCCCAGAGCGAGGGGTAGGGTGGGGCAGCAGTGACTAAGGAAGTCCCAGGAACTACAGTCTGCACCTGCCAGGGTTACCCTGCACAGCTCTAACACTGGGATCTGTTCCAGCTACCATACCCAACAGAAAGGCCGCCTCAAGCACAAAGGCTCCAGCCTGCACCCTTTCAGGTAAGAGCAAATAAGGCCAGCTCCAGAGAAGATAAGCAGAGGCCCGCAGGAGGCTGCCCTCCACCTAAGAAAAGGAAGTCCTGGCGAAGTCCTGGCTTTCCCTGGGAGGTACATGGCTGTCTTTAGAGAGCCCTGACTCCTCAGCCACTTTGAGCAGGTATCCAGATGCACTTTGTGGCTAGATGAGATTTCTGGAACCCCAGGAAGGGTGGGGACAGGGTGTGAAGAGGATTCCCAGTGCCACCCAGCTTTTTTCTTGGGAGCCACTGAAGGATGGTACATGAAGAAAGAAGCCCCCGATTCTGGTCCCAGCTTTACCTGGCCCCAGCTTTACCTGGCCCCAGTGGTGGGACGTGGGGTCCTCTGTTGGAGAAGGTGAAGTCCAGCCCTGAGCGTGGACAGGAAGAGCAGAAACTTGAGTCACTGATCCCTCAGAGGTCCCATACTGTGTGGTTCTTTTGTTTTTATTTTTTGAGACAAGGTCTCACTATGTAGTTCAGGCTGACCTTGAACTCACTATGAAGTCGAGGCTGGCCCTGAACTTGCGACAATCCTCCTGCCTCCTCCGCCCAAGTGCTGGGATTACAGGTATGCACCACCACGCCGGCCCCTTTTGTGGTTCTTTTGCCCCTAGGAAGGGTCTGCAGGAGAAGGACAAGGTGTGGCTGCTGCGGGAACAGAAGCGCAAGAAGAAACTTCGCAAACTGCTCAAGCGTCTCCAGAATAATGACACGTGCAGCATGCCGGGCCTCACATGCTTCACCCACGACAACCAGCACTGGCAAACAGCACCTCTCTGGACATGTGAGCAGGCTGGGGGCAGGCACAGGACAGGGATGGGAGGCTGGGGCCCACTTTGCATGGTAAGTCACCTGCCCCTGGCTTGTGAGGCCTCACTGCCTTGCAAGACTCTTGTTTCTTGCAAGAAACAGGTGCCAACATCAGCAATCTATAAGTGCTCCAGACTGTCACTTGGCAACTGAGGAACTTACTCAGGGGCTGTCCTCGACAGGAATCAGCTGCCAGACTGGGCTTCCTCCTTCAGACACATTCAAGGCGTGTGCTCTCTCTTCCTTTGGCAGTGGGGCCTTTCTGTGCCTGCACCAGTGCCAACAATAATACATACTGGTGCATGAGGACCATCAACGAGACCCATAACTTCCTCTTCTGTGAATTTGCAACTGGCTTCCTGGAGTATTTTGACCTCAACACAGACCCCTACCAGGTACAGATAATACCAGCTGGAGAAAGAGGGATATGAGTTACACAGGCACTGCCAGTACATGCCTCACCCCTAGGAGAAGCAATGACAAGTTTCCAAGTCCCACTCAGTCCAGAGGACAGGAGGCATAAGTTCTAAAGCCATTGAGAATCTAGGGACTCGAAGTCCAATCGGCCCACCTCTACCTTCATTACCCTTTGTCTACCTTAGGCACAGGTTAACTTCGGGGAGGCTCCCTAAGGACTTCTTCATCTGTGGAACTAGTCAGACCACACACTGAACACCCAGGCCTACATGGAACATACAAACAGTGCAACACAGTCAACCAGCATGCACGTGTGCCATGCACTGTGCTTAGTGCTTCTGCGTTTTTAAATCACCTAGACACACACATGATCAGAGGGGGACCAGACCTACATGTAAGACAAAAACGAGCAGTGTAGTGGAACACACGAGCCCTTGTTCAGGGACAGTCACTACAGATGTTCAGCGCTAGAGCTATACTGTAGTGAGCCCTTAGTGTTGCCCAACCATCAACCTTTTAAGAAAAGTCTGAAGTAATTTCTTGTGTTAACTTTCATTCTTGTATCTCAGCAGCTCAGCTGCTTTATCTGAACAGAATTACCATGTAGGTACCAGTCTTCTCCTCAGACAGGTCACCTTGTATGTTACCAGAAGGGGTGGCAGAAGATGTAAGTTAAGTGGTCACCAGCAGCTCCTAGACTAGGCAAGGACCCAGTCACTGACCAATCCCTTCACAAAACGGGCCCTTTTCAATCAAAGGAAATTGAGGCACCTATAGACAAATGCAAGGCTTGAAAGGGCTTCCAAACTTGGTAAGTTTCCTGACCAGTAGCTCCAGAAGTTCAACAGTAAGTGCACAGACATGGTTTAACGTGGTTTTTATTCTCATGAGTTTCCATTCTCATTAAGAGGACCTGGTGGGAATAAAAGCTAAAACATCACCAAACCCTTCAAACCTTAGCTCTTACAGAAGAAGTGGAAGGTAGGGTGACCCACCTCAGCTTTCTTGGGAGTTTCTGAGCTGCCTGAAACAAGTCCCCTGGTTGGCAGAAGCAGAGGGAGGCAAGAGTCCCTCGGTTCATCTTGTTGACAACCTGCCTTTTTCTCAACCAGCTGATGAATGCAGTGAACACACTGGACAGGGATGTGCTGAATCAGTTACACGTGCAGCTCATGGAGCTGAGGAGCTGCAAGGGTTACAAGCAGTGTAACCCCCGGACTCGGAACATGGACCTGGGTGAGTAGTGCCCCAGCAAAGCCTGAAAGCCTGCACCAAACAGGGTAGCCACAGGAAGGAAGGACTTCGGAGGTCATATCTACCCGAAGAGTGAACCTGGAGCCACCAGGAATTGGGGGATAATACAGTTGAAAACGAGTCATCTGGGCCGGTGAGATGGCTTAGCGGCTTAAGCGCCTGCCCGGCAAGCGCGAGGGCTCGAGTTCGACTCCCGGAACCCACATACGAAAAAAGGGCCGGTGATATTGCTCAGCGGCACGGGCACCTGCTGGTGTGCCAGGTCCTGAGGTCGACCCCCCGGTACCCACAAAAAAAAAAATAAATAAAAAAAAAAAAAAAACGAGTCATCTGGGCCGGTGAGATGGCTCAGCGGCTTAAGCGCCTGCCCGGCAAGCGCGAGGGCCCGAGTTCGACTCCCGGATCCCACATACGAAAAAGGGGCCGGTGATACCGCTCAGCGGCACGGGCGCCTGCTGGCGCGCGAGGTCCTGAGGTCGACCCCCCGGTACCCACAAAAAAAAAAAAAAAAAAAAAACGAGTCATCTGGAAACTTACAGACGCCCCATGCCCATAGCAGGCAGTCAGCCGGCTTTTGATGAGCTGTGCTTCCTTAGAGACAAGCAGCTAGACCAGTGGTAGCAAACCTACAGCACACATGCTGCAGCGGGCTGTTATTGAAAGCTCTAAAAGGTTGGCCATCACTGACCTAGACCATTTATACAAAAAACACAAAATTCCTTCTCGTTTTATTTTTCTCTGTTTTGTTTGTTCATTCATTCATCAAACATCTACTGAGAACTTACACCTGGGACTGTGCTGGTTACTGGAAATCAAAAAGATGACCATACTCTGACCTCATGTGGGGGGAGCCTCTGGCCTGAATGGAAAGAGAACAGGATGATGTCACACAATGTAACCACAAGAGAGTTTCCCTCCTATAGAGCATAGACAGGTCGGGGGTGGCCACAAGTGATCTTTGAGCTGAGCCCTAGAGAGTAAGAAACAATCCACTGGTAAACCATGGAGGACTGGTGTGCCTGGAGGTGTGATAGGCAGAAGCCCAGCGTGGCCAGAGCCAAGGCAAGGGAAGGTGGTGGAGAATGACAGGTGGGTCAGGGAACCACCCCATAAGGACTTGGTAGGCCACGGTAGGAAATTTAGATTTTATCTTAGGTGCTTTAGGAAGCCACTGGAAGGTTTAAGCTCTAAGCAGTGAAACAGTCTGTATTGAGGATCAAACTGTATGGGTTAAACAGTAACAACAGAGTTATCCAGGGAAGATGGTAGACTAGAGATTCAGGTGGTGAAGCCCACAAGAACATAGTGAAGCCAGGGATATAGCTCAGCGGCACAGGCGCCTGCCTGGCAAGCGCAAGCTCCTGAGTTCAGTTCCCGGTACAAAAAAAAAAAAAAAAAGATAGTGAAGACAGACAGCAGAGGTAACAGAAAATTGTAAGTCATTTTCAGCTTCTGGATTTTGTGTGGGACAAGAGCAAAATCAGCAGTTCTAAGTTCAAGATGCTGACTAAATATCTTTTTTAAAAAACAGAAAACCTAGCCAGGTGTGGTGGCGTACACCTGTAATCCTAGCACTCAGGAGGCTGAGGCAGAAGGATCACCACAAGTATGAGGCCAGACTTGGCTACATAGTGATTGCAAAATTTATCTCAACCCCCTCAACAAAGGAAAACCCTAAAAGATGGGATCAATTCACTTACTAGTCAGAACAAAACACAGATTAACCTATAACCACCCTACAGTACTTGAAGGTCCATGGGCAGCTTTTACCTGCATCAAGTATAAAAGTGGCTAAGCAGCTGAAGAGGAAGAATCCAGTTGCTATAGTCAGCTTTGGTTATGAAAAGGGGACAGCAAGAGTTTATGCAAGTTGTGGCATTGACACTGTTTGTGACCAAGCAGTGCACAAACACATGCAATCAGGTATTAGTCACCATATGCCAGGCACTGTGCTAAGCATTTCATGTGCATTCACAGATAATTCTCATGACAACCTTCTAGGGTAAATCTTACTCTCATTTTACCAGTGAGTAAAGTGAACTTAGGGGCTGACTCCTGAGGCCACGCACCTATTCACTGTTGTATCCTCCGGACACCTTTCTTGGGACCCTTGGTTTCAGTCCACAATAGCACAAGCATTCGTGCCCAAGTCTACCTCCCCCACCATGACTAAGAACAGTGCTGAATGAAGGCATCAGCATCCTACAACAGATATGGTGACCCCAGATGGAGTACAATCTACAGGACTGCCTAAGAGACATAAGAAAAGTACATCTCATCATTTGGTCCACTCCACCTGGGTAGGAAACACTAGTGGCAACTTGGGATAGTGACAAAAAGCCTAAGGTTGTTTTCTGGAAGTTTGTCATTGCTCGTGCCGTTTTTCCCCTAAAATGTCTGTTCCTATTTTGTTCATTTCTCCCTCATTTAGGACTTAAAGATGGAGGAAGCTATGAGCAATACAGGTATTCACTTTTGTTGCTAAAGCCTGAAGACAGTTCCCATACCTTGACCTGACCTTTAGTCTCCTGTCTGTGAGTTGAGAAAGTACTGTTTCTCAGTTTGCCTGGGGCCTGGATAACGACAGTGATAGATGTCCTTCTTTGTATAGTTCTTTGGGAATGACTTTCTTTCTTGGTGATGGTTAACATTCATTCTCCTTTTGACACTTGAAAACTTAGGCAGTTTCAGCGTCGAAAATGGCCAGAAATGAAGAGACCATCTTCCAAATCACTGTGAGTTGAGGAACCAGTTTACAAATACAGATCTGGTTCTGACTTCTTTTGCCAAGGCTATTCTATGTGCATGCCGTTTCCTATTACCTTCGCTGTGCCCGTGATGAGAGGGGAAACAGTAATGTTGGACTATTACCAGGTCCAAAACATTTGCTCTCTCTGTGATAATCTGTGCTTAGTGAACTTGAGGTATGACTTACAATTGCCAGACATCTTGAAGGCTGTGGCTGCCAAAGCACTAACTGGTGGGCACCATCAGTAATAGGGTGACCTCACTAAGTGACTTCCAAAACGTCGATCCTATCGTTGTGTCACTCCAGTGCTGAGAAGCTGAAAGGGGCTATGTGGAGACTGTGGTAAACTGGAAAGTTCACCACGACACTAACGAGAGTGGCTAGTTTGTCTCCTGCAAGAGAAGAGTGCACCCCCTCAGACCTTAAGGAAATCCAGAACTGCCGATTATTGGTGTGATAATTCATTTTTGACAGTGGTAACTAATTTGACATTAAGTTATCATGTGGGCAAACCAACCCCCTTAGTGACCTGCCATTTGCAATCCCAGCCTACTTGTTTAGTGGCCCGTTATTTACTGCTGAAAAAAGAAGCATTTCTTTGGTACTTCCAGAGTTTATATCTCACATTTTATTCGGCCACTCTTCTATCCAGATCCTTAAATGCCACCATTGCCAGCCACTGTATGTGTAAGTAAGCAACTAAAAATGGAGATGAGGAGGCAGGATGCTAGCAGTGACCTAGAAATGCTCATTTTCAGCAGCCACACCCTTGAAGCAAAGCTTACTGAGCTGCAGGACCAATTAAAAAGTCCTAAACAAGATAACAATCAAAGGCTGAGAGCAGTTTGTTTTGTTCTACAGGGGACAACTGTGGGAAGGCTGGGAAGGTTAAGCAGCAACAGGGATGGACCTCCGAAACCAGAGGCTTCACCTGACAGACCATGAAGAACCAGCCACATCTGATTCCTGACTGACCTACAACATAGGCCAGGAGGTCTGAGAGAGAGAGAACTGCTTTTAGTCAGCATTGGCATATTCTGGAGGACAATCATCAGAAACAGAGAACTTCAGGAAGTCCATTTTGCCCCTGCTTTGCTTTGGATTATGCCTCACCAGCTGCACAAAATGCATTTTCATATCAAAAAGTCACCACTAACCTTCTCTGAGAAACTCACCAGGAAAAAAAGGCAGATTTTCATGGAAACTTCCCCCAGAGGTGAGAGGCGAAAGTCGCTGGAATTTTTTAAAATCATAGAAAAACAATCCTGTTTTAAATCCTCTTATTCTTTGATTCATCACAAAGAAGCAGGATGGGCAACTTGCAGATGCTGAAAACTGCAGTTTAAGAGTGAGTCAATAGCACAAAAAGTGACATTTACCTAGCACTATAACCCTGGTTGCCTCTGAAGAAACTGCCTTCCCTGTATATATAATGTGACTATTTACATGTAACCAACATGGGAACTTTTAGGGGAATAATCCCAATTTTTCAAGAGTGGTGGTGTCAATAAATGCTCTGTGGCCAGTGTAAAAGAAAATCCCATGCAGTTGTGGACATTTCTGTTCCTGCCCAAATACCATTTCGCCCAGTATTCATTGCTTTGTTATCCATCCCAGACGTGGTATTTTTATGGTACTGAAGTTGATGTATGTCCCAAGTTTGTATTTGTAAAGAAATTTAGTAGTTTAAGTATTGTCACACAATGTTCAAAATCCTAGCCAGTGACCAGCAACTGGTATGAAGAAATCTGACATTTTGTAAAACACCACCCTTAGAGTGTGTTCCCTCCCACACCCCCGGTTTTAAGAGCACTCAAGATACTACCAGTCAATGCCTTTTTGGAAGCAGATACCTTAAGTTTAGAAGATTTTAAAAGGAGAACAAATGGTTATCATAACAAATTTACCATAAGGGGCCTCACCAGTGGTAAGTTTCACAGTGCACCAGCTTTGGGGTTCATTTTTAAAAAGTATTAACAGCAAAGTAGTTAATCTTGCCACCTTTCTCCAGGTACTTCAAAACCTGGTACAGGTGGTTGTCAGAGTTCTAAGTTCTAGGAGTAGGAGGGGGCTGGGGATATAGCTCATGGGTACAGCACCTGCCTGGTAAGCGCAAGGTCCTGAGTTCGATTCCTGGTAACGAAAAAAAGAAAAAAAAGTAGGAGGAACCTCACCATCAGCAGTCCAACCCACTTCTCATTTGACAGATGATTCGCTAAACGGTTTCATACATTTCAATACAACAGGCACAGGCTCCCTAGCAAAAAAAAAAACTTTTCAACAGAAACTGGAGCTGTTATTTGAAATAGGCTTTAACTTTCTCTTTTGCCATTAATCTAATCTGATGGGGGAGGGGGAGGAATCATGCTCATAATCGCCAATTTTAAATAGAAACCTTTATTTACAAGGACATCCAAAACGGTTAGCAAAGAAGTCACAGCTCACCAACCCATCTCATGAGTCATCCCATGTGGTTTAAATTCTTTGCAGTGTAAAAACAATTTGTTTTTTTTAAAATCAACAGTGTAAACTTGATTGAAACCAATTCTTAATACTATAAGTCAATTCCTGAGAATTTAAATATTGCTCTCAGAATGACATTTCCATCTTCTTCAAAATTCCATATATTCCGAAGAGAAAAAGGGAAGAATAAGAAAACACCTTGCTCATTTGAAATGGTTTACCTTGGAGTTGAAAACAACTTATTTATTCCTCTGCTGCAGGGGTAAATCTTCATATATCCTAGAAGATATATGCTCCTGTGAATTTCCCACTTGTGAACAAAACTCAGGCTTTCTGCAAATAAAAATGGACCTGGACCGGCATATGGGCAACTGGGAATCCATTTTATTTGATTTCCAGCTGCATCTACCTCTGGATAAAAGTACTTCTAGGACATCAAACCAATTATCTTCTATAGTACCCAACCCCAACTCACCTTATATATTCAATATTGATAAACTAAGTAGGACTGTTTATTGATATTTACACCTTTCAATCCAGATGGACAATTGAAAAATGGCATCATAATATGAACATTAACAATGAAATGTCTATTTTTTAAAGGAAGAAACATGTATCTCCTTTATATCATTTTGATCATAAAATATATACTTTTATTTATATATCTTTGGATTCAGCAAAAAAGTAGGTAATGGAAATACCCCACATTCTAAAAGCAGATGAAAAGACTTATACTCTTTACCCAAGAAATACCTAGCTTTAAAAAAAGGGATGGGGAGGCCAAGAATGAGGAGAGGTAGGCAGCGGGAGTACAAAGAATTATCCAAAAATGATTAAAGGACAATAAAGGTAAAAACAACAAATTTCAAAGACTGCATCTGTTAAAATCAAAATCTTGAGCTTGCACCAATAAAATCAACAAATAGAAAATATAAAACTTATAATAAACTTCATTTTTTTCCCATACAAAAATGGGATGCTGCTGCCTCCTTCTATGTAGCCTGGAATCAGGACTGAGAAAAGAATCACAAAGTTTTGTTTTGAATAACTCTTAAAAGTCAAAAAAGGCAGGAGCACCATTCTTTCCTCCTCACCTACACAATTTGTTTGAGGAAGGCTCAGACACAACCAACCTGCCTGGACCGAAAGAGACTCACTGGGCTATGCCTCTGTGACTCAAAAAAAAGTGTCAACTGAAAAGCGCAAGCTGTACAATGGAAGATTATGACTTCAAAATCTGAGATTTTTAACACCTGTGGGGAAGGGATAGGCGTGGCAAACTCATACATAATGGTCTATAGCGTGTTGTGGTTCTGGAAATATGGAGCTTCACTTACGCATGAGCATGTCAAAGAAATTAAGTTATCGTTCCTTCAGAGACAATCTAGAAAGTTTTGCCAAATGTGTGAAATTCAAAAAATAAACTGGTTCTCACTTATTGCTAGAAAATGATACCAAGGCTCGTAAAGTCATTTGAAATTTATAGATGTTCCAAAACCCAAATTTCATTCTACTGTTTGAACCTTACTCCAGAATGATTTGTCCCTTACTCCAGACTGACTAGAAGGTGTGTCAAGGACAGGCAACAGCACAAAGTGGCGGGGGGGGGGCACCCACAAAGGTGGTCAGACTGTGGCTCTGAATTACAACACAGTCTATTCTGGGTACTAAGCTCTTTAAGAAATAAGAGTGACACTATTCTAATTCACAGGGATGTAGTGAAGACTCTATATTAGAAAAATGGTAAGATAGCTGAGCAGATACCAGAAACCACACACCAAGGATTCTACTCCTGCAATCTCAATGTGGGATTCAGCTCCTAGCAACCAAAAGCTTTATAACATTCCTAAAATGGATGAAAAGACAACATGGTACTTAATTTAAATTTTACAAAAGAAAAGATGATTTATGGACTGCTTAAAATCCAAAGGATTTTTTAAAATCAAACTGATTTTCTTCAAATTCCTAATTTTTTTTCTTTATCTAGTCATTCCCCCCGAATTAACAAAGTGCTTGCTTATTAGTTCTCTGGTAAAGAATTTTTTTTTTTTTTTTAATTTTAAATGCTTGCTCACATCTAAACAAAGGATCTCTTTAAAAAGCATTTAGATTGAGAGAATGAAAAGAGTGAGGCATCTAACACTGGGGGAGGAAAAACTGGAGACCCCTGTCATCCCCTCCACCCCCACGCCCAGATGATTCAGGGGATCCTCACCGCAGAGCTTACTAAAATCGACGAATGTTAAATATTCAACTTCACAAACTCTGTAAAAATGAGTTGTTGTGACCTACAAAAAAGGTATATACATATTTTACATAATACAATATCTTCATAGGTCATATTTACAAAAAAAAATCTATTCACAGAAACACTGCAAACTTCTGATTCAGAAGGCAGCACCTGGCCTTAGAGTTTCAGAAGTTAATTTTCAAAAAGCATTATTGCTCTACCATATAGGCAAAGGGTGACACCAGTACTTTAAAAGAAAAAAATCATAGTTCTTGTCCAACAGATTAGTGGAGACAAAAACCAGGAATGTAGTTCACCATTCCTCAAGACCAAGAATATTGCATTTATCCATTACTTATTTACTTAAATAAAGTGCACTCAGCTGCACGTTAGCACATGAAAAACTGCCACCGCTGCAATTAAATACTGTCATCTCATTCTCCCTTCTGCAAATCTACTGGACATCAATGACAAATGCTGGAGGTGAAGTCACCACAGGACCTTAGGGCCACATGACGTGTTCATTAAGAGAAGGCCTAGGACAATAAAAACTCAATCAGCAAAGAACAAAAACTCAGAAATACCAATTCCACTGCACAAAAGGCAGCATAAAATTACTTAATGTAACAAAATACTTCAAGGCTGGGACTATGCTCTCTGTTCAGTACTGCAACTAGAGAAACCACAGACGTTCTGATCTCTCCACTGCTCTCCGGCCCACCTACATTTAGCTAGAAGACTTGGGCTAGCGAGGCAGAAGGAAGTGACACAGAAGAACACTGTGATCGCATTCACTGACTTTCTCTAGACTCACATCCCTAGAAAGCAGAATGTCAAGAAATTGTTTTGAACACCATGATATACAAAAGTAGAGGAAACAACAACAAAAAAGATACTGCACTTTCGTTTCAGTCCTGCTCAAATGACATAACTTGGAATACCCCGGCGGAGATCAAAGCTGGTCCTCGCTTCACAACTGGATGCCTGAACAATGATTCTTTACCTCCCAATAATCCCATGGCAGTAGCATTTGTACAGTGATTTCCTTAGAGGTCCAGGTATAGGGATGTCAGCAGTATTTCTGTTAACAACCAGAAGAAAACAAGAGTAAAACACGTGCTCAACAGAACAAAAACAAAACAACCAAAAAAAACCTCATCTTCACACAGAATGACACGTAGCTCTGGCTGACCAATTCAGACTTTAGAGCCCACATTACCAAAAAAAAAAGTATCTAATGGGTCAGAGCCTTCAAACCAAATCCCCTCCCCAAAGAGCCTTCAAATCCTCAGCCCTTTTTGAGATAGGGTCTTGCTAAACTGCCCAAACTGGAATTCAGCCTCCCACAGTGCTGGGATTACAGCCATATGTGCCACTGCACCCAGCCAATTACCATATTTTTAAATTATATATCCAAGTTATAATCTACCTAGACCTTTAGATTACAGTTGAGGCTTTGATTCTGTCCAGAGAACAAGAAAACTTTTTGAACAGTTAAGAAATAGATCCCCATACCTGATCAGGACCCATGGGCATGCCCGACATGGGCATGGAGTTCATGTTCATCTGTCCCAAGTGACCACTGCTGCCATTCATGTGCACCATACTGTATGCTGCAGGATTCCCCTGGTGGGCAAACTGCTGCTGGGGAAAGGAGCTGTAAAGAAAGTGTAGTATTACTTTGAGTCATATTAAAACTTAGCACACAGAGTCTTAACAATTTTATCAACTGCCCCTCTACTTAATCAAGTCCTTCCATTTTTCACAGCTATCTATACTCGACACCCTAACAGATATATGCACTGTACAAAGGATGCTCAAAAGTGACAAGCCATGTAACATTTTCTGACATGAACTCAGGGCCTTTTGATTTCTCCATCAAAACAACTATGATTAAAAACTGCAGAGAGGGGCCGGTGAGATGGCTCAGCGGCTTAAGCACCTGCCCGGCAAGCGCGAGGGCCTGAGTTCGACTCCCGGAACCCACATACAAAAAAGGGGCCGGTGATATCGCTCAGCGGCATGGGCGCCTGCTGGCACGCGAGGTCCTGAGGTCGTTCCCCCGGTACCCACCAAAAAAAAAAAAAAAAAAAAAACTGCAGAGAGATTAATTTCCTGAGTTTCTGACACTAGGATGTGAATTGCTTTTAAACTCATTATTGTTTACCTGTTCCTGGCCAAGTTTCCTGATGGCCAGCCCTTCATTTCTGAGGACTGATACATGGGTGCAGTCTGTGGGTGCTGCATCATGGGGTTCTGGGATGGACCCATTCTTGATGACATCATTGGATTAGGAGGACTAGGCACTCGACCAAAGGCTGGATCTGGTTGCTGTCCCATTCCTTAAAAGACAGAAAGAAGCAATTATGATGTTCAAATGCTACTTTGTTCCTTTTTGGGAAGTGGGTAGGAGGCGGTGATAAGATGTGAAGTGCTACAAGAAGCTGCCTCCAAGTTATTCTTGCTTCTCACCATGACAACAACTAGAGTCATGGACTTACTACCAAAAGGCACACCATCTAGACCAAGTGAAGGACAGTTGCTTCAAAGCCTTTTCTGTAGCAAAGGGAATCCATAACATGCTACACATGCCACTCTGTTCATCCCTCTTTAGAAGGCAGAGAAGCTACCATCCCCCAGAGAGCAGAGCTGCACCCTGAAATGTAAGGTCCCCCCAAAAGACATCTTGTAAAGGATGAACTGAAGTTCTATCTGCATTATCATTAATAGTAAGTTCAAATCACCACAAAAAGGAACTTCAAAGGCCCAGATAGTACATCCTTCTCACTGACTTAAATATTGAAAGATTAGAATTCTTCTATACTGGGACATGTAAAAAAGAACAGGAGAAGAATTTTGAAGGCTTTCTCCCCAAAAGAAGTGGTGGAGAGCTGAAAAAACAAGACCTGAAAAAAATACTCAACTGTGATAGAATATATGTGCCTCAATTACCTATAGCACACGTTTTTGTTCTCCATTATTTTAAAATACTTTTATTTTTCTTGTGAAGTAGTAAGATAGCAAATAGTATTTGATTTCCATGTGCAACAGACCTAGCTAAGGCCTACAAAATGTTACTTTGGGGATGGGATACTCTCTGTCACATTTACCATAATTGGGTGGATATGGAAATTGCTGTGGTGGAGCCTGCGGCATTGCAGGTCCTGCCAAAACGCCATCCATACTGGGGGAAGCAGTCACATTTGGAGGTGGGCTGAAGGCCTGGCTCTGCTGCTGTTGCTGTTGCTGCTGCATCATCATTGCCACCCTCTGTTGTCGGAAGTGATGACTTAGCAGCTCTCTGCTGCGCTGGGCAACCATCTGGGCATTTAGAAAACCCTGCTAATACCAAAAAAGAATGCAATTACAAATAGCAAAAGCCAACCAGTTTCATGCATATGGTGCCCCCATAATACACTAGGTATCAAAGAGAGAAAAGTATCCAGTGCCTTTCTTAAAAATTACAAGAAAAAAGAAAATGTGCAATTCATTACGGTAAAAACTTTCTGAGCCTGGCACACTGGCACATACCTGTTGTACCAGCACTCAGAGGAGGTGGAAGCAAGAGGCTCTCTTTAAGAGCTCAGGAGTTTAAAGCCAGCCTGGGGGGCCGGTGAGATAGCTCAGCGGCATAAGCACCTGCCTGGCAAGCGTGAGGTCCTGAGTTCGACTCCCGGAACCCACATACGAAAAAAGGGCTGGTGATATCGCTCAGCGGCACGGGCGCCTGCTGGCGTGCGAGGTCCTGAGGTTGACCCCCGGTACCCACAAAAAAAAAAAAAAAAAAGCCTGGGCAGAATAAAGAAACCCCATCTTTTTGGAGGGCCCAGGCATTGTGGCAAATACCTAATCCAAGCACTCTGGGAGGCTGAGGTAGGAGAATCCTGAGTCCAAGCCTGGGTAACTTAGTCACTTAAGACCCTGTCTCAAAATGAAAAAGTAATCAAAAACAACTGGCGATGTAGCTCAGTGCAAAGGCCCTGGGTTCAATCCCCAGTTCTGGGAGGGAGGAAAGACAAGAGGGAGGGGGGAGGGAAGAAGAAGGTGGGAAAAGGGAAGAGAAGTAGGAAGGAGAGAAGAAAAGAGGAAAAGAGGGGAGAGGAAGGAACCCAGTCCCAGAAACAGGGGAGGGGTAGGACAGTATTTTTTGGATGTTAGAGAATGAAAGAAAGGGACCCCCTCCAAAAAGACAACACATAAAGGACGGGGTTCTGCTGAGATAAGCAGGAACCTGTGAGTTCTTGTAGTCTTTGTAAACCTGAAAGGAGAGGTAAAAGACAAAGAGAAAGCTGTTTGGAAAGTTCAGGTGGTAACATGATCAACGACTAAACAACAGCCAGGTATGACAGCTCATGCAGAAGGATCACAAGGTTCAAACCAGCCTAGGTAATTTAGTGACACCTTGTCCCCAAAAAAAAATTTTTTTTAAAGGACCAGGGATATAGCTCATTGTGAAGAACCTTGGTTCCATACCCAGTACCAACCAGAAAAAAAAAAAAAAAAGAACAAGAAAAAGAAAATAAAGTCTCTAAAAAAAAAAAAAGAAAAAGGGGTAGGACTATAAAACAACACTGATTTGGTCTCTATGAACTCAGCAAAGATCAACTAAAAAATAAATAAATAAATAACCTTTTATCTATTTGGAAGGCATCTTAGCTCAGCTTATACAAGATGCTGATTATGAAGAAAATATCAGTACTTTCACGTAGGCCTAAGATAGTGAAAATCGAACGTTTCAGTTTTTCTTTACACAATTATGAACAGTATTTATAATCACAGCAGACAGAGGACTGTCATGTTGTCAACTGCCTCCTGAACATTAAACCAGAATGGGGTGGGGAGTGGGGGTGCTGGAGATTGACCCAGAGCCTTCACACACTAAGCCGCATCCCAGCCCTAGAAAGCATCTGAGTCCTGCCTACACTGCTGCTAGAGGAGACAGAAGAGTGGTCACAGGCCCTCTCACTAAAGGAAATAGAGCATCTCTTACCTAGTGAGCACGTGCTTTCATAATCCAGGAACACAGACATTTACGGAGTTACTATTTAAATTCCTAAAAGGTTAAGTGATAGTTTGTCTCACAATACATCAAACGATTACAAAGGGAATTAAGGTAAAAAAAATACTCATTGGTGGTTTTAATGAAGCAACCCGTACTCCCTGATATCACCATCAAGAGAGAAAAAAAGAGGAAGTTCAATGTGTACATGGAAAAGTTTTTTACACAAGAAATTCAGAATTACTCTGACCTGTTCGACCAACACTAACTGAGAACCAAGCCCCGTGCTGGGGTGTGTCAGTGAAGGCGGAGGCTCATCCTCACCTGGGAGCTCACCTGGGGCTGCATCACGGGCCTCATCACTGTAGCACCACCACCAGTAGGATTTTCAATCTTCATTTCAAGTGCCTGCCGGCTCTGATTCAAGAACTAAGGAGAGAAAGGTTTGTTAGGATGCAAGTGGAGCATGTTAACATGCCCCAGTCCAGGTCATGATGATATCTCTAAATCCATTAACCTGGTAAGTCGCATCTAAATTGAGCTGGTACATTTTAACAGTGCAAAAGAAGTTAAATTTTTTTTTTAAAGGTAATTGCTGAAACATCCTTGCTCAGCATGTAAAGCTTTACTGTTTAGCACTGGGAGAAAAATAAAAAGCACAAGTGTACGGTTTAAAAATTATCTTTCGGGCCGGTGAGATGGCTCAGCGGCATAAGCGCCTGCCTTGCAAGCGCGAGGGCCCGAGTTCGACTCCCGGATCCCACATACGAAAAAAAGGGGACCAGTGATATCACTCAGCGGCACGGGCGCCTGCTGGCGTACGAGGTCCTGAGGTCGACCCCCTGGTACCCACAAAAAAAATAAATAAATAAATAAATAAATAAAAATAAAAATTATCTTTCAAGGCCAGGCATGGTGGCCCACATCAGTAATCCAGCACTCAGGAGGCTGAATTCAAGGCCAACCTGGATTACAGAGTGAGTTCAAGGCCAGCCTGAATTGCATAGTGAAACCCTGACTCAAAAAGTGCCCCCCCCAAACCCAACTATTTCAGGAACTCAAAGGATTCATACAGCCTGGGATTATTCAGGAACTTGCAGAAATTGCTTTAATATTATCAGAGTAACTATGAATAAACTACCTCCTGGTACTTTTTCCTAAGTGACTTTTAGTGGAAAGAAATGATGACAATTACAATAGTATCAGGAACACAGCTCTCCCAAACACCTAAGCTGTTTTGTTTTTTTTTGGGGGGGGGTTGTTTTCTTTTTTTTGGAACCGGAAATCGAACTCAGGACCTTGTGCTTGCCAGGCAGGCGTCTGTGCCGCTGAGCTGTATCCCCGGCCCAACCTAAGCTATTGAGAATATTCAGGCACTGCACAGTCTCTGGTTCACTGGATCCTAAACTCAGTCGCTTTGTCTGCTTGTTGGGTTAGTGATACCATACACAGTAACTTACCACACTTAAGACATAAACCACAGAAATAATTACATTTTAAAACACTAGTTAGAGATTAAGGACACAATGGGGAAAACAGACATGAGTTCTAATATTAAAATACAGCTCCAGTTTTATAAAACACCTAAAAACCACTGACATCAAGAAGGCTTAAATACTTGTTTACAGTATCAAGTACTTAAAAGACAAAGTCCTCAAGAAATACTGTTCCTCAAAAAAGCAATCATTTCTGACATTGTTATTTTTTAACCTGTACAATGGAATATTCCTATATGAAGGTAACCAATCACTTCTTAACAAGGAGCCATCTGTACAAATAAAATCTTACACAGCAGTGAAAACAGAAAGAATTTATTTAGTTGGTAAAGGAGGGAGAAGCAGTGGTGAAAGCTCTAAGGAATATAGCCTGAAAAATAAATAAGGTGAGACCAAAGGGAAAGTCACTTAGGCCACAGCCAAATACATCACAGGTTGATTACCTGTTGGCCCTGCAGTCTCTGCTGAAGCTGCATTCTAAGTTGCTTTGGGGTGTTTGTCCGAGGTCTCATGATGCTGGCCCTAGGGTGCATCCCCTGGAGAGGAAAGCTGCCTTGCTGGCTCATCTGATTCATCATAGAGTTAAAAGACGGCGATTGTCCCTGAAGATTAAAGCCTCCTTGCATGGGAGGCCCCTGTGTTGGGTATGTCTGTCCATATAATGCTGCTTTCTGATCCATCATTACTGCTGCTTCTTGGCCTTGGAAAGCATCCTGTTTGGGCTCCAAAGCTTGTCCCTTAAACATCAAACAAATAAGCAATGAAGTACATCTATAAAAGCAGCCAAAATCAAGTGTTCTGGAGGAGGAGAAAAATAAATATATGTGAATACACAATGGTTCAGAACGCCCAAAGCAGAATCAAGTCTATTGTCTAAAGTTCTATGAGTAACAAGTGCCTCTGCTCAGAAATGTGTCTTAGTGCCTAGCAGATAACCGCATAGATAGAAACTCAAATATTTTCTAAGTTCTACGAACATATTAAATACATGGAGGGATACAATTTGTTCCAGACCAGATTTCTATACTAAGAAACAGGGACCTCCCAAGTCAAGTATTTTTTTTAAATCAATTAAAAACATCACTAATCAATAAATTTTTTTTTTTTTTTTTTTTGTGGGTACCGGGGGGTCGACCTCAGGACCTCGCACGCCAGCAGGCGCCCGTGCCGCTGAGCGATATCACCAGCCCCCTTTTTTGTATGTGGGTTCCGGGAGTCGAACTCGGGCCCTGGCGCTTGCCGGGCAGGCGCTTAAACCGCTGAGCCATCTCACCGGCCCTCAATAAATTCTTGTGTAATGTGATGGTTATGTGTATCTAAAATGTACCAATAAAATCTAATTTTAAAAAAGTTAATATATAAAATAAATTCTTGTGTAATTTGTGTAAGAACATTTTTCAGGGAGGCAAGAGGTGACTTTGGTAACTACAGGTAAATCAAAAACTGTTCACATCCCCTGGAGTGTACTGACCAAGCCAGTTGTTAAAAAACCTAAAAGTAAAAATGGTCATCCACTACTCTTTACTGGGGGATCTATTCATTCAACAAGCATTTATTAGTCGGGCATGGTGGTGCATGCCTGTAATCCTAGCACTGGGAAGGCTGAGGCAGGAGGATTGCCATGTGTTCAAGGCCAGCGTGGGCTACATAATGAATTCAAGGCCAGCCTAAACTGCATAGGGAGACCCTGTCTCCAAAAGAAAAAAAAAAAAGTGTTAACCATTACGTGCCAGAACTAATTTCTGTACACACTAAAGATATGCAGATACACACAAAGTAACATCTAACAGGTGGCAGAAAGAATAAATATTCTAAAGGAGGAGAGCGCTCGCCTTGCTAAATTAAGAGAATACACCATCTTCTCATGGGTGTGCAATGCTGCACATGCAGTCAACAGCCCTGACAAGACTCCCCTCAAAGTATAGTTCACCCCACAGTACCCCGTAATACCACCCGCACTCATTTCCCACCTCTGGACCTTCCTCAGATAAAAGCTTCAACCCAGGCTCTCTTTTCTCTTCATGTTGTACCTAGTACTCTCTTACCACTGATGACATCAAATTTGGTCTCCAGCCCAAACTTACTTTTGTTTAAATAAATGCATACTTAATATCTTGTCTGGATTATCTCAGGCATCTGAAACTTAACGTGTAGAAAACCAAAGTCATGATTTCCACAGCCCTTTCCCTAAAACAAATATTTTCCTTCACTCTTCCCCATGCCACGCTACATTGCATAACCACTCACCACACTAGAACTCAAAAGGCAGCAACCTCGATTCTTAGGGCTTCTTTCCGAGTGTGTGTGCGCGCGCACACACACACACACACTCGTACACAGTCCACCAAGTCCTGTCACTTTTTCCTTGATAGCATATTGTGTAGTTCCCTTCTCTGCATCCCAATACAGACTTTCCAAGACTTTCTGAGGCTCTTGTAGTACAATAACTGGCATCTGTGTTTCTACTTTGTCCCATCATACCAACTCCTTTCTCCAACCAGACATCGAAGATATCTTTTTAAAAGGTACTTGTAATTTAAGTTAAATATGGCAGATCAACCATGGCAGTTCTTTCTCTTTCTCACTCTACTAAAAATGATAGTAAAGATTGGCAGGGAGGTGGTTGAGATAGGGTCTGTGTAGCCCAGATTGGTCTTGAACTTGAAGTGATCTTCCTGCGTCAGCTTCCCAAACGCTGGGATTACAGGCATATGCTACCATGCCCAATAACAGTAAAGAATTTAAAAGATTATATTTACCAACAAAACCAGGAACAAGGAAGGTAACAAGATCAGTATTTTGATAGGTATTTGGAAGACAGAAAGTAAATGAAGGAGTAGAAATCAACTTAAAAGAGCAGAGAAACTCAGACCTATGTGCCTGTGGGTGAAAAATACATTTGAGAAGGAATGCAGCCCACAGAAGGAAGGAAAATCCCTGCTTGGCACAGTGCTAGAATGGCGGTTGGTTACAAGTCTGATTACAGAGCAGGAAGCCAACTACCTCCCTGCCTGCTCACTTCCTCAAAACCTCCACACCTTCCACCTACCCTCCACAGGACTGCATTCAGGGAATTGTGGCAGATCAGAGAGCAGAGGGAGGCAGAGGCTGAAAACAGGAACTTTTACATATTTATATATTCTAATAAAATTGTATATTATTTTGTAACTTTATATCCTATACTACGAGATCATTCCCAGTTCAGCTCCCATATGCAATCAGGTAACAGAAGATTTCCAGGCAAGAAAAGGAGGCCGCTTTGCCAGGAAAAAAGTCCCAGAAGGAAGAAGTGGTAGAGAACAATTCTGTGTTGAAATCTGGGAGTCCTGAAATAATGAGAAGGCCAGTTCCACACTTAATCATTCTCCATAGAAACAAGAAATTCTGTTCACACTTGGAGAGCTTCAAATCAGCTGTTTTTTTGTTTTGTTTTGTTAGGTTCTCACTACATGGGCCAGACTACACTCAAAAGCACGATCTTCCTGCCTTGGTTTCCCAAGTGCTGGGATTACAAGTGTGCCACCACATCTGGCTCAAACCACCTTTTTAATGTATCAAGTGCTGGGATTACAAGTGTGCCACCACATCTGGCTCAAACCACCTTTTTAATGTATCAAGTGCTGGGATTACAAGTGTGCCACCACATCTGGCTCAAACCACCTTTTTAATGTATCATTCTTTTTTTTTCTTTTTTTCTTTTTTTTTTTTTTTTTTTTTTTTTTGTGGGTACCGGGGGTCGACCTCAGGACCTCGCGCACCAACAGGTACCCGTGCCGCTGAGCGATATCACCGGCCCCTTTTTTCGTATGTGGGATCCGGGAGTCGAACTCGGGCCCTCGCGCTTGCAAGGCAGGCGCTTACGCCGCTGAGCCATCTCACCGGCCCTAATGTATCATTCTTAAATTCTTAAATCTCACAAGACAGTTGAGGATCCCCAGAGAAGTACTTGATAAAAGCTTCCAACATGAAAGGACTCAAACAACAACTCATAGACAAGAAAAAGAGAGAAGCTAAAAAAAAAAAAGAAAAATTATACACACACACAATCACTTTAATACCAGATAGGCCAACAGAAATCCCAGAAAGGATGGAAATAACCCAGGCATGGTAGCACACACCTGTAATCCCAGCACTCTCGGGGGCTGAGGCAGAAGAATCAAGCCCAACCTGGACAACTTAGATCCTGTCTCAAAATAAATACAAAAAAAGGGGCTGCATATGCAGCTGAATGCAAAGGCCCTGAATTCAATCCCTAGTACTGAAAGAGGAAAAAAATAAAAAACAAAGAAAGAAACGAGAGATAACATTATTAAAGAAATTATAAAAGAAAATGCTCCCAATCCTAAAGCAATTATCTATATACCTAGTACACAACAGAATGAATGAAACAAGACCCACACCAAGATAAATTTTCCTCATTGCCAAAAAGAACAATGTAAAAGAACACATGTGAAAACAGGGACCAGGGGTCCGGTGAGATGGCTCAGCAGCATAAGTGCCTGCCTGGCAAGCGCGAGGTCCTGAGTTCGACTCCCAGTACCCACATAAAAAGGAAAAAAGGGCCAGTGATATCGCTCAGTGGCACAAGCGCCTACTGGCAAGCGCGAGGTCCTGAGTTCGACCCCCGATATTCACATTTAAAAAAAAAAAAAAACAGGGACCAGACTGATGGAATAAGACTCAATGACAATACTAGAAGAAACCTGGACCTTCAAGAAGGACGGAAATCTTTCACAATTTTAGGAAATTATTTTCAACCTAGAATCTAATACACAGCCAGTTATGCAAGAGAATGGAAAGAAGGTCTTCAGATATACAGGACCCAAAATACTGTATCTCATGCAGCAGGAACAGAAACCTGTGTTTCAGCAAAAGAAAGGAGTGAACCAAGAAAGCAAATGACTTGGGATTCAGGAAACCAGGACTCAATATAGAATAGGACAGAGTAAAAAAGAGGACACTGTCAGTGGTAAGGAAAGATTATTAAATATGTCTGAAAATTTAAGAAACGTTTAATATTTTCACTGGAGTATCTGGGGAGAACAACATGTATGCAGAAACAAAACAAAGCTAAGGCAATTATTTGTTTTTTTGATCTCATTTATGTAGTCCAGGTTGGTCTCAAACTCAATATGATCCTCCCACCTATGCCTCCAAAGTGCTGGGATTACAGGTGTATGCCACCATAGCCAGCTGAGAAGGCAATTATTAACTAAAATTTTTTAAATTTTATGTATAATTTTAATTATATGCTATTTTACACATATTTTACATATATTTAATATAAAGACATGGTACATTTGGCTCAGCAATAAGCGAAAATGTAAGTATTGGCTACTCAACAAAAGATATCATACTGGAGGTATACACAGAGAACACATGCTTATGTGTATGTATGGGTGTGTACTGGGGAGAAATACACATCCACAATTTATCTAAAATTTCAAAATTCAAAAAAGCTCTTAAAATCTAACATGTTTTTACTAGGAGCAAATATATTTAATAGTAAAGCAGGCTGGAGATGTATCTCAGTGGTACTGCACATGCCTATACACGGGAGGCCCTGGATTCAATCCCCAGCACCACAAAAACATAGAAGAGGATAAAAATAAAACCTGACCTGAACTTACATGAAACATCTCTCTATCCTCACATTTAGTGTGACCCATTATATATTTTGCTATATTAGCCTATTTGATCCTAGACTACTGCCCAAAACTATACTGTTACTTGAAACTCCACCAGGGGTATAATGTAATACATGGCAAGTATACACATTCTACTTTCCTAACTCCAAATATCTGACCATAAGGTTCTCAGATAAAGGAGTAAAGTAACCAATTACCTTATCTTGTCATGAACTCTACAGAGCCTGAGGCTGATAAAGAATTAGCTGCATAAATGTTACTTAGAAATATGACCAAATAAATAAAGAGTTGAGTTTTACTACCTCAGGCGGTTCTTCAATACAAATTTTTTTTTTTTTTTTTCTGGGTACTGGGGGTCGACCTCAGGACCTCACGCGCCAGCAGGCGCCCGTGCCGCTGAGCGATATCACCGGCCCTTTTTTCATATGTAGGTACTGGGAGTCGAGCTCAGGACCTCGCGCTTGCCAGGCAGGCACTTATGCCACTGAGCCATCTCACCGGCCCCTTCAATACAAATATTGTCACATTTTTTTTTAATTTTTTAAACTGTTAATGCATATTTGCAATACATAGCGATTACATTCATGGGGGAAGTGGTACATGTACTTCACACACCTTGTTTTTACTTCCCCTTCCTTACCATTTACAAAAGATTTATCTCCCTGTACCTCTCATCTTGTATTTTGCTCTTTCTTTACACTTTGGTTTCTCATAGAAGAAAAACATTGCAATATTCAAGCTTGTACGTCTGATTTATCTCACTTAACCTTATGGCCTCCATGTGCCTCCCACTCCCTACAAATGACTCACACTCACCCACCTCTGCAGCAGGGCAGTGCTGTGCTGTGTATGAGCATCAGATTTTTTTTATCCACTCATCCACAAGTCCTCAGTTATTCGTTACCTCACCATTCCGGATTTAAAAACATAAACCTTTTAAAACTAAGTAACAAAGCTAAAATCAAGCTCAAGGAAAGTAAGGCAAATTATTTGTAATATTGTTGCCCAGTATCTCAAGAGAACATTGTACCAAAGGGCATGGTGATACAGGCCTATAAATCCCAGCACTCAAGAGGCTGAGGCAGGAGGATCACTGTGAATTAGACCAGCCTGGACTACACAGCAAGACCCTGCCTCAAAAAACAAACAAAAAAAGAACACTGTACTGCATATAGCTAGCCCAGGAAAGGATCAAAATTCAAAATGACTGTTTCTCTTGAATGTGCATTGTTACTGCACCACCATAAAGTCAAAAAACTGAAAGCTGAACCATCATAAGCCAGGGGCCATCTGCATAAAATACTCCTGCAAAGCAACAATATAAAAGCCTCCATTGAAAATTATAACAGCACATAAAATAAGCATACAATGTTCAATCTTAGAAAGCAAAAAAATATAATCGAAGTAAGAATCTTTTTCCTATCAGACAAAGAATTAAAGAGGAATTACGTGCAGTAGTCACCTAGTCTCCTTGCTTATTCACACTGTGGGTGCTTTCATATACGTGAACAATACCAGTGCAGTGCTGTGGAAGTTGTGAGGCACCACTATCTCACTGTACCAGAAAGTAGCTACAATAATCATGCAAGGTTACAACATGAAAATAAGGAGCAAAATCTGTAAAATATGCACCCTCTCTAACCCACTAATCCTCCTCCTCTTAATATTTTATCTAAGGAAGCGGAATCAGTGAAAGACACATGAGTAAGTCAAACAATTGTTTATAACAGAGAATACAGAGTAACAATGTAAATTTTCACCAGTGGAGGACTGGTTAATATTGTACCATATAATAGATACCTGGCCATTAAAATTAGTGATGTGTATATCAAACAAAAAGATGACTTACAACGACTTTCAAAAGTAGAAGTGGTTATAAAGTATTTTAAAGTCTCCCATTTTTGTAACATACACACAAACACGTTACATATACCAAGTATTTACAAATGTACCCTTTTTTACCCTCAGTACTGGACTTGAATCCAAGACCTATATGCACTGAACTATATTCTCAGGCATATATATATATTCCCCCCCCCAGGGGGGACGACTTTGTCTCAGTAACTTGCCTAGGCTAGGCTAGAACTTGGGATCCTCCTATGTCAGCTAGCCACAGTGCTGGGACTACAAGTGTATACCACCATACCTAGCTATCTGTACCCTTTGTATATCAAAACGCATTATATGCCAAGTTATTCATGATTGACCCAGTGTTACTATTAGAAGATTTTAAAACTCTTATACATGTTTTTGCAATTATCAGAATTTTATATAATAACCGTGAGGTAATATCAGGACAAGGAAAGCAATTCCCAGTTTAAATCAACATTTTGAAAGGGCAGTTCAAGGTTCTTGGGCTCTGCCTACCTCTCACACACACCAGGTGAAATTAAAACATGCTCTTCAGTGCCAGAGACCTGTCACTGGTATGCCTGAAGGTGAAAATCAAGACTGTCCAAGGTTTCCCATTCACCCTTTACAAAGTTCTCTGTCTCAAAAACAAAAACAAAGGTACAGCAAGACTCTGTCTCAAAAACAAAACAAAGTTCTGTAACACCATTTGCAACACTGTTGTGTAATTTCTTCTGTGTGTATCTCCAACAAAGACTCAGAACCTTCTGATCTTGTCTGCTTACTTCCAAATGCACATGAAATGCCCCCACTGTACCTTTTAAATAAAAACAGCTACGAGGAAATGCATCTGTTGCAAAAATGGATTTGCGAAGGGAGGATTTTCATAGGCTGGGTATGTGAATACAAATAGATGATGATGTGGTGTTCAGAATTACTGTTGTAAATATGTTAGATTTAAAATGACATAAACTAGCAGCTTGCCTCCTCAGAGGACACAATGATTAGCTAGGCAGTGAAGAAAAGTAGTTACAGGAATGGAAGGAAGGTGGGGGGAAAGGAGGGGAAGGAAAAGTAAAAAGAATTATGATATCTTATATGCATGCATGTACCAGCTCCCTATAATGAATGTAATCATTATGTACTGTAAACATGTACTAATAAAAATAATTTAAAAGAAAAAAATTTAAAAAGTAAATTATAAAAATGATAACCCTTAAAACAAGTAAAAATTGCATTTAAAAAAACTTATAGTGCTGAGGCAGGAGGGTCACTGTGAGTTCGAGGCCAGCCTGGGCTACGAAATGAGTTCAAGGCCAGCCCGAACTGCATAGTGAAATCCTGTCTCAAGAAAAAAAAAAAATTGTACTGTCACTGAATCATTATTCTATGGTTTCCTAAAATATGACATCTTTATAAAATGCTAGGTTGTTGGGAGTAACATCACAATCATAAGCATATTGTCTAAATTTACTGCAGCTACCCATGAATAATGCGAGGAATAGAAGACACACAAGCATTCTGTGCCTGGCCTCATAAATGTGCCCACATGCACACATGTGCTCGCAGACATACACTTTCTCCTAGCTCCATGCTGATGGAACTTACCTGATTCACAAGTTCTGGGATGCCCAAAGCTCGGTCAATTTCTTCCAGGCCTGTTGCATCTGTGTTGCTCAAGAGTGTGTGCAGCTGGTCCAACAGAGCTCTTTCATCACTCTGGCCTTCCAGGTTAGAAGGTGACCCAAGTAGATCATCCAGGGAATTCCTAAGAACTGGTCTACAAAGAGACTTGCAATCAGTTTTAATAGCATTTGGTCAGGGGCTGTAGCTCAGTGGCTGTAGTGGTTTGCCTAGCACTAGCTCACCTGAGTTTAATGCCTAGAATGCAAAAAACAAATTTTATTTATTTTACGGTGCTTTTTCTTTTCAAAAAATAGATAAGCCAAAGGGCTAGTCATGTAGCTCAGTGGTAGAGTGTTTGCCTAGCATGGGTGAGACTCCAGGTTGAATTTCCAGTTGCCCCCACACACACACAAAAAAAGAACTGGGCATGGTGGCACATGCCTATAATCCTGTAATCCCAGCTACTTGGGAAGCTGAGGCAGGAAGGTTGGGTTGAAAGTTCAAAGCCACCTGGATTATTTAGTAAAACCATATCTCAAAAACATAAAAAGGGCTGGGGATGTAATTCAGTGGTAGAGTGCTTGCCTAGTGTGCACAAGATACTGGGAAAAAATGGTGAGCTAGGCATTATAGTACATACTTGTAATTCCAGTTACTCAGGAAACTGAGGCAAGAGAATGGAAGGTTCAAGGCCACTTTGGGCAAGTTAGCAAGACCCTTTCTCAAAATAAAAAGAGTTAGGCGCTCCCTCTATTATATCTCCAGTAACACACACACACAAAAATATAATAACCATGGACCTTATTTTTAATTTACAATACATAGTAACTCACATAATACAAGTAAAATAATAAACCGGGTAGTAAACAATAGCAAATGGCATCAATATGCATTTAAGATCCACAATTTGAAAATTTCGCCATGCCATCTTAGATCAACATATAAAGTTTACACCCTCAATCCCACCACCAAAATGTAACTGCCAAATCCTAAGTGAGGGACAGCAGACGTTGAGGAAAAGAGGGGAAGATGGTGCTGTTTTCAAGACAAGAAAGGAGGTGTAGTAATTCTAATACTTGAAAAGTGAGGAAATCAGCAAAAGAATAAAAGAAAGGATAGAAATGTTGAACTATCAATGATTTACAGTCTGGGAAACTGCCAAAATAACATTTTGTTATACTTGTCTGACAAAGTTTATATTTACAAGTATAATACAAACTCCACACACGGCAAGGTGCCATACTTCTCCAACACATGAAAGAGTACAAAGCGAGATATTTATCCTGCAAGAATGAATGAATGAATGAATGAATGAAAGAAAGAAAGAAAGAAAGAAAGAAAGAAAGAAAGAAAGAAAGAAAGAAAGAAAGAAAGAAAGAAAGAAAGAAAAGAAAGGAAAGAAAGGGAAAGGGAAAGGGAAAGGGAAGGGAAGGGAAGGGAAGGGAAGGAAAGGGAAGGAAAGGGAAGGAAAGGGAAGGAAAGGGAAGGAAAGGGAAGGAAAGGGAAGGAAAGGGAAGGAAAGGGAAGGAAAGGAAGGAAGGGAAGGGAGGAAGGAAGGAGGAAGGAAGGAAGGAAGGGAGGGAGGGAGGGAAGGAAGGAAGGAAGGAAGGAAGGAAGGAAGGAAGGAAGGAAGGAAGGAAGGAAGGAAGGTAGGTTGGTTGGTTCTGTGAGCTGGGCATGGTGGCACATGCTCATAATCCCAGAACGCAGGAGGATCGCCCCAGTTTGAGGCTATAGTGAGTTCAGGACCACCATGCACTACAAAGTGAGATGGTGTCTCAAAAAAAAAAAAAAATGTCAATCTAGGTGTGGTCTGTGCACCTGTAATTCCAATTGCATGGGAGGATAAGGCAGGAGGATTACAAATTCAAGGTCAGGCTAGGGAATTTAGAGAGAACGTGTCCTAAATAAAGTTTTTAAAAAGATGTGAGAGTGTAGCTTTGCATTCCCTGGGTTCAATCCCCAGTACTGGGGGGAAAAATGTGTATCTATGAACTTGAAACTATTTGTTCTCCACTAGGTAAAGAAATATTCAAGTTCATAAACTCACAGTTATATCACTGCTTACTCAATCAATTCATTTTTCTCTTTCCTTAATTTACCGCAAAACTGAAGTCAGAGGTGACAATGACAGTGGCCTCTTGCATGTAAATAAGTTACTAAACTAAGTGAAAGTAAAACATAAGCCAAGTTTGGTGGCACATGCCTGTAATTCCAGCTTTCAGGATCATGGGCTACATATATTGAGATCCTCTTTCAACCAAAAAATAAAATAAAATGCAAACTTAATCCACAATCTTTCTTTTATAAAGATAAATAGGTAAAATAGCCCTTCACCACCATCACTGAAATGCTTTGAATAATTTTAGTAAACAACTATCCAAGCTAGACATGGTAGTACATTGCCTATACTCCCAGCACTTGGGAATTTGAGGCCAGCCTGGCCTACATGTATATTGAGTTGAAGACCAACCTAAGCTACACAGCGAGATCCTTTCTCAAAAAACAAAAACAAAAGAAACCACTATCCCACCCTTAAAAATTAGTTTTCAGAAAAACTGAAGCTTCCTCTCTGAACACCATTTATAAAACCACTGGAAACATGTACTTATACTGGCGAACTACTATTAATTTCTCTCCTTCCTCATGAGATTATCATTATAAAAAACAATCACCTCAGAGAGAGAGACTCTCGGATGTCTGACCAATACATGGCCCTGATTACTAGCAGTACAGCTCTGTCTCTGCCTGCTGCCTGAGCAGGATGGCAACCAAGTACTTCAACTACAGAGAATTTTTCAAATTCTCTTTCAGGGTTTTTTCCTGTTCTGACTCTTTTTCTACATCATCCAATGCTAACATTTTCCACAGTCACAAAATAAGGCCCTACCTGTTTTGAGTCCCATGAGGGCCTTGTTCCATGGACAGCATGCCATCTGGCCAGGAACCTGGCTGATTAGATGGTGCTGCTTGGCTATAGGGATTGACCCCCATTCCCATGGGAATCTCACCAGGCTCTGTGGGAGCAAAAAAAAAAAAAAAAAAAAGTGTTAAGTATTCAAATAAGCCAAAAATAAAAATTGCCCTAAAATAACTAATGGTATTTTTTTATAACACATACTCATCTGAAGCTGCTGCTGCTGCTGCTGCTGCTGCAACACTGGCCTCGCACCTGGTATGTTATTTGACCGAAGAGGAAAGGTTGGTATAGCACCTCCCACTGGAGGTCTGGGTAAAGAACTGGGTAAAGAAGCACTGTAATCTCCTCCAGGCCTTCCCATGGAGTTTGAACTCATAGGTTCCATTCTGCTGGCCTTTGAATTTGGTAAGCCCCAGTCTCCTGAGGTAGGAGTCTGACTCACAGTCACATTTCTGTTTGGTCCACCTAAAACAGGTAAAAATAATTAGGTCTTTTCCACAGCATAACAAAATCCTACTTAAGGCCATTAAGATACCGGCTTTGACAAAGCACTTCATCATTTTGAGAACAGTCCTTGGCAAATATGATGATGGTTTCAATTGGCCACTATTCCCACATACTGATTACAAGTTAGAAAAATGTCTTAGGCCAACAAATTCTTTAAGCGTTTAAATAACCAAGACATAAAATAAATACATATCTTTATGAAAGAACATTACGTTAATGATATTTTTAGACTTATTTTTCCCCAATTACTTAAATAGTTTTAAGTACTTAAATTCTGTATTCACCAAAAGAATTTTTAAGCATAAAATACTAATTAGAAATAACCTACCCGGGCCGGTGAGACGGCTCAGCAGCTTAAGCGCCTGCCCAGCAAGCGCGAGGGCCCGAGTTCAACTCCCGGAATCCACATACGAAAAAGGGGCCGGTGATATTGCTCAGCGGCACGGGCGCCTGCTGGCGCACGAGGTCCTCAGGTCGACCCCCCGGTACCCACAAAAAAAAAAAAAAAAAAAAGAAATAACCTACCCATGTTTGAGCCATAATTTTCCTGACTATCCATCATTCTTGGCGTCCCACCCAACATGGGTTGCTTTGGTAACGTGGGGAAAGCACTGATATTCTTTATTGGTGGGCTGGAGCCAACAGTAACAGGGCTATCTAAAGACACTGCTCGGCTATATGGTGGACGAATGGACTGCACAGGCTGTGGACTTCTCAAACCTGCTGAAAACAAAGAAGCACACTACATAAATGTCCTGTCCTGAATCAATACACAAGGGATCAAGTCGCCTCTAATCCCAGCACTTGAGAGGCTGAGGTAGGAGGATCAACACAAGTTCAAGGCCAGTGTGGGCTACATAGTGAGCTCAAGACCAACACAGCAAGACCCTGTCTCAAAAAAAAAAAAAAAAAACAAGAAAACACACAAATGGTCAAGTACAAGATATAAACACCACCATTCCCCACGAGAATGTCACAAAAACAAATATTATGTTCCTTTTAAAAAATAAATACAGGGCCAGTGAGATAGCTCAGTGGCACAAGCGCCTGCTGGAAAGCGCGAGGTCCTGAGTTTGATTCCCACTACCAACATAAAAAATAAATAAAATTAAATAAATACAAATTTTTAAAAAACCCATGCATTCCAAATAAAGGAGAAACAACAATCTCAGTATTGGCTGAAGTCTTGGGCATTCTTCTATAACCTGGTGTGGTCGTTCATATTCTGATTCATTTCATACTAAAAAATTCACCAGACTGAGGATGTAGCCCAGTGGTACAGTGCATGATTATGATTATAATTTTATAATAAATATAACCAAGTAATCTGCCTTCTAATCAAGTAAGAAATGAAATATAGAATTCCTGCCAGGCGTGGTGGCGCACACCAGTAATCCTAGCTCAGGAGGCTGAGGCAGGAGTACCTCCGAGTCTAAGGCCAGCCTGAGCTACACAGTGAGTTCAAGGCCAGCCTGAACTACATAGTGATAATCTGTCTCAAAAAAACAAAAAGAGGAGGGGCCGGTGAGATGGCTCAGCGGCTTAAGGGCCTGCCCGGCAAGCGCGAGGGCCCGAGTTCGACTCCCGGAACCCACATACGAAAAAGGGGCCGGTGATATTGCTCAGCGGCATGGGCGCCTGCTGGTGCATGAGGTCCTGAGGTCGACCCCCCGGTACCCACAAAAAAAAAAAAGAGGGCCAGGGATGTAGCTCAGCGGCGCAACACCTGCCTGGCAGGCACAAGGCCCTGAGTTAGATTCCAGTTACCAAAAAAAAAAAAAAAAAAAGAATTTCTCCTAAAACATTTTCCCTTTTTTTTCCCCAGTCTATTTGATTCATCTGACTATCCATTTCAGTTTAGAAAACAGTGCCACTGAACATCAATAATCATCATTCTGGGTAACTATAAATTCTTAGTTGTCAACTGATACCCAGAATATCTCCTTGTTTAAATGATCAATGAGTAAATACATAAGAAATACAAGAGAACTTAGCTAAGAACCAGAGGACAGTTTTTAACCAATCAGCTGGGTTGTTTTTAATTCAATTCTCTGTGGCTAAAAAAGACATAAGCCCTAGCAACTACTATATGTACAGATAATCAAAAATTTACATTTTCTTACAAATACCATGGTTACTGGCATGTTAGATATACAATTTAAAAAAAAAAAAAAGCCCCCCCCAAAAAAAATTTTTTTTAATGTGGGTACCAGAAGTCAACCTCAGGACCTCGCGCTTGCCAGCAGGTGCTTATGCCACTGAGCTCTCTCACTGGCCCCCAAAAATAACTTTTAAAAATACATATACTACGAATTAGTGTGAGAAACTGAAAGGCAGAGTATGTGTTCTTTAAGTTAAAAATGGTAGTTCTATCTTGTATATATCTGGTCTTGGTATAAGAATAATACAAGTATGCAGAAAAGTTTCAAACAACAAAATCTGGTGTGCCCTTACCCAGAGAATCAGCTCCTTGAAACATCTGTTGCTTGCTCCCCAGACGACTGCCATTTGTGGATACAGGGTTACTGTAAAAGTCAGAACTAGTCAGATCACCAAGAATAGCATCCAGATTATCCAAGTCTCCAGATCCCTGAAAATGAAATTTTAAAAATTAACCTGTATGGTATATTAGATATACACCTATAACATATTCATCAGAAGAAAATATATGAAGAGGAACAAACAAAATACCATAGTTACCTGAAATGATAATGCCCAACTTAACACCTGTTTTCTTATGACTCCCATCCCTAATCTTCCTCAGAAGTATGAACACTTAATAAATTACTGAACTTTGTGGTTTTAAAAGAGCATTTTCAGGCTGGGGATTTGGCTCAGTGGTAGAGTTCTTGCTGTGCTTGTACAAGGATCCCAAGCACCACAAAAAATAAAAATAAAAATAAAAGGGTATTTTTTTCACTTAATTAGACATTTAGTTTTCAAACTATATGATATTTTCCAGTGGGGGGAAAAAATTAAAAACAAAGTAAAAAAAATTTAAATGACTATTTTCCAGCTAACAATCACTGCTAGACAACTGATCATTAGCTAACAGATGTTTGCATCTACACATACATTCTATAAATAAGTGTGATTAATAATACAAGTGGCAAGCTGGTGTCTAACAAGATACTCATAAGGATGCTCTAAAAAGAGTTTTGATCAATAAATGTGATGAGCACTAGCTTGAAAGTTAAACCCACACCCTAAATGTGAGACTTCATCAAGCCCTTCATTTGCTCCCATAATGTTTCTTAAGAGTTTGGGAAATGCTTACACGGAATGTGAGCCTGTAAGTAAAACCTTGATTATTAGATAAAAATCAAAATTACATTGCTCAATAATTTTTTTTCCCTGCTTACTTCTATAATGACCCAATCTGCTCATTCCTACAACACAGCCCCCCAAAATTTTAAATTGCCTACATAAGTTATATCCACATTTTAGAAGATATACAGATGGTATTTCCAAATTGTATCACAATTCTTACTAATGCCCAAAATAATTACAAAGAAAACTGAAGACTAACTTACCTTAAATAAGCCTTAAATTAGAAAACAAATATTGTGTATATAACATTATCTTTCTAAACAGATGACACAGTAAGCTGGAACACACAGAAAATCAGTTACCTCTTCACTTGTTTCGGTCTTAATTTTAGGCTCCTTCTCTTGAGTTGAGCTTGGAGTGGTGGAGCTGCTGCACTGACTTGTTTTATTAGCCACTCCTTCAACCTGGGGCTGTAATTCTTTACAGAGTGTGTCACTGGGATCATCCCTGTCCAGCAAATATCTGAGAAGTGCATTATTCTCCTTCTTCTTAGGACTCAGCTGCTCCTGCTTGACAGTTCCTTCACCACAAACAACTGTACTGCTGGTGTCTTTTCCAGTAGCTTCTGCAGTAATCTTCGCTACTTCAGCTGGTGAATTCCCATTCTGCAGCAACTTATGCAAAATCCGATGCTTCTCTTGCAACAGTGACCCATGCATAGTGGATGTGGAGGACACCCCTCCAGATGTTGAGGAAGAGACTCCAGAGGGGCTAGTGACACTGACAGAAGAGTCTTTACAGCTTGAATCCAAGGGAGAGTTGGTCAAGGAGGAATGGCCCCGATCATCAGAAGAGCAGGTGAGTAACTGCAGTAATTTTTTATGACCTTTGCTTTCTAAAGGACCCTTCTGATTCTCTGACCCTTCACCACTGCTCTCCTTACCTTCTTTTTCATTAAGGTGATCTCTGCTATTTGACTGACACATTGTACTCTCCACTGGATTTTGGTCACAGTACAAGCCTAAGGGACTCTTAGAATCCTGACTGCTCACTTTACTTGGCTGGGCTATATTCATATTGGGAGAGTTATCCAGTTTGGGTCCTGGTGAAGACAAAGTAGATAAAAGAGAAGTCCCCACACCCTCACTAATGGCTTGGAGGGCACTGAGAGAGCTGCTGGAAAAATTGTGGCTCCCTGTATTGCCAGAAGATCCCATGGGAGAGTGTACGCCTAGATTTAGAGAAAAATTAGGAAAAGAATTAGGCTATTAGACAGTATAACAAACAATACTTCAGTTTCTACTGCAAAATTAATTAACCGGGTAAGAAATTAATTAACAGGTGTACAGGAAGAAAAACTAAAGAAAAAATGCTAACATGAGTACCTGTAACAGGAGAAAACTGATGCAAGGCCATCTTTGGACTCCCACGGTTACGAGGTGAAATCATAATATTCTGCTGATTGGAGCCAAGACCAGGACTGCTGTGGGGGGGGCTACTCATGTTGAGCCCATAGTTGTTGTTTTGGTAGGAAGACGGTGACTGCATGCCTGGCCCAGGCGTCAGTGAAGCAATGTTACTGGAAGCCCCATACCTAGCTCCACTCAGCTGCCCTGTGGTGCTGGGGTCTCCCAAGCCATAGGCCCTGCTGCTCAGCATCTGTAAGCCTTGGTTTGGCGACATGCTCACGCTGCCTACCGAGCTGCTACACCCAGCTGCGGGAGGTCTAATGCCTTGTCCTACAGGACTTGGGTTTGGTCTGTACCCATTCTGTTCTCTGCAAAGAAAGAAAACATCAAACTTTGACTAAAAAAATATAGGAATGCATTAAAGCCCAGAATTATATTTGGGGCAACACAGAAAGGGAACGGGAAGGGAGCAGGGGAAAGAAAGAAAAGAGAAGGATGAAGTAACTGCCCAGAAAATGTAACTTCTTTTAGGAGCCATTCCAATACCTAGTAACACACCCGATTTAGGTCTGATGACTAATCTAATAATGTATTTTTTTAGTAAGTCAGAAAATCTAAATTAGGGTGATACCACCACAGCACTGTCAAGGACCAACAGCCATGTTAGCTGGGATCTCAGCAAGGCTTTAGTAGAGTTGCCACGTATCTAGGGGTTAACCTGAAAATACCTGCAAATTACTCAAGATAATTAATAGGTGAATATCCATCTGTTGTAGAATTACCATTAGCAATACCAGTAGTTACTATCCTTAAGGTATTCTTACAATGTACCTTCAAATTTTAAATTCAGTCCCTAAAAGCAAGGTAATACATAATTAGAAATGAAAAGCCACATGTGTGGTGGCACACCCCTGTAATCCCAGCACTCAGGAGGGTGAGGCAGGAGGATTGCCTCGAGTTGAAGGCCAGCCTGGGCTACATACTGAGACCTTGTATTTAAAAACCCAAACTTTACTTTCCCCGAAAAAAGAAATAAAAGGTAACAGAAGTAATCAGATTTTATATGCTTTTTTATCTACCAGACTTCACATCCCTTAGATTTCCCAGTAATAATTTAGTGAAATAATCACTTTATATAAAAATATATCAAAAAAAAAAAAAATCTAAAAATCTAAACTAGCTTTACCCAATCCAACAATTTGTTTTTCTCTCATTACGTTTTTCTCTTTTTACACTAATAAAGCATCTTGTGAACACATTGCATTTAATACACAAATGCACAGTAATCTATCATTACCTCTGAAGAAAGTGGGTTGAGACAAAACCATGACGATCATTTGTTACAGGATTTCGGAAGAGTTTGCTTTTTGTTTGTGCAGTCACTATAGTTCCATCAGCCAATGAAAATCGATACACTGGGGTTTCTGCATGGCCATGAATATAAGCTGTTAAGGGAAACACACTATTACTAGCATCTACGATTAGTAAAATAAATACTTGTATACAGAAGAGGAGAGGAAGGAATTAAATTTCAATCACAAATTTTTAAAAAATTTGCCAGGCATAGTGGCGCATGCCTCTAATCCCACCACTCAGAAGGCTGAGGCAAGAGGATTTCCACCAGTTCGAGGCCAGCCTGGTCTACATAGTGAGTCCAAGGTCAGCCTGAACTATATGGTAAGACCCTGTCTCAAAAAAAGAAAAAAAATTTAAATCCAGTGAAAAACTGGACTTGCATCAAAATTACAAACAAAGTAGGCTCAGGACTAATTTTCTAACCAGAGAAAGCGTGGGGTGGGGGGAGAAAAGGAGAGCACCAGGCATAATGGCGCACACTTGTAATCACAGCACTTGGGAGACTGAGGCAAGAGGATCACTACAAGTTCAAGGCCAGCCTGGGATATGTAGTGAGTTCAAGACAGGACTAAACTACATACTGACAACCTGTTACAAACAAACAAAATGAACGAACAAAAAAAAAGAACAAAAGAAAAAAAGAATTATTTTCCTCCCCCCACACCTACAGTCATGTGCGTGTTATAATATACCCAACCATCTAGATCAACAATGAACTCCAAATGTCTTTACCTTCTTGATAGTGACGTTTCTGGGACCATGACTGCCCATCGTTAAGACTAAAAAACCTCTGAATACACCTTCGGATTATATCTTCAAAGCCAGGTCGCATGGAAGATCTTAGTGAATTTGTATCTATATTGACAACCTTTCCTATAAACAGAAAAAAAAGGTTTAAATGCAACCCAAAAGTATTTAGTGCTGCCTCCCATGGCTTAGTACAACAGAAATGAAAGATATTAAATCTTTATTCTGCCTTCTGTACTCCAAATTCTTGTTACGTGTCTTTTCTCCTTGAAGACGTAGTCCTTCAGGATGCTCTAATGCCTACATGTTCTGCTATTGGGTATAATAAAATATGTATTTGTATTGTCCACTTCCCAGCATAGAACTCATAAAACCCTTACAATTTTCTCATAAGATTATCTTGTATTGATTCATAAAGAATCTCTCTGATCAAATCTATTCCAATGAGAAGATTCAGGGTGGTACACCTATATGGTCTCAGGGCCTAGTCATCAAAAGGACCAAGTGACTAGAGGATTGGAACTATCAGCCCCATCTATGACTTGAAGCAAGGGGATAAAGTCTTGAACAAAAAGCTTAGTGAGCTTCCAAGCTGGTAAAGGTGGGGGAAATGCCTGGAGAAGGCATGGAAATTCTGCAGGGGAGTTGAGTTTTTGAAGTGATGCTCGCTGATGTGCAGAGTGAAGAAGCTGCAGTTAGAAAATTCAAAGTAAGGGGCCAGGGAATAGCTCAGTGGCACAGCGCCTGCCTGGCAAGCACGAGGTCTTGAGTTCAATTCCCAGTACCCAAAAAAAAAAAAAAAGAAAGAAAATTCAAAGTAATTATTGAGGAAGCCCAAGGCAAAAACTGTGCAACCAACTCCCATGGCATGGATCTTGCGTAGGACAAAATACTTTCCATGGCCAAAAATTGGCAGACAGTGACCGAAACTCCTGATGATGTCAAAATTAGCAATTATTTGTGTGCTCTGTACAGGTTTCACTAAATACAATACTCAGATCCAGGAGACTGGTTATGTTCAATACCAATAGGGCTACTTAAATCCCGAAGATGACAGATGTAACAATCCAAGAAATAGGAAAGACTGGAAACAAGCAGCCAATAAGTTGACTCAAGCAGATTGGGAAAGACAGAAAAACACCAATTCATTCATCATCTCGTTAGAATAGTAAAAATACTGAAGAAAACAAAGTATGGACAAAGAACACTCATGGGACTCCACACGGCGCAAGGCAGTTCTGAAAAGGCTACTGGAAGTGAAAAAAGAACTAATGTGGACTGAGCTGAGATAATCCACCAGTTCTAAGATTTTAAACACCGTAATCTGTTTAAAATCAGAGTTTTAATGGTGATCCCCAAAAATATTAGTGGGGAAAAAATGACTAGAGAGAATGTATTCTAGGAAACAGGAAATTAAGTACCTGTGCACTGTGAACACAGAATAGTCCTCAACCTCTTCTCCTGAGCTTAGCCCTAAACCACATGCCAAACCCATATAGATATTATACCCTCTAATAGTCACAGATATGCTTCACATTTATTTAAAGCTAATCCGTTTACAAAATCACTTTCACAATGATTCAAATGCTTTACATTTAAAACTACTCCATTGGGGCCGGTGATATAGCTCAGTGGCATAAGCGCCTGCCTGGCAAGCCTGAAATCCTGAGTTCGACTGCCGGTACCCGCATATTAAAAAAAAAAAAAAAAAAGTAAATGAAAACTACTCCATTTATGAAATCACTGAAAGTTCACATTGTGTGTAAAACTAGCATTACACAAAGCCAAGACCACAGGCTTTCTTTTTAATCAAGCAGACCCAGGTGTACATTCTCTTATTAGCCATGATCTGGGACAATAAGCTAGCTTCTTCTCCATCACTAAGCCTGGGTCTCTTCTCTGAGATGAAGCATGTATGACAAAGCCTTGGCCTCATCATTTAGGGTTAGATGATCACAAGAGTGACCCTGAAGGTGAATACAAGTAACAATGCCACCATGTTTAATTTTTCTTTTTTTTTTTTCTGTGGGTGCCGGGGTCGAACTCAGGACCTCACGCGCCAGCAGGCACCCATGCTGCTGAGCAATATCACCGGCCCTTTTTTCACATGTGGGTATCAGGAGTCGAACTCAGGACCCCACGCTTGCCAGGAAGGCGCTTATGCCGCTGAGCCATATCACCGGCCCCACCATGTTTAATTTCTTTCTTTTTTTTTTTTTTTTTTTTTTTTGTGGGTACCGGGGGTCGACCTCAGGACTGCACATGCCACCAGGCGCCCGTGCCACTGAGCGATATCACCGGCCTCTTTTCCGTATGTGGGTTGCAGGAATCAAACTCAGGCCCTCACGCTTGCCAGGCAGGTGCTTACTCTGCTGAGCCATCTCACCGGCCCCAATTTCTTAAATTTGCCTTATCAATAGTGATGTAATCAACTCTATATTCCTGTGGCCGAAAATGACAAACCAAGCTGAAACTTATGTTGATATCAAGAATTATTGTCATTAATTCTTATCACCTATATTTTTGAAAACATTTCTTTAGAATGGGCTTTAAGTTAGAGAAAAGTGGGCCGGTGAGATGGCTCAGCAGCTTAAGCGCCTACCCGGCAAGCGCGAGGGCCCGAGTTCGACTCCCAGAACCCACATATGAAAAAGGGGCCGGTGATATCGCTCTGTAGCACGGGCGCCTGCTGGCGCGCGAGGTCCTGAGGTCGACCCCCCGGTACCCACAAAAAAAAAAAAAAAAAAAAAAGTTAGAGAAAAGTGATATTAAATTCTGGTGCAAAATTATATTTGGAGAAAAAGGTGCCTCTATATTTGTTGCTTAATTTGTTTATTTAGGTGGCTTTAAGTGACAAATATACTCAAATGCTATGAGTAGCAGTGAAATTCACTTAGGTTCTATAAGAAACAAGGATATAATACACATAAAGAATTCCAGTGGGTGTAAGCATTTAAATGATCATGAAGACTGTAAAAATACTTCATTTTTATAACAACTTTCAAACTGAAAAGGTGCATACACACACCCACGTGCATGGCCATACACCCAGTTTTTACCTGAAAGATCATGTCTAGTACTAAAGCTCTCGGGGTTTGATGGAAACGCTCTTTCTCCTGTAGTAATGCGGCGTGCCACACAGATCATACAGGACTGCAAATCTACAATGAAAATTTAGCCAGGTAAATATTCTAATTGTTTTTAATAAGTCTATTCAGTAGGCCAACAAAGACAAGGAAATAAGAGAACAATGGAACTTACAAGACTACAGTGTGGCTACTATGTGTTTCGTAAACATCACAAACATGACTTCTCTCACCTTCCCCCTCCTCCATCATAGCTCGTGGCTGAGACAAGGCAAAGCACTGCATTGTTTCATATCTGTGGCGCACTTCAGGACTGGTGTGCATGTCTTCCAGAACATCAAGTGTTGTTTTCATCAACATACGACAGTTAAATGTATGGCTCTTTTGTCTCTGGGTCTCATTTGTCCAGGAAACTCCATTAACTTTGGAAAACAAATTGAAATGACTTTTTAAAAATCTGGTATCTCAGTCTATGATACCATCAAAAATTCAACCTATAAGCCAGGTGTGATAATGCATGCCTGTAGTCCCAGCTACTCAGCTGGCTGAGGCAAAGGATCATTTGAGTCTAAGAGTTGGACATTAGTCTGGGCAACATAGCAAGATCGAGACTCGACTGAAAAAACAAAAAAGCTGTATTTTCTCATTACATATGTTTTCACGGTATGATCTACACTAACATTTCAAAACAGCAATATAGGGCCAGTGAGATGGCTCAGCGGCGTAAGCGCCTGCCCAGCAAGCGCGAGGGCCTGAGTTCGACTCCCGGATCCCACATACGAAAAAGGGGCCGGTGATATCGCTCAGCGGCACGGGCGCCTGCTGGCGCGCGAGGTCCTGAGGTCGACACCCCGGTACCCACCAAAAAAAAAAAAAAAACAGCAATATACAAAACGTATGAATTTCAACTTCAGCAGAAATCTTACTATATATTTTAGCCCCATAAAATAACGTATATTCTATATTTTAAGTTTACTGAGTCCATATTTGAAATTCTTCCTAATAACCACTTATCTTTTCCTAGTAATCACTACACAAGTTCGATCACCTGGTTTCCTAAAAAGTACATTCAATTTTCTAACAAATAATGAAGGAAAACAAATTTTAAATATTTAGAAAACACACACTAAGAGCATACCTGTAGATTTTGGTAAGTTTTTAAGAAAATCCTTTCTGTCTTCTTCATGCAAGATATTGTAGACACTTGTGTTAACCAGGTCCTCCTGCTTATATTGTAGGTACTGTGTGACATTTTCTGACACAAATACAATGTTTCCGTCTCGATTCACCACAAACAGGAAACCATCCAATGCCTACAATGGTATATTAAAATAAGATATGTTATTACTGGCTGTTACAGATTGAACTTCATCCCCCACAAAATTCCTATGTTGAGGCTCTTAGCCTCAGTGTGACAATATTTGTAGATACAGCCTTTAAGGAGGTAATTAAGGATAAAACAAGTTATAAGGATATGATCCTAACCTAGTATGACTGGTGTCCTCCTAAGGAGAGAGAAAAAAAGACACGACGGATGCATGCACACAGAAAATGGCATATGAGGACAGAGTGACAAACCAAGGAGAAATGACTCAAGAGAAACCAATCCTGCCTACGCCTTGATCTTTAACTCAAGCTTCCAAAACTACAATAATATTTCTCTTGTTTAAGCCACCAAGTCTGTGATATTCTATTATGGCAGCCTTAGCAGAGTAAGAAAACAGACTTAGTAATAATCCACTTGAAGGGAGGGGAGACTGCTGATTTAGCAGTTACTGTAAGCCAGGCATGGTGGACTCACTCTTACAATCCTAGCACTCTTAGCAGGCTGAGGCAGGCAGATCACAAGTTCAAGCAAAGCCTGGGCAACTTAATGACTTAGTGAAACTCTGTACAAAATGAAAATATAAAAAATGGGTTAGATTAACCAGGTGTGGCAGCACACACCTATAATTCCAGCACTGAGGGAGGCTGAGGCAGGAGGATCACAAGTTTGAGTACTACACCTGGGCAAATTAATGAAAACTTGTCTAAAAATAAAAAGTTCTGGGAATGTAGCTCAGTGAGCACCCCAAGTTACTCCCCAATACCACCACGAAAAATAAAAAATAAAAATACACTTGGGAGGCTAAGACAGGAGAATTGTGAGTTGAGGCCAGCCTGGACCAAAGAGTAACACCCTGTCTCAAAATAAATTAACTAAAGATAGAAGAGGATTGGGGACGTAGCTCAGTGGCAGTGTTTGCCAAGCATGCATGAGGCCCTGGGTTCAATTCCTAGTACTGGAAAAAAAATGTTTTAGAAAATCATCCTAGCTCTTCCCATTTGATACCAAGTCAGGCTACAGGAACTACTATACTATTTCTAAATGAGAATTTACAAAGAGGAATTTAAAAATTAAGTAAAAAGCAAACTGAGTGCTCGCTTCGGCAGCACACATACTAAAATCGGAACGATACAGAGAAGAGGAGCACGGCCCCTGTGCAAGGACGACACACAACAGCAAACTGAAAGAAAAACAAATGGACAAGTGAGCTTTACGGAGGGCTTTAGCCCTTGCTGTCAAAGTGAAACACTGTGTGAGTGCTACAGGTTAGCACAACCTATTTACGGCAACTAATTACAAAACAAGGTCCATTTCTTACGTTTTAAAAACTCTGCAAAAATATAAAACAAAAAGAAAAAAAGCATATAGAACAAAGGGTTAGGGATGTAGCTCAGTGCTACAGCACTTGCCTAGCATGCATAAGGCTCTGGGTTTGATTCCTAGCACCACAAAAAATTAGCAGAGCATAGCAGAGCTTGCCTATCATATAGGAGAGACTTGGGTTCAATTCCCTGAGCTGCCCCAAGAACAAAAATAAAAAGCAAAAAACTTATAGTGTGCCCATATATTCATGCAAAAATGCATAAAAAAGGTCAGAGCCAAAATATATCCAAATATTACCTCTGTGAAACACTGGGTTACTCTTGTGAAATGCATTACCTTTCCTCTCCTGCTTCTTTAGTTTTATGTTTATGTGCATGTGTTCTTTTTCCATCTGCATCTGTATTTTTATTGGGGGGGCAGGGCCTCCTGAGTTATATATAGTAAACATAAGAACACAGAATAAATACTGAGTTCTGTCTCACAGAAAGGTCTTACTGGTGCTGCTGTTCTAATTTCCTAACCGAAACTTTCTATTTTATCACTTTAGAATATAAGCTAAGTACAACATACTTTGGATAGTTAAAATCTTTTTCTTTACCTGAAGTAAAAGTGGTCCTAAAGAGTCTTTATCGATAACTCCCTGTCCTGTAGAAGATACATCAGCTTTCTGAACATCATCATCATTGGAAACAGCTTTTCCTAAAAAAAAAAAAAAATCGAAGGCAATACTATGAATAGCACATTTGTCAGTTGTAAATTAAATCTACCCTCAAACGGTTCAGACACAGACACACACAGACACAAAGACACACACACACCCTGATAGGAGGATGATACCACAATTTCAAAATACTAAACTTTATAGTTACCCGGGAAGGTAGAAGATACCCTAAATTCTTTTTTTACTGGTACTAACCTGTGGCTTCCAAAAAGGAAGCGAACATTTGACAGGGTGAGCAACACTGGCTTTCTTCCAATTCTTTGTTCACTGTTTCCTCACAGACCAAAGCTGATCAACTCAGCCAATCCTGTACTCCCTAGCCTCAATCATCTGTAGTTCCTACCTAAACGAGGTAGCCCGAAAGGCAAACATAAGGGTGAGGATGTGGCTCAATGGTAGAGCACTTGCTTAGCATGTGTGAGGCTCTGGGTTTGATCCCCAGCACAGGAAAGGGAAGGAAGAAAGAAGAGGAAGTGCAGATGTAAACACAATAATAAGTTCTTTCCAAAAGACTCTTTTTCTACTTTGTATTACCTTGCTCTTTTATTTGACGTATCTGTCTTACTGTTTCCTTTAAAATTGCACATTTATCTGGTTTGACGTTGAAATTGTCAATATCACTAAGATTTGCAGATATCAGTTCCGCCAATTCTTCGATATATTTACTCTCCTGTTCTCTTCTCCACTTTTCACCACTGCAGGTAAGACTAAGAGGGAAGAAAAGCCATGATATACCTATCACAAAAAAAGCTGTGAGCAGGCCAGGCACGGTGCCCAGGTCGGTAATCCTAGCACTTGGGACACAAGTTCCAGGCCAGCCTGAGCTCCATAGTGAATTCAAGGACAGCCCTGTTTCAAAAAAGAGCTGTGAGCAGAATCAGCCTCTAACGACACCATTACGTTCATGTGTGAACCAACTTAACCAACAGAAACTACCTAAACATTAGAAGGAAGAAGTAGTGCACCATGAAAGAAATTCATGCCAAGTTAAATTCAATTCCACCTCTTTATTAGCCAAGAGGCCCTAGGAAGAATTAGCCTCAATTCCTTCATCTGGAAAAGAAGGAATAATCTTTACCTTGCAAAGGTAAACAAACAACAAAAACAGGTACTCACTATTAATGAGAAAGTTTAATAAAATACGGAATGTTTTCTGCTTTTGAAGTATCACAATAAACCCAATCGCACTGACCTTGGCAGATACTTTAAAAGCTGCAGAGTATCACGGCACAGATTATGGCATTTTATTTCTGATTTTTAACCTTCTAAAATCATTCAGAGAAAAAATGATGGAACTTCACCAATGCCCAAACATGAATTTATTTTCTTACAGAGATAATTTTGAACACTTATCAGTTATTCCTAACTTCTACACCTTCCATTCAAAGAATGGTTGAAGTACCAGACTATTAATATCCCTTTAACTGAATCAGCAATAATAAGCTTTTATATCCATAAGGATATGCATCTCATCAGCAACACTGTTCAGCAGTTATCTCAATTCATGAACATTTTTGTTTGCAAATAATCTGGTTCGCATACAGAAGCATTCAGGGTTAGGTTTAGGGTTAGCATTTGGGAAAACTGTGGTTTTGTGAACATTGCATCAGGTGATGAACACGAACACGGCCATCTTTTCCACAACAGTGGGACGAATTAAGTTTGTGAACCAAGGTACCACTGTATTTAGTACAAAGCAAAATCACATTATTTAAGAAAAAAAAATTTTTTTTTAAATCTAGCCAGGCAAGGTGGGATCCAAATATAAGCCCAGCTACTGAGTAGGCTGAGGCAGGAGGATAACAAATTCTAAGCCAGTCTGGGCAACTTATTGAGATCCCATCTCAAAAAAAAAAAAAGAAAAGAAAAAGAAAAAGAGGGCTGGAATGAAGCTCAATGGCAGAACATTGCCCTAGCATGCTCAAGGCCCTGAGTGCCATCACCAATACCGCTAAAAAGAAAAAAAAAAAAAAAACTAAATTTAACAAGATAACAACATGAATAATAGGAAGTTGAAATGTTATCCAAAAAAAAGATACCTGCTGAAGCATCCCAAGGTAAATCACCTACCCCTGTCCTGGAGTATCACATGGCAATTTGCGTTTTCGTGAATCAGTGGCCAGTGGATCCAAAGAATTTTCTCCTAATCCACTCATCTTGAATATACATCAGCAACTAAGAAAAAAAAATAATAATAATAATGAAAATATTATAAACTATGCACATCTCTTTGAAGGTGCTGTATGATAGAATAACTGCATCCTATAATTCAGAAACACTTTCTCGAGCCAGGCGTGGTGGCGCATGGCTGTAATCCCAGCACTCAGAGGCTAAGGCAAGAAGAGTTAGTTCAAGGCCAGCCTGAACAGCATAGTGAAACCCTGTCTCAAAAAAGACAAAAAAAAAAAAATCTTTCTCAATGTTCTGTATCATAAATTAGCATACTGAAAACAACCTCAGAGTTCAAGTTCTACCTTATCAGAGTATCCAACCTCAATACAGAAAGGTTTCCCACTAAAACTATGCATACTGAATCTCACAAAAAATAAGGCGAGATCTCCACCATACTTAACAACAGTCTGACAAGAGATTCCAATATTGATAATTTTCTGGATTTTATTTACATCTAAGTAAACCACAAATAAAACTTATCCTGTGACTTGGTAAGAAGTCTTCAAATGATAAGTATAAATTATTCAGGCTATTTTTATAGGTAGCCCTTTTCCATTAGACCATTTCATTAACATTTATCATCGAATTTGTTTTCTTCTGTTATACCAAAATAAACCTAGATTGTGTAATTGATGTCTTATAAGGTGGATATAAAACAACAGAACTTAAGGTGGAGGGGTCAGCACTGAGCCACGGAGCAACAATTACTTTAATACTAACTTTAATACTAATATTTAATAATATGCTGCGGTTAAAGTCTTAATAATGAAGAAAATAAATATAGAGTATTTCTTCTTGAGGAAAAGCAGCAGATTTTAATACTCAATTAATCATAATTCAAGATATCTACTAGGGCCTTCATTCATTACAAATTTTATGTGTGCTAAATTCTTGTTTAGAACAGGACGATCATAGTTCTAAAGAATGTCATGTCAACCAACAAAGCCCAAACATTCTAAACTGTATTTCTAATGTTAAAATGCACAAGGCGGGCCGGGGATATAGCTCAGTGGCACAGCGCCTGCCTGGCAAGCACAAGGTCATGAGTTCAATTTTCAGTACAAAAATAAATAAATAAATAAATAAATAAAAATAAAATGCACAAGGCATTCTAGCTAGTCTGTAAAAATGTATCCTGAAGGACACACATTTCCACTAGATGGCACAACACTATTACAAAGGAAGACAATGAAAATGCAAAACTTCAAACTTAAAACAATCAAAATCATATGACTAATCAGGAATTCTGGATTGCTGCATCATCTTTACAGATAAAACAGGTATAAATTAAATGCAAACAAAGTTCATTTTATAATTTGGTAGTAAAATGTAAAGGATGACAAATGTTTTAAAGATTTGCTGGGGTTTTTACCCTTGGCTGAATATTTTGATGTTAAATCATAATCATAACATATGATCTCAGAAGTACTATATTTTCAAAAATGTCTAAGTCAAAATAAAATGTATCCCAGCGCTCGGGAGGCTGAGGCAGGAGGATCACTGTGAGTGTGAGGCCAGCCTGAACTGCATAGTGAGACCCTCTGTCTCAAAAAAAAAAAAAAAAAAAAAAAAAAACAAAGACAAGAGCCAGGGATATAGCTCAGCAGCACAGCACTTGCCTGGCAAGCACAAGGTCATGAGTTGGATTCCCAGTACCAAAAAAAAAAAAAAAAAAAAAAAAGAGAGAGAGAGACAAAAAAAATTAAAATAAAATGTAACTCTCATAAAAGATAAAAGTCTGTAAAAACCGTCCTGATTAAAGGAAGCCAAAAAGAAATGACAAGTACTACATTTGCAGGCTGGGCCTGATGGCACACACCTGTATGGGGAAGCTGAGGCAGGAGGATGGCTCCAAGTTGAGGCCAGAATAGACTACACAGTGAGTTCAAGGCCAGCCTGGACAACATAGCAAGAGCCTGTCTCAAAAATAAATACTGTATTTGCTCCTAGAATTCATCTTATAATGGAGGGAAGAAAATGTTGTAAGGACATTATCCAATCAACTGACAAAACTGCAATAAGGTCAACAGATGAAAGTGTTTGTTGAGACAGTCTTGCTACGTAGTTCAGGATGGCCTTGCATTAACTGTGTAGTTCAGGCTGGCTGGAACTCACAGCAATCCTCCTGTCTCAGCTACTTATTTGTTTTTCATTTGGTTCATTCAAAGGTCATTTTTAGGTTGAGCAAGGTGACACATGCCTATAATCCCAGCTACTCAAGAGGCTGAAGCAGGAGTATCTCAAATTCAAGACCAGCCTGGGCAACTGAGCATGACCCTGTCTCAAAATATTTTAAAAGAGCCAGGGATGTAGTGCTTGCCTACTGTGCACAAGGCCCTAGGCACTAGGTTCAATCCCCAGTATAAGGTGGGAAAATTTTTTGAGCGGCAAACCAACCATTAAATAATAACATCTCTTTATTTGAAAGATACAATTTATTCCACATTCTAGATATTATTTTCTTACTCTGGTATGAAGCATAAGCTGAATCTAAAACAGTTTTAAAGCCATTCAGTGAGTAATAGCATTTATTTAAAATGAAAAAATAATTTAATCTCTATTCTCAATAGTATACCTCACTTCGCTATGAAATATAAGCTGAATTTCTACTATAGTATAAGGTGCTTCACACATGAAGGTGATCAATAAATATCTTGAATAAATGTTGAACAAATAATAAAAGAACATTTAGGGGGCCGGTGAGACGGCTCAGCGGCATACATGCTTGCCTGGCAAGCGCGAGGGCCCGAGTTCGACTCCCAGAACCCATATACGAAAAAAGGGCCGGTGATATCGCTCAGCGGCATGGGCGCCTGCTGGTGCGTGAGGTCCTGAGGTCAACCCCCGGTACCCACAAAAAAAAAAAAAAACATTTAACCTATTAAATCATATTCTAAATTTTCCTTCACTCTGATCTTTTCACTCAGTGCAATTCTATTACTTTAAACTCTGAAGTCTTACTTCTACAGCTGATTTGAAGTGTTACTGTAATGAATTTTGTCAGCATAAATTGTATCAATAGAGAATCTACACCAAGAAAATCTATTAGGAAGAAATCAATAGACACAACTATCAGTTTAAGTGGAAATGCATACAAGCCAGCTGTGTTAAGTCAATGTTTCTGTGCATATAGACAAATCTGAGTACGTCCATGTCCACAGACATGTGCTTGTGGTTCTTTCTCTTGATCTTGATGAACAAGGTACACATAAGCCTGTGCAAGTCTGTGCTACAAACTTAACTCTTTCACAGAATTTGACATTAACTAGTAACACAATTATCCAGAAAGTTACTAATGCAAGCCCGCGGGGCGGCACACACCTGTAATCCCACCAACTCGGGAGGCGAGACAGGAGGATCGCCATGAGTGCAAGGCCTAAACAAGTTCAAAGCCAGCTTGCACTACATAGTGAGACCCTATCTCAAAAAATAAAAAGAAATTTAAAAAAATTTTTAAAAACTCAAAGTAACACAAACATCTCCTAAGTTTAATAAAGAAAATGTTCGGGCCAGTGAGATGGCTCAGCGGCGTAAGCGCCTGCCTGGCAAGCACGAGGTCCTGAGTTTGACTCCCGGAACCCACATACGAAAAAAGGGCTGGTGATATCACTCAGCGGCACGGCGCCTGCTGGCGTGCGAAGTCCTGAGGTCGACCCCCAGTACCCACAAAAAAAAAAAAAAAAAAAGAAAATGTTCAATATGAGAAAGTATTTCTGTCCGCCAAAAATTTCAATATATACAATAACATAATTCCTGAGGGCAATAACTGATGAATACTTCACTTACAATTCTGTTTGGTATTAATCTTAGTTATAAACATAACTTATAAATAATGTTTGCTTTATCAGGCTTGTCTACATATTGATGAGAGGATATATTATCTAGTTTGGTAGACAACTATTTCAAAAGTATAAAAGATAAATGTCTTTTATATGTACACTAAATCTAGACCATTTTCAGGTGGTAGTCAAAAATGAGAAGGCAAAGGGGAAATGCACTAAGTCCCGTGAAGTGTTAATGTACAGCTTACATTTTTACATCTTAAGTTACAAACCAACTAGGTTTGGAAGATATACAGAACTGAAAAAATTCCAGGGCCAGTGATACGGCTCAGCGGCATAAGCGCCTGCCTGGCAAGCATGAGGTCCTGAGTTCGACTCCCAGTACCCACGTACAAAGGAAAAAAGGGCCAGTGGTATCGCTCAACGGCACAAGCGTCTGCTCGCAGGCACAATGTCTTGAGTTTGATCCCCGGTACCCACAAAAAAAAAAAAAAAAAAAAAGAAAGAAAGAAAGAAAGAAAGGAGAAAAAAAAAAAAAGAAAGAAAAAAATCCATCCTCAAAAGAGAGTAATATAGCCTAAGAATCTCCCAGTATGTTTGATTATAAGATAAGCCTATTAATATTCAGAGCCCTTTCTAAATTCTGATTTCCTATAATGGAAGATTATCACCTACACCACAGAATACAGAAGAAGTTAGGACTACAATATATATTTGCACCCCCTCCCAGTAACCTGTGCTCATGATGTCATGTCATAAACCTAGTAACATCATGCAAAATATTACTTTGAAGTTTCCAATGAAGAGGTGTCCCCCAATTCATGTTAAAATACAAGTTCACCTTTAGTGCACTTCCAAGGAGATCACAGAAGGCTTTTCAAGCCCTATACTGTACAGTACAGAAAAATACTGAAGGGAAGAACTTTCACTGGATCAGAAATCAAAGCCTCAAAATAAATTCAACCTTTCAATGTGAACTCCAGATCCTTAAGACACTTTTACAATTATCTTCCTTGTCTAAAATGTTCCTACTAGAAGAGTTCTATGCCTTATTACTTCAAGGTATTAATATGACAACAAACTTTAAGATTACATTTAAGCAACATACTCTATAAAATTAACCTCAAATGTACAACAGAAATGTAAGCTACCTTTCAATGGTACCAAAATATGATGCTATTTATTTCTATGTTATTCAAAGATACAGAAGTCAAGTCTTGGGCCAGTGAGATGGCTCAGCGGCTTAAGCGCCTGCCTTGCAAGCACGAGGGCCCAAGTTCGACTCCCGGATCCCACATACGAAAAAGGAGCCGGTGATATCGCTCAGTGGCTCGGGCGCCTGCTGGCGCGCGAGGTCCTGAGGTCGACCCCCCGGTACCCACAAAAAAAAAAAAAAAAAAAAGAAGTCAAGTCTTGTCTTGTTTTGAAACAGGGTCTCACCGTGTAGTTCAGCCTGGCCTTTAACTCACTATGTAGCCCAGGCTGGCCTGGAAATTACATGGATCCTCCTGACTCAGTTTCCCAGAATGCGGGGATTATATAGGTATGCACCACCATACCCACCTTAATCCATGAAAAAACTTAAAATAAAATTTAAGAAAGTGGGTATGGTGGTGCATTAGGCCTTCTACATATACAAGCTACAGAACATGCTGCAGCTTAGACATTCAATGAATAAACTGATAGAAAATGAACATTAATGGAATAATACTAATAGAAACTAAGACGCCACAAAGAGTTATACTTCCTGGCTCAAAAGCCATTAAAATTTTGGTATATGACTTAGCAGCATCAACCATCTTTTCTTTTGGTTATCTACAGTGAACAATGGGTTATCTTAGGTCTGTGGTGATGGGTGATGGCGCATGCCACTACATAGTGAGTCCAAGGCCAGTCTAAACTAAATAGTGAGACCTGTCTCAACCAAAAAAAAAAAACAAAAAAAAAGGGGGGGGGACTTGATTATATATGGCAAATTGTCCAGATGGACAAGAATATAGGAAATACTCCTTGTCCACAAGGAAAAGATATCAATCAAACAAAACCAGTGTTCATTCTAAGCAAGAAGTTATTTTGGGGACCTAAGAAAAGCCATGCTGTGCCAAAATGGGAAGAAATGGGTTACCTAGTAAATCTAAATTGGCAAAGAGACTCTTTTACTTTTCCTAAATTAGTGGGGGAGGGGTAGCTTTGTGGCAGTACACTGTTAGGCATCTCACATACACTAGATGATTATTCATAATGACGCTCTGAGGCACATACTATTATCACTCTCATTTCATAGGTAGGGAAACAGCTTCCCACTAGATCACACACACACACACACACACACATACACACACAGGATGGCAGAGCTCGGACTATAATATTCTGTTAGACTTTATAACATTTGAGATATATATTGGGGGGAGGTGGAGACAGGATCTCTGTAGCCCAGGCTGGCCTCAAACTCACAGTGATCCTCCTGCTTCAGCCTCCCAAGTGCTGGGATTACAGGCATAGACCACCAATGCCCAGCATTGATATAATATTTATATCAAATGTTTCTTGGGCATTTTATTCCCTACCACCACCAAAATAAGCTGTTTATAACAATGAATCACAGTATATTTACTAGTTAAATTTTTTAGGTCACCAGTAAGCACAATGAAAAGCTATATAACATCCACAGTTGAGGGACATACAGTATTAGGCTCACAAGCAAGGAGTTGCTCAAGCTCAGCAGGTACTAACCCCTAACCTAACCATCATAGTACTTTCCAAGTCATGGGCTAAACTGCACTCTGTGGTGCTCTAATATTACTCACAGCCCTTATTTTCAATTCGGATGAATAGTCAGTGGCTCACATAGCAAGAAGAAAATCTAACAGACACACACACAGAGAAACTCTGAGATGAGAAACACAAACCCATAGCCTGAAATAGCCTGTCAAGTATTTTTATTCTTGAGTTTGCTAAGATTAAATGCTGGAGCCAAGAACTTTGACTATGCCAGCAGTAACTTGGTTTGTCAAGCTTGTCTGTCTGACTTTCATAAGGTATGATTAAGTATGCTAATTAGGGAGAGGTTTCTGAGTACCTCTGGAGAATTACAGTAACTTAAAATTTTTAAAACAACGGCTGTGGATTGGAATAAATTTACTGAAAACTGCTTTATGTACTATGCAAAAGCTGAGCCTGCTCAAGGCCAGTTAGAGAAAAATTTTAAAAAAAATAAAGCTCCTGGGAAGAATTTATGAAACATCCATATGCATAAAGGCTCTATGTAATCCCGGCAATCAAGAGACTGAGGCAGGAGGATCACTGCAAGCTCTCAAGGACAACATGGACTACACAGTAAGTTCAAGGTCAGTCTGAAGTATATGGCAAGACCTTGTTTCAAAAAAAAAAAAAGCTCTACCCAAAGTTAAAGATCCAAATTGATACTCCTACTCAAAAAATTTAATATAGTCACCACCAGTTAATTTAAGCACTTAATTCCATAATTTTTTTTTCAAAATCACATTAAAGTTTAAAAAAAAAAAAAAAAAAAAAGATCTGTGGTCCACAATCTTACTAATGTAAGAGTACAGCTCTAAGAAGAGAGCTGGCATCCTGGGAGACGAACTGAAGATAAATAACCTGTGTGTGCAAGGGGCAAAGGGGGACAGAGTGCATCCAAGCTCAGAAACCAGGAGCCACTATGAATGCATCCTCAAGTGGATGACTCTCCCAACCCCGCAGCAGAAAGGAAAAGTCATGAAAAGATAATAGAGAAAAGAAGAAAACTTTCAGATAAAAACAAGCTGCCAATATCCTTTTGTTTTATTGCTGCTAACCTATACGTGTTTGGTGAAATCAAATATAAACCATCTAATGGAATCGATTTTTCAATTTAATTCTATCTCAGCTCAAATGCTTGCATGCCCAGAAACATTTTAGATCCAGGAAATAAGATAAACAACACCATGAACTGCTGGAGCTCTCAAGCTAGCAGCAGAGAAAACCATTGCAATTTTGGCAAGTGTTAAAATGAAGACACTATAGGAACAAGATCTACAACAACAACAAAAAAAAAACCCTACCACCCTACATTTAAACACAAACAGTGTCTTTATTTAAAAAAAAAAAAAAAAAAAAAAAAAAAAACCTACTTCATTGGAAAAATATACAAGAAAACGTAACAACCTTCAGCCCTGGTATTCTCTTCTCCATCTTCATAATGCCATCAGGTTGGGAAAGGGGCTAGCAAGTAGCACCAAGGTAAAACATGTTCATTTTTAACACATAAACTGAAACATAAAGCAAGCGAATGTGAACTATTTACTCAGAAAGTGGCTTCTCTTTCCTCTCTTGTTATCCCCGTCCTTTTCTTCTTAACCCACAGGCTGACTCTGAAGTTCCTCCCATTTTTGCTCCGGTTTGAACCTGACAGAAGTTGATCCGAACGCCAACTCCCTAGGGGCTGTCACACCAGGCCTGGGCACACTAATGGGCCAGCGCAGGTGTTAGCTGCAACCAGAAGCCGGTTGCCAAGAGACTTCTCAACCTCCACGTCGGCCGCAGAGCTGCAGTTCAGAGGCACCGTGCGGAGGGAGTTAACCAGCCACCCCATCGGAATCGGACTGCCGTCTCCAGACAGCACGCTAACCAGCAGTATGACTCTCGTTTTAAAGGTTATGCTGACTCCCACAACTTAATACACCGAACCCATTTCATAAAAACCTAAACCTGAGCTTCATAAATTTGAATTCAACTTTACTTTCCAAATCTTGTCACTGTATTTCCTCATCACCACCACTACAATCAGTAGCCACACAAGGCTGTGCTACCATTTTTTTTGTTTTGTTTTGTTTTGTGGGTACCGGGGGGTCGACCTCAGGACCTCATGTGCCAGCAGGCGCCCGTGCCGCTGAGCAATATCACCGGCCCCTTTTTCGTATGTGGGATCCGGGAGTCAAACTCGGGCCCTCGCGCTTGCAAGGCAGGCGCTTACGCCACTGAGCCATCTCACCGGCCCCTGTGCTACCAGTTTTTAACAAAGGACAATCACTCAAACATTTCCTATTTCATTTTAGCCTAACGTCTTTCGTTTCTTCTTAAATCTGTCCTTCACTCCTCTTCAATCTAGAACATCCCTACTCTTCAAAATCAAGTTCAGCTATCGTCTACGGAGGAAGCATGCCCCTCTCCTAACCCGAGACATTTTCCCTCCTTTTTCCTAAGGCACTTACCACACTTTTATCCTACATACTACATAACACTTCTGCCCATTTCTCTGTTTCTACTTTCTCTGTTGTAAGCTCCAGCCCAGTATAAAAATGTATATAACTCTACTACCACAAAATTCATTTTTATTACTACTGCCCCCATTCCCCTCATTCCTTTTCACAGCTCCAGTTCTCCATTTCTCTCCCATCAGCTGTACTTGACTAGCTGCTCCTCCTCTTCCTAAAATAAAAGGATTTATGGAGGAGATGAGGTAGTTACATACTTTGTAAGACCTTTTTTTCCTTCTTTCTAATATGTCATTTGTTACTGAGGTATTCCCATTCCAAAAATATAGTGGCTTCAAGCTGCCTGTAAAATAAAATTCAAGGGTTTGAATCCTTTAGCTAATTTACCATGGTATGGTAAAAAGACACTGGAGATCTGTTGGAATCATACCATACTTGAGAGCTGAATCTCAATTTCATCACTTCACTGAAAGGTAAACTTTTTTTTTTTTTTTTTTGGAGACAGTCTCACTGCTGGCCTTGAACTCACTAGGTGGCCCAGGGTGATCTAAAACTCACAGCAATCCTCCTGCCTCAGCCTCCCGTGCACTGGGATTACGGGCATGCGCCACTATGCCTGGCAATTAAAAGATAGAGTTCTATCACCTACAAAAAGCTTACTACCTGTAATAACAGCCTAATCATACCTTACACATTCATGTTCACTGTGAGGCTAAAAAGCAATACATAGCAAGTAACATATAAGGAATAACAGTGATTTCTCCAGGGTACACAATACCAAGAACAAAGATGCATGTTCAGCAACACAGATTTTGTTCTCATTTAAAAAATGGCTACAGGGCCGAGGATATAGCTCAGCGGCACAGCACCGGCCTAGCAAGCACCAAGTCATGAGTTCAATTCCCAGGACCAAAATGATAATAATAATAATAATAATAATAATAATAATAGAAATTTTAAAAATGGTTACAAACATCACACATGGCAACCAATTAAAAAGATTCAAACAAAATAAAAAGTAGTAACAATCAGGATATCTTCAACTTATAGATAGCTGCCTAGAATTCAAAACACTTCCCTACTGAAATAGTTGGTGAAAGGTAGCTAGTAGGTAGTAGGCAACAGCCATGAAAATAGAATTAAAAAAAAAAGTCTTTCCATTGGGAGTGGTGGTACATGCCTGTAATTCCAGCTATTCAGGAAGCCGAAGAGGTAGAAGGACCACAACTTCCAAGTCAGACAAAGCAATTTAGAAAGACTTTGTCTCAAAAGAAAATATTTAAAAAGGAACTGGGGATGCAGCTCAATGGTAGAGTGCTTATATAGCAAGCACAGACCCTGAGGTTCACACATCAGAACTGCAAAAATACTAGTAATAACAATGAGTATTAAAATACCTGTAATGCTGGATATGGTGATACATACCTATAATCCCAGAACTCTGGAAGGCCGAAGTGGGAAGACTATAAGCATAAGCACAGACTGGACAACTTAGTGAGAACCTGTCTCAACATGGTGGGGGGAGGAGGGGGTTCCTGTGCTAAAATACATAGGTGTAACTAAAGAATTTGAATAGGCCCATTTAGATTCTGGCAGGAACACCCAAGTATCTTCAAAGGTACTGTGTACAATACACAGTATTGGGAGTATGTGCTAATCGAGAGCTCTACCACTGAACTATATCCCCAGGCCTTTTTTATTTTTTGAGGCAGAGCCTCAGTAAATTGCTCAGCCTGGGCTCCACCTTGCCACCCTCCTGTCTCAACCTCCCAGACTGCTGGGATTACAGAAATGCACCACCACGCCCACCTTAACTTTTCTTTGGAGGACACATATCTCTACATCAAAATATTACTTATGCCCGGGCGTGGTGGCACACACCTGTAATCCCAGCACTCGGGAGGCTGAGGCAGGAGGAGTTGGCTTTCAACTGTGAGTTCAGAGCCAGCCTGGGCTACATAAACGAGCCCAAGGCCAGCCTGGGCTACTTAGTGAGACCCTGCCTCAAGGGAAAAAAAAAAAAAAAAAAAGCCCAAAAAACAAAATATTTATCGCCAGACATAGTGGCATACACCTATCATCTTAGCTGCTTGGAAGGCTTAGGCAGGAGGATCACAAGTTCAAGTCCAGCTTGGGGAAAATCAGGGAGACTTTGTCTCAAAATGAAAAGGACTTGGGGTATGTATATACCTCAGTGATATAGCACCTCCTGGGTTAAATCCCCAATTTAGTCACTTTGCCCCATAATAAACTATAACTAGCAGAAAAAGGGAGAAAAAAGAGATTTTATATCCATTAAGATAAATGGTAAAGGGCTTAATGAGCATAGAGTAGAAGTAAAATTATGTAAATTTAATTAATTAATAAGAAGTGAAGATGTAGAGACAGGCATGGTGGTGCATGTCTGCAATGCCAGCACTCTGAGAAGCTGAGACAGGAGGATCACAAATTGAACCCGCCCTGAATAACTTAGTGGCTTTTAGAGAGACTGTGCCTCAAAATTTTAAAACATTTTTTAAAGGGTTGGGGATTTGGTACAGCAGCAGGGCAACTGTCTGGAATGTACAAGGTCCTGGGTTTTACCCCCAGGACCAAGGTGCAGGGCACAAGAGCTCAATGGCAAAGCATCCGAGTCCTATCTGCCTCCCACCCAAGGGAGGAAGCAAAGAGGGGAGAAAAAGAATGATGTAAAAGGACTGGTGAGATGGCTCAGCGGCGTAAGTGCCTGCCTGGCAAGCACGAGGGCCTGAGTTCGACTCCCAGTACCCACATACGAGAAAAGGGCCGGTGATATCGCTCAGTGGCACGGGCGCCTGCTGGCGCGCGAGGTCCTGAGGTCTACCCCTCAGTACCCACCAAAAAAGAAAGAAAAAAGAATGATGTAAAAGCCAGATCACAGTATGTGTACCATCCTCTCCTAATCCATCCTTTCCATCTGCCTTACAGAAGACTACATCAAGAAAAAATGTCCAAACTGAAGAGCTGGCACTGACCACCTGGTAATGCTGGCATTGACCACTTGGTAACTTAACAGCTGTGTGCAGCAAGGCTGGGACAGATAGTGGCACAAAGTAAGCAACGAAGGAAGAAGGCTAGCCATGATAGACTGCTCAAAAGCAAAACAGGGCCTGTGGAGTTAAAACAAACAAACAAAAGTCACAACACACTTCCCCTAAAATTGACCCTGTCCACCAATATCAAAAATATAAATAATATGGGCACAGAACAGAAGTACACACCTGTAATTCCTTTGGGAGGCTAATGCAGGAAGATCACAAGTTAAGAGTCCTGCCTAGGCAATTCAGTGAGACCCCCATCTCAAAGTAAAAGAGGGCTGAGGATGTAGCTCAGTGCATAGGTTTTGCATTCAATCCCCAGTACAGCCACACACACACACACACAAAGTTAAAATGGGTTTACCTGTGGTGCTGACATTACAAAAATAACAAATACAGAAATTTTACCTGAAAATACTGTTAATTTTTCAACCTAAGTACTGAAAGTAGAGGAGAGAGTAAGATGCACCATGGAAAAATACATCTTAGCTAGATTAACTTCTCCACAGAGCAAAGAAGTTGGGGCCCAGTATCTCTAACTCTAGCAACACAACACGGCAATTCTGACTCATAAGATTCCTGAAAGGGTCATTAGCTTCAGTACTGACTGGTCTATGACTCAGACCTTGCTGTTTCCACCGTCTTTCTTTTTTCACGACTTCACAACTTGGTACTTACTCATCAATGATTATAATTCCACCCTTAGCTAAAATAACTCTAAATTCAAAAGAACCATTCCCACAGAAGTTACCTGCCTGGTAAGAGAATTAACCATGACTACAAATAACAATAATGTACTACTGTGTATTTCAAAAAGCTGAAGAGAGGAATTTTTAGTTTTTACTCTGAAACTCCACTTATCCCACTAACATGCATAATTTTTATGTTTTCAGGTATCAGTTCAACTTTTTAATTATACAAACAAGCAATGAGAGCATATACATCAATAAGCCCAAAATAACATGTGCTTATTAACACATCATTCACTTTTTGGAGGGTGGGGTAGCACTGATAGAAAGGTTACAAGGTATGGAAACCTAAATTTAACAACCTCAATTGCCTCCCCATCCCCCATTTATTCTGAAACAACAAAATTTGAGGAGTGGCATTTTTACAAATCATACCAGTATCTTAGAAGAAGACAGTTATTTACTGTTTCAAACTGTTGCAACTGTTTTTGTTTTGTTTTAGTACCAAAGATTGAACCCAGGGCCTCTGCACTGAACTATATCTCCAGCATTTTTTTTTAATGTTGAGACAGTCTAGCATAAACTAGTAAATTGAACTTGCCATCTTCCTGCCTTGTCTCCAAGAGTGTTGGGATTACAAGCGTATGCCACTATGCCCAGCCCAGTAACTTATTTTGACTGAAGTATATGAAGGAAATCCAACCTCACAGAGACTTACCCATAAGAGAAAAGACTATTGTAAAAATCTTTTACAAATAATTATGGATATTCTTCTTTGATGTTACATTAAAACCTGAGAAGTAGTAGTTTCTTAAATGTTAGTCATGAAGGTGAGGAAAATATAATTTGCCTTCTATCCTTGTTGAGTTCTTAGCTAGGACAGGAATCTATAAGAAAATGAAGATTAACAAGAGAAAAATTCAAGCTTTTTAAGACATGGATCTCATTTAGGTGGGAGACAGCCAGAGAAATGAGTATATCTTAAAGAGGTTGTGCTGTGAACCACTTATACCATCAACATAGAACAGAAATGTTTAGGTCTTTCTACAATGTCAGAATGTATTGAATTAACAATAAATTCACGAGCAACATCAATTTCATCGGCTTTAATTTACCAAATACTCTCGGTTTCACTTGATGATGATGACCATGACAATCACAAGTACTTTTATTCCATTCCAATCCTGATTATTAATATCTATAACACTCAAATCACATATTACACTTTGTACAGTGGTATATAAATTACAGAAAGGCTGAGAAACAGCCACAGGATTTAAAGCCAAAATAGATGCATAAGAGTCAGCAACCAGACAAAGGATTAATAATCTAAGGCACAGAACAGTCAAGGCACGGTCCAAAAAGCAGTTTCAAAGTGTCAGTTTTAAGTGGGCCTTAAAGTCCTCCAGCAGGACAAACCATGCTAAAGCCGAAAGCAGAGGGGGGAAAAAAAAAGCAGAGAACAGATGGATGTTCTTTGCTGTGGCGATCTTCCTGGGGAAGGCTCAAGATGAGTGACCAGGGCCGGTGAGATGGCTCAGCGGCGTAAGCGCCTACCTGGCAAGCGCGAGGGCTCGAGTTCGACTCCCGGAACCCTCATACGAAAAAAGGGCCGTTGATATCGCTCAGCGGCACAGGCGCCTGCTGGCGCGCGAGGTCCTGAGGTTGACCCCCGGTACCCACAAAAAAAAAAAAAAAAAAATGAGTGACCAGATGGATAGCACCAATCTTGGGGTGCTCCACCTTTTCTAAGTTTTATGTGAGGGGGTTACACCTTACGTGATTGATAAGACCACGTGCCTAGTTTGTCTGATGTCTTCTAACAGAACCAACTACCTGTATGTTCCTGATTCAATTCATTAACTCTTTATTGGCATAAATAAATCTGTGGCTTACAGTTGTGATAGGCAGATAGTTTGCTTCCTGCACCAACAAGATGTGGAGTCATTCTACCTTGGTACTTGAAAATGAAAAGCCAGGTGTGGTGGCGCATGCCTATAATCCCAGCACTCGGGAGGCTGAGGCAGGATCACTGTGAGTTCGAGGCCAGCCTGAACTGCATAGTGAGACCCTGTCTCAAAATGGAAAAGAAAGGGCTGGTGAGATAGCTCAGTGGCATAAGCGCCTGCCTGGCAAGTGCAAGGTCCTGAGTCTGACTCCCGGTACCCACATAAAAAATTAAAATAAAATAAAATTAATAAAATTAATGAAATAAAATAAAATAGGAAAAAAAAACTTTCTTAAAGTGTGTTTAAAAATGACTATATAATGTTAACGTACTGTGTCAGTATTTGAAAGATCTGCTTCACCAATACCATCATCAGGTATTTTCCCTGAAATGAGGGGTCCACCTCAATTTTCAAGATACTGTCTGCCAAATACCACTGAAGATTCAAAGCACAATTTGTCAATCAGTCTATCAAACAAAAATGGTATTCCTTGAAAAAGTGTATAGCTTAGTTTATAACTCAAACAAGTGCTTTTCCTCAAGACAACTATCAAACTTTGGTAAGCAAAAGTGCTTCATGCACAAAAACAGAATACTACTTTTTTTTTAAAGTACTTAAGGATCAGCTGGGTGTCATGGTACATGCCCATAATCACAGCATTCTGGGTAGCTGAGGCACGAAGATTAAACATTCCAGACCAGGCAATTTAGTGACTTAGCAAAACTCTGCCTCAAAAAATAAAAAAAGCTGAGAATGTAGCTCAGGATGAACCCCCAGTAAAAGAAAACAGCAAAGAAGAAGAAAGAAGAGGAGAGAGGAACAGAAGGGGAAGGGGGACAAAGAGGGGAAGGGAGGGAGAAGAAAGCAGGGGATAGGAAGGGAAGGGGGAGGCAAGGAAAGAGAAGGGATAGAACTGGGTCAGGATTTAAAGAAATGAACAACTTTTGCTGTTTCTTCAAAGACAATCTTAAGTAGGAAACTGCTGGGTTTTCCCCCCGAAATTATGAGCACGTAACAGTGAGAACAGAATGACTACTAATAAAGTCTAGTGCCACTAGCCTTGATTCATGCTAAGGGGTTTGCAGTTTTATGCCTTATTATATTTTACCATCAGTATTCACATCAACAGGATGAAAATGTCAAATAATATTAGCATTACATTAAAAATAGTTTTAACCATGTGGATTCCTTAACAAGTTCCCAGGAGTTTGAAAGCCACTATACTAGAATAAAATATGTATTTTTATTAACTTAAAAAGATACCAATGTGCTCAAATATAACATATATGTCAATAGGCCAAAACAAAAAGTAAACATAAAGCAATTAATTGATAATTCCAGGAACCCACTGAGCCCCAGAGAAACAAGCAAAGGCAGTCAGGAAATCAAATCATGCAAAAGGTAACAGAATCAAAAGCAAGACTCGGGGGCCGGTAAGATAGCTCAGCAGCATAAGCGCCTGCCTGGCAAGCGTGAGGTCCCAAGTTCGACTCCCAGTACCCACATACGAAAAAAGGGCCGGTAATATCGCTCAGCAGCACGGGCGCCTGCTGGCGTGCGAGGTCCTGAGGTCGACCCCCGGTACCACAAAAAAAAAAAAAAAAAAGCAAGACTCACAGGTAAAAATGAAACAAAGAAAAACCTTGTAGGTAGAATCCAACCAAAAAAATTTCTTAAAATTTTAAAAAAAAAAAAAAAAAAAAAAAAAAAGATGATATTGAAGATGTAATTAAAAACCTACCAACAAAGAAAAGCCCAGGTCCTGACTAATTTACTGCTGAATTCTACAAGAAATTTAGAGAAAACCTAATGCCACTACTTCTCAGACTGAAAGGTAAGCAATACTCCCAAATTCATTCTTAGGACCAAGTACTACCCTGATACCAAAACCAGAGAAAGATCCAATCAAAAAAGAGAACTACAAGCCAATCTCCCTAATGCAAACATGCAAAAAATTCCTCAATAAGATACTGGCAAACAGAATGCAGCGAATCATCAAGAAGATTATGCACCATGACCAACTAGGATTCATCCCAGGAATGCAGGGATGGTTCAACATATGCAAATCAATAAATGTAATACATCATATTAATAGAGCCAAGGACAAAACCCATGTGATTATCTCAATAGATGCAGAAAAAGCATTTGACAAAAGTCTAACACTCACTCATAAAAACCCCTACAGAAAATTTGAATAGATGGTCTTCATCACCATCTGATAAAAGCCATCTATGACAAACCAACAGCCAATATCATACTAAATGGACAAAAGCTGAACGCTTTCACTCTAAAATCAGGACCAAGAAGACAAGCATGTCCACTGTCACCACTCTTATTCAGTAGTTCTGGAAACATTAGCCAGAGCAATTAGACAAGAGAAAGAAATAAAAGGAATAAGGATAAGAAAGGAAGAAGTTAAATTATCATTATTTGTGGATGACTTGATACTCTATACATAGAAGAGATCCCCAAAACTCCACCAAAACATTTCTAGATTTAATAACCAAATTCAGTAGCATAGCTTGATACAAAGTCAACATCCAAAATCAATAGCGTTCCTGTATGTAAATAACAAACTCACAGAGAGAGAAATTAGGGAAACAACTTTTCACAATAGCATCCAAAAAATGAAATACCTAGGAATAGATCTAACAAAGTAAAAGAATTTTTACATTCAAAACTACAGTACTCTGAAAAAGAAGATCAAAGAGGATATCAGACAATGGAAAGATATCCCTTGTTCTTAGGTAGGAGAACCAATATAGTGAAAATGGCCATACTTGCAAAACTGTTATGTAGATTTAATGCAATCCCAATCAAAATACCAATAGCATATCTCACAGAATTAAAGAAAACAATCCTAAAATTCATTTGGAACCAGAACAGACCTAGAATAGCAAAAGCAATTCTGGGCAACAAAGGCAAGGCAGGGGACATCACAATCCCTGATTTGAAATTAATACTACAAAGCTACTGTGATTAAAAAAAAAAAAAATTACACACACACAAAAAAGCATGATATTGGGGGAAAAAAAAAAAAAAAAGACAACTGAGGGTCAATGGAAAAAATCAGAAGATGCAGAAACAACTCCAAACATACTCAGCCACCTCGTCTTTGAAAGAAGACCCAAAAGCCTTCACTGTAAGAAAGACAGCCTCTTTAATAAATGGTGCTGAAAAAACTGGCTCTCCACATGCCAAAGATTAAAACTAGACCTGTATCTTACACCATGCACTAAACTAAAACCGAAATGGATCAAAGATCTAAATATTAAAACAGAAACACTAAGTCTGCTGGAAGATAAAATAGGTAGAACTCTTGAAGACATTGGTGTAGGCAAAGACTTTATGAACAAAACCCCAACAGTACAGGAAATATCACTAAGAATCAACATCGGGGATCTCATCTTATTAAAAAAACATTTTTTTTTTCCCGTGGGTACCGGGGGTCGAACTCAGGACCTCGCACGACAGCAGGTGCCCGTGCCGCTGAGTGATATCACTGGCTCTTTTTTCACTTGTGGGTACCGGCAGTCGAACTCAGGACCTCATACTTGCCAGGCAGGCGCGTATGCCGCTGAACTATCTCACCAGCCCTTAAAAAAACTTTTGCACAGCAAAAGAAACCACCAAACGTGAAGAGACAATCTACAATGTTGGAAAAGAATTTTCTCCAGCTCTTCCTCAAAGGACTACTATCTACAATATATAAAGAACTCAAAAAAATCAGACACCCCCTCCCCAAATTTAAAGACCCAATCCAAAATTGGGCATCTGAAATGAAGAGACACTTCTCAGATGAAGTAGAAACAGCAAATAAACATATGAAAAAATGTTCAACATCCTTGGTCATTTGAGATGCAAATGAGATTCCATTTCACTCCAGAAAGAATGGCTATTATCAAGAAATCAATCAATAACAAATACTAGTGGGGCTGTGAGGAAAAAGGAACCCTTCTCCACTGGTGGTGGGAGCGTAGACTGGTGCAACCAACTGTGGAAATCAGTGTGGAGATTCCTCAAAAAACTAGAACTAGAGGTTCTATTTGACCCAGCTACTCCCCTCCTCCTTTGGTAGCTTCCCAAAAGAATTAAAAGCATCATACCACAGCCATATATGCACACCCATGTTTATAGTGGCACAGACTGTAAACAGCTAAATCTTGGAAACAGTCCAAATTCCCATCACCAGATGAATGGATGAAGAAGTAAGTGTTGTGGCTTCTTTTTTGCCCAATGGAGAATAACTCTGCCATAAAGAATAACAACCACTTTTCTGTTCATGCCACCTTTTTGTTTCTGTTAGTACAGACCTGCACTGAGCACAGCTTCCCATTATTTTTAATAAATGTAGCTGCTTTTTTATTTTACCACTGGATGTACACTCTCTACTTACCATACACAAGAACCTGGAATCTCTATCTCAGATCCATAACATAGTACCGAGGTAGAATTAAAGAAATAGAAAGTAGAAAGAAAAGAGACAAGAAAAATCGAGATTTAAGATTGTACTTTTAGGGCCGGTGAGATGGTTCAGCGGCATAAGCACCTGCCCGGCAAGTGCAAGGTCCTGAGTTTGACTCCCAGAACCCACATAAAGGAAACCAAGGGCCGGTGATATCGCTCAGCGGCATAAGCGCTTGCTGGCAAGCGCGAGGTCCTGAGGTCAATTCCCAGTACCCACATTAAAAAAAAAAAGATTGTACTTTTAGGAAAAACTGCAGCTTCAAGACAAGCTTTTTTCCTGCTTTTGGAGGCCACCCAGGCTTGAGACAACTCCCCTTCCTTCCCTCCTTACAGAGAAGAATACTGTTAAATTCCTAGATCCTTTCTACAATAGCCTATAAATTTCCAGGCACTGGGTCCATCCTTTTCACCTACAAATTGCCCTTTCCTCCAGACCAGGAAGCAGCAACCTTGGCCACAGCATATCTCAACTTCCAACAACGCATCTTGTAACCTGACAGTGAGAATACACACCCTGGATCACGTACGTTGAAGATGCCCCTTAAATGCTACCCCACTGCAGCTTATAAAATGCCTCTGAGCACCTGCACTCCATTCTTTGAGGGAATCCTATATCTCTATCTCTAACAAACTTTCCCATCTTTCTTTTACCGATGTATCGTGAGTGTTCTTTTCCTTCGACGGAAAAGAGTCAGTGAACTGAACAAACTTGTTTTGAAGGGGTAGCTTAAGTCCTTTGTTTCAGCCTCGGGGACCGCAAGACCTTCCCCAGTGACAGTATCACTACTTCATCCCACAGAATGGCAAGCAATGTACCAGCCAGAGAAGGAAGGAGTCAAAACTTAATCTCTTTATCAGATAAAGTCATTCCCATAACTAATCCATTTTCAGGATAAAACATTAACCCATTACCTAATTACTTTGTACTTTTTAAGGTCTTACTTTTTATTTTCCTTTTTTTCCCCCTCTCCCCAGTACTGGGGGTTGAACCCAGGGCCTTCACACTGAGTTATATCACCAGCCTATTTTTTATTTGGAGATAGGGTCTCCCTAAATTGTTAGAATGCCTAGACTGAGCTCAAACTTGTGACCCTCCTGCCCCTGCCTCCCAGAGTACTGGGATTATAGGCATGTGCCATCATACCCTGCTAATGTCCTACTTCCTAACACACAATGGCAATTAAATTCCAAAATTAGGTTTTTTTTGTTTGTTTTGTTTTGTTTTGGGTACCTGGAATCAAACTCAGGGCCTTGGGCTTGCCAGGCAGGCACTGTGCCAAAACATTTTTTGTTTTGTTTTGTTTTAAATGTGGGTACCAGGGGTCGAACTCAGGACCTCGCGCTTGCCAGCAGGCGCTTATGCCACTGAGCGATATCACCGGCCCTTTTTTCCTTTTTATGTGGGTACCAGGAGTCAAACTCAGGACCTCGCACTTGCCAGGCAGGCACTTATGCCACTGAGCCATCTCACCAGCCCCAAAATGAGTTTTGTTTTGTTTTGTTTTTTTTGTGGGTACCGGGGGTCAACCTCAGGACCTCGTGAGCCAGCAGGCGCCCATGCCGCTGAGTGATATCACTGGCCCTTTTTTCATATGTGGGTTCCAGGAGTCAAACTCCAGCCCTCAGGCTTGCCGGGCAGGCGCTTACACCGCTGAGCCATCTCACTGGCCCCCCAAAATGAGTTTCAAGAGACATTCAAATATATCAGATGCTAAAATCTACAGATGAAAACAGTGCTCATGAACTATTTTGTTGTTGTTGTTTTGGGGTCTCCCTACGCAGTTCAGGCTTCCTTGAACTCTCTGTGTAGCCCAGGCTGGCCTTGAACTCACTTTGATCCTCCTGCCTCAGCCTCCCAAGTGCTGGCATTTTAGGCATGTGTAACCACACCCAGCTCAAGAACTGTTCTTATGTAAAGACTTCAAATATTTTGTATAAACCTCTCTAATACTGCAAGTTTCTCTGTGAAAAGAATCTACAGAGCTGGGCGTGAGGGCGCATGCCTGGCCTGTAACCCCAGCACTTGGGAGGCTGAGGCAGGAGGATTGCTGGAGTCCCAAACCAGCCTGGGCTGGAGTCCAAGGCCAGCCTGAACTACACAGCAAGACTCTTGTTTCAAAAAAAAAGAATCTTGGGGCCGGTGAGATGGCTCAGCGGCTTAAGCGCCTGCCCGGCAAGCGCAAGGGCCCGAGTTCGACTCCCGGATCCCACATACGAAAAAGGGGCTGGTGATATCGCTCAGCGGCACGGGCGCCTGCTGGCGCGCGAGGTCCTGAGGTCGACCCCCCGGTACCCACAAAAAAAAAAAAAAAAAAAAAGAATCTATAGAAACAAAAGAACTTTTATTAAAAGGGTCACAAGTGGGCCGGTGAGATGGCTCAGCGGCTTAAGCGCCTGCCCGGCAAGCGCGAGGACCCGAGTTCGACTCCCGGAACCCACATACGGAAAAGGGGCCGGTGATATCGCTCAGCGGCACGGGCGCCTGCTGGCGCTCGAGGTTCCTGAGGTCGACCCCCCGGTACCCACAAAAAAAAAAAAAAAAAAAAAAAAAAAGGGTCACAAGTGGGTCACAAGTAACTAAAACAATTTCTTCGAAAAACGTTAATATTCATATTTTAGACAGCTAAGTTAGGTAGAAATATTATAGGCAGTCAGACAGGGATAGGCCCTCAAGAGTCAGTATAAAAGATGAAAATACAGGGGGCCAGTGAGATGGCTCAGCGGCTTAAGCGCCTGCCCGGCAAGCACGAGGGCCCGAGTTCGACTCCCGGAACCCACATACAAAAAAGGGGCCGGTGATATCGCTCAGTGGCACTGGCGCCTGCTGGCGCGCGAGGTCCTGAGGTCGACCCCCCCGGTACCCACAAAAAAAAAAAAAAAAAAGAAAAAGAAAAAGATGAAAATACACTGCAACTGTGGGGGTGGTGCATTCTTAAAGGCCAGACCTCAAGACAAAAGACAGTTCCCACACTTCCCCTACGGATGAATAGCAGTGATTGATATTCTAAATAGGTATCACCTTGGGTGAGGGGCAAGGAAGGGCCACTGATCCACCCCCTCCAGGAAAAGCCCCTGTTTCATGGTGTTCCATGTATGCTTGCTAAGTGACTTGCTTCCCCATTTGACCCCTATTTAATCAGTATTACCTAAGCCATTATACTCATAATCTTATTGGTTCACCATAGTTTTGTCCCACCTCACACCCACCTTCTGATTTCCCATTGGATCAATGTTACCTAAGTGACTATACTTGTAATATTATTAGTTGCTTACAGTTTTTAGACCTTAGACCCACCTCACTTAGTGGTTTTGCACTACAAAATTCCCTTGAAAAGCAAGGTCCTTGGCAACCCACTCAGGACCCCTTCTGTCTCTCTCAGAAGCTTTCTTTCCCCAATAAATATACTCTGCTCTTAACCTCCTTTGTTCCTAGAATTCATTCTTAGATTTTAGAGAACATGAACTTGTATTGGACATCTAGCAAGTTGGGAGTTATATTTCCCCTGTATCAGTTGCACACTGCAATTTTTTTTTAAAAGACACTGACAATTTAACTTGCCTAAATTTAAAACTCCTTTCACTATACATCATTCTTTTTTTTTTTTTTTTTTTGTGGGTACCGGGAGTCGACCTCAGGACCTCGCACGCCAGCAGGCGCCCGTGCCACTGAGCGATATCACCGGCCCTTTATTCATATGTGGGTTCCGGGAGTCGAACTCGGGCCCTTGTGCTTGCCAGGCAGGCGCTTATGCCGCTGAACCATCTCACCGGCCCTATACATCATTCTTAAAAGGACTTCCTTTTCAACTGCCCAAAGGAAAATCGAAAGACACTCAGGCTTACTATTTCAGATGATACTAGGAGGGCCGGTGAGATGGCTCAGCAGCGTAAGCACTTGCCTGGCAAGCACGAGGGCCTGAGTTCGACTCCCAGAACCCACATACGAAAAAAGGGCCAGTGATATCACTCAGCGGCATGGGCGCCTGCTGGCACACGAGTTCCTGAGGTCGACGCCGGTACCCACAAAAAAAAAAAAAAAAAAAAAAAAAAAAGATGAAACTAGGAAAGAACTATTTAGTAAGGAAATATAAACAACTTAACATGGTACCTGCATGTCACAAAACCAGGCTTAGCAAAAACTCTGAGTACCCCAAAATTCAATTTCAACTTCCAAAAAGTAAACACAAAAGAAAAGCTCAAAAATTTTAAAAAAGTAAATAAATATCAACTTCCTTCCCAGCACGTAGGAATCAAGGCTTTAAACTACTGAATCACATCTGAAAATGAAAAGGTAGGATTACAGCTGTGCATGGCCAATTTATCTTCTGAAGTCAAAGCTTCTCCTACTACCTTCCAGCAAGTTAATGGGATATCCATACTCATCTATCTAGTGGGCCACAGTATCTGAAACCTACACACACCATAAAAGGTGTTTTCAGGGCCGGTGAGATGGCTCAGCGGCGTAAGCGCCTGCCTGGCAAGCGCGAGGGCCGAAGTTTGACTCCCGGAACCCACATACGAAAAAAGGGCCGGTGATATCGCTCAGCGGCATGGGCGCCTGCTGGCACGTGAGGTCCTGAGGTCGACCCCTGGTACCCACAAAAAAAAAAAAGGTGTTTTCAGTTAGGTTTGCCAACACATTATGAACTTTGCAGTTTTATTCTATAATTCTTTTTAAGTTGTTATCACAATCTAATTTTTTTTGTGTGTGTGTGGGTACCGGGGGGTCGACCTCAGGACTTAGCGCGCCAGCAGGCGCCCCTGCCGCTGAGCGATATCACCGGCCCTTTTTTTGTATGTGGGTTCCGGGAGTCGAACTCGGGCCCTCGCACTTGCCAGGCAGGCGCGTATGCCGCTGAGCCATCTCACCGGCCCTCACAATCTAAAAAGAATTTTTAAAGGCTAAGCACCAAAACTAAAAATCATGTAATTCCAATTCTATTTGTTACCCTCCAGAAAAATAATACAATTAATCCTATCTTTTCAAACAAAACAGCAATGTGACAACTGACAGGGGAAAAAACAGTTGCTATTATTCCATTTTCTATATATGAGTACCAAATTTTATGGTAGGGAAATGAAGAGTCAAATCACATATATGTTACAAGAGTACTACCTGGAAAACGTTACATTTTTACCGATAGTAGTTTTAAAACTGTACAAATGACAAAATTCCACAGAAAAGAATTAAATATCCTACACTGTGATCTTCAGATGCTTGTGTACACATCAGTTTAGTATCTGATGTTCATTAAGAATTTATACCGTTTCTTGTATTAAATGGCAAGCAACACAATGGAAAATGCATTCAAAGCTTAGAAACATATGCTGAGCATGTGTGTACATACAGAGCTTTCAAAGTGGCTTTAAAACATGAAAATGAATAAGGCTCCAGATAGCCCTGATAAATGTCAGCTGTCATACACTCATGTCCAACACACACCATTTTTCAGCAGAAACTCAGAAAGGGCAATTTTGAATCTAACAGCTGCAATGGTTATACATAGCAAATTCTATTCAAGGTCGGAAGTTTAGAGGTTTTCGATATTAACTTCTAAATAACCCATGCTTTATTAACACTAATTCAAAAAACTGGGGAGGAGAGGGTTACTGGGGATTGAACCCAGGGCACTCTACCACTGAACTACATATCCCCACCCCTTTTTGAGACAGAGTATTACTAAGAAGTCCTGGTAAGACCTCAATTTGCAACCCTCCTGCCCTGGCCCTTCCAGGGCGTTAGAACTCAGGCATGTGCCAACACATTCAGCTAAAAACATATTTTTATTAAACCAGTTTTTAGAAACAAAGATAGTATCATAATTACTCAAAACTTTGCCCCATGATAGGGCCATTTATAACAGTAATATAAACTGTATTACTTACACAGCTTTACACTTTTTAGATTGCATTGATATTTAAGATAATTATATTTCTGAAATTCTAATCTTAAGGACAAGAGTTATATTATTAGTGGTCTGGGTATGTCTCTGTCCACTTGAGCTATCTTTTTTTCATGAACAATAACTAAGACTTTATCTCCATCTGCTTCCACCCAGAAGAGAAAAATGGTAACTGGATTAATACAGTACAGTAGTTTGCTATTCAAATCACATATCAATCCTACAACTTTAACAACTTTTATTACATATTCTGAATGCGTCATTGTTAACAGGGGCGGGAGGGGGCGTTCGTTTGTTTTTGAGACAGGAGCTCACTAAGTAGTTCAGGCTTCAGCTCACTAAGTAGCCTAGGCTGGCCTCAAACTCACGGTGATGCTCCTGCCTCAGCCTCAAGTACTGGGATTACAGGCATGCACCACCACACTGAGCAAAAAAACTAACTTTTGTTCACTGCCTTTAATAATAAAATACAATTTATCTGTGGGAATTTTTTGAGTGCATCCCCTGTACAGTATGCAATTTGTGCTTTTTAAAAATTACTTTAAATTTGGTGGCACATGCCTATAATCCCAACACTCAGGAAGCTGAGGCAGGAAGATCATCTCGAGGCCAGGCTGAACTACACAGCCAGACCCTGTCTCAAAAAACAAAAAGCAAACAAACAAACAAAAAAACCTTTCAAAGTAAATTGCTATGATCAACATTCAGTTTGAAATATTTTTAGGCTTTTATAATTATAAATGCATTAATATTCTCATACATATCATAGAAGCCAGTTACCTCCATATTTCAAACATCTCTAGTTAGCAATCTTCCTTCCATATAAGATGTTTTTGTTTTGTTTTGTTTTTTTTAAGGTTGCAAACTTTACTTGAAGAAGTAGTGAGGGAGAAACTGGGCTGCAGAGGGAGCTTGAGCTGAGAGGAAAAAGCAAGATAAGAGTACACCCTAGAGGGCCGGTGAGATGGCTCAGCGGCTTAAGCGCCTGCCCGGCAAGCGCGAGGACCCGAGTTTGAATCCCAGAACCCACATACGAAAAAGGGGCCGGTGATATCGCTCAGCGGCACGGGCGCCTGCTGGCGCGCGAGGTCCTGAGGTCGACCCCCCAGTACCCACAAAAAAAAAAAAAAAAAAAAAAAGAGTACACCCTAGAGCAGGGTATGGTGGCACATGTCTGTAATCCCAGCACTCCGGAGGCTGAGGCAGGAAGACCACCATGAGTTTGAGGCTAGCCTGGGCTACATAAGGGAGCTCAAAGCCAGCCTGCACTACAGAGTAAGACCCTAGCACACCCTTCAGGAAACAGGGTGGAATACTGGGAGGAAAACCAGGATAGCCAAGACAAGATCCTTAAAATAAAACTAAAAGGGGTGAGGAAATAAACAGATCACCTTAAGTGAAATATTTGTGCTATTCCACTTGTACCCACAGAACTTAATTAGACTTAAATAGCAGATCCAACAAAATTGTGGTGAATGTTTTTTAATTGTAACTACAATAGCTTAACCATTAAAAAAAAATTTTTTTTTTTTGGTTACGGGAATCAAACGCATAACCTTGAGCTTGCCAGGCAGGCACTGTGCTGCTGAGCTATATCCCAGGCCCTGTAAAAATTGATTTCTAGAGATATTATACAGAATAGCTTGCCACAAGTATATCACAAACATTTAATGGATAAATAGGGAGGCACAGATGGATCTGGGTACTAGAGGAATTCGTATTAACCCTAACCCTATAATTATAGGTTAATTTATAAAACAAAGCCTGAACTTGTAAAAACTGGGGTGAGAGTTGCGCGGGAAGAAGAATTCAATGCTAGAGCAATTGCCTAGCATACCTAAGGCCTTTGGTTTGAAACCCTGTATTGCAGAAGAAAAGCAAAATTACTGACATAAGTGCAATTAACCTTTGGGGGAATGAGGTGCTGAGCATCCAATCCAGGGCCTGTGTTCTCCCACTAGGCTCCACCCCAGCCCAACAAATTACTTCTGAAACCTAGTAATATTTGAGAAAGAACACCTTTGAGGTTCAGTGGCATAAGTAAAGTATATTAGTATTCCATAAAATGTTCACAAAAAGCTACACATCCCCCAGCTTTATTTTTCGAGACATCATACAGTCTTGCTAAGTTGCCCAGGCTGGGCCTGAACTCACCCTCCTCCTGCCTCAGCCTCCTGAGTAGCTGGGAGTACAGGCCTGCACCACTGCATTTGTCCATAATGTTCTTAACAATCTTTAGTACATCAGATACGGTCTTTAACAATTTTATTGAGATGTTATTCACATATCATACTTAAAATACACAACTGGTTTTTTGTATATTCAGAGCTGTACAAATATCAGTAAAATCACTTTTAGAACATTTTCATTATCCCAAAAACAAACCCAGCACACCTCAGGTGCCACTCCCCAAATCTTCCTATTCTCCACCTCTCTAACCTTTTATACTACTCCCTACCCACTCACTGCTGTCCAGGGACAATCTGCTTTTTGTCTCTGGAATTCACCTACTTTGAACAGTCCATATAAATGATATCATACAATAATGAACGCTTTTTACTAGATTCTTTCACTTAGCATGTTGTCAATTTCATCTATATTATAGTATATATCGGTACTATTTCATATCTGAATAATTTCATCATCATTTCATGATTATACCACATTTTATTTAGGTACTCATGAAAATTGTTTTGTTTTGTTTTGTTTTGTTTTGCCTTGTTTTGTTTTGAGACAGGGGCTTGTTAAGTGGCTACATTATTCAGGTTGAGCTCAAACTTGCAATCCTCCTGCCCCAGCCTCCCAGAGTGCTTGCTGCTATTATGAATACCTATCTTTAAAAAGATTGCGTACCAATTTTTATGTAATCATCTATATTCTTAAATAAGATATCAGTGAGTACTAACAAAACCAGATTGGAGTTGTTTGTTTTGTGTATTATATGTTGAAACTCCAGGAGTGCTCTACCAAAAAAGCTACATCCCCAGCCTTTTCATTGAGACAGCGTCCTGCTGAATTGCCCAGACTGGCCTCAGCTGTTGATCTTCCTCCCTCAGCCTCAAAAGTAGCTCGGATTATAGGCATATGCCACAGCACATGATGATGTATGCAAAAAGGCCTCCAAGGGCCGGTGAGATGGCTCAGTGGCGTAAGCGCCTGCCTTGCAAGCGCAAGGGCCCGAGTTCGACACCCGGATCCCACATACGAAAAAGGGGCTGGTGATATCGCTCAGCGGCACAGTCGCCTGCTGGCGCGCGAGGTCCTGAGGTCGACACCCCGGTAACTCACAAAAAAAAAAAAAAAAAAAAAGGCCTCCAAAGTTTGCCAATAAACAGTAACAAAACCAGACTCTTCAGAAACATGTCCTTTGATAACACTAAAAACCAGTACTGTGATTTTAACTATGATTAATACACTTAGAGTTCTAATGGGGAAAGTGGACAACATACAAGAAAAGACAGGTATCAGAAGTAGAAACTGATACAGAATCAAAAGGAAATGTTAGGGCCGGTAAGATGTCTCAGCAGCATAAGCGCCTGCCTGGCAAACGCAAGGTCCTGAGTTCGACTCCCAGTACCCACGTAAAAAGGAAAAAAGGGCCGGTGATATCGCTCAGCAGCACAAGCGCCTGCTGGCAAGCACAAGGTCCTGAGTTCGACCCCCAGTACCCGCATAAAGAAAAAAAAAGGAAATGTTAGAAATCTAATAGAGTATAACAGAAATGAAATGTGCCTTTGATGGGTGCAACAGGAGACTGGAATAACTAAAGTGGAGAGAGGGAAATGAGTGAGCTTGAAGATGTATCACTACAATCTTCCAAAACTAAAATGGAAAGAGAAAAAGAAAAAAGAGGGGCCGGTGAGATGGCTCAGCGGCGTAAGCACCTGCCTGGCAAGCGCAAGGGCCTGAGTTCGACTCCCAGAACCCACATACGAAAAAAAGGGCTGGTGATATCGCTTAGCAGCACGGGCGCCTGCTGGCGCGCAAGGTCCTGAGGTCGACCCCTCAGTACCCACCAAAAAAAAGAAAAAGAAAAAGAAAAAGAGCATTTTATCCAAGAATGATGTGACAATTACAGAAGGTGTGACAGCCCCATAAAGAGAATATTATTTAGTAATAAATCAAATTCTGAAAAGGCCAAGACTGTCATGACACAAAGCTAAGGAGCTGGAGGTCTCCTATGGCCACCAGGGGCCAGTGAAAGGACTAATTGCACAAATGCATAAAGGAGTTGGCCATGGTGGCACACACCTGTAATCCCAGCACTTGGGTGGTTGAGGCAGGAGGATCTCGGGAAGTTCGAGGCCAGACAGGGCTACATAAGTAAGTTCAAGGCCGGCCTGAACTACATAGTAAGACCCTATCTCAAAAAATCCTGGGCCGGGGGCCGGTGAGATGGCTCAGCGGCTTAAGCGCCTGCCCGGCAAGCGCGAGGGCCCGAGTTCGACTCCCAGATCCCACATATGAAAAAGGGGCCGATGATATCACTCAGCGGCAGGGGCGCCTGCTGGCGCGCGAGGTCCTGAGGTCGACCCCCCGGTACCCACCCAAAAAAAAAAAAAATCCTGGGCCGGTGATATAGCTCAGCAGCATAAGCGCCTGCCTGGCAAGAGTGAGGTCCTGAGTTCGACTCCCGGTACCCACATATTTAAAAAAAAAAAAATCCTTGTCTCACAAAGACAAAAAAAAAAAAAAAAAAGCTAAATTTAAAATTTAAAATAAATAAATAAAAAGAGTCCTAAATTTTATTGCATATATGCATAAGTTAATGTTTTAAGTTTTAAAATACACTATGTGAACAGTCTGACATTTGAATTAGATATTAGGATAAATGCATTCCATTGATTACTCCCATTAATTCTCACTACAAATCTTATGAAATGCAGAATAGTGGGCTAGAAGAGTTCCACATACCATTTCACTTGAAAAAACTAAGAAACATACATCTAGTAAGGTGAGGAGGTAGAAACTAAATCCAAGTCATTTTCATCTAAGGGTCAAGTTCTTAACTAATGCCAAGAAATTAATTAGTTTTTTAATAAACAAGAACTTAAAAGTTGTCAGGACATCAAATATTTTATTATTTCTCTCATGGAATCTCAACATAACTATACCATTTACAGCTATTCTAGTATCAGTGAATTAGAACTGGCCTAACTGAAGTTTCTCTTTTCTAAACTTATCTACTAGAAATTCATTCCCACCAGCCTAAAAATACAAAATAAACAGAAATTACAGATGTTAGCAGGTCATCACCAATATGACCCATTCTGATAAATATTCCCCTTTTTGAAAAACTCCTAAAGAACTTCATCAGACCAAGACTTTCATCTTAGTCTCACTAGGTGACATGCAATTACAATCAAGAGAGGAAACTGATTAGCAGATACCTAAAAGGCTCTGTAATGAAGAACTAGATCTTCCAACCTCAGAAACTTAAAGTTGGCAACAACCTGAAATCTTCTGTAAAATGTACGAACTGATAAACATGGAGGAGCCATTGACAAGGTGAAACTACTACTCCTTTAGTTTTCAGGCTACAAAACTCTTTGTGGCTTTAAATTTGAGATGTTGTATCAAGGCAAGTCACTGACAAAATTAACATGTTTATTTTCCTACATACAAACCAGAAGCAGTTCTTGAATTTTTTGGTTTTTAACGCAAAGTTGCTTTACAAGATCTCCATGAATATGATTTATATTTCAATTAGCAGGCATACATAAAAGCAGAGCTTATAGTCCAAAAATCTACCTTTGAACTTTCAGTAATTCAATTTCAAATTAAACAGAAAGGCAAGGATAAACACAGTTCATACAACTCAGAATGCCATTTTTGTTTTTTTTGTTTTGTTTTTTTTGTGGGTACCGGGGGTCGACCTCAGGACCTCGCACGCCAGGAGGCGCCAGTGCCGCTGAGCGATATCACCGGCCCTTTTCTTCGTATGTGGGTTCCAGGAGTCGAACTCGGGCCCTCGCGCTTGCCAGGCAGGCGCTTATGCCGCTGAGCCATCTCACCGGCCTGCCATTTTTGTTTTAGTAATACTTTTTTTTAATATCAAGAGACTATACCTTACCAGATTTTTAGTTAAATGTTACATAAATTTACATGATAATTATGCTGGCCTTGGCAATGTTTTCAGTCCTTAATCCAATTACATGGTGCTCTGATTTTAACCAAGATGAGACAAAAATTGTTTTAAGAAATTTTCATGAAGTAAATCCACTCTCTTAAAAAGCTATACTTCAAGAGTTAATTTCAAAAAAATGAATCACATTACAGCCTGAGATTCTAAAAGTAATGATTTTTAAATTTCTGTGTTAAGAACTGAATTTTTCTAATGAGTAACTATAGACATAGTTTCAGGGCCATAAGAATATTACATAAAAAGACTGGTTCAAGATACTGGGGCATGGGCTGGTGAGACAGCTCAGTGGCATAAGCGCCTGCCTGGCAAGCGCGAGGTCCTGAGTTCGACTCCCGGAACCCACATACAAAAAAAGGGCCGGTGATATCGCTCAGTGGCACAGGCGCCTGCTGGCATGCGAGGTCCTGAGGTCAACCCCCGGTATCCACAAAGAAAAAAAAGATACTGGCGCAGGTAGACTGGGAATATAGCTCAGCAGCACAAGCGTCTGCCTGGCAAGTGCAGGGTCCTGAGTTCAATTCCCCCACACACACACCCCAAAAAAGATAGTGAGGCAGGAGCTGGGCAGGGTAGCTTATACCTGTAGTCTCATGCTTTGAGGCTGAGGAAGGAGGATCACAAGTTTGAGTCCAGCCTGGGCAACATGCTAAGACCCTGTCTCAAAATAAAAAAGGGCTGGGGGATACGGATCAGTGCAAAGACCCTGGGTTAAATTCCTAGTATCACAAAAACATAAATCAAATTATATATAGATAGATATACATGTAGATATATCAATCACACAGTTATAGAATGAATGCTTATCAACACACAAGACTCCTGGTTTGATCCACCAGCACTTGCCCTCCGGAAAAAAAAAAAGAAGTTCAAGCCTATATTCCTTACAAAAATTTTAAAAGCTACTCAATGCCACATGCTCCAAGGAGGTTTTTTTTTTTTTTTTTTTTAAAGGCATAACATGAAAAGAGCCTTTTTTATGAGTTCAAAAATAAACTCTGGGACTTCTATTCTGGAGCATGAGAGAATAGGGTCCATCCCACAATGAAAATCTGAACAAACTATGGGAAATAACTATATTCAGACATTGGAAGCTAGACAGTAAAAAAAAACTGGTACCTGAGAACAGGAAGCATTGGGGGACAACACGAGTCTTACCTACCATCACCCAAGACTACCAGGAACCAATTTCCAGTTCACAGAAGTGAACGCTGAACTCAAACAAACCATCATCCTTGCCAAATTGACAGTAACAGACTCAGAGTGAGACTGAAGCTGGCCAGACTCTACAGGCAGCTTTCTCAGAGGTAAGACAAGACTGGAGAACTGATTCTGAAATTTTTACCAAAATGCAAAAAAGATGAGAATAGGCAAAGCAGTAATGAGACAGAAAAAGTTGAAAGACTTACACTACTGGATTTCAGGCCACACTTACTACAGAAGGCCTAGAGCAATTCCTTTTTTTTTTTTTTTTTTTGGTTTGGTTTATGGGCTTTTTTTTTTTTGGAGACAGGCCTTGCTGTGCAGCCCAGGCTGGGCTTGAACTCACTATGCAGCCCAGGCTAGCCTCACACTTTCAGCGTTCCTCCTGAGTGTTGGGATTACAGGCGTGTGCCACCACACCCAGCTAGAGGAATTCTTATAAAGTCCTGTACTACAGACAAGGTATATGGGCATGACAGAACAGAAAAGAGGTCAGAAAAAGACCTTAATCCATTCTGGTGAACTGACCAACTTACCAAAGCTACCCAATGTAAAAAAGAAAATCTCCACTACCAATAGCCCTAGACCTGTATGTTAAAAATTGATCCAAGGACAGGGTGTATCTCAGTGGTAGAGGGCAAGCCTAGCACACACAGGCCCTGGGTTCAGTAAACAGCGCACACACACCCCCCCACACACACTTCAACCCTTTCCTCACATCAGTCACAAAAATTAAAACGAAATGGATCAAAGACCTAAATATAAAACTGAAACTATAAAACTTCTCAAAGAGTCAGGCACAACGGCACACACCTGTAATCCGAACTACTCAAGAAGCTGAGGCTGGAAGATCACAAGTATAAATCCTACCTGGGCAATGTATTGAGAGCCTGTGTCAAAATAAAAAATTATGTAATCCCAGTGTAATCCCAGCACTCAGAAGGCCAAAGCAGGAGGACCCCTTCAAGTTTGAGGCCAGCATGTGCTACACAGTAAGTTCAAGACCAGCCTGAACTACAAAGCAAGACCTCAAAAAAAAAAAAAAAAAAAAAAAAAAAAAATTTTTTTTGTTTTGTTTTGTTTTAAATAAAAGTGCCAAGGCTGTAGTTCAACGCAAAGCCCTGGGTTTAATTCCCAGTACCAAGGGGAAAAACAGGAGGGGCCAGTGAGATAGCTCAGCAGCATAAGCGCCTGCTGGGAAGTGCGAGGTCCTGAATTTGACTGCTGGTACCCGCACTAAAAAAAAAAAAAAAAAAAAAAAAAAAAAAAAAACAGGAAAACACCACCATTTACTAAACATAAAAAATGATCTCTTAGGCTGGGCATGGTGATACACTCCTGTAATCCCAGCACTAGGGAGGGTGAGGCAGGAGGATCACTGTGAGGCCAGCCTCAGCTCCACAGTGAGTTCAAAGCCAACCTCAACTACACAGAGAGAACCTGTCTGGGGGGGGGGACCCTTAGTACAAAGAACACCAACCATGAAAGGAAAACATTTAGTCATACACACAACGGAATAAAAATCAACAATAAAAAAGAAAACTTTATGCAATAATATCTATGAATCTTTTTAAAATACACACAGGCTGCGTGAAAACACTATTATGATTTGACTATGGGCAAACAGATACGGCTGTTCAAAGTCCAAAACAGCACAATCTCTATGAAGTAAACTGACAGCTTCCAACAAATACTAAATTTACATTTACCCTTCAACCCACTTTGAGAAATCTGTGAAGATACACCACACAACAATATGAAAATGTAAATTCACAAGGTCATTCATTTCAGCAGTATTTTAATTACAAAACTCCGGAAACAATCTAGATAATGTCCCTACAAAGAAAATTGCTTGAATAAACTATAATACATGCAACCAATGGAGTGTTTGAGGTTATATAAAAACTAACATGAGGTGGAGTAACAAAATGAGGTGTGGGCTGGTGAGATTGCTCAGCGGCGTAAGTGCCTGCTCAGCAAGCGCGAGGTCCTGAGTTCGACTCCCAGAACCCACATAAAGGAAAAAAAGGGCCGGTGATAGCGCTCAGCGGCACAAGCACTTGCTGGCAAGCGCAAGGTCCCGAGGTTGACTCCCGGTACCCACATTAAAAAAAAAAAAAAAAGAAAGAAAGAAAGAAAATGAGGTGTTACTATTTAAAAGGTATAGCATTTTAGCTTGGAAAGACAAAATGTTCTAGAGACAGATGTTGATGGCTCCACAACCATGTGAATTTATTTAATGCCGCAGAACTGCACAAAAATGGTAAATTTATCTCCTTAAAACAAAATGGGAAGGGCCAGGGATACAGCTCAGTAGCACAGTGCCTGCCCGGCAAACATAAGGTCCTGAGTTCAATAGCTGGTTCCCAAAAACAAAAAAGGTGGGGAGAAGATTTGACATGAAGTGGCATTATTTCCAAGATGCCAAAGTAAGGAGGGGGGGCAAGAGTACAGTGTGTTATCTTTTGTGTAAACAAAAATAAACAAAAACATACCCATCTATCTACTTACCAAAAAACAAACAGCATAAGCCAGAAAAAATTATTTAGAACGAATATGAGAGAAAATGGTGTGGAATGGGTAGAGAAGGAAGTGTAGATTCTGTGTAATGGTTCTGACTTTTGGTTTTTGTGGGGGTTTAATCCCTGGGGATTAAACCCAGGTCCTTGTATATGGTAGGCAAACACTCTACCACTGACCTGCACCCTCACCCATGATTTTGCCTTTTGAAAGCATCCTAATATTATACATATTTCAAAATTAACATCAATCAAAATGGTAAGGAACATAAAAACTTTGAATATCAAGCAAACAAACAAACACAGCCAGGCATAGTAGCTCACACCGATAATTCCAACTATGTGGGAGGACAAGGGAGGAAGATTTTTTTTTGAGACGGGTTAAGGTCTCACTACATAGTTCATGTTGGCTTTGAACTCACGATATACCCAGGCTGGCCTCAAACTCATGGCAATCCTCCTGCCTCAGTCTCCCAAATACTAGGATTACAGGCATGTGCCATCACACCAGCTTGGCAAGAGGATTTCAAGTTGGTAGTCAGTCTGGAACTCAGCAAAACCCTGTCTCAAAATAATACTTTAGAAAGGGCTGGAGGTCTGGGGATTTAGCTCAGTGACGCAGTGCCTGCCTGGCAAGCGTGAGGTCCTGAGTTGGGTTCCCGGTAACCCCCACTCCAAAAAAAAGGGGCTGGATATGTACCTCAGTTCTAGAATACTTGCTTATTCGCATGTGAAAGGCCTTAGGTTCAATATCTAGTACCACTAAATAAATAAACCTAATTTTAATTCGTATTAATAATTAGATTATATAGAAAGTAATGCGTGAAACAAAAATGAAGGGAAAGGAGAGAACAGGAGAAAGGAAGAAGGGAAAAATCTAATCCAAGTAATATAAGAGTAAAATTTAAAATATCCACTCTCATCTTGGGCAGAACTGGGTGGGGGGGGAGTTAAACAAATTCTCCACTCATTTAAAGTCTCTTTACTACAGTAAAATGGACAGCACAATTCTAAAATTACCTTATATGTATTACAGGATTGAGTAAACATATTGATAATTTTAAAGACCAAAATTCTCAAAGTATAAGAAGGGCCATAAAAATATGACATTCAGATATAAACAAAGAACCCTACAGAATTAAGCATGAATTCATGATTTCTAAAATACGTATATGCATTATACACACATGCATACACATATGCCATTTTCCAGCTTTATCTATGAAAAGGGTCAAGATGATGGCTGGCAATGTAACTAAGTGGAACTGTATTCCCTGGCTTGTACGAGGCCCTGGATTTTATCCCCAGTACCAAACAAAAGCAAATCTAAACTAAAAGGGTCAGGATGAGGTGAGCCATGAGAACCCTGACCTTTTTGTAACTATTACAGCAAAGGTAGGTTTTGCAGACAAGAAACATCAATGAATACATTTTGATGAGGATCTTAATAACATCTGTATTATCTCCCCACATAGCAAGGGAGTGCAATAGTGGAGTGTAGAGAACCACCCACACGGCTCTTCTTGAACGAAGAGCAATTATCTCCATTTTGGCTGAACCTGGCCCTATTTCCAAGTATCGCTACGTACAGAGCTGGCTAGAACTTTTCCCTTTAACTGGCTTTAAGCACTGCAAATCGGTCCAGCTGAGGTGCTGATGTGTAGTCTTTGAAGCAAGGCAACAGGTCAGTGTTTCCCCACCTCCATAGCTTCCAAAACACACGTGTGAGCCAGGCGCGATGAAGGGTCTGTGCCAGCAGCTGGGGGATCTGCACTGGAGCCAGGAAGCAACGCTCCAAGTAAGGACCAGAGCTCCCGCAGAGGGAACTGCAGCCATTCTCAGCGACAGCAAGGACCCGAGCTCCTCCAACAATGAGAACAGCCGAGTTCCTATCAGGAAAGCCAGCGTGACAAGCTTCTCCAGGAAGATCAACAGCGCACCATCTTCCTCTCTAGTTCTCTTTTTACGCTGTTTGCCACGATCCTCAGGTGGGCCCTCTGCACCCAGCACCACGCTGACTCAGTTCAGCTGGGTGTTACAAGTTGAACACCAGTTGTCAATCCACCACATCTCTCCATCTCTCTTTTCGTATACATTTTAAATAGTGGAGTTTAGTATCCGCTAGTTTCCGAGAACCTGCACACTGACCAGGGCCATGTCCCGGAACAGCGGCTGTCCACAGGCTGCGGGTTGGTGCTGGTTTACTTCGGCAGCGTTCTACACTGTCGGCTGGGATTGAGCCTCGAGAAAGAGGCTATGACTCCCCAGGGCATAGAAGATTACACATCAGAGCTGAAGCACTGACCCCAAAACATTAGATATTATCTTGAATTGTGTTATGCAGATTACTCCCTCTGCCTATCCTTCCCTGTGCATATCGCAAAGGTGATTTCAGGCCACCTACCTAGCCCAGCTAACGGTACTCACTTCCCGCCACTCTCAGTCACTCATGCCCGAGCCACTCCCCTCCTCGAGAATTAATAAAACCCGGGTTCGGCCCTGGGTCAAGGCCTTTGTTCTGGCAACCATCACTCTGGCTGGACTTAGGACCCCCTTGGCTCCCCACAACTATAGATATGTCTTAATGTCTTTTTTCTCGCATGGAATGCATTGGAAGTGGCAGATTGGAATTAACTCACTAGAATTCCAGTAACTTTCTAATGGGATTACAAATATAACTTCCTAGACTGCGACAAGGACCGGGAAGTGTTCGCTATAGTGGAGAAATCTGGCAATGCCTTGGCCAAGTGATGGAAATTAACATCACAGGGAGGGTCCAGTGGACATCATGTACCTCCAGAACCTCTGTGTCATTCTCAAGATATCATTTAACCTAGGCAGTATTCCAGCCACAAGTACATAATCTCCGTATCTCACTGTAGGGAACATTCTGCCAGGAGGGGTAAGGGCGGATAGATAGCTCAGTGGTACAGTGCTTGCCTTGCAGCATGCAAGAGGCCCTAGGTTCCTTTGGACAGGAAGGATCAAAATTATCGGCATCATAAAAGGTAAGGATGTTGGAGGCCGGAAGTGGTGACACACACCTGCACTGTGAGTTGAGGCCAGCCAGGGCTACACAGTAAGAGCCTATCTCAAAAAAAAAAGAAAGAGGGGGCCGGTAAAACAGCTCAGCAGCATAAGCGCCTGCCTGGCAAGCGCAAGGTCCTGAGTTCGACTCCCAGAGCCCACATACAAAGAAAGGGCCAGTGATATCGCTCAGCAGCATGGGTGCCTCCTGGCGCGCAAGGTCCTGAGGTCGACCCCCAGTACCCACAAAAGAAAAGAAAAGAAAAGAAAAGAAAAGAAAAGAAAACAAAAGAAAAGAAAAGAAAAGAAAAGAAAAGAAAAGAAAAGAAAAGAAAAGAAAAGAAAAGAAAAGAAAAGAAAGAGAGAAAGGTGGTGGAACCATCCCAGTAAAAAAGAGACAAATAGGAATAATAACTAAATGTAGCACCTGATCTCAAACTGGAATTCCATACAGGAAGTACATGACACTCTTTAAGAGACTTATCAGGTCAAATGATAAGACAGGAATATGGACAACAGGTTTATGTCAATGTCCATTTATGAAATTCTTAAATGTACAAGTTATATAATTACCCTGTCCTTTTTTTAGCTTTAGTCATTTTAATTTTTTATTTGTTCATGTTTCCAGTACATAATGATTATATTCCTATGGAAAGCTGATACATCTATGTAACACATTTTAATTCTGTTTTTTTAATATAATTAATTTTTTTTTGGTGGGTACCGGGAATCGAACTCAGGACCTTGCGCCTGGTAGCACAGGCACTTGTGCCGCTGAATAATATCACTGGCCCCTTTTTTTCCTTTATGTGGGTACCGGGAGTCAAACTCAGGACCTCATGCTTGCCAGGCAGGCGCTTATGCTGCTGAGCCATCTCACTGGCTTCTGTTTAATATAATTAAATTTATTGCTAATTTTAGATACACATAATATTCATCGTAGGGAATTTGTACCTGTACATGATATATTTTGATTTCTCTGTTTTTCCCAATCCCCTCTCCTCCCTTCAACCCATCTTCCCCTATTTACAAAGCTTTGTTTCCATTGTATCCTGGGGTTTTGTTTTTTTGTTTTTTGTTTTTTTGTGGGTACCGGGGGTCGACCTCAGGACCTCGTGCGCCAGCGGGCGCCCATGCTGCTGAGCGATATCACCGGCCCTTTTTTCGTATGTGGGTTCCGGGAGTCGAACTCGGGCCCTCACGCTTGCCAGGCAGGCGCTTACGCCGCTGAGCCATCTCACCGGCCCCCATTGTATCCTTTTTTTAAATCATTTTTTTCTCTTTTCCCTTCCTTCTTTTCCCCCTCCCCCAGCCCTAGCTCTTCTTTCCTTTTGAACAATTTCTTCCCATTTCACAGTATCTATTGTACATTTTGGTCCTTATTTACACAGCTACACACTTCTCAGATGAAGAAAAACAAATGGCAAGTAAATATATGAAAATGTTCACATCACTGGTTATTAGAGAAATGCAAATTAAAACAACACTGAGATTCCATCTCACTCCAGAAAGAATGGCTATCAGCAAGAAAACAACGAATAACAAATGCTGGAGGGGCTACAGGGAAAAAGTAACACTTCCTCACTGTTGGTGGGAATGTAGACTGGTGCAACCACTGTGGAAATCAATATGGAGATTACTCAAAAAACTAGGATTAGATGTCCCATTTGACCCAGCTATTTCCCATCTGGGTTTCCTCCCAGAAGAATTAAAAACATCATACCACAGCAATATATGCACACCCACACCCATGTTTATAGCAGCACAGTTTACAATAGCTAAATCATGGAAACAACCCAAATGCCCATCAACCAAGGAATGGATAAAGATGATGTGATTTGTTTATATAATGGAGTACTACTCAGCCATAAAGAAGGACAAATCTGAGGCATTTCTAGGTAAATGCATGCAACTTGAGACCATACTCAAGTGAAATAAATTGGACTCACAGTGTAAACATTACATTGTCTCCCTGGTGTGTGAAAGAGTAAATAAGGACCAAAATGTACAAGACCCTGTTCTTTAAAAAACACAGGGCCGGTGAGATGGCTCAGTGGCGTAAGCGCCTGCCTGGCAAGCGCGAGGGCCCGAGTTCGACTCCTGGAATCCACATACGAAAAAAGGGCCGATGATATCACTCAGCGGCACAGGCGCCTACTGGCGTATGACGTCCTGAGGTTGACCCCCAGTACCCACAAAAAAAAAAAAAAAACACAACTGACGTTCTGGGGCGGGGAAGCATGGTATATATAACTTACTCTCAAATTGTTCAGAAAAATATATATAGCCAGGGGTGGCAGTACACGCCTATAATCCCACCACTTTGGAAGATGGTGACAGGAAGATCTTAAATTCAAGCCCAGCCTGGGCAACTTAGCGACACCCTTCACAAAATAAAAAATAAAAAGGACTGGGAATGTAGCTCAGTACAAAGGCCCTGGGTTGAATTCCCAGTACCCCCAACAAAAAGATTAAGTGTATAAGGAGGGGGAGAGAAGAGAGGGAGGGATGAAGGGAGGGAGAGAAAGGGAGAGAAGAGAATAGATGCTCTCGTGAATCAAGAAGCACAGGTAAGTGAGTCTGGACAAAGGATATCTAGATATTGTTTATATTATATTTTAGTAACTTGAAAATATAAATTTAATTCCAAATAAAATTTTTAGTAAAAAACTACCAAGATAGCTCTCTGCTACATTCAGAACATCAGGACAGAATGGGTATGTATCACATGGAATTAAGGGATTTTGAAGGGAAAGTGCAAAAGCTAAGGCTAATGGCCTAGATAGATTCCCAAACAAAGAACCACTTCAGGGCCGGTGAGATGGCTCAGCGGCGTAAGCGCCTGCCTGGCAAGCGCAAGGGCCTGAGTTCGACTCCCAGAACCCACATACAAAAAAAGGGCCGGTGATATCGCTCAGCGGCACGGACGCCTACTGGCGCGCAAGGTCCTGAGGTCGACCCCCGGTACCCACAAAAAAAAAAAAAAAAAAAAGAACCACTTCAAATGTCAGAGAAGGGACTTTGTAACTTACCTCCACAACCCCTAGTACCCTGTCCTGTGCTGGGGATCAAAACCAGGGCCTAGTGTACACTCACCAAGCACTCTACCACTAAGCTTAAACTCCTGGGCCCCAAACTGTTCTGCTTTAGTTTGTTTTGTAAGCCAGGGGAAAGGATACATTTAAGAAAATCTTCCAGTAAAATTACAAGTAGGCAGAAACAGTAGATAAGGAAGCAGTAAAGGGACATGGACAAATACATGCATGAAATTATGGGGTCTTGGCCTTGAGGAACCTAAAATAAGAAACAGAAAATAGAACAAATGCAAAAGACAGGAAAATTGCAAACCAGATAATGCCTGTTTACTAAATGCATCATCAAAAGAGGGTGGAATTCAAACAAGACACAGATTTCCAAACTAGCTAATCAAGAAAATGATGGTATTAGTAACAAAAAGAAATTTAACTAGCTAGGCAAAGCAAAACTGTTATCTCAGCTATCAGACAACATTCCTAATCTTATTTTTCCTATTCTGATGCAATATTAAAAGGTAAGAAAGCGGTTAGGTGAAATATCATTTGCCAGCAAAAACAATATGGGGAAATTATAGTCTTCACAGGTCAAACAGTAAACACTGGCTTACACTGATTCACATTTTGACTAAATGCCCTTCAAATATCCACACATGGAAGATTTCCTCTCTTCACCCTAAAAATATTTATGACTCTATATGCCTATGTGCAAATATAGACCTATGTCTTTGCCCGAATATTCCAATTACATTCACTCAACTTACATTCATTGAAGAGAAAAACATCAAGCACAAAACATTTTAAATAAAATCATAAAGAAATGGGCAGTATTTCAGATGGCTGAAGTGAAAAAATTACAAGGGATCAAGTCAAAGTAAAACTGAATTAATTACCTGGTTAACCAGTAAAATGATGTTCGAGCAGAGTTTGTTTTTAATGGTCTCTGAGTCCACTGTTTAGCAAGTGTTTTGATCCTAAAAAAAAAAAAAAAAAAAAAAAAAAAAAGGGAGTAGTGTTGAATGTCATTATCCTTTGGTCACACAAGCATTAGTATCAGTCAAACACAAATTAACTGTTCCCATCTCAAAGCTGTCAAATACAATGTCTCTCCCTAGGAATTTGAGTAAATGCCTTATTTTGCCATTCCTCAATGCTGCTGCTTACAACAAACCTCAGGCATGGCATACACAATATACAGTTTGTGGACCTGGATAATCCCAAATTGGGTGGCTGCGGACACTGCTCTGAGGCATAAAAAGTAATCAAAACAGATAGGTGCTCTGAACTTGGAGATGTTCTCACAGCTCCAAATTGAATGCTCATGGAATAATCAAAGACATTAATACCCTGGTAGAAGCTAATTTTAATACTCCAGACAAAAAAATATCAATATCCACCATATGAAGGAAGGGATGCAGAGAGAAATAAAGCAAATATCAAGTGGGAAAATGCTGCAGATGTTTTCTTCTACTATGTAAGAGGATGCGTCTCAGTCACCAAAATGAAGTATAGTAATGGTGAAATTAGGAGCAATTATTCAAAATACATAATACATGAGCATATAAACAGCAGGCTTTTGGACAGAAAGAAAAGGGGAACAGTTTCTAGTGTGACAAAGGAGTCCAAAAATCCCTACCTCTCATTATGAGTTCCCAAATATAACAATAAAGCCAACAACCCGAGTGCCAGTTTCTAGAACTATCTATCAAACAGAACTACAACCACCACATTAGCCTAAAATTAATAAGCATTCAAGCTAGAACTGACTGTTGGGATAGCGAACAGAAAAAATGATATTTATAAATTCCAAGTAACAATATAGCATGTTCAATCCACAGGGGAGTACACAAGGGACTGCCAACTACAATCTAGCTACATGGGCCGGTGAGATGGTTCAACGGCACAAGCGCCTGCCTGGCAAGCGCGAGGGCCTGAGTTCAACTCCCGGATCCCACATACGAAAAATAGGGCCGGTGATATCGCTCAGCAGCACGGGCACCTGCTGGCACGCGAGGTCCTGAGGTCGACCCCGGTACCCACAAAAATAAAAAAAAAAAAATCTACCTACATGGTATGAACAGTTGTTGCACTTTTGAGGCCTAAAATAAAGGGGGGGGGAATAGGAAGGAACACATCATATGCAACTAAAAGGGAAAAGAGAAAAATCCAGGTAGCAGTATCAGTGTCATACATTCACATGCCTATTTATAATCAGAGAACAAGCCTGAATTTATAACTGACATACATACCAAAAGGAACCTAGTTGTATTTAGAACTTGGAATGCATCTTCCCATGAATAATAATACAACCAGGTGTTACAACAACAGTTAAAGAGCACAACCTTTGGACTCAGCCAGATCAAGACTCAACTCCCAGCTAGTTGGGCAACTTTGGTCAACTTATGACTTCTATACCTTAATTTTTTTTAATTAGGGGAGGGAGCGCAAAGGTATAAAATCTCATAAGGCTTTTGTAAGGCTTAAATGAAAATAGATGAATTACTTATTAGTACCCAGCACATAAAATAAGCCATTAACAACTAAACAAAACACTATCAGACTCATCAGAACATCCCAGCACACTGAAACAAAACTTCAAAACAGGAAAACATTATTTTTTGTTTTTAAATGAGTTCAATGTTTTTGAACTTGGATTTCTAAACTGTCCCAGTTAATTAGAAGACGAGGAAGATGTGGGGGGAGAGGTAGAAAAAACTTCTGGAAAGAACCTCTAAGGTGTTTTGTTTTGTTTTGTTTTGTTTTGTTTTTGAGACACAGTCTCACTACTTAGTTCAGGCTGGCCTTAACTAAGTTCAGGCTCACTATGTAGCCCAGACTGGCCTCAAATGCAAAGCAATCCTCCTGCCTCAGTCTCCCAAGTGCTAGGATTGGAGACATGTGCCACCACACCTGATGGCATGGCCCTGTTTTGTGTTTTGGGATTTTTTTTGTGGGTACCGGGGGTCGACCTCAGGACCTCACGCGCCAGCAGGCGCCCATGCTGCTGAGCGATATCACCGGCCCATGGCCCTGTTTTAAACCAGGTTTCACTTCAGAAATGGTTCTGTTGTTGTTCCCTTTTTAGGTGGGGAAAAGGAAGGACTGTGGAGCAAGTAGCATCTAAGGAACAAGAGACATGGGGTAAAGAAAGGAATTAAGCCAGAAAGTACCTAGAACCATAACAACTGACCCAACAAATAGTGTTGTCTACTGTGGAAGGTTAGTGAGAGAGCGCCTCTGTTTATACTAAAGTAAGCTGATTTCATATTCTTTCTCAAAAGATTGTTGACCCTGCCAATATGCATTCCCAAACCAAAGACATAGCATCTATAAAAATCTCCCTTCCCAGTAAGTATACACCTAGACTACAGAAATTCCTATATACTCACACATCAATTATTCATTTATCTATGAGGAACCTGGAAGGGGTGAATAGTTTAAGAACTACTATGTACCAACAGCACACAGGAGGCTGAGGCAGGAGGATAGCCACTAGTTCAAGGCCAGGCTGGGCTACATAGTGAGTTCAAGGCCAGCCTGAAATGCATAGCGAGACCCTGTCTCAAAAAAAAAAAAAAAAAAAAGGAACTACTATATGTCAGGATCCTATAAAGCATGGAACTGTTAGAAAAACTGCTGGTGAGTTAAACTTGTTTGAAACCAAAATTCTGCAAAGGCAACAATCCCAGATTTCTTAGGATGTATTTTTTCCCTTTAACCAAAAAAAAAAAAAAAAAAAAAAGTTCTTACCCCTATTTCAGAATTTAGACTTTAGTCAGTCATACACAAAACAACCAAATTACACTGACATAAAAACTGAACATGACACTTTCTAAAATATTAGGCACTTGAGAAGGTATGGGGGGAAACCTTGCACTACCAGGTGACTGATGAGACCTATATCATCAAAACCTGCATCAGCAGAGTTAATGGGGGCAGGGCAAGCTGACCTGTGGAAGAGTTACTTTGAGTGAGATGTACCTTGAGGACTGAAAGATTCAAACAGAGGGAGGGAAGTTGACAGAGGAATATCCAAACTGTAAAATGCTGATGTATGGAAATGTCAACAGGACAAAAAAAAAAAGGCCATAAAGTATTATTAACATGTTTTCCTTCCCTGCTGAACACAGAACAGGACAAGTCCTCCACTACTCACACTAAACCCTATTCTTTCTGTGTAGCTGATGGCATTGTTCAGGCTCCCTTCTCATTTCCTAATATCCATAGAGGGGGGTGACACTGTCCTTAGGAAAACCAGCTACTGCTCATCAATCTTCAAAGCACTACAGAAGCCAGGTGTGGTGACACACATCTGTAATCCCACATTTGGGAGGCTGAGGCAGGAGGATCGCTGTGAATTCGAGGCTTCGTGGGCTACACAGGGACTTCAAGGCCAGTCTAAACTGCATAGCAAAACCCTGTCTCAAAAGGCAAACAAAAACAAAAGTACTACAGAATAAACCAGTTCACCAATTAATGTTCAGCTTAACGGCCGCATACCAAATGTTAAATATACCGTTCTTTCACAGTTGACATTGTTTATCAAGTGGTAAATATATTATCCTCTGTTGAAATCACAATAATTTCACTTGCAATAATAAAATGCAACCAATCTGTAACTATACTACAAGGGAAAGAAAGAATGGACAGGGTGTGAATTTTGAATCATCGGAAATTTAAACTTATATAAGATGCCACTTTTTTGAGATATATGCACTAAAACCCAGTACAAACTTTTTAACTATTTCTTAGTCCACTAATGTATGTTCAAATAATTTAAAATGTATTTGCTATCCAGAACACAGCAAGACACTGCTTACAAATCTTTTTTGTTTGGTTTTTGAGGCAGGGTCTTACTCTGTAGTCTAGGCCAGCCTTAAACTGATATGTAACCCAGGCTGGCCTCCAACACCCAATCCTCCTGCCTCAGCCTCCAGAGTATACAGGCATGTGCCACCACTCCCAGTTCTACAAACTTTTAAAAATACTATAATATTTTTGCTAGGAGAGAAAGAATTATTACAACATAAAGCATGCCTAGTAAAATAAGGACTTTTTTAAAAACTGATACCATTTATCCTATACTATATACAATCAAGCTGACTTACAATTTATTTAACATGCTCATTTAATAAATTATAATACATGCTTACTTCTCAATGGAGTCAACCTGAAAATTTAAATGAGTCAATGAAAACAGAAAAGATGGCCTCAGAAAACCTAGGTCATTTGTTTTTATTTTTTGTTTTTGAGACAGGGTCTCACTACGTAGCCCAGGCTAGCCTCAAACGCATGGTGAGTCTCCTGACTCAGCCTCCTGAGTGCTGGGATTACAGGTTTACAACACCACACCCAGTAGAAACCCCAGGTTTTATAAAGTTGAGCTTCTTGAGGCAACCTTGTACAGGTCATTTAATTCAACTGAATGCTTGCTGTGTTTTACTAGATGCCAGGCACTGCACTTGTACGTGAAAATAGAAAGCAACTCATGGTTCCTGCTACTAATTAGTCAGGAACGAAGAGCAGATATAAACAGCCCCTAAGGTTCCTGAAAACAATGTTCACAGAGTAAACATTTGTTGAGAATCAGTATGTCACACTGAACTACAGCCCGAGGATAAAAGGAACCAACAGTGAAAGACAGGCTCCTATGGCACTACTGTATTATAGAAAAGAATAAAGAAAAACTAGCCTTTTTTTTCATAGATCGCAAGATAAATCCAAAACCATTTATCTCAACCAAAAAAATTAAATATTAATGAAATCAGAATGTGCAATTCCAATTATCCCCAGAGTTAACAAAACCAAAATGCCATTTGAGTTTATGATAAAAGGCAAAGAGGGGGAAAAAATGTTGTAAAATGCTGGCCATTGATGTGAAAATTACATATGATATACAAAACAAAGGGGGGTAGCTGAAAGTGAAAACTATTTTTTACTCAACATATCTGGAAAATTATGCCACATATTTTACTTTCATGATGACATCATTACCCAGTATTAAACAACAGCAATAAACAATTCTGCGTTTTTTAAAATTACCTTGATTAAGGAAAAAACTAAAAAATCCAGTTGGTAGAGCAGTTTATTAACAGGCCCCGTGTCTCTGAGTCAAATTGGTAACGACTCAGTTACCGAGCAGGCAGCCAGCAAGCAGCTTGCTGGTGCTCCGTCGGCCTCCTTCCTCATCTCTCGGAAAAACTGCGTGCAGTGCTGCACTATCTCGCTTACAATATAAATACAGGAAAGAGAACTGCAGGGCTGGGCGGGGAGGTGAGCAAAGCTCTGGGTTCCACCAGGGGAAGGCCGTTCCACAAGAACTGCTACAGGGTCAAAAGTTTACAGTGGTTTCAATTTCACCTTTTAGCAGCCAATCAGCAAGCAGAGACTGCATGCTGACCCCCCCCCCCCAGGCTGCAAATGAACATTAACTCATTGGCTACCAAGACTGCACGTATTTCTTTTTTCCTAAGGCTTTCCTTTTTTTTTTTTTTTTTTTTAAGGGCAGGGAGGAGTGGAGAAGGCAAAGAACATCTTAAGTTCAAGGTGACAATTACATTTTAAACAGGTGTTTGAGGGGAGAAATGATCAAGTAATTATCCTTTTTCTCCTTGAAATCAGTCTCCATCCTGTCAGTATCTAACGACCCAATCATTTATGCTAGTATCAAGACAAAGAATGAATTTAGGCAGGTTAAGGAGACATTTAACTTTCAAGAAGCTGCAAGTCTATTAACTTCTGATAAAAAAGAATGCTGTATTTCCAGTAAATAACACATTCCTACGGGCCTGAACCACCAGATGGATACATGTGTGACTGTCCCATGGGGAACTTGTACCACACCCAATGTGACTATACCATGCCACTCGATGGCACAGTCATGCATGTACCATTGGTGGTTCAAAGCCACCAGTGGTGAGACATAGAAATTATGGCCCCTTTCTGAACATGTTAAAATAAGCCCAGATAAAAGACATTTAATTAAAGAATTTGGGCCAGTGAGATGGCTCAGCAGTGTAAGCGCCTGCCTGGAAAGCGCGAGGTCCTGAGTTCGACTCCCGGATCCCACCAAAAAAAAAAAAAAAAGAAGAATTTACACCCCACATTTTTATCTGTACAGATCCCGCCCCTCCCCAAATCATTAGTACAAGCATGCAATGTGCCTATCCTTTCCATATAGTGGATCTACAGAAATGAAGGTAGAACTCCTGATTTAAGTTTCCTTTTCCTATACTCTTCCTCTCTAAACACTTCCGGTACCCAGGAGTAAATCCCCTATACAACCAACTCAGGAGCAAACCGTTTAGCAACAGATACAACTGCCCCCCTTTATTTTCTTATGTACATTTTCTCTAAATACAGATATCAATAAACAAATCATTAAATATTTTCAGTCAGGGTAGTGGCACGCATCTGTAGTCCCAGGTACTATATTTGAGAAGCTGAGTGAGACAGGAGGAGCGCCTGTGCCCATGAGTTCAAGGGCAATCTGAGCAACAATGAAAGACCCTGACTCAAAAATAAGTAACAGGGCCGGTGAGATGGCTCAGCGGCGTAAGCGCCTGCCTTGCAAGCGCGAGGGCCCGAGTTCGACTCCCGGAACCCACATACGGAAAAGGGGCCGGTGATATCGCTCAGCGGCACAGGTGCCTGTTGGCGCGTGAGGTCCTGAGGTCGACCCCCCGGTACCCACAAAAAAAAAAAAAAAAGTAATCTCTACTACATAACGCCTTAAGTGTACTACATTTAAAAATTAAAGCACTACAGGATACAAGTGGAACGTACTAAGTGTACTACATGTTCTATCAAAAATAATAAACTAAATCCTAAATTAGCAGTTAATTTATAGTTGGCAGTATTTCTCTCCTTGATTACAATAGTTGGTTGAATTTTAGCGGTCATACCAATTTAAATTTAACCCTATATTTAGAAGGTCCCACCGGGTGTGATGGTACATGCCTGTAATCCCAGTACTTGGGAGGATAAGGCAGGAAGATCACTGCTAGTTCTAGGCTACATAGTGAGTTCAAGGCCACTCTGAACCATAGTGAGACCCTGTATCAACAAAAAAAAGAAAAAAAAAAAAAAGAAAACTCAGAAGATCCCAAAAGTACCACCACTGCCTAAGAAAATAATTCCATATGAGATATTCTTATTCAAACCAGCAACAGCCGGGCATGGTGCCACATGCCTGTAATCTCAGCACTCAGGAGGCTGAGACAGGAGAATCACGAGACCAGCCTGAGCTACAAAGTGAGTTCAAGGTCAGCCTGAACTGCATAGCCTCTCTCAAAAGACCAAAAAAAAAAAACCAGCAACAGACACCAGTTACTTCTGAAAAAGCCCAAAATTATAACTGCTAACGGGCCTCAAATTTCATAATGTATAGTCTGCACGCAGGTAGCAATTTAATGTCAGTTGTTCATATAGTAACTAAAATCAATGCTAATATAGTATTTTCTTAATTCAGCATTAAAACGAGTAATTTTCTAGTAAAAACTCCCAAACCCCATGATCTAAGTGTATGCACATTTGGCAATTTTAAAATAGATCTAGTTTTTTTTAAAGTACATATTATGTGTCTTCTATGTATCTTTTTTACAAGATGGCTTCATTTTGAGAGAAAATGGATGCGATAAAATTCTACATCAAGTCAGCATGTTAGCAAGAAGCTTTTTTGTGTGTTCTGAATTTGATTAATACAAGCCAAGGTCACTTCCTGAAAGATGCCTACCACTGCAGCTGCAGGCAAACTAGGCTCCAGTGTACGGCTGGGGGGAAGGGAATGGGTGATGGCATTTATTAACACTCAGAAATGATTCCATCTCCACAAACAGCTACATTGGTAAGAGAAGGGGGTAGTGAGGAATATCCCAAGATTCCTCGGATAGTATTACAATATTTCCATCCTTTAATATTTAAAAACAAATTTAATTCAATACACCGTTCATGTATCCAAATTACATAAAATATATCCTGTTACAATGTGTAAAAGCATTTTATTTAATGCTATCTATATATAGTAAATCACTTAATGCTGGACATTGAAGTAAACTTAGCATTCAACACAATGCAATCTGTATTTGCTATGCAAAGCACCTACAAAAAGATGTAAGTCCTGAAGAAAAAGAATCAGATTCAAATTACTTTTATCTAAAACCAAGCACTGCTTAAGTCATTGCTTAAGTCAAAAATCTCAAACTTTACTGGAAAATATTTGATAAAATTGTACTCTGAAATTCAATTGACTTTATCTTACCAGCATTAACCTAAATGTTATTGTGCCTCTGTGCTTAAAACAAACATCAAAAAATATAGTGTCAGCAACTAGAAAAAGTCCTCTCCTTGAACAATAACAAGACTTTTATTAAGCAGTTACTATGCACAGGTAGGAAACTATACTGCATACTCTGCCTGCATCTTTGAAGTCCTATACACGTTTCAAAGTGGATAAAATATTAGGCACAGTTAAGAAACCTATGCTCTCCCTGTAATTTTACACATATAACTTCTAATAGATGGACTGTGTCTCATTTTTCTTATCTATCAAATGAGAATTATACTCAAACCATGATATTCCAGAGATAATCAGCAATGAACTATTTTTTAATGGTTGTATAATAAACACAAAACCAAGCATGTTTTTAAAACACTATCCTCTTTGTCAATGTCATTTCTATTTTCTACATAAATATAATTTTGCCCATTCCTTGTGTCCCTCAACCATTTTCTGACTGAAATTTGGTTCAGTAACTTCAACAAATGGTTTGTTTTGTTTTGGTGGGTACCGGGGGTCGACCTCAGGACCTCGCGCGCCAGCAGGCGCCCGTGCCACTGAGCGATATCACCGGCCCCTTTTTCGTATGTGGGATCCGGGAGTCGAACTCGGGCCCTCGCGCTTGCCAGGCAGGCGCTTAAGCCGCTGAGCCATCTCACCGGCCCAACAAATGGTTTTTTAAATATTAGGAAGAAAAGGAAGGCAACCAAGTAAAAAGATACTGTGAGAAGGCCCTGAATTCAAAGAACCTAGTCCCTGAGTGTGGCTAAAAAAGGTACTCAGAAAAGTTCTACAATACCTCATCTCACACTGCTACAGTTTGCATCTTAAGTGTCCCCCGAAGGTCCACATGGTTAATTGCTTAGTCACAGGTATTCAACTACTGGGAGGTGGTGAAGGCTTTAAAGGTAGGTCCTGGAGGGAGGTCTTGAGGTCACTGAGGATACGCCCTTTAGGGGACTGTGGAACCTTGCTCGCTCCTCCTCTTTCCCATTCTCTTTTTTCACTTCTCAGCCATAATGTGAGCAGTTTTGCTCCGCCACATGCATGGACAATGATGTGTTGCCTCTCTAAAGCAAGACGGCCCAACTAATTCCAGACTGAAACCTCTAAAACTTTACGTCTAAGTAAACCTTTCTCTTTACAAGTTAATTATCTCAGTCAGTTGTTATACTAACAGAATGCTAATACTCTGAAATGGGACAAACCAGGCATGGTGGCTCAAGCCTATAATCCCAGCACTGGAGAGGCTAAGGCAGGAAGATCCCACTAGTTCAAGGCTGGCCTGTGCTATACAGTGAGGTCAACGCCAGCCTGCACTATAAAGCAAGACCCTGTCTCAAACCACAGCTAAAAATTTAGAAATAAAGGGTCAAATTATAGTCCTCCTCCCCAAGACACCTTATAGGGCAAAAAAGGGAGGTGAATTTGTCCTCAGTTTCTTCTGGCTCCTATTTTCTTTTTTCCAATATGTGAACTATTTCAAAGCACAGAGTTAAGCAGTAGTAACCTAGCATCTTGTCACAGCCCAGGACAAGCAAAGAGTAATAATTCCCTCAAATCTCCAGCTAAATCACACTTGTCCCTGGGTTTTATCCCAGTATTCAATGCATTCCTCATTTGGTAAGCAACACGAACTAATCTGGGTGCACCGTAGCTTATTGTTTGGTCTTCTTAATGGACTAATGCAGCTTCTGAGCCAAATATAGAATCTGAAAATAAATACTGACTATAAAACAATAGCAAACGAATAGCAGCCTGCATGTCTTAGTCATCATCTGCGAGTGTTTAATAAAAAGAGACTCAAGTATTTTCTAGGGCATCCAACTGACGGATTGCCTATTCCATAATGAAAAACTGTTTAACCGCTAGAAAGTACTGTACTGTGTAAACTATTAATACTCAGCTTAATATAAGTATGTCATCATACTTTACTCTTCTAAAATCACATTAGAGAGCCAGGTACAGTGACACATACCTATAATCCCAGCTTTTTGGGAGGCTGGGGTAGGACAGCAAGGTCAAGGTCAGTCTGGGCAACATGGCAAGGTTCTGGCTCAAAATTAAAAGGGCCAGGAAAGATAGCTCAGTGGTGGAGCACTTGCCTAGCATGCACAAGGCCCTGGGTTCAATGCTCAGTAAATACTCCTAAAACAACAACAACAACAACAAAATCACATTAGCTGGGTGTGGCAGCACACACCTGTGAGCCCACTACTTGGGAGGCTGAGGCAGGAGGATCCCTGTGAGACCAGCCTGGACTACATAGTGAGTTCAAGGTCAGCCTAAACTACACAATGAGACCCTGTCTAAAACAAAACAAAAGAATTAAAAAATCACATTAGACTATAAACTTTAGCAACACCTGCCAAGTAAAAACGCTAATATTTTGTGCACAGCACACAGTTTAAGTGTAAGCTATCCATTCATTACACAAAGGTTTACTGAAAGTATACCAGATCCTACAGTACTGCTATTCTAGGTTCTGTGGATGCTGGAGTAAACAAAACACAAGACCCTCATAGAAGTCCCAAAATTAAAAACTCAGAAAACCTAATCCCTTGGCCCACCAAAGTGCCTATTACAGCAGTACTTTGCTTCACGAATACTTTTGTTTGCCAACAGTTTGGTCCGCAAACAGAAGCACTTGGCAAAATTTCCTCTTTGTTTGCAAACTCTGCATCCCATGACGAACATCACCGCAGCCATCTTTACCTCATGAACATGAACATGGCCATCTTTTCCAGAATCATGGAAGAAATTAAGGTCATGAACCTAGGTACTGCTGTATGAGTTCAAAAAGACCTAATCATATATACTTGAGATGTGATATAAATCTTAAAGATGGAAAAAGGATATTGGATATTAATAAATAACAAACAGAAATAAGATGTTTCCACAAAGTGGGAAGAGCCAAAAGATGTGATATGATATAATAGGGAGGACAGGGAAGCAGCAGTAACTACAGGTCAGGGAAGGATTCTCTGAGGGTGCAACTTTTAATCCAAGAGCTGTGAAGAACCAAGTATGCAAAGACTGTTCCAGATAAACCAGTCATAGTGGTACATGCCTATAATTCCAGGACCTGGGAGGCTGAGGCAGGAGTATCAAAGTTTGAGTCCTACCAGCACATCTTTTTTTTGTGTGTGTGTGGGTACCAGGGGTTGACTTCAGGACCTCATGTGCCAGCAGGCGCCCGTGCTGCTGAGCGATATCACCGGCCCTTTTTTTGTATGTGGGTTCCGGGAGTCGAACTCGGGCCCTTGCGCTTGCCAGGCAGGCACTTATGCCACTGAGCCATCTCACCAGCCCTAGCACATCTTAAAAGAGACACTGTCTCAAAATTTAAAAAAATTAGGGGTCGGTGAGATGGCTCAGTGGCTTAAGCGCCTGCCCAGCAAGCGCGAGGGCCCGAGTTCAACTCCCGGAACCCACATACGAAAAAGGGGCCAGTGATATCGCTGAGCGGCACGGACGCCTGCTGGCGTGCGAGGTCCTGAGGTCGACCCCCCGGTACCCACAAAAAAAAAAAAAAAAAAAAATTAGAAGACCTTGGGAATATAGCTCAGTGGTAGAACATCCCTGGGTTCAATCCCCAGTAATGGGCAGGGGGAATGTTCCAGACAGATAGCATTGCACATAACAGTTGATTTTATAATCTGTTGGCATTAGTATTAATCAACTACCTTTTATTATCATTAAGTTTAATAGCCCAACCTTTCAACTTTCAGTCTGGGACCCACATTATAGATCACTAGGAACCTGAAAATTATGTGCTACATAGATAATTTGCCAGAAAGTAAATATATTTCATTTTTGGGAGGTGAGGTGACACAGTCTCACTATGCAGCCCAGGCTGGCCTCAAACTCCCAGCAATGTTCCTGCCTCAGTCTGCTGGGATTACAGGTATGTGCTACCACACATAGCTGCTGTGCTTCATTTTAAAAATTAACATATAAAATCACTAGAAGAACCACATTTATAGCTAGTACACGACACAACTTTCTTCTAAGTATTAAAACAAGCTAGTGGATGTTCATGGCAGCATTACTAAAAACAATGTTTTTCCAATGGATTTGTAGGAAAAACATCAAATTCTAACTGTCCTAATTACCGGTTCCCTGCCCTGCCCTCCCACCCTCCCTCGCTCGCTCCCTCCTCAGTTCTCTTCCTCTATAAAAAAAAAAAAAAAAAAAAAGTACCATCTCTTGCCCTACCTATTTCAAAAGGCTCTTACGAAGTCTGCATGAGACCCTCGCTGCTGTCAGTACTGCCTGGGAAAGCCTTCTCTGTGGGTACAGAAAAGCGTACAGTAGCCCACACACTCAGCAAGAGACTCCTAGCGCCTCCAACTTTAGGCTTTATCTTAGTGTCTTTGTTACCTTTCTCATTGCTGAAAGAAAATACCAGATACCCAAAGTTAAAAGAGGAAAGGTTGGGCCGGTGAGATGGCTCAGCGGCGTAAGCGCCTGCCTTGCAAGCGCGAGGGCCCAAGTTCGACTCCCGGAACCCACATACGAAAAAGGGGCCGGTGATATCGCTCAGAGGCACGGGTGCCTGTTGGCGCGCGAGGTCCTGAGGTCGACCCCCCGGTACCCACAAAAAAAAAAAAAACAACAAACAAAAAAAAAAAAAAAAAGAGGAAAGGTTTATTTCAGCTCACAGTTTGTAGAGGGTTTCAGTCCATACTCAGCTGGCTCCAAGGCGGGCAGCATAGTAGAGGAGCATCACAGTTCATGGTGGGGCAGGCATAAGGCAGAACGCACCAAGTAGCAAAGCAACAGCCAACAAGCCTGCCTCTCTCTTTCATCCCACCCAGGCTACCATACTTTTGGGTAATGCAAACCACAGCCAGGGTGGGCCTTTCCTTATCCATTCCCTTAATCCCAGTATCACACCCTAATTTAATCACCTACACAATACCGCCCATCTACGTGCATGAGGCTTTGGTGGGGGAAATACCTACATATAAACCGTAACACCCAGATTATTAGAATTACATGTATTTAGTTTCCCAACTCTTAACCAGTCAGGAGGAAAAGATCAGTGGGTTGTGGCTCACTGATAGGGCACTTGCCTACCTTGTGAGAGGCCCTGGGCTCTATTCCCATCACCAAAAATTGAAAAGGGAGAGACACAAAGACAGAAAATGAATGAATGGATGAATGGATGAATTAATGAATGAATGAATGAATGAATGAATGAATATCACTACAGACACCTCCATACTGTAGCTATCATCTCTATTTCTAGTCATTTCCCAGTGTGGTGCTTATAAGGAATGGTCAAAGGTCAGGCAGCAAAGGTCACAAAACGAAGGGAAAGGGCTTCCCCAAGTATGACTTAAACTCTGAAAGTCTACAGAGATCAAACATTTGAAATTTATTTTTTAGGCTGGCCTTAAACTCACTATGTAGCCCAGGCTGCCCTTGAACTCCCAACAATCCTCCTGCCTCAGCCTCCAAACTGCTGGGATTATAGGCATGCAACACCACATCTGGCTTGAACATTTTTTAAACAGCATTTTTTTTTTTTTTTTTTTTTGGTGGGTACCGGGGGGTCGACCTCAGGACCTCGCGCGCCAGGAGGCGCCCATGCCGCTGAGCAATATCACCGGCCCCTTTTTCGTATGTGGGTTCCGGGAGTCGAACTCGGGCCCTCGCGCTTGCCGGGCAGGCGCTTAAGCCGCTGAGCCATCTCACCGGCCCTAAACAGCATATTTTTATAGATTTCACACACCAAAAACCCACACCATAACCATAGTTAAACATCAACTGGCCTCAAGGTAACAAGATGTCTCCAAGAACACACAGGTTTCATTAAAAAAAAAAAAAAATCTACTGGCCAAATAGGGTATAACTTAAGCATCAAAATAATAATAAAAGGATTATAACCTACTGAATAAAACAGAAATTCAGAAATTCTCAGGTATGAAAACATATCTACAAAAGTAGAATGCAAAGAATTTCTTATTGTAGAAAGCCAATTAATAAATATAAAAGGAACACTGGTAACTAGAAATTCAGCATTTGCTAAAAATCATGATTGATTCAGAAATGAAGAAACACCAAAGAAATCTAAACCTAGTAGGAAAAGGAATAAGGAGGTAATAGGATAATTTCTATAATCACAGACTCAAAACCCCATAGTAGGTGCACACCTGTAATCCCAGCACCAGCCTGGGGGTGGGGGCAGTGAGTGAGCTCGAGCCAGGTGTAGTGGCGCACGCCTGTAATCCCAGCACTGAGGAGGATGAGCCAGGAGGATCCCAAGTTCCAGCCCAGCCCGGGCTACATAATGAGTGCAAGGCCAGCCTGAACTGCATAGCAAGACCCTGTCTCAAAAAACCAAAATGAATAAAGATGCAGAATTTCTATACAATGTGTTTATTTATATCTAATGCTACCTATAGCATTTTCCAAAAGGAAAAATAATGTGAAAGTTCAAAAGACTGAATACAATTTTGGTCATCATCAATCCAAACATGTCAGTTCTCAAAGTGTTATATCTGAACTCTTTTTTTTTTTTTTTTTTTTTTTTTTTTGAGACAGGGTCTAGCTATACAGTTCAAGCTGGCCTTGAACCCAATACAGAGCCCAGGCTGGTCTGGAACTCACAGCAATCCTCCTGCCTCAGCCTCCCAAGTACTGGGATTACAGGCATGTGCCACAACACCAAACTCTTTCTATTTTTTATTTTGAGATATGGTCTTGTTAAATTGGCCAGGTTGGCCTTGAACTTCCAATCCTCAGACCTCAGCCTTCCAAGCAGCTGGAATTACAAGCATGTGCCACTGTTTATTCAACCAGAATTATTTTGTTAAATGATAACCCTCCTGCTTCTATTCATTATATACATAGACATAGATGTATCACTTATCAAAAAAATGTTTCCCTAAAATGCCCAAGACTGAAACCTAGATTAACAAAATTTGCATAGCCAGGCATGGTGATGCACACCTGTAATCCCAGCACTCAGGAGGCTGAGGCAGGAGGATTGCTGTGAGTTCAAGGGCAGCCTGGGCTACATAGTGATACCCTGCCTCAAAAAAAACAAAACCAGGGCCAGTGAGATAGCTCAGTGGCATAAGCGCCTACCTGGCAAGTGCAAGGTACTGAGTTCGACTCCCGGTACCCACATATGAAAAAAGGGCCGGTGATATCATTCAGTGGCATGGGCACCTGCTGGCAAGCACAAGGTCCTGAGGTCGACTCCTGGTACCCACATTAAAAAAAAAAAAAATCAAAATTTGCATTGGAGCACCACATTAAATGAATCTTTTGTTTTTTTTGTTTTGTTTTGTTTTTGTGGGTACCGGGGGGTCGACCTCAGGACCTCACGCGCCAGCAGGCGCCCGTGCCGCTGAGTGATATTACCGGCCCCTTTTTCGTATGTGGGTCCCGGAAGTCGAACTCGGGCCCTCGCGCTTGCCGGGCAGGTGCTTACGCCACTGAGCCATCTCACCGGCCCTGAATCTTTTGTTTTTGTTTTTTGAGACAAGGTCTCACTATGCAACCCATGGTGGCCTTGAACTCACAATCCTCCTTCCTCAGTCTCCCAGGTGCTGGAATTACATAGTCTGTATAATTATATTTATAATTAAACATTAATCACTGTGATTGTACACATTTCAATTCTAAAATGACCCAGTAGCAACTATTTTGCAATACTGGAGGGAAGAGGAACACAGGCAGAAATAGGTACTGAACAACTACCTAAAAATTAAGCTTTTCAAACATATAACCAAGTAATATACTTAAAAGTTTAAATTATCTCTCATTTTCCCAATTCAGAACTCTGGCTGTAGAAAATCAATCATTAGGGCCGGTGAGATGGCTCAGCGGCATAAGCGCCTGCCTTGCAAGCGCAAGGGCCCGAGTTCGACTCCCGCATCCCACATACGAAAAAGGGGCCGGTGATATCGCTCAGCGGCACGGGTGCCTGTTGGCGCGTGAGGTCCTGAGGTCGACCCCCCGGTACCCACAAAAAAAAAAAAAAAAGAAAGAAAAAGAAAATCAATCATTAGCTGGTGACAAGATCATTCCACAATCAGAACCCCCTTCTCCTTACTCTTTGCTCAGTGAAATCCCCTTACCACGCCACTTGTCACAGAGCAGCAGCTGTCCAACTGTGGTCACCAGACCAACAGCATCAGCATTACTGCTGCCCAGGAAATGAGTAATGCAAATTCTTGAACCCCATCCCAGAATCATGAACACTAAAAGTGGTCTAGGTAATTCTGGTAACCTTTATAGTTTAAAAGCTATTGCTATAAAGGAAACCTGACAGGGTTGGGGATGTAGCTCAGTGGTAGAATCCTCACCTAGCATCATGAGGCCCTAGGTTCAATCCCCAGTACCCACCCCCAAAGAAAAGCCTGTTTTGTTTTGAGGACTGTGCTAAGGACATAGGCTCCTAAGCATCAGGATTGGGGCTGGAGATGTAGCTCAGTCAGTGGAGCAGTTGCCTAGAATATGCAAGACCCTGAAATTTGATCCTCAGCACTGCAAAAAGCAAATAAACTATGCAACAGGATTAATCATGCCCCTAAAATGGGGAAACCAGTATGGCATTCCTTCCTTCCTTTGGTATACAATAGTGCTTCTCAAACCTCAGGGAGCAGAGAATCACCTCGAGATCACTAAGCTATTATTAATAGGTGGGCCCCGGCCTTAGAGATCACAAATCAGCAGGCCTGCCCGGGCACTGTGGCACACTTGGGAGGCTGAGGCAGGAGGATCATGAGAGTTCCAGACCAGCCTGGGCTACAGTGAGTCCAAGCCCAGCCTGAACTGCATAACAGGAACCTGTCTCAAAAAAAAAAAAAAAAAAAAAAAAAAAAAAAAAAAAAAAAAAAAAAAATCAGCAGGCCTGGAATACTGTAGAAACATCACCCAGATAATACAGAAACACAGAATACATTATTTTATTTATTTTTTTTTTTTGTGGGTACCGGGGGGACGACCTCAGGACCTCACGCGCCAACAGGCACCCGTGCCGCTGAGCGATATCACCGGCCCCTTTTTCGTATGTGGGTTCCGGGAGTCGAACTCAGGCCTTCGCGCTTGCAAGGCAGGCGCTTAAGCCGCTGAGCCGTCTCACCGGCCCCAGAATACATTATTGAATGCCAATATGCTAGAGCAAATCTTCAAAGAGATCTCACATATTTACATATTCCAACTTTAAATAACACTCCCACCCTTTCTCATCCTTCATACTTGCTCATTAATATTCTCAATCTGTTCCATTATTACTTTTTTTTCTTTTTCCCTTCCTTCTTGTTTTCCAAGACAAGGGCTCACTTCACTGACTAGCTGGCCTTGAACTCATGGGCTCAAGCAATCCTCCTGCCTCAGGCCCCCACCAACCTGGGACTACACGTACATAATACAGCACCTGGCTCCACAATTTTTTTTTTTTGGTGGGTACCAGGGGTTGATCTCAGGACCTGGCGCACCAGTAGGCACCCGTGCCGCTGAACAGTATCACCGGCCCTTTTTTCGTATGTGGGTACCGGGAGTCGAACTCAGGACCTCATGCTTGCCAGGCAGGCACTTACGCTGCTGAACCATCTTACCAGCCTGACAATTTAATTTTGAAAGAACCAATTTTGTTGTTAATTTCTTTTATCAAAATAGCAATTAAATTAGAATTAAGATTCATTTCACGATATTTATAACAAAATACTACCAAAGTTTTAAAAGGGGCTGTATAAAATTCAATACAGTTCAACCAAAGATGGTATGTAGCCACAATAAAAAATATCCTATGAGACATCACAAAGAACACTGAGTTGACAGACCTGGATACTCTCAGAAGGTCTGCCATGTACAATGTGAATTTCAAGGTAAATATGAGGAAATAATTTTAGCCAGGTGTGGTGTCGTATACACATATTATAGCTTGTATCTAGTCTGACCTCCAAAGGCTCACGCAGTCATACCTGGGGCTTTTTGGAGGTGACTGGATCTAGGGTGTGTGATACTGGGATTAAGGATGTGATGCTGGGAATAAGTGTGTGATGCTGGGATTAAGGAAGGCCCACCCTGGGTGTGGGTGGCATCACCCAGAAGACAGGTAGCCTGGAAGGGATAAAAGGCAGAGGCGGGCTGCTGCTGCTGCCCGTTTCACTGCTTTGCTGCCTTCTGCGTGCCCTGCCACACCATGAACTGTTTCTCATCTGTGACATCCCTCTACCATGCCACCCTGCCTTGGATCCAGCTGGCTATGGACAGAAACCTCTATAAACTGTGAGCTACAATAAACCTTCTCTCTTTTAACACCGGGTGTTGGGTTAACTTCAGTTTGTCTCAGCAATGAGAAAAAGTAAGACAACACAAGCAGTTCCAGCTGTTCAGGAGGTTGAGGCAGGAGGCTCACTTAAACCCTTCTGTCAAAACCAGCCTGGGCAACATAGCGAGACTCTATCTCAAAATGACAATATGTCTTTCAAGAGCTTTTCACACAGACATGTAAAAATTCCCACTCTATATTCCCTTTAAGGCAATTTCCGATGTCTAAAAATATTCAAAGGGCCGGTGAGATAGCTCAGCGGCATAAGCACCTGCCTGGCAAGCGTGAGGGCCCGAGTTCGACTCCCAGAACCCACATACAAAAAAAGGGCCGGTGATATCGCTCAGCGGCACGGGCGCCTGCTGGCGCGCGAGGTCCTGAGGTCGACCCCCGGTACCCACAAAAAAAAAAAAAAAAAAAAAAAAAAGATGGGAGAGAAAGGATGTTCTTTGTGCATATTTTTTTAACAGCCAACCAACACATGGCTAGTTTTTAGACTATACAAGATCCATTATTTGCCATTATTTTAAAAGTGATAATGCAAAATATCAATGATAGACTAAGCATAATAGGATCCAACATAATAAAAAATATGTATGATTATGAATGCATGGAGGGACTAGGGATGTAGCTCAGTGGGTGAGTGCTTCCCTAGCATGCACAAGGCCCTGAGTTCAATCCCCAGTACCACAAAAAAAAAAAAAAAAATGGAAATGAGTATATAAGGATTTATTTCTAGCCGAGTGTGGTAATCCTAGCACTCAGGAAGCTGAGGCAGGAGGTTAGCCCCAAGTTTGAGGCCAACCTGGTAACACAATGAGTTCAAGACCAGTCTAAACTACAAAGTAAGACCCTGTCTCAAAACAAAAACTCATTTTTAACAAAAATGAACACATGTGCACCATCCTTTTGATCTAATGCTTTCCTGTGCTACAGTTAAAGAAAACCTCATAGAAAATATATTGAACATTAACTCTCACTCTTCACTGAAGAAATCTATACTCTATATTTGGCCCATGCTTAAGACATTCCAAATAATTTCTATTCAATATTCTTTCCATTTTTATTTCTGTAGTCAATTCTAACCTCGTAGAGTTAGCCACAAAACATTTTAAGAATTGCTGGGCCGGTGAGATGGCTCAGTGGCGTAAGCGCCTGCCTTGCAAGCGCGAGGGCCCGAGTTCGACTCCCGGATCCCACATACGAAAAAGGGGCCGGTGATATCGCTCAGCGGCACGGGTGCCTGTTGGCGCGCGAGGTCCTGAGGTCGACCCCCCGGTACCCACAAAAAAAAAAAAAAAAGAATTGCTATTTGACACATGACCAGCCAGTCACACTCCTCTCCTTTCAAAACACCCTAGTTAAGTACACCCCTGGAATACAAAATCACTCCAATACTACCTGAAGAAACATAAGATAAATTGGCATCCAAAATCAATCAGTTTGAAAAGATTCACCATTTTTGATTCGTATGAATGGTATTTCTTGTCCATTACTGAAAATAATCCAAATGTTACTACACAGAACAGTCCTTTTTTGTTTTTATAGACAGGATCTCACTACGTACACTTCAGGATGGCCTTAAGCTCACTACATTGCCCAGGCTGGCCTCAACTCAATCAACTCAAGGCGATCCTCCTGCCTCAACCTCGCAAGTGCTGGGATTACAGGTGTGGACCACCACGCCCAGCTACATAGGACAATACTGACACTGAAATCATTGATGATCACAATGAAAATGGGACCATATGAGGAAAATAAAGCACAGCAAGTGACATGACCAGGTTCACACGCTAAGTGATGGGTGAAGAACAGTGCAAGACCAGCCTCCTTATCTTTTTTTCTGGATCATGTTGCCTCATATCACAGCTTACACTGTTTTACATCAAGTCCATTTTACAAATGAATTACAAAAACAGCATCAGATAACATACTTTGCTTCATAAATACACATAAGTGAAACACAAGTTAGCTGGCATGTACTACCTGACATATTTAGAATACTATCTACCCAGCACTCGGGAGGCTGAGGCAGGAGGATCGTCATGAGTTTGAGGCCAGCTTTGGCTACATAGTTGACTTCAAGGCCAGCCTGCACTACAGAGTGAGACCCTGTCTCAAAAAAAAAAAAAAAAAAAAAAAAAAAAACGAACAGGACCAGTGAGATAGCTCAGCTGCATAAACGCCTGCCTGGCAAGCGCGAGGTCCTGAGTTCGACTCCCGGTACCCACATAAAGTGAAAAAAGGGCCAGTGCTATCACTCAGCGGTACAAGCGCCTGCTGGCAAGCGCAAGGTCCTGAGTTCATCTCCCGGTACCCACTTTTAAAAGAAAAAAAAAGAATACTATCTATAGAGCTCTTCGTTCATTGAAATTTCTAACAAAAATATCTTGATCAGACACTACAAAGGTGACTGCTCTGCAAAAGCAGAGGTGAAAATACTTTTATTTTTCAATGCACAGTATTATTTTTCAAATTTAATATTGTTCAGATATTTAAGTTCTTGCCTGTTCTTCCCTTAGAAGATTTCTTTTTTAAACTTTTTTAGGGGAAGGGACTTGAGATAGAGTCACAGTATGTAGTTCAGGCTGGCCTTAAATTCACAATGTAGCCCATGATGACCTCGAACTTGCAGCAATCCTCCTGTCTCAGCCTCCCAAGTGCTGGGATCATAGGTATGTGCCACCCTGCCTGGTCTTACTATATGTATTTTTAGCATTTTCTGATTTTAAAATTAGTATGGATCATTGAGAAACATTTACACTGTGTAGAAAAGCCCAAAGAAATACAAAAAAAAAAAACCAACCTGTAACCCTATCCGGAGATGACCACAATTAACATTTCGGCGTATTTAGTAAAAATGCTTTATGAGGATCGATTTATATCTCATTCTCCTGAAAGTATAGCAACCAGTAGAATCTAATTAGCTAAAAGACCAAATTTCCTGGCCAGATACATTTGAGCAGCGTTTGTGTTTTGCTAGTGCTTCCCTTTTACAATAATACTTCTCACCTCTGATTTCAAAGTCACCTTCAAGCCTAATGGAGGCACATAGCTCTGATTCTTCTCTCCCTAGAACACCACTAATAAACACTTCTGCAAGGAGACATCTCTTTTTATATTTTCCTGCACTATAAAACAGCTTAATAACAATATATTAAAAACGTTAATGAGTAACTTTTATTATAGTATCTATAACTAAAAGATGAAAATGAGGATAAGGATATTCAACACCAGTATAAGACAAAGGGTATATGAAACAGAACCCAGGTAGATAATAGATCTCTGAAATCTAGTTTGGAAAAAATATAACAATCATGCTGTTCTCATAAGAACAGAGCAAGTGGCAACTTCAAACTAAGTTTACCAAAAAAGAAATGAAGATCTTTGCTCCTGTTTCACTAAAAAAGCAAGTATGAGAGAAATAAATTTAGACATTCTCAAACTTAAGTGGAATAAAATTAAGTTGCTACTTACTGATTTATTAAGTCACAAATTGAATAAAATTTAAGTATCATAATACATGGCTATGTCTAATTTATGAGCTTAGCATTAAACTTTTAATCTGGCAGGTTAAAATTCAATAATCAAAGAAAATATAGTTTATCAGTATTGTTAAAATATTATTTCTGATTTTTCTAGAATCGGTTGAGTAATACAACATAACAATTCATTCATTTTATCCAATGAGTATTGATACTTTTCTTTCACAAAATATAAGTATGTAGTCAGTGAAATGAGTGATGAGTGACCTTGAGACAGCACTTGGAAGATGGTCACCATGGCAACAATACCACAAAAGTGCCTCGTCCTCAGGAAAAGCACCAACCTGGTACAATGCAATTTTTAGAATGCAGAAAAACAGAGCTTCCTTCAAGTCAAAAAAAAGGAGGAAGAGGAGAGGAAAGAAAAGCTGTAAAAATATTTACATTAACATTTCTATTTTAACCTTCCTATTTATTCTTCATGGAGAGGGACATATCCACTAAGTTATCTTAATGATAAAATATTAGGTTAACAAAATAATTTTTTCCTTCTGTGTTTCCTACACGGGCAAAATAAATTGCTATGGTATGAATAGTCATTTTTCATTTTTTAAAAAGTATGTTTAAAATTTTTCAATAAGATCAGCATTATATTATTTTAATCACAGTCAAGAAGAAACAAACAGGGCCGGTGAGATGGCTCAGCGGCGTGAGCGCCTGCCTGGCAAGCGCGAGGGCCCGAGTTCGACTCCCGGATCCCACATATGAAAAAAGGGGCCGGTGATATCGCTCAGTGGCTCGGGCGCCTGCTGGCGCACGAGGTCCTGAGGTCGACCCCCCGGTACCCAGAAAAAAAAAAAAAAAAAAAAAAAGAAGAAACAAACATTTACCACAATAAGAACATTCACTTTCCAGGCGGTACTTGGTAAAGAAAACATGACGCAGAGGTAGTGACACATGCCTATAATCCCAACTACTTGGGAAGCTGAGACATGGGTACCGGGTCCCAAGTTCAAGCCCAGCCTGGGCAACTTAGCAACACTGTCTCAAAATAAAGCATAAAAAAATTGGTGGGAATATAGTTCACTGTGAAGGCCCTGAGCTAAATGCCTAGTACCTCAAAAAATAAAACAGAAAAAAGAAAGAAGTTCGAGGCTACCCTAGACAACTTAATAAGAACCTGTCTCAAAATGTTTGTTTGTTTGTTTTTGAGACAGGGTCTTGGCTCTGTAATTCAGGCTGGCTTTGAACTCACTATTATGAAGCCCCGGCGGGCCTCGAACTCACAGCAATCCTCCTATCTCATCCTCTGGAGTGCTGGGATTACAGGCATGAGCCATCGAGATTTTTTAAAAGGGATGGGAGCAGGGCACAGTGGCACACACCTATAATCCCAGCACTTGGGAGGCTGAGACAGGAGAATTGTTGCAAATTGCAGGCCAGCGTGGACTACATTGTGAGTCCCAGGCCAGCCTGAACTACACTAGCAAAATGTTATCTCAAAAAAAGAAAAAAAGGGGAGAGGGGTGCATAGCTCAGTGGTAGAGCACTTGCCTAGTGTCCTAGAGGCCCTGGGTTTAATTTCCACTACTCCCAAAAAAGAAAGAAGAAAACATCAGACAGGTTGACTCAGCTAGGCGTGGTGGCACAAGCCTATAATTCCAGCACTCAGGAGGCTGAGGCAGGAGGATCGCTGCAAGTTCAAGGCCAGCCTGGGCTACAAAGTGAGTTCAAAACCAGCCCGAACTGCATAGTGAAACCCTGTCTCAAAAAAGACACACACACAGAAAAGGTTGACTTACAATTCCAAACATAAAATATGTAATTCTATTTACACACACTAAACATCTTTTTAAAAGTATGCATCTTTGCTTCAGACATCTATCAAGTAGTAGTTTTCTTCTAGAGTATACTATGTGAAAACTAGGAATATGGTACTTTATCACCAACACGGCCAGCACTGAGAGTAATGCCCAACAAGTGCATCAAACAACTTCAAACTTTCTCATGTACCTAGTCAAAGAAGCTTTACTGGGAGACTCTCCAAAGCCTTTTTTTTGGGGGGAAGGGGGGTATTGGGAATTGAACTCAGGACCTTGTGCTTGCCAGGCAGGTGCTGTGCTGCTGAGCTATATACCGGGCCCAAAGAATCTTGATCAACTCCTAGAACATTTGTAACTTGACATTTAAATACTTCAGCAATTAACTAGTTACAAAGAGTAACTCCCAAAATATTTTAAGTATGTATATCTTTAAAAAAACTGATACATCACATTCATGTATTCAAAGAAACCAGATTATCATCATCCATCACTAAGTCAGTAAATTTACAACAGTTCCTTTCTCCCGGAATACAACTCTCTGTTCCTCTTCAGAATCAAACCATAATATCATCTCATGCTTGAAAGTGTTTTATTGATCATTCCGTCTCTGCAACAAAAGGGTACATAAACTGAAATAATTGTCGGATGTAGTGACGAACACCACCCGGAACTCTGGGAAACTAAAGCAGGAGGATCAGAAGTTCCAGCCCAGCCTGGACAATTAAGCAACTTACCAGGACAAGAAATACTGTGGGGGGCAACCCACTTTCCAGGCCCCCTTCTGTCCCTCTTAGAAGCTTTCTTTCCCTCGATAAATTCTTCCTACTCTTAAAAAAAAGAAAAGAGGGCCGGTGAGACGGCTCAGCGGCTTAAGCGCCTGCCTTGCAAGCGCGAAGGCCCGAGTTCGACTCCCGGAACCCACATACGAAAAAGGGGCCGGTGATATCGCCCAGCGGCACGGGTGCCTGTTGGTGCACGAGGTCCTGAGGTCGTCCCCCCGGTACCCACAAAAAAAAAAAAAAAAAAGAAAAGAAATACTGTGGACAGTGTACTACTCACAATTCCTCCCTACTTTAAACCAATTTCAGAATCAACTTCAATTTTATCTGGATTTCTAGGAACAGCTCCAGCCTAAACAGACAAGGAGCTAAAATAAAATCAAAAAAGACCAAGGACCAACTGCTTTAACACATCCTCACTGGATGGGCACGGCGGCACATACCTGTAATCCCAGCACTACGGAGGCTGAGGCAGGAGGATCACTGTGAGTTCAAGGCCAGCCTGGACTACATAATGAGTTCAAGGCAGGCCTGAGACCTCAAAAAAACAAAACAAAAATAAATAAATAAATTAAATAACCTCACAGTGTTTCAAAATATTAAGATATACTATAACCCTGAAAAATATCTCAATGCCACAGACAAGGGTGGGACAACAGCTTGGGAAGGACATCAACCTGCCAAAGAAATAAAGCATTTATTCCCTCAACAAATGAATGGTGAATGTCTCATCACATCATGATTTCCCCTCCTCGTGGTGCTTATATACATTATGAGACGATCACATAGCCACTAAACACAATAAATGAGTAGATTATTAGTATGTTAGAAGATTAGTGATATGAGGGGAGAGATTCTAGTAGTGAATAGGTGGAAAGGGTAGGTTTTGCTAAAAGGTGAAATATAAGATTTTAACCACTTAACAGTTTACCCTGAGCATCACTCAGGCAGCATATCTGTTTACATAATAACTATCCCAAGCTTTGCTCAGGCGGGTAATGGTATCATTTCAAACTTTTTTTTTTTTTTTTTTTTTTTGAGCCAGGGTCTTGCTATGTAGTCCAGGCTGGACTTGAACTCACTATGTAGAGCCCAAGATAGCCTCGAACTTGCAGCAATCCTCCTGCTTCAGCCTCCCAAGCACTGGGATTACAAGCGTGCACCACCACACCCAGCTCAACCAGTTGATTCTTGTATTGAATAAATTTCATAACATTGTCATTTTTATATTCCGTTATCTTAAAAAAAAATGAAAAATACCCAATTTTTGGTCATCCTGTATTTAAATAGACTGGTAAGTGGTTAAAGAGATGAAGTCAGAGATATGATGAAAGGAGCACTCCACAGAGGACACACCCACAGGCAGAAAAGTGCCTGCTATGAAGAATAGTGAGAGCAGTGAGATATCAGTGACAAGTCATGCAGTGACCTGAGAGGTCTATAGTAAGGGTTTCTGTTTTCAGTAAGTGAAATGAGGAACCTTATGGAATCTTAAGGAGGGCAAACTGGGTTAGGATTCTAAAAGATCCCTCCAGCTCTTCTTATATTACCGACAGACTCTGCAGAGGTAAGGGTGAAAAGGAGATGCTCTGTTGGAGTTCTCCAGGAATTTTCAGAAGATCTGGCTCAGTGGAAAAGCTGAGGCACAGCAGGCTTCTAGATAAAGAGTTATGGAAGTAAGAGAAAGGGAAGTCAAGATTTTTATGCCTGAAAAACTATAAGAATGGAGATATCAACAGATGAGAAAGAGAAGGTTTCTGGTGAGGACCTGACACGGATGAGATCAGAAGTTAAGTATGACATGTCAAATTCAAAATCCAAATGGAAAGGTTGAAAAAAACAGTGATACGGGCTGGTGAGAGAGCTCAGCGGCATTAGCACATGCCTGGCAAGCGCGAGGTCCTGAGTTCGACTCCCGGTACCCACATAAAGGAAAAAAAGGGCCGGTGATATCGCTCAGTGGCACAAGCGCCTGCTGACAAGCGTGAGGTCCTGAGTTCAACTCCTGGTACTCACATTAAAAAAAAAGGGGCCAGTGAGATGACTCAGCGGCATAAGCGCCTGCCCAGCAAGCGCGAGGGCCCGAGTTCGACTCCCGGAACCCACATACGAAAAAAGGGCCAGTGATATTGCTCAGCGGCACAGGCGCGTGCTGGCGCACGAGGTCCTGAGGTCGATCCCTGGTACCCACAAAAAAAAAAAAAAAAAAAAAGTGATACACACGAGTGAGAAAATAATTGAGTTTATCTCACATACGCAATATGCAAAGAAGATCCAATTTATATATTATAGACATTCCAAAAACAATCAAGGCAATGAAAGAACAAAAACAAAAACGCAAACAAAAACCTGTAAATCGGGAGCCGGTGAGATAGCTCAGCGGCATAAGCACCTGCCTGGCAAGCACGGGGTCCTGAGTTCAACTCCCGGAACCCACATATGAAAAAAGGGCCGGTGATATCGCTCAGCGGCATGGGCGCCTGCTGGTGCGCGAGGTCCTGAGTTTGACCCCCGGTACCCACAAAAAAAAAAAAAAAAAAAAACCCTGTAAATCAAGAAAAAGAAAGAAAAGCAGCTCTGTAAGGAAAAAAAAAAAATGGAAGTGGGTGTGATGATGTGTACCTGTAATCCCAGCACTCAGGAAGCCTAAGGCAAAAGGGTCACAAGATCAAACCCAGGGCCGGTGAGATGGCTCAGCGGCTTAAGCGCCTGCCCAGCAAGCGCTAGGACCCGAGTTCAACTCCCGGAACCCACATACGAAAAAGGAGCCGGTGATATCGCTCAGTGGCACGGGCGCCTGCTAGCATGCGAGGTCCTGAGGTCGACCCCCGGTACCCACAAAAAAAAAAAAAAAAGTTTATTCACCAAGTACAATAAAATAATGATTTTATGTAGTCTCAGATGTACACTAAATACACTGAAATAAAATGCAAAATCATTTAAAACAATTAGGAATTTTGGAACCAGAGATTTTTTTTTTTTTTTTTTTTTTTTTTTTTTTTTTGTGGGTACCGGGGGGTCGACCTCAGGACCTCGCACGCCAACAGGCGCCCGTGCCGCTGAGCGATATCACCGGCCCCTTTTTCGTATGTGGGATCCGGGAGTCAAACTCGGGCCCTCGCGCTTGCAAGGCAGGCGCTTATGCCGCTGAGCCATCTCACCGGCCCTAGAGATTTTTTTAAATAATTTTGCAAGTTCAGTGTTTCTGGCTACACTACTCAGGCAGAGACAAAACATACAGTACCTTGGATGTGTGAATTTATGCACTCTCACTAAAACCAGCAAGGGTGGGCCGGTGAGATGGCTCAGCGGCGTAAGCGCCTGCCTTGCAAGTGCGAGGGCCCGAGTTCGACTCCCGGATCCCACATACGAAAAAGGGGCCGGTGATATCGCTCAGCGGCCTGGGCGCCTGCTGGCGCGTGAGGTCCTGAGGTCGAACCCCTGGTACCCAAAAAAAAAAAAAAAAAAAAAAAAAAAAACCAGCAAGGGTGCCGTTTTATCACTGATAGAGCGGCATCAAATTCCACTCAGTCCAAGTGCAGCTGCAACTGAACCCAGCAGCGTACGCTCACCTGCGTGTTATTGTGGGAAATAGTGGAAAACTTCACAGGCTGCCATCCAGGATGTCTGCGGTTCCTTTTCATACTTCTGCAAAGCAGTTATTAGACCAGTAGTCTTTTTTTTTTTTTTTTTTTTTTTTTGTGGGTACCGGGGGGTCGACCTCAGGACCTCGCGTGCCAACAGGCACCCGTGCCACTGAGCGATATCACCGGCCCTTTTTTCGTATGTGGGTTCCGGGAGTCGAACTCGGGCCCTCGCGCTTGCAAGGCAGGCGCTTACGCCACTGAGCCATCTCACCGGCCCCTAGTCTAACTTTTTAAAGGTGGAAATATCCACTGGTTTTTTAAACTACCCTTCTTAAATGTAAATTGAAAATATTCCAAAATTCTAGCATAACAAATAATTCAGAAAAAAGAATTAAAATGTCTTCAAATTAGTGTGATGGGACTGGGAAGTAAAACTGAAGTACGTGTCACCCTAAGAAAAAAATCTATCCAGGGAGACAGATTTGTTGTTTTCTTTTCGGGGGATGGTACTGACAGGATTGAACCTGAGGTCTTCACACGGAGCTATATCCCCTCTTTTTAAATTTTGAGACAGGGTCATTAAATTGCTCAGGGCGGACTCAATCTTGTGACCCTCCTGTCTCAGCCTCACAGAGTACTGGGATTACAGGCATAACCAAGTCTAGCTGAGGGAAAAAGGAAATTTAAGGTTACAATAATTTAATATAAATACTAAGTGTGACAAATAGCATATTGTTATGCTGCTATTTTCTTATTAGTTTATTGTACAGGCATTCAAAAGCTAACACAAGTGTACAGAACAGTTGAGCACAAAAACCGTAACAAGAAGAGATTGTATAAGCCAGACACGTTAGTGAAAGCTTAGCTACTTAGAAGGAAGCTGAGGTGGGAGGACCACTTGAGCTGTAACTTCAAAACCAGCCAGTGCAATACAGCAACATCTCATCCAAAAAAAGAAGTCAGGGGCTGGGGATATAGCTCAGTGGCACAGCGCCTGCCTGGCAAGCGCAAGGTCCTGAGTTCAATTCCCGCCACCAAAAAGAAAAAAAAAAGAAGTAGTAGTCGGTATTATACATTTTGATGTGACATGAATACATTCTGTACTAATAGAGGTATATCAGAAAGACTGGGTTTTCAGCCAGGCATAGTGGCACATGCCTATAATCCCAGCATTTGGGAGGCTGAGTTCAAGGACAGCCTCGACTACATAGTGAGCTCAAGACCAGCATGAACTACATAGCAAGACTCTGTCTCAAAAAACAAAGAACAAATAAAATAAAATACATAGGAAGTCCGGACCAACCTGAACTACATAGTGAGACCCTTTCTCAAAAAACCAAAATAAATAAAACACATAGCAAGGGCCAGTGAGATAGCTCAGCAGCATAAGGGCCTGCTGGCAAGCGCGAGGTCCTCAGTTCGACCCCCAGTACCCAAATTAAAAAAAAAAAAAAAGCAAGTCAAGGCCATCCTGAACTACATACAGAGACCCTGTCTCAAAAATAAAAATAAAAGTAAAAAAAAATTTTTAAGAGATTGGCTTTTCAGTGCTGGGAGTATATAGGCCAGTAGTAGAGTAACTGTCTAGCATGTGCAAAGCCTTGGGTTTCATCCCTACCACAATAATCAGTCAAGTTTTGTGGTGATGGTTAAAGAGGGAACAATGACAGAAGTTCTCAAGAAAGACAGTGTTTTTACCGTTTTGCAATGCTAAGAACTGAACCCAGGGATTCATCACAATAGGTAATTGCGGGCCGGTGAGACGGCTCAGCGGCTTAAGCGCCTGCCTTGCAAGCGCGAAGGCCCGAGTTCGACTCCCGGAACCCACATACGAAAAAGGGGCCGGTGATATCGCTCAGAGGCACGGGTGCCTGTTGGTGCGCGAGGTCCTGAGGTCGTCCCCCCGGTACCCACAAAAAAAAAAAAAAAAAAAAAAAAAAAAAAAAACAATAGGTAATTGCTCCTATACACCCCTAGCCCCCACATTTTTAACATAGCTGCTCAGAACCTTTCATTAGGGATATACCAGACTCACATGTTTGATGTTTTTCATTCTAAACAGACAAGGACTTGATCCATTTTCATTAAAGAAGTAAAAAGATTAAGTGCCAGATCATTCAAAATGGAAAACATCCTTTGCCAGGCATAGTGGCACATGCCTGTGACCCCAGCTATTCACGAGGCTGAAGCAAGAGGATTGGTGTCATTCAGTTGAGGGTTCTTTTTCTCAATTTGGATTGGAATGGCAAATTGGCAAAGTACACCTCTGGGCTCTGACCGCCAGTGATTCTCAGCCTTTAATGCTAAGGCCTTAGTGTTATGGTTTTCACTGTCCCTATCAGCCCCCCTAGCAGCCAAAGCTCCTAACTTCCTTAGTAGCTTTCTGCAGCTCTCCTAGCAAAAGGTGTCTCCACCAGTCTCCGCTAAACACCAGCGGTCCCTGCCAGCCCCATCTACAGACCACAACCCCACTGTCTACTCCCGCCAGTCACCATCACTTGACACTTGACTCTACCATTCTGCCAGTTACTGCCGTTCTCTGCCACTGGTCCCTGGAACCCTTCACAGCTAACAGCCTCTGCTGTTTATAGGTATTTGTTGTTGTTGTTGTTGTTGTTGTTCGGGGTGTTTTGTTTCTGTTTGAGACAGTGTCTCCCTATACACTGTAGTTCAGGCTGGCCTTGAACTCTTGCTCTTGGTGATCCTCCTGCCTCAGTCTCCTAAGGAGTGTGCCACCACGTCCAGCTGTTTATAGCTGTATTTAATGTGACCCACTCTGCCAACACTTAGATTTATAGAACTTCCCAAACTCACTCTACCTGAGAAATGAATCGCGAGATTCACAGGACAACCAGAATGAGACTTTATTTGGACCTGTGCTGCAGCTTAGAGGGAGTCAGTACACAGACCTGAGGCAGCAATAGTAGACGAACCCAACGAGAGTGAGGGAACACTGTTTATACACAGCTGCAGAGGGGGCAGAGTGGTCCTGGCCTGGTCACTTTCAAGCCTTACAGGGTAGAGTCAGCAGGGACTGAGCACAGGGTATAGTCAGATGGGAATGACTGAGGTCTGGCGCCTGCTATGCTACTCATCTGGAGGTCACCGGGCGAGTGGGTGAGTCATCCTGGATGGGTCCAAGTTCAAGGCTGCTGATTCAAGGCAGACATCTCATGGAGCAGCCAGGGTTGGGAAGGACAGCCTCAACATAGTTGTCAATCAGAGCACATAGCCTTCTAGCTGTCAAATGCAACCGAAGGGTCAGGCTGTTTCTCATCTACCCCAGGATCACAAATTATAGGCCAGTCTGGGTAACCAAGGGAAATCCTGCCTCAAAATAAAAAAGGGCCGCACATGTAGCTCAGCACTACCAATTCCCAGTACCACCAAAAACAAACAAACAAACAAACAAAACCTACTAACAATTATAATAAAGTCAAATACAGTTGAAAACAATTTACAATGCTTCAGAAGTGACATGTTCCAGGCTGATATGGCTGGTATGGTGATACATGCCTGCAATTCCAGCACTCCAGAGTCTGAGACAAGATATCAAAAAGCACCAGGCCAGTCTGGACTACTCAGCAAGGAACTGTCTCAAAAAACAACAACAAAAAAAAAAAAAAAAAAAAAAACACTAACATGTTCTAGATTAACAATTTCGATTTTTCTTCCCATTTACTTGGATCACAGAATGTAGCTATGGTACATGTTTGCAAAACTTATTCAAGCTGTGAAACACTTGATTAGTACTCAAAATATACATATGAAGCTAGACAAAATGGTGCATGCCTTTAATCCCAGAGTTCGGGGGGTTAAGGCAAAAGGACTGCCTGAAGGACATAGCAAGACTCTGTCTCAAAACAATAAAAATAAACAAAAAAAAGAATTAAGGTTCCTTACATACATGTACCAACTCCCCTAGATGAATGTAATCATTTTATACTGCAAATATGTACTAATAATAAAAACTTGGACCAGGTGTGGTGGCACATGCCTGTAATTCCAGCTCTCAGGAGGCTGAGGCAGGGAAAGCACTGTGAGTTTCAGGCCAGCCTGGGCTACACAGTGAGCTCAAGACCAGTCTGAACTGCACAGTGAAACCCTATCACAGAAAGAAAGAAAGAAGAAACTAGGCATGGTGGTAGACATTTATAATCCCAGCACTGAGAATGTTATGGTAGAAGGATCACCATGAGTTCAAGACCAGCCTGGGCTACATACTAAATTCAAGGCCAGCCTGAAATACATAACAAGTCCCTGTCTCAAAACACCAAAGAAAAAGAAAAAAGATATACTCTTCCTGCTTTCAAAATTTCAATAATTTAATAATGAGGTGAAGACAGATACAGAGATATGCAGATGTCTATGTAGATGTGTTCCATTTGTATGGAACAAAAGAGAATGCAAAATAAGATCTACATGTATATGGTCAACAAATTTTCAACAAATGCCAAGTTCATACTTTGCCCACTGAATTCTCCCTTTCCTCTCTCACTCATTTTGTTGTTGTTGGCAGTACTTCAGATGGAACCCAGGGCCTCACTCATTCAAGGCAAACTACCACTGAGCTACATCCCCAGCCCTTTTTAAATTTTTGGGCTGAAAGGGTCTTGGTAAATTGCCCAAACTAGCCTCAAACTTGGAATCCTCCTGCCTCAGTCTTCCGACTGCTGGAATTATATATGCGACAATGCCTGGCTCTTGAATTTTCAACCAATGGTGCTGGAAACTGTTGATAGTCATACACCAAATTATGAACCTTAATCCTTATCTCACACTACATACAAAAATTAATTCAAGAGGGCGTGGTGGCATATGCCTGTAATCCCGGCACTTGGGAGACTGAAGCAGGAGGATCACCACAGGAGACCACGTTTGAATGCTTCCCCTCCCCCGCAAAAAAAAAAGATGCCTTCACAAGGGTGACAACAGTTGCCTGTAAGCAGAGGAGGGAAGTTAGCTTGGAGACAGCAGAGGAAGGGTGGCTTACTTTCCACTATATAACCTTAATGCCTTTCAAATTTTTCCCATGTGTGCCTATTTATACAAAAAAAAATGAGACCATTTACAACTATATCTAGTAAATTGCCTTTTTTTTTTTTTTTTTTTTTTTGAGACAGGGTCTCTCTATGTAGTTCAGGCTGGCCTTAAACTCATGGTGATCCTCCTGCCTCAGCCTACCAAGTGCTCGGATTACAGGCTAAATTGCTATTTTCTTAATACAGAAATAAATTAGAGGCACCAAAAAAAAAAAAAAAAGACTAAACTACATCAAACAAATAATTTCTCAGAAATAAATTAGAGGGAAAGATTAGTTCCTCAATAGTTCATAACCCAATTTCAAATTTTATATGCATTACAAGTCTCATTCTCATTCTGTTTTTATAATTAGTAAATAGTATAAATTTCAACTGAAAATGAATCTGCAATAAAATTATCTTCTATTTTGAATGAACTATCTAGGCACTTAGGTACTTTATGAATGGTAACTTTTATTGTCAACCGATATCTTTTATATCTAAGAAGACCTAGGGGCCGGTGAGATAGCTCAGCGGCATAAGCACCGGCCTGGCAAGCGTGAGGTCCTGAGTTCGACTCCCAGTACCCACATACGAAAAAAGGGCCGGTGATATCGCTCAGCAGCACAGGCGCCTGCTGGCGCACGAGGTCCTGAGTTCGAACCCCAGTACCCACAAAAAAAAGAAAAAAAAAAAAAGAAGACCTAAAATAAACTGGGCATGGTGGTGCATCCCTATAATCCTAGCACTCAGGAGGCTGAGGCAGGAGGATTACTCTGAGTTCAAGACCAGTTTAGGCTACATAAACCCCATCTCAAAAAAACAAAAAAGACCCAAAATATAAATCGGAACACAGATAAGAGAATTTTATTGTAAGAGGGTGGAAGGCAAAGCAAATCTAAAACAAGTAAAAAACTGAATTAAGACAATGATGCCAGATATGTAGCTTAGACCCAGATTGTGAAAAACCTTTGCCTATAATCCCAGCACTCTGGGAGGGTAAGGCAGGAGGATTGCAAATTTAACCCCAACTTGGGCAGCTCAGCAACATAATGACACCCATCACAAAAAAAAAAAAAGAAAAGAAAAGAAAAGAACCACTGGGGATGTAGTTAAGTGTGAAGACCCTCAATTCCATTCCAGTACAACACCACCACAAACAAGGGGGGGGGGGGGAAGAGAGCTCCATAAAAGGAGTTTCATTAGAACAATGGGAAGGTTTCCAGTCTTCCAACCAGTCAAGCAACAGAAGGGTAAATTCTTAAAGGATAAATAAGAAGCCAGGCATGGTACCACATACCTGTAATCCCAGCACTCGAGAGGCTGAGGCAGGAGGAGCGCGGCAAGGCCAGCCTGGGCTATATAGTGAACCTGAACTATATAGTGAGAACATCTCAAAGAAAAACAAAAGAGAAGGCCTAGGGGTGTAGCTCAGTGGTAGAGGATGTATTTAGTAAGCACCAGACTTTGTGTTAAATGGCCGGCAGCAAGGAAAATAAATGAATGAATAAATGAGAACTGGCACTCCCCATCAACAATATAAATTTAGAATAACCTCTTTGCAGGCAACAGGAAAAGAGCTACTGAAATTCTAACTACATATTTCCTATGATTCAGAAATTTCATTTCCAATATTTTTGTACATCAACACACACACCTAGAGCATCATTCAAAATAATGACTGGAAACAGCAACAAAGATCATATTAAAAAAAAAAAAAAAATGGAGCCAGGCATGATAGAGAACACCTGTAATCCCAGCAATCCAGGAGGCTGAGGTAGGAGGATCTCAAATTCAAGCCCAGCATCTGCTATTTAGCAAAGTCCTGTCTCAAAATTTTTTTAAAAATTATAAACAGCTATGGATGTAACTCAGTATGAAGGCCCTGGGCTCAATCCCCAGTACCACAAAAAAAACTTAAAAAGGAAGGGCTGGTGAGATACCTCAGCGGCATAAGCACCTCCCTGGCAAGCTCGAGGTCCTGAGTTCAACTCCCATTTCCCACATAAAAGGAAAACAAAGGGCCCATGATATCGCTCAACAGCACAAGCGCTTGCTGGCAAACGCGAGGTCCTGAGGTCGACTCCCAGTAACCACATCAAAAAAAAAAAAAAAAGGAAGCCAAGCATGGTGGCCCAGGTTCCATAATCCCCACACTCTGGAAGGCTGATGCAGGAGGACTACAAGTTTGAGCCCAATCTGAACAATTTAGCAACTTAGCAAGACACTATCTCAAAATAAAACATTCAAAAAGAGCTGGGTGGGCCGGTGAGATGGCTCAGCGGCATAAGCGCCTACCTGGCAAGCGCGAGGCCCCGAGTTCGACTCCCGGTACCCACATAAAGGAAAAAAGGGCCAGTGATATCGCTTAGCGGCACAAGCACCTGCCTGGCAAGCATGAAGTCCTGAGTTCGGTTCCCGGTACCCACATTAAAAAAAAAAAAAAGAAAAGAAAAGAAGTATATTTAGTTGTGGCGATTACTTACATGAGATGGGACCAGACTAGCAAGAAAGAAAAGGCAGAAAAAAACATGACTGAAACAAGGGGAAATAAAACTGTGATAAACCAGGCAAGGTGACCCAAGTATGTAATCCCAGCTACTCGGGAAGCTGAGGTAGGAGGATCCCAAATTGGAGGTCAGCCTGGACAATTCAGCAAGATCCCCATCTCAAAAAATAAAAATCACTGGGGATGTACAGTAAAGTGTGTGCCTAGCATGCACAAGACCCTGAATCCAATCCCCAAGACCACCAAAACAAAAAACAACAAAAAAAAGCGACTTTCCTCTTCTGAACCTCTCTAAAAGGAACTTACCATAGATCTCCTTGAACTGATATCTGACTAACTGTATGCACCTGAAAGTAAAAAAAAAATTTTGCTGAAGTGGGTGCAGTGACACACACCAGTAATCTCAGCTACCTAGCAGCCCAAATCAGAAGATAGCAAGTTTGACCCTGTCTCAAAATAAAAATAGCTGGGAATGTAGCTCAGTGCTCCCTGGGTTCAATCCCAGTACCAAAAAAAATATTAATAAAATAAGCAATGAGTAGGTATGTGCGTATGTGGGGGAGTAGGCAGCAGCCAAGCAGTAGCACATAAAGAATGAATGACTGAAGTTGAAAGCCTTGTGGCTAAGAAAATAATAGTATGGGGCTGGTGAGATGGCTCAGCCGCATACGCGCTTGCCAGGCAGGCGCGCCCAAGGGCCCAAGTTCGACTCCCGGAACCCACATACGAAAAAAAGGGTCGGTGATATCGCTCAGCGGCACGGGCGCCTGGTGGCGCGCGAGGTCCTAAGGTCGACCCCCAGTACCCACAAAAAAAAAAAAAAGAAAGAAAGAAAATAATGGTATGAAAATTCAGTTTAGGGCCGGTGAGATGGCTCAGCGGCATAAGCGCCTGCCTTGCAAGCGCGAGGGCCCGAGTTCGACTCCCGGATCCCACATACGAAAAAGGGGCCGGTGATATCGCTCAGCGGCACGGGCGCCTATTGGCGCGCGAGGTCCTGAGGTCGACCCCCCGGTACCCACAAAAAAAAAAAAAAAAAAATTCAGTTTAAAAGAAAAGAAAAATAAAAAAGGGGGGGCGATGAGATAGCTCAGTGGCATAAACGCCTGCCTGGCAAGCACGAGGTCCTGAATTCGACTCTGGAACCCACATACGAAAAAAGGGCCGGTGATATCGCTCAGTGGCACGGGCGCCTGCTGGCGCACAAGGTCCTGAGGTCGACCCCCGGTACCCACAAAAAAAAAAAAAAAAAAGGAATCATACATGGCACTACTTTGGGGATAGGAAAGAACTGGGCAAGTTCACGTTTGCAGGCTTCCTATAATTGGGGATCTGGACACCTAAGGCATTAACCATTCTACACGTGGTTGTGTACTTTTTTTTTTTTTTTTTTTTGTACCAGGAATCAAACTCAGGACCTTGCGCTTGCCAGGCAGGCACTTGTGCCTGAGCTATATCCCAGGCCCTGTACTTTTAAAGTAGCTTTCTGAACTTCACTTCAGTAATTCCTGATGAGATTATTTTTGAAACATAGTATCTTAATAGTCTTGTCTCATGTGAAGATATCACTGACCCTCCAATGGACAGAAGATACGTGTGGTGTTTGTTTTTCTTGTAGATTTTCCCAGATGCAGCCGAATACAGTACCTGTAAGCAATATCCATAAAAACAAGTACCTTGCCTGGGATAAATGCATTGCCATTGGACATCACTATCATCCGGCAAGTAAACGAAAGAGATGAGCTTGAATGTAGCGAAGAGTTTGTAGACTGAAGACACAATTTGATAAAGAAACTGGGGTAACCCTTAAAACATTTTCACATAAGGTTGCCAAATTTCAAACTTCAAACAAAATCAAACTACTATAGCTACTCTACCAGGTGACTTAAATTCAATAATCTATTTCACTGATGACAGTTTTACGGAGAGTAAAGAAAATATTACTATTTTCTCACATCAAGAGAAGGGAGCTGAAAATGCATTCATCATCTCCCTTCTCTTATATATGTGTTTTATCCATTTGTAGCAGTCAGTATCCATTTATACGATGAAGTCAGTATTCCAGAATCATCCTGTCCCCAACTCTTAATGAGTCAGCACTGAAAGCTGTATGTGACTTCACAGGATCTGGTACCCAAAGCTTAACTCACAGAGCTGCGGGTATAACCAATATGCTTAGCATGTGCCTAGTCCTGGGTTCAATTCTAGCTTTTAATAAAAATAAAAGCCAAGTTTAATTCACTTAATGCTTGATCAATAAAATTTAGATAGGGGAGATCTGGTGGCGTGGGTTTATAATCCCAGCTATTGGAGAGGCTGGTAAACTGGGTGCGTGCCTGTAATCCCAGCACTTGGGAGGCTAAGGCAGGAGGATTGCTTCGAGTTCAAGGCCAGCCTGGGCTACAAAGTGTATTCGAGGCCAGCCTGAACTGCCGAATGAGACCCTGTCTCAAAAAGACAAGAAATAAAAATAAAAATAAAAATTTTAAAATGAACAAAGCTTGCATAACTTAAAGTACAAAGCTTACATAATTCGAAGTACAAATTTATGAATAATTCTGAACCCTTCACCACTAAGAATTATTTTTAAGTAACAGGCTAAAAAATCTGATCAGGTAACAAAATAGAAAAAAATAAGAGATTTTTCATATGTAGATATTTTAAGTTTTGAAATGGCGTATATGTGCATGCTGTTACTCTATCCAAAAGCAATTAACCTTCATTGAAAATATCAGTGTGGGACATTTAGATTATGATAAACATTTGCTCTCCACGTAAAACAAATTGGCCTTAGACTTCAAACACACAAAAAAAGTAAAGAATATTTACTTTAAAAGTTCCCTCTTTTTTGCTATTAAACCCCTTTCTTCCTCCTCCCCATGCTTTTTCCTCTTTTGTATTAAAGTTCTCAAATGCATGAGATGGAAGAACAATACCACAATACAACTTCAGGCTTCCTGCCTACTAGTCAGTCATTATTCTTAAGACTTGAGAACTTTCAAAACACTGCTTGGGTTGCTTTGAAACTCCCTCTGTCAGATTTTCCCTCCTTCATGGAACATCTATTTAAAAGAATGACTTCAAAAATGTCTTGCTGCACCCAATCAAAATTCTGTAAGCAAACTAAAAAAGGCCAGCCTTAGATAGAAAAGTACATTGTAAATGCCTGAAGTTGGGCAAACACCAATCAGAAAGTCCAAGCAGAAAGAAAAGTGTATTTCTGGCCAAGCATAAGAATATTCTTTTTAGAGCCAGAGATATAGCTCAGCGGCACAGCACCTGCCTGGCAAGCGCAAGGTCCTGAGTTCTATTCCCTGTACCAAAAAAAAAAAATTTTTAAGTCTTTTTTCCTCATACGAATAAGTTAAACCTATTTCTGAAAAATTCTGTATTTACATAGAAATGATCTCAATTTAAAGACCATATTACAGTCACTTTAAAAAAAAAAAAAATTACCAGCACCAATTATCTGAACCTGGAGAATTTCCCACCTCCCCTGACAATATTTTGAACTTATTAGATTGAGATAAACCAATGAAGATACTTAAGATGGGGGTATAAATTATTTGCCCAGTTTAACATTCTTTCCTTTGTAAGGGAAAAAGCATTAAAAATGGAAGGCTCATGAATAACAACTTGTTAGGATACATAGAAAATTTTCCAAAACCTCTAACAAAAACAAAAAGATTAATTTATTCAAAATAATATTTAATAAAGCCTAATCCCAATACAACAAAATAACTTAGCTAGTCCCCTGGAGTTTGTTATAATGTGATTTAACCTGTACACTCAACATTCAATTAACCATAAGGCTTATCCTAATTGAGGATTATGCGCCCACTGCAGTCCTTTCCCATCTATCCATCTACCACTCCATCTCAGCTGCAACAGCTACCAAAAGCAAAGCTCCAGGGAGCGGATTATCCATTACATACTATGAGGTACACAGGACAATGTTCCCTTTTCATTATGTGGATAATCAAGAGTCAAATTTTGTAAAAATCCACTGGTTTCCAAAAAGTGAAGCTTCATATACCTAACTCAACAGTCTCTAACCAAGGAAATCAAACATTTCAATAGAGTATCTTCATGGGAAGAGTAAACCAAAAAAAAAAAAAAAAACATTCTTTCCTAGAACAATTTTTTAAAAACATCTGGGCACAGTGGCACATGCCTGTAATCTCAGCTACTCACGAGCCTGAGGCAGGCGATCACAAGCTCCCAGGCAATTTAGCAAGATCCTGTCTCAAAATTTTTAAAAACTGGGGTTGTAGCTCAGAGTAAAGTAGGTTCAATGTCCAGTAAGAAAGAAAAAAAGAAGCCAAGGATATAGTTCAGCAGCACAGCGCCTGCCTGACAAACGCAAGGTTGTGAGTTCAACTGCCGGTAGCAAAAAAAAAAAAAAAAAAAAAAAAAAAGAAAAAGAAAAAAAGAACATCACATGTTCCTAACAAAAATATGAAATAAAAAAACAAATAGCCAGGCATGGTGGCACATGCCTGTCATCCCAGCACTCAGGAAACTGAGGCAGAAGAATCGCCAGTTCAAGGCCGGCCTGGGCTACATAATGAGTTCAAGGCCAGCCTGAATTAGAGACCCTCTCTCAAAAAAAAAAAAAAAGAAAGAAAGAAAGAAAAAACAGATAAGACATTAGCATATTTGCTCTTAGTTCTGTTTGGGGTTTTTTGTTGTTTGTTTTTGATGCTTTTTTTTTTTTCCTTCAGTACTGGGGAATGAACCCAGGGCCTTTGCGCCTCCGATCCTTTATTTTTTTTATTTTGAAGTAGGGTCTTGCTAAATTGCCCAGGCTAGAGATGGAACTAGCCATCCTCCTGCCTCGGCCTCCCAGAGTACAGGAATTATAAGTACACACAACCAAGCCTGGTCTAGAATTTTCTTTTAAATAGGCTAAACCTGTTTGCCAGTCAGATCAGACTCCTTCCCTTGCCTCTAAGCCACAAGTTTATTACAAGGTTAAATAAATCTTTATTACTACCCCATTATAAATTGACACAGACTCACAATACTCTACCAAACTAAGTTAATGGGGACAAAACTGGCATCATGTAGTGTCAGAAGATTGTCTAGTTTGTGGCTAAACTGGCCTTCTAGACACTGCAGGTCTTCCTTTCCATTCCTGCTGTATCTTCTGGCCCTTTTCCTGTTCATTTAACTTGCTACTACAAGGTAGGTAAGAGAAAGGCAATTAAATTCAAGCCAATTCTATCATTTGTTATGGGGCTGAAAATAAGCTTAGGCTGTGAATAAATTCTACCCTTAGCCCAAAATCATTTCCTAGAAACCTTCTCAGAAAAACGATGAACCAGACCAAAAAAAAAAAACAAAGTCAGGCAAGGTGGCACATGCCTGTAATCCCAGCATTCAGGAGACTGAGGCAGGAGGATCCCTGTGATTTTGAGGCCAGCCTGGGCTACAAAGTGAGTTCGAGGCCAGCCTGGACAGCATAGTGAAACCCTGTCTCAAAAAAACAAAAAACAAAAAAAAGAGAAAAAGAAAAACGATGAACCAAATGTATTCATCTGGCAAACATTACAAACTGATGGGCAAACCTCATTATTATAGAGCCAGTCCACCCCTTAACTGTTAAATGCTCATTATAATCCCCTTCCCACTCCCCAAAAGCACTCAAAGTAGGAGAAAATGTCAATATTTTACTGCAGCAATCTCAAAACTATGAGAAACTGAACATATGCCTTTTTCGATCTGCCTATGAGAAAAGAAAACGTTAAAACATATTTCCAATGTTAATTTTCAATAGTGCAAAAATAAAAGTATTTTAAGGGCTGGGCATGGTGGCACATGTCTGTAATCCCAGCACTCGGGGGGCTGAGGCAGGAGGATCACTGCAAGTTTGAGGCCAGCCTGGGCTACAAAGTGAGTTCAAGGCCAGCCCAAACTGCATAGCGAGACCCTGTCTCAAAAAAATAAAAGTATTTTATACTATTAAGTATAGTAAATTGAAAACAAACTAGTGCAGATTGGCTTAATATATGAGAAACTACAGTACTTTTTCAGCACTGAGCAACAACTCTTTTTCCAATCCCAGAAAGCATTAACAGTGACAACTGAATAAAACTGTAGTCAATTTGCAATACAGACAATCACAGATTATACTGTACTCATTCTCAACTAGCAACAAATTAAGTTTTTAAAAGGACTCTCCATTCCCTGGCCCAAAGTTTGAAAATTATTTAGTCTAAAAAAATGTAAAGCTGGGTGTGGTGGCGCAAGTCTGTAATTCCAGCACTTGGGAGGCTGAGGACGGAGGATCCCTACAAATTGGAGGCCAGCCTAGACTACATAGCAGGTTCAAACCAGCCTGAACTACAAAGTGAGACCTTGTCTCAAAAAGACCCAAAAAAAGTTAAAAGACGTTCTAGTCACTTATGTAAACAACTAATTAGGAATAGAACAATAGTAGACGGTGAGTTTTCTTTTTTTTTATCTTATTGTCCAAACTGAAAGATTTTTGCAGTGCTGGGGATTGACTGAACCCAGGGCCTTCCCACTGAACTACACCCTCAGACTTTGTTTTTTGAGTGGGGAGTTGGTTTTTTGAGACAGGGTCCAACTACCTAAATCAGGCTGACTTTGAACTCACTATGTAGATTAGGGTGGCCTTGAACTCCTATCAGTCCTCCTGCCTCAGCCTCCGGAGTATCTTTTTATAATAAAACATTTTCATATGCTCTGGTTCTCTTAAAATTTTTATTTTTATTAGCACATATTTACAGTACATAATGATTACCTTCATTGTGGAGAGTTGGTACATATTCATAACACATCTTAATTCTTTTTTATTCCCCTTTCTCTCTTCCTCCCTCCAGGTCTCACTAAATTGCTAAATTGCCCAGACTGGACTTGAACGTTCCATCCCCCAGCTTTAGCTTCTCAGAGTGCTGGGATCATAGGCATGCACCACATTTATTTCAAAAGACCAGCCCAGAAGGCATTACAAAGGAATCATTTCGCCGGGCGTGGTGCCAAACACCTGTAATCCCAGCACTCGGGAGGCTGAGGCTGAGGCAGAAGGATCACCCAACCCAGCCTGGGCTACATTAAGTGAGTTCAAGGCCAGCCTGTACTACATAGTGAGACCCTGTCTCAAAAAAAAAAAAAAAAAAAAAAAAAAAACAACCATTTCAAGAACTTTTCGTTTACATACATCCTAGATCGATGATGTTGAACCTTTTAGAGAATAAGTACCCAAACTACAACCCAGAATTCATTTATTTATCACGAAGTGCCAACCCTGCAATTAAACCTGAATACTGAAGTTTTGGTTTAGGAAAAAACAACTCTTATCTGACGCTTGGCTGCTGGGGTGACTTGGCTCGCTTGCCAACAGAGAGGGCTCTGTGTGCCCACTGTGGCACTCATGCCATAGGTTCACCGCCACTGTTCTAGAAAAAGCGTTCAAGGTCCAATGGTACATTCACTCCTTACTCAATGAATTACTGGCTTAAGAGTGTAGGGGTGATTTACAGACATAATTTTTATACAAGAGAAAATACTCAGTATAACCACTTCCAAAATACAGCAAAATTAGCCCAGCATGGTGGCATACACCTGGAATCTCACTAACGAGGGAGGATGAGGCAGGAAGATCAGAAGTTTGAGTTTCACCTGGACAAGTTAGCAAGACCTTGTCTCAAAAAATAAAAAGGGCTGGGGACGTAGCTGGGTGCAAAGGCCCTGGGTTCAATCCCCAGTACTGAATATATATACATATATATTAAAGTTGGCTGTGGGTGTAGTTCAATGATGCACATGCTTGGCATCTGAGTCCCTGGTTCACAACTATAAATATACTTATTGTTATAAATACATATTAAGTTTACTATAATTTCTAATAATCTAGTTTTTATATCATTGTTTTAATAAAGTGTTAAATTTTCAAAATCATTTTTGCCAGGTGCAGGGGATCCCAGCTACTTGAGGCTGAAACAGGACGATCACAAACTTAAGGCCAGCTGTAGCAACTCAAGCAAGACCCTGTCTCAAAACTAAAAAAGGACTGAGGATGTAGCTCAGTGGTAGAGCACTTGGTTGAAAAAACCCTTTATCAGCTCCCACCCACACCCCAAGAATTTTAAAACTTTATAAAAATAGAAATCCTTTTTTTAGACTTAAATTTGTATTTTCAAAGCCTCTGTAGTTAAGGGACATTTTCTGGTAGAAACATTTGTTATAACTGCTCTAGAAACAATGACAGCCTCCCACTTGGTCCACAATGCATATCTCCAAAATGCACTTCTGGTGACACACACCTGTAATCACAGCACTTGGGAGGCCGAGGCAGAAGGATCTCTGCATGTTTCAGGCCAGCCTGGGCTACATGGTGAGTTCAAGGTCAGCCTGAACAGATACCTTGTCTCAAAAAGAAATTAAAAAAAAAAAAAAAAAAACCCACACTATAAAAGCTAACATATGCCTCTTTGTTTTTTAAATGCTGACAGGACAATAAAGTCATTCCTATCAATATATAAAATACCCCATAATTTACAATCATAGGCAATTTAGATTACTACTCATTTAAATGCAGAACCTGACGCAACCTCCAGTGACAAGAGCTATAGTGCTCAGTATCACTTTACATGTTACAAACAGAGGCTTCATCTTACACACAAACAATGAACCTTGGCAGTGTTATTTATCCTACAGACCGACAGATTATTATTTCTTTAAGGGCATTAGTATATAAAGCAACATAACCAGTAAATTCACAAGAGCCTTTCTGATACGTTACCAACATTTTTTAAGACTACATTATATAAAGAAAACAGTATTTCCACATTTCCCCTTTTTCTGTTCATTTTATTTTCCTGCATTGGGTAGGAGTGTGCTTCAAAGGAAAATCTTTAGTCCAAAAAAGAAAAATAATCTAGAAAATGGTAATAGTCATTGCCTCTGAGAATTGGAGGGTCTGAAAGGAAGAGACTTGTTTTTCAGCGTTTTTGCATCTTTTCTGTTGGGTATCACACACAGAACCTATTCTAAATAAGCAAACAGTTTTGGTTTCTTGTTTGGTTGGGTTTTCTTGGGGGTTCTTTTTGAGACAGGGTTTCACTATGCAGTTCAGGCTGGCCTCCAACTCACTTTGTAGCCCAGGCTGGCCTGGAACTGACAGTGATCCTCCTGCCTCAGCCTCTAGAGTGCTGGGATTACAGGCGTGCGCTACTACACCCGGCTTAAAAAAAAAAAAAAAAAAAAAAAAAATTCAGACAGGGTCTCACAATGCAATTCAGGCTGGTTTTGAACTAAGTAGCCCAGGCTGGCCTTGAACTCTCTGCCATTCTCCTGTCTCAGCCTCCCAAATGCTGGGTTTACAGGCGTGCACCACCACGCCCAGTTTAGTAATTTGAAATTTTTTAGAGTTCACAAACTTATAGGTTTCCATTAATATTACAGTTTATGCAGCATTCTCTGAAGATCTATGATTTCCTCCACCCTCTCCCCAATCATCTTTTAAACAACCTGCTGCAACAAATTCTGAAGCTTTCTTGCAGCCAGATCAGTTAGTTGGATCTGAGGGCAACCATTTAAATCAAAGACATGCAGCAATCTTACTCAACACTACCACTCTCACTCATCTCATTGAACTCTAGTTAAAAGCACTGCAGCAAGACAGCTGGTACTCGCCTTCCTGTTTCTTTACGGTACGAGCTTAATAACGAAAACAGGTTGGCTTTGAAGCGCTTGCTCAAGAACTGCAAAAAGGAAGTCTGCGCATTTGGGAAGAAAAAAGTTTCAACTTCGAGAGAATCTCCTACCTTTCGTGTCATTCCATGGGTGAATCCTGACCCTCTCCTAGTGAGATTTCAAGATGTTCTGTGCCTCTCACAACAGCTCTTTTGGTTCAATTCTCCACCCTCGATGCCCTCAAACTAGGAAGCAACTAAGCCTCCTCCAACGACTCATGGCTTGTTTTTCTTAAGGCATATGCAAGTCATTAAAGGATTACAAACTGAATCAATGAACGAAATAAGACTGGCGGTGAGAAAGACAAAAACTAATAATAAGCAGTAAAAATCAACACGGCCAAACCCCAAATTCAATCCCTTAACTTCTTACTTGCCACTCCCCAGCCCTCACACCAGAGGTAGTGCGATGCCTTTTGACTGACAAAACTGCTGAGAACCTACCCGAGCCCAAAATGGAAATTTCACAGATCCTTCTTCGCACTAAGAGTCCTGTTTAAATGCCCGGTGCAGGAGGAAACCCAGCAGCAGCCAGCCCGCGTCTGCGTGCGGCAGGCGGGCGCTGGCGGGGGTCCGCCGACCCTGCCCCGTCCTTCCGGGGAGCTGCGGAGGAACCGGGCAGCGGCAGAGGGGCGGCGGGGAGCCGCGAGGAGCAGCCCCAGGGGCTGGGGAAGGCAGGCGGAAGACAAAACTTTAAGGAGCCGAGGGCAAGGCGAGCCCCTGCAGTCCCCCCAAACTCCTCGGGAGACCCCTCCGCGCGGGGACCCCCACCCAGACGCCGAAGCCCGCTGCCACCCAGCCTGGGCTCCCTGGCCCCGACCGCGGGCTGCCCAAAGGCTGAGGGAAAGAGGCTTGGCCGGGACACCCCCAAACTACCTCAGCGCGCCCCCAGTCCGGTGCGCCCCTCAGCGCCTCTCCAGAGCCGAAGCCGCCGGCTCGCGGCAGCTCCGGCGCCTCGCCCTCTTCCCTCCGCCTCGCACTCCACCCCCTCGCCCGCTGCCGCCGCCGCCGCCGCCGCCGCCTCCTTTATCTCCACTCACCGCCCGCCGCCATCTTCCTCACAGCTCAGCTTTAAATCGGAAACTCGCCGCTCAGCCCGCAGCCGCCGGCACCACCGACTCAGCCACGGCCGCGGCTGTCGCTGTGAGGGTCTGAGGCTGCACCGCTGAAGCTAAGGCGCGGGGGCCGCTGGGATATGTAGTCCTGCGGCCACGCCCAGCACAATCGGTCCCAGGGGGCCTTGCGCGCCCAGGCCAGGGTTTCAGCGCCCAGGCCGGCTTCCGAGGCTTGCCTTCCGCGGCTGAGGTCGTGGCCACGTGGGACCCGCGGGCGGTTCTCGCCCTCACCATCTGCGCTCCGTTGTAAGATCCTGAGAGCTGGAATGCAGTCCTCGCCCTGCCCTTAATTTTTTTCATGCTTGCCTTCATCCGGTAATATGTAACATTCATGGAGTGTTTTGTATGCCAAGCACAGATCTCCCAGCAAGCACCCTTTAGGAACCATGATCATCCTTGTCATTTTTCAGATGAGAAAACTGAGGCACGAGGTCATGAACCCTGAAACTGGTCCTTAAATGCTAAGGCAATGGGTGAAAGGCTGTTGGGCGCCCATACCTTCAGTCTTGAACATCATCTCTTGGAATATTTATTTTTTTAAACGTTTATTAAAAAGCAACTGTAGTTCCACTTCATGGTGACAAACGAAAACAAAACACATCGTTTACAAGAGTATTAAAATATAAAATAGTGATAAAGCTCACCACAAAATTTATAAACCTGTATACAAAAAACTAGAAAATATTACAGAAAAATTAAAAATTTCAAGAAACACTTGAAGATAACAATTTTCTATGAAAATCCAAAAGGCTTGAAATCATTAAAACAGTTTTGAAAAGGAAGAAAAAACTTTAGAAGGCTAACATGACATTATTTCCAGAATTAATATACATTTATAATATCTTATTTACTCTTTCAGTTTCTCACACTAGGGAGACAATACAATACTTGCACATATGAGTCTGATTTATTTCAGTTATGAGTATGGACTCGAGTTGCATCCATTTACCTATAAAAGTCTCCAGTTTATCCTTTTTTAATGGCTGAATAGTACTCCATTGTATAAAAAAGACCACATCTTTTTTATCCATTCCTTGGTTGTTGGGCATTTAGGTTGTTTACAAGATTTTGCTATTACAAATTGTGCTGCTATAAACATGGGTGCACATATATTGCTGTGGTATGATGTTTTTAATTCTTCCAGGAAAATACCTAGAAGGGGAATAGCTGGGTCAAATGAGACCTCTAATCCTAGTTTTCTGAGGAATCTCCACACTGATTTCCACAGTGGTTGCACCAGTGTACACACCCACTAACAATGGAGAAGGGTTCCTTTTTCCCCACAGCCCTGCACGCATTTGTTGTTGGTTGATTTCTTTCTAATAGCCATTCTTTCCAGGGTGAGATGGAATCTCAGTGTTTTAATTTGCATCTCTCGAATGACCAGTGATGTTGAACATTTCTTCATCTTGGAATATTTACGATTTATGACTGGGAACAACTTGTTTTACAAGGGAGAGGTTTGGCAGACAGCACCTTAACCAAGTGATGATCAAATTTAGTATCACTGATAATGGGCCAAACTGTCATGTTTCAGGATACAAAGCAATGGGGAAAGCATAATGCTACCTCTACAGTGTTCTTACCCCCCCCCCCGAAAAAAAGCAATAGCTGACCTGAATCTAACCGTACAAAGCCAGAATATGGGACATTGTACAAAACAAAAACTAGCCTGGACTCTTAAAAATATCAAAGTAGGGCCGGTGAGATAGCTCAGCAGCATAAGCTCCTGCCTGGCAAGCGCGAGGTCCTGAGTTCGACTTCCGGTACCCACATACGAAGAAAGGGCCAGTGATATCGCTCAGCAGCGTGGGTGCCTGCTGGTGCACGAGGTCCTGAGGTCGACCCCCAGTACCCACAAAAAAAAAAAAAAAAAATCAAAGCAAAATGGGAAGAGGAACTAGGGATGGGGAGGGAGATGATGAAAAAAGAAGGAAAAAATGGGAACAAAGACTTTGTAAATAGGAGGGGAAGGGGGATTGAAGGGAGAGTAGGGTAATGGGGAAAAAAAAGAATCAAATTGTGTCATATACAGGTACAAATCCCTATGATGAATGTGATCATTATGTATACCTAAAATGTACCAATAAACGTACTTCCAAAAAATAAAAAATAAAAATATCAAAGCATAAAATAGATGCAAACCAAATTCCATAATGAGATTTGGCTAGACCCAAAATATATTTTAATATAAAAAGAATTTGGGGAGGAATTTTTCATTGTTGTTTCGGTGGGAGGATTTTTATGTGGACTATATATGTATTAGGTGATAATATTGAATCAACCCAGTGTGGTGACATAGGCCTGTAATCTCAGCTCTTGGAAGGCTGAGGCAAGAGGATCTGTCAAGACCAGCCTGGGCTACATAGTGAGTTCAAGCCAAGACTGAGCAACATAGTGTGACCCTATCTCAAAAAGAAAAGAAATAGGGCCGGTGAGATGGCTCAGCGGCATAAGCGCCTGCCTGGCAAGCGCGAGGGCCTGAGTTCGACTCCCGGATCCCACATACGAAAAAGGGGCCGGTGATATCGCTCAGCGGCACGGGTGCCTGCGGGCGCACGAGGTCCTGAGGTCGACCCCCCGGTACCCAAAAAAAAAAAAAAAAAAAGAAAAGAAATAATAAAAACAGAGTTGGGCCTGTGAGGCTGAGGCAGGAGGATCACTGTGAGTTTGAGGCCAGCCTAGGCTATATAATGAGTTCAAAACCAGCCTGAACTGCATAACGAGATCCTGTCTCAAAAAAACAAAAACAAAAACAAAACAATCACAACAATAATACTGAATCAGTGTGAAGTGTCTTTTGTGTGAATAAGTTAAAATAATCTGAGTTAGGCATGGTGACTCCTGTAATCCCAGCTACTCATGAGCCTGAAGAACAAAGATGGCAAGTTTGAGGCTGGTTTGAGCAATTTGGTGAGACTCAAAAAAATAAAGGCTCCGGTTGGTGAGATGGCTCAGCGGCATAAGTGCCTGCCTGGCAAGTGCAAGGTCCTGAGTTCTACTCCTGGTACCCACATAAAGGAAGAAAAAAGGGCCGGTGATATTGTTCAGCAGCACAAGCGCCTGCTGGCAAGCGAGAGGTCCTGAGTTCGACTCCCAGTACACATAAAAAAATAAATAAATAAAGGCTAGACCCTGCTAGGCCTAGAGAGGGGATGTCTCTACGCTGCGGGACCACAGCCCCGCACCCTGCTGCCCCCGGTGTTTGGGAGATGTTTACACAGTCCACTCAGGTGATCTTGCAGACAAGAGCAACTGGGATGAATGTAAAGGAAACTTAAGATGCCAGAAAGGAGAAAGGTTAAGACTACCTCCATGGCTAAAGACCGAGATTCCAATGGGGAAAATTTACAATAAACTGAAAAATACATTGCGGAATTTAAATCACCAAACAGTAAGTGAGGAAGCTCTATGTCCCAATATTGGAGAGTGTTGGGGACGTGGTGAATACGCCACTGCCACAGCCACAATCATGTCTGATGTGTGACACATGCACAAGAGGTTTCTGATTTTGTTCTGTGAAGACTGCGAGAAACCCACCTGCCCTGGCCGCCAGCGAGCCCTACAACACCGCAAAGGCGGTGGCAGAGGGGGGCCGGCTCTATGTTGTCCTGACTTCTGTAGATCGGAATGATACACCCGATGGGGCGCCGAGCGCATTGCAGACTGTGTCATACTTGAAGGAAAGGAATCCAAACATTCTTGTGGAGTGCCTCACCCCTGATTTCCGAGGAGATCTTAAAGCAATAGAAAAGGTCGCCCTGTCAGGATTAGATGTTTATGCGCATAATGTAGGAACAGTTCCCGCATTACAGAGGAAAGTTTGCGATCCTCGGGCCAACTTCGACCAGTCTCTGCATGTGCTCAAACACGCCAAGGAGGTCCAGCCGGCTGTTATTTCGAAAACATCAATAATGTTGGGTTTGGGCGAGAAGGATGAGCAAGTGTGTGCAACCATGAAAGCACTTCGTGAAGCAGATGTGGACCGTTTAACTTTGAGGCAGTATATGCAGCCCACAAAACACCAACCTAAGGTTAAAGAATACGTTACTCCTGAAAAGTTTAAATAGCGGGTAAAAGGAAGTGAACTTGGATTTCATTACACCACAAGCAGCCCTCTGGTGCGTTCTTCCTATAAAGCAGGTGAATTTTTCCTGAAAAATCTAGTGGCTAAAAGTAAAACAAAATCCCTCTAAAACTTAGACCAGACCTTCAAGAGCACAGGAGGTTGGTCACTCTGCTGCTAGTTAATCCGGAGGTGTGCAGGACAGCGGGACACGGGGGGTGTGCTCCAGCTTATTTTGTCCTAAGAGAAATGTCAATAAGCCGTACATATTTAATTACAGTCATTCATGTGGCTTTCTTTGTCTAATAAATAATTGCATGTTACGTAATCATGAAACATCTTTGTAAGAGTTTACTGTTAACATTATAATTAATTACAATTTAACATTAAAACTTCAAAAATAAATAAATAAATAAAAAAGGCTGGGAATATCGTTCAATGGTAGAGCACTTACCCGGTATGCGTGAAGCTCTGTGTTCAATCCAAGTCATAGATCAAATCCAGTACTGCAAAAAAATAAAATAAAATAACCTGACACTTACTAGTTTTACCGTCACCACCACCACCTGGACTATTCCATCATCTCCTCGCTGTTCTCTGTCTCTGTCCCTCCCCACTGCGGTCTGTTCGCCACAACAAGGACGGAAGTGTCCTGGTGAAGAGCAAATCAGTTCGCATCTCTCCCCACAGAACTGTTCCTCACTCCCCATCCTCCTCTAAACTCATCTACCTTACTGGGCGTGGTGATGCATGCCTATGATCCTAGCACTCGGGAGGCTGAGGCAGGAGGATCACTGTGAGTTCTAAGGCCAGCCTGGGCTACATAGTGAGTTAAAGGCCACTCTGAACTACATAGTGAGACCCTGTCCCAAGAAAACAAAACAAGGAAGAAAAAAAAAAAAAGGTATGGACCACTTCTGTTCCTCTCAGAATAGTAACCCAGATCCCCTGAGCCCCTTGGGACTAACAGGATTTGCACACCCCCTATCTCACAGACTTTGCACTTACTGCTTCCCCTAGCCTAGAACCACTTTTCTTTTCAGGAAATCTAAGTAGCCCGCTCCCTCATCTCCCCGTGGTCCATGTCTACATGTCACCTTCTCGGTGAACTTTCCCTTCCTGTTCTATTTTAAGTTCTTGCCCACTCAGATCCCAGCTTTCTTATCCTTCTTTCCTTTTTCATTCCTCTTGAAATGTAACTTTAATCATTAGAAACTCCTTTTTTTTTTCTTTTTTTTTTTTTTCCGGTACTGGGGATTGAACTAACGGTCTTGCACATGCTAGGCAAGGCTGTACCATAGATAGAGCTACATCCCCAGCCCAAGAACTTCCTTCTTTTCTTTCTTGTTATTTTTGTTTTTTTGAGACAAGCTCTCACTACGTAGTGCAGTTTGCTTTGTACTCACCTTGTAGCCCAGGCTGGTCTCGAACTTGCAGTGATCGTCCTGCCTCAATCTCCTGAGGGCTGGGATTACAGGGTATGCCACTATGCCTGGCTAGAACTTTCAATAGAAAGAGTAGCTTCAAAGCTGAGCAAAGCAGCAAACACATGTAGTCCCACCACTCAGGAGGCTGAGGCAGGAGAATTGCCATGAGTTCAAGGCCAGCCTGAGCTATGTAGCCAGACCCTGTCTCAAAAAAAACAAAAATAATAATATTAATTTTTAAAAATAGTACTACCATGGGCCGGTGAGATGGCTCAGCGGCTTAAGCACCTGCCTTGCAAGCGCGAGGGCCCGAGTTCGACTCCCGGATCCCACATACGAAAAAGGGGCCGGTGATATCACTCAGCGGCACGGGCGCCTGCTGGCGCGCGAGGTCCTGAGGTCGACCCCCCGGTACCCACAAAAAAAATAAAAAATAAAAATAAATAGTACTACCCAGAACTCATATACATTTTACTTTCTAGACATAAGTTCTTTAGAACTATACATAGTTCATCTAATCCTTGCACTAACACTAAAAGAAAGCTCTTTTATTATCTCCTTTTTACAAATGAAAAAATACAGGCATCGAACAAATTAGTAACTTGCCCAAAGGTACAAACCTAGGGCTACAGATTCATGTTCTTAACTATTATGCTTTACTCCCTCTCCACAGACACATAAAGAGCAAAGACTTTTAATTGTCTCATATAACATTCCTAGGGTAGTTAGTTCAGTGTATGTTCACTCCACTGTACCATCTTCAGCATGTTGTCTTTCTATCCTTAGCCCATTGCCTCATGGGCACCAGATGGCTGCCATGGCTAAAGCATCACATCAACTCACAATCAAGTTCAAATGCAGGAAGCAGAAAAATGAATAAGAGAGAAATGTTATATCCCCCCCTTTTCTTGGGGGGGTGGTTCTGAGACAGGGTCTTATTATGTAGTTCAGGCTCGCCTTGAACTCACTATGTAGCCCAGGCTGGGCTCGAACTCATGGCAATCCTCATGCCTCAGCCTCCCAAGTGATGGGATTACAGGCATGCATCAACACACCCATACCCTTTTTTTGTTTTCAAATGTAAAACACTTTCCCAAATTCTCCCTTTCTCCAATGCTAAGGAAATGTTCCCCTACATCTTATTACAGTGGAACACAGAGGCCCACAGCCATCCTTACATGCAAGGGAATCTGGGAATACATTTGAATGCTATTCCAGCCTTAGGCTAATTTTTTTTTTTTTTTTTGGTAGTCAGAATCGAACTCAGGACCTTGTGCTTACCAGGCAGATGCTGTGCCACTGAGCTAAATCCCTGGCCCTTACTTTCTTTTTTTTTTTTTTTTTTAATTTAAATGAATGGATGAGTGAATGCCCTCTTCCTGGTCTAGCCCAAGGGCTTTACTTCTCTGCCTCTGCTCTCACAGTCCTCCATACTTCCGCCTTGTATCTTCTGACAATCTAGCCTAGTGGCTAAAACTGTAGGCTTAGCTGAGTGTGGTGGCCTATGCCTGTAATCTCAGCATTCAGAAGGCTGAGGTAGAAGGATGGTCAGGAGTTGGAGGCCAGCCTGGGGCAACATAGCAAGGTCAAGGACACCCTGAACTGCCTAGGGAGACCCTGTCTTAAAAAACAAACAAACAAAAAAAGATTGTGGGCTTTGGTGCTCACTGCCTAATTTGCTAATCCTGTTCTGCTACTTACAAAACTGTCGATAATGGGTCTTTTTTTTACTTTTTGTGCCTCCATTTCCTAAAATGCGAACAAGCTCGGTGTGGTGGCACATGCCTGTAATCCCAGCACACGGGAGGCTGAGGCAGGAGGATCGCCACTAGTTTCAGGCCAGCCTAGGCAACATAGTGAGTTCAAAGCCAGCTTCGACTACATAGCAAGACTGTCTCAAAAAAAAAAAAAAAAAAAGAAAAGAAAAGATCAAATATAACAATATAGCAAAAGCCTTAGAATAATGTCAGGCACAAAAGTATACGTTCTACAGATGTTAATAATGATTTCATGTGGCAGTTCCAAACTTGGGGTTCGTAGGGTTAATAAGCCAGGGGGCAGTAACAATTTTCTCCTTTTTCCTCCCATTTTACCTCATTATAGTTATTACAGTCTGAAATTTCCCTGCAAGTGAAAATAGATTGCTTGAGTAGATGCCTAAACCCTGTACCTTCCTATAACTCTGTTTGGAAATAACCTAATCTGCGAGCTGGCACGGCGCAGGCTCCACCCCCAGGCTGTGGTCTGAACCGCTTTGCTCTGTGACCGGCACCCACAGCGGAAGGGGGGCGGGGAACACAGAAACAGGCGGACACGGCGATGCGATTTGGGGGTCAGCGAATACTTTATTTGTTGCTTTGCTCAAAGAGGGGAAAAACCCTTCTGCAAAGAGTCATATTTTAGGCAATTTTTTGCTCGAAAGAGCAGGCTGAGCTTTTGGCGCAGAGTAACAGTGTATCTAGGCTCAGAGCAGGGTTGGACGACCTGTGATTTTGGTGCCGGGGTGGTGCAGGCCCTAACTGGGATTGGCACTGTGACCTGCGGATGACTCCACAGCTGGAAGAATTTGAAGGCCAGCTTATTTCTTGGGTTTTTTTGTTTGTTTTCTTTCTGAGACTGACATATTCAATGTATTAGCTCAGGAGGAAAAATCATTTACTATCCAATGTTTTTGAAGTACCCATTGTAGGACAGCTCAAGTAAGAAAAGAAGTGCTGACAAGGATCAGGAAAATCGGGCTTTTCATATCTTGTTGGTTGGGGCCCTGAAATGCTGCAGCCCTTTTGAAAGACAGTTGGGCCATTCTTCAGTGATCAACATGGAGTTGCCCTGCTGTGACACTCCTAAGTATACTCCCTTCCTGAGAACTGAAAATGCCCAGAGCACACCTGTGATTCAGCGACACCTGAGGTCAAGGCAGAGGAAGGGTCACAAATTAGAGGTCGGCTAGACCATTAACAAGATAAAATATCTCAAAAATTTTTTTAAAAAGCACTGGGAGGGCCGGTGAGATGGCTCAGCGGCGTAAGCGCCTGCCTTGCAAGCGCGAGGGCCCGAGTTCGACTCCCGGATCCCACATATAGAAAAGGGGCCGGTGATATCGCTCAGCGGCACGGGTGCCTGTTGGCACGCGAGGTCCTGAGGTCGACCCCCCGGTACCCACAAAAAAAAAAAAAAAAAGCACTGGGAGCCAGCTGTAGTGGTGCACACCTGTAATCCCAGCTATTTGGGAGGCTGAGTCAGGAGGATCTAGAGTTAGAAGCCGGCCTGGGCTACATAGTGAGTTCAAGGCAACCTGAACTGCATAGTGAGACCCTGCCTAAGAAAAAAACAAACAGAAAAAGATTTTCAGGCATGTAAATGCTACCTCAAGAAAGCTGTTTTTGGGCCGGTGAGATGGCTCAGCGGCGTAAGCGCCTGCCTTGCAAGCGCGAGGGCCCGAGTTCGACTCCCGGATCCCACATACGAAAAAGGGGCCGGTGATATCGCTCAGCGGCATGGGCGGGTGTTGGCACACGAGGTCCTGAGGTCGACCCCCCGGTACCCACAAAAAAAAACAAAAGAAAGCTGTTTTTTGGTTCGTTTGTTTTATTGTTTGAGACAGGTTCTGGCTATGTAGTTCAGCCTGGCCTCAAACTCACAGTGATCCTTGGCTTTAACCTTGTGTGTATGGATTCTTTTTTTTTTTTTTTTTGTGGGTACCGGGGGTCGACTTCAGGACCTCGCCCGCCAGCAGGCACCCGTGCCGCTGAGCGATATCACCAGCCCTTTTTTTGTATGTAGGTTCCGGGAGTCGAACTCAGGACCTCGCGCTTGCCAGGCAGGCGCTTATGCTGCTGAGCTATCTCACCGGCCCTGTGTGTGGATTCTTTTTTTTTTTTTTTTTTTTTTTGTGGGTACTGGGGGGTCGACCTCAGGACCTCGCGCACCAACAGGCGCCCGTGCCGCTGAGCGATATCACCGGCCCCTTTTTCGTATGTGGGATCCGGGAGTCGAACTCGGGCCCTCGCGCTTGCAAGGCAGGCGCTTACGCCGCTGAGCCATCTCACCGGCCCTGTATGTGGATTCTTATGCAAACAAGAGCATACCACTCCCTGTGTTTTGCCTCCTGTTTTCTCACTAATAATATATCATGCAAATTGTTCCGCATGGAAGGTAAGGGCCTCATTTAAAGCTACCTAGAAAGCTGTCCTGCTTTCTTTGACAACTGTCATAAGTATATGGATACACTATGACTTACTATATATATTTTTTTGTTTTTGTTTTTTGAGACAGGGTCTTGCTTTGTAGTACAGGCTGGCTTGAATTCACTATGTAGTCCAGATTGGCCTCAAACTCACAGTGATCCTACTGCCTCAGCTTCCAAAGTGCTGGGATTACAGGCTTGAGCTACTACATCCCACAACTACTTCTTAGTAAACATTCAGTTGTTCCCTTTCTTTTTCTATCACAGAGAAATTTCCTTGTACTTGTCTCTTTAAAGTAACTTTTCTTTTCTTGGCTGTTCTGGGGATGAATCTAGGGCCTGCCCACTGACCTCCATTCCTAGCTGTGGTGGATTGATAACTGGTGGGCAACTTGTAACGCCCAGCTGAACTGAATCAGCATGGCTCTGGGTGTGGAAGGCCCACCTGAGGATTGTTGCCAACAGCATAAAAGGAGAACTGGAGGGGAAGATGGTGTGCTGTTGATTCTCCTGGAGGAGCTTGTTGCGCTGGCTTTCCCAATATGAACTCAACTGTTATCGTCAGAGGAGCTCGGGTCCTTGCTATCACTGTTGATGGCTGCGGCTCTCTTGGGGGAGCTCTGGTCCTTACTTTGAGCGTCACTTCCTGGCTCCAGTGCAGACCCCTCAGCCTGCTGGCACAGA